>OY987216.1:24800036-25448756 GCA_963920805.1 Primula vulgaris
AACAGTTACAAAAAATGGGACAAATATCAACAATTATTATAATTTCTATAATTAATATAAACAAACAACAAACAATTATATATAGCTAAGTGAATTATGAATTTGCATATTTTATATATTTTTCCTATTTTACAAATTGAAATTACAAAAAAAAAAAAAAAAAAAAAAATACAAACAAACCGTACATTAAATGTACGGTTTGTGTGTATTTTCTGTAAACCGTAAATTAAATGTACGGTTTGTGCGTTTTTTCAGAAAAAGTGTAGTATAAAAATCCAACCTCTATAGAAAATGCGGTTTTAAAACTAAGAAACCCAACTTCAAAACTGAACTGATGCCTCTTTGGTGCCCGTAACCTATTTAAAAAGTAATTGTTCATATTACAAGTGATAAAAAAAATATTATTTTTATAACTTTTGCTATCTTTTTTATTTATTTAATAATTCAAACAAACATTAAAAAAAAATTTAAAAAGCTAAAAAAAAACAGCTTAAAGTTTAATATCTATCTCGTCGTGTAGATTATAATTTTGTTTTTTAACATTAAAAACAGTTTTTAAGTTTTTTTTATATTTTAATATTTTAGTTTCGACACAAGAGTTGGACACTAAAAATATTATAAATCGAAATTGACGAATAACAGCATCTCCAGCGGAACATATAAGGTCCTTTGACGTGACGTGACGTGACGTGTCAGCCATTAGTAGGGCGGGGTTTTCAAAATAAGAAGAAATAATGGATGCTACATTGGACTTGTTATCTTGATGACGTGGCACTCAATACTGTGTACTGTGTCAGACAATAACGATGACAATAACAATAACAATTTGAGTTTGGATTTTTATACTACACTTTTTCTGAAAAAACGCACAAACCGTAAAAAAATCTACGGTCTACAGTGTTTTTATGCAAACCGTAAAAAAATCTACGGTTTGCAAAAATACATGCAAACCGTAAAAAGAATCTACGGTTTGCATGTATTTTTGCAAACCGTATATTTTTTTTACGGTTTGCATGTATTTTTTTTTTTATTTTTTTTTTAAAATTTTTTTTTGTAATTTCAATTTGTAAAATAGTAAAAAATATATAAAATATGCAAATCCATAATTCACTTAGGTATATATAATTGTTTGTTGTTTGTTTATATTAATTATAGAAATTATAATAATTGTTGATATTTGTCCCATTTAATAAAAAAATTAGGATTTTTTTAAATTTGTGTTATTTAGATATTTATTACTAATGGTTTGGTTATGATGGTTATTTGTTTTGATTGAGAAAAATAAAAATTGATTTATCATTGTTTGGTTATCATTATTTAATTATCATTAATTGGTTATCATTGAGTTATCATTGTTTGGTTATCATTAATTGGTTATCATTGTTTAATTAGATAATTAAAATAATTGTTTGGTTATCATTAAATGTGTATGTTTCTTATGTTGTTTTTATTGTTAAAAATAAAAATAGTTAGGATGGCAGAGCCAGGTCCACGGATTAGAGGCAGTTTAGGCATTTTACGACAGACCGGTCATATTTCAAATACGACTTGGGATGCTGGAAGAGAAGCGGGTAGAGGAGATGCCCATAAGATTAGGGTTTATAATTATAGTTGGCAGATACCGACGCCTAACAGGGTAGTTCAAAATATGATTAGGGCTGGTTTTTACGGTATTCACACTATAGGTAATTATAGCGTAGACCGAGTCTTGCTTACAGCCTTAGTTGATAGGTGGCGTGATGAGACGCACACATTCCATTATGTCGGTGGAGAGTTGGGGATATCTTTACAGGATGTAGAGATTATGTTTGGTCTCAGGGTGGATGGTCTTGCTGTTACCCGATCGGAGCGGAATGATAACAGAGCGAGCAGGTTAGATATGATAGAGAGTTTGTTGGGTGTTAGACCGGCTGACAATCAAGTGGATACAAACTGTTTGACAGTTAGACTTGATTGGATGTTACACACCTTTGGTGAATTACCCCCCAACCCTAGTGAGGAGCGTTTGTTATATCAGTCTAGGGCTGCCATGTTATTATTACTGGGGGCACATGTGTTTTCAGATAAGAGCAGTGATCAGATTCCACTTCTGGCCTCTGCCATTTCTGGAGGATTTTGACACATGTGCTGAGTATAGTTGGGGATCAGCTCTTCTGGCCTGTTTAGAGGCTAATCTATGCAAGTTGGTACGTGCTAAGGCAAACGGAGTAAGCGGGGCGGTGATGTTTCTCGATATGTGGGCGATGACCACACTACTGCCGGTTAGACCATGTGAAGAGCTGCCGGAAGATATCGAGCCACCTGAGGGCTAGCCTAGGTTCCCCCTCGGTTACAGGTATGATATTATTTAGTTTTTGTATTGGATTTGTGTTTGTTTTATTGTGTCATCTATCATTTACTTATCTTATTTATATTTATTGTTTATCGGGTTTTGTTTGTATATTACAGATGAAAGATTTGGAGGCAAACTAACTTTAAGCCATATGTCTACGGACATAATGTGGTCCACATACGTGACCAGTTTGACAATATGTCGCATGAACAGGTAAAATTTTAACTTTCTTATTTCCTACATGCAACTTACGTATTATATGTTGTATATGTTTCCATTGGTCTTATGTTCGCAGAATTTTATTACTAGTATTTTTAAACCCTTGTTTACATATTCTAATAATAATTTTGCTGATTACAGATAGTGTGGCAAACGACATGTCTTTATCGGGTATCGAAATTTCCACAAATGGCTTTCCATTTGGTGCACTCCTGTTAGTGAAAGGCGACCTGTTTTTTTAATACATTTTAGGTGGTGTCAGAATCAAATATACCTCTAAAAAGAATAATAAGGGAGACATGCATGTTTACTAGCTATGGCTCCAAGTATTGTTGTGGTTATCTTGAATACAATATAAATGATAAATGTGACTTCTCACGTATACTAAGAATGCAGATGCGGCTTATAGCCAAAAAAAAGGTTCACCTACTTCTATTTTGCTGGGAGTACCGGAAGGAGGAAAAAAAGGAACGTAAGCAATAGTATCGATGACAATATTATGTTGAGGGTAAGTTCAGTTCTGGTCAGATTTTATTAAAGAAGCACCATACCTCATAGCATTACGTACATTCGAGAGAGAGATCAATGTAATTATAAATCAAAATCAACGTACAAGGAAGGTATTCAAGGAACTAAAAGGTCGCTCAACGGGGCTGTAAACATATTTAAACAGATAGGAAACATTTTAATAATATGTATCTTATCAATGGATAACCGTTTTTAGTTTATCCATGTAGGACTTCTTGAACGTAGAATAGTTTTCAAACGATATGACTCTAATTAGAATGATATCAGACTTACTTGAAATTTTCAGGGTTATGAAGCATGTACTGTGTCTGTATTGGCCGGGTTGGTAACTTTGGTGCTCCTATAGGAAAAAAAGCAGAAGACGTGTGAAATATGCAACATGGGATACAACTTCCTTTTTTAAGGGGTCGCCCTGACATCTCTTTCGTTTACTATATTCGGAATTCTTTTTTCGACTACATCATTATATAAATCAATGTACGGTGAACTAAAAAAATTTAATTACAAAAATTGTAAAAACTAATTTAATGTATTTGACGTTGTGTAGGGTACTGGAGCCAAAAAATGGAAAGAATCCAAAATTTTAAATATTTTTCAAATGTAACAAGTTATAAATGAATAAAAACAATACTCTGAAAAAATTGCTTAAATTTTATCATTTGGTGTCGCGGGGACTCCCAAAAAGGGAAGTCTGGTACCCCAAGTTCGAAATATGATATTTTAGTTGGGATTTATGAACGAGAGGTGTACCACCAAGACAAAATTTTGGAAATATAAGCCATATCATACTGGCAATTTTTTTTGTTTAAAAATTATCCAGTCATCGGAAAAAAATCATAAATATTAGTTCTGTCACGTCAATACGTACATACAATTTTCTTATAAAAAGTAATGTACTTGAATAATTTTCCGTCCTTGCAGGTTGGGGTAATTGTTCAGTTGTGTTGAGAGTGGACTGGAAATGAGTTTGGTTGCGGAGAGAGGAGCCAGATGGTGCTGTTCGGGCTGCTACTCGTGTGGATGAAATCTTCCCTTTGGAGATCACATATACGGTACAAAAATCTGGAACGCCTTTTAATATACTGCCCGGTATATCTATTGCTTTGAATCTCCTGCAAAAGATTAATGTACAAACATTTATTCTACTCTAAAATCTCACCACCAGCTCATACTCATATCCTTGAAAACATAATGGTAAAAGAGGGCTTCATGATCAACCACCATATGCTTTTGGTGTTTCCCATAATTACTCATATGGACCTATACTTTGATTTCTTGAAATCGATCCGGACATACTATCCTGCATTTGTATTCGGCCATGCTGGTTTTTAAATGTCACGGTTTGTACATTAGAGGGTTTAGACTTTCGAAATTCAACAAGATGACAGACTTTTGGAGCCAAATATGTTCGAGGTAATTAAGATGTTAAGTAGCTCGCGAGATAAGGAAAACTTATGAGTTGTATAAACTTATATAATAGTTGTAGATACAGTTTATATACTTACTTGAGAAAGGAACCCTTTGAGGGCGCACCGAGAACCAAAACCTCTATGGCTTTTTCCGTAACATACTCGGTCAATGCTTTAACAACATCTGTATCTTCCAACACCACATCTTGGCATTGTATCTAAAGCAAAATTATCAAAAATGTCCATAAGAATGATTAAGTGGTACCAACCGTATGTGTAATGACTCGGAAATTCAGTAGTTTAATATTAATTTTTATTAAGTAAATAGTGATATTACGCTTTAGTGTGTTTATTTATATGAAATATATGTACATGCATATATGTCTGGTATATTTAATATAGTGCATTTGATAGTTTGAGGGTGATTGGTACGATATTATAAGTAAGAGGAGTAGTGTAGTTAAATAATAAAAATATAAATGAAAAGTTAAAACTAATATAACTTATGCAGTAAATACATATTCATATACACATATATAATACACATATACATATAACCTACGTACACAGATAGATATACATATATACTGCCGAGAAAGAGAGAGAGAGAGGAAGGGTCGACAGAGAAGAGTTGCCGGAGACGTGGTCATGCCGGTGACAAACCAGCGACCATCAGGGAGGTGTAGCTGGGTGTTTTTTTGGGTTTCTACGTGGTCGCTTCGGAGGCTGATATCGAGGTCTTCGGGTGTCCGTTTTTCGCAATCAAATACATTTTCTTAATCTACTCGTCGATATCTATCTATCTGTGTAAGTCTGCTTCTCCGATTTTCACTTTTATAAAAACCCAGTTTTTAAGATTTTATTAATAATCCGAATTTGGTCATTTATATTGATTTGTGCCTTATTTTAATTACATAATAGGGGCTGTTAAGCACTGTCTCTAGGCTGTTCAGGTTTTATTAGGTGGTACAACTCGAGTTTGGGAGTTTTTTTACAAACGAGCTCTCGTTTGTTTCGGTAAGGGGGAAGAATATGATTTCGCTCTAAAAGCGGGATTTGTGTGTTGCTTCTTGCATGTTAATTTAGGTTCAGATATTGATATATGTTGTTATAACAAATATGGTGGTGCAGTTGCAGTATAATGACTAATGATTTGGTATTTACTATGTTTAGCATATAATTTGTGAAAATGTGATACAAATTAAACTTTTGAGAAATGTGAAGGTGGTGACAGTGTATATGCTTTTGTGGTAGTACTATGATCAAAATGATGTGTTTCGAGTGACATTCGATAACTAATTAACTATAACATTACAAAGTATTGCGAATTATTTTCAGTGTGTGGACTTTACTGTTTTTCACACTTTTGGAGCTTATATATATATATATATATATATATTCTGGGATTGTAGTACCAATGTGTGTGGGATACCATTGTATGATGGGTCACTGAGCAGTGGCTCTAAAGGTGGGTACATTTGTACCATTGTGTATTTAAGGATGAGCCCCGGAGGCTTACGGTGAGAGCCCGAAAACTTGCGCAAGGATTAGGTGTATCGGTACCATAGGGGTAGTGCCCTTAAAGCCGGTCTCATATCTCTAGTCACATACGGTAGTGTCAGCGTGTGGGTGGGGATACCATTGCATTATGGGTTCTTGAGCAGTGACTCTAAAGGTGGGTACGTATGTGATCAATCCCGACTTTGTTTTCGTTGAGTTTTATTTTTATTATCATAATCTATTTATTTAAAACTTGTTTATTTGTTCATTTATTGTGAATGTGTAAGTTACTGAGATGGTTACATTTCCCATAAAATTGTCTTTGTCATTATTTATCATGATAATATATTTGTCATGTTAGGATTGTGTGTGCGTGCTTAGTAGCATGCGCCGCTTTTTAAGCAAGATTGTTTTCTTAACTCATTTCTTTGTTTTCTGTACGTTTTGTTTTCAATCGACGTACAGGTGTCGACGTAAGCCGTGACGACTGATTGCTAGTGGCTCAGTTATCGGATTACACTTGATCGCGCGTACGTTAGACTTTTTATTCACGTTGGAACTATTCATTTAGTTGAGCCATGTTGGCCTAATGAGTGTTTATCGCGAGTTTGTTTGTTATTTGCATACAAATACTTTATTCGTACCTTGTTTATTTTGACTATATGTTTTGGATATTGATGGTTAGCTGGGTTGGATGTGACATTTTATTGTTGGATTGGTGTTAGAAATATCACGCTGGCGAGTTTTAATTATCTATATCATGTTGTTTGAACAGGTTGATTTTTTGTGGAAACAAATAGATACGTAAAGGTCATGCCGAAATTTCTATAAATCATTTTATTAAAATTGCTTTCTTTTCGTATCGTCACATTTGAGCGTTGTTGGCTACCCTTAGGCCAATAGTGACTCAAATATGACTATCGGCATGTCGTGAAGGATCCGTTTGGTTTTTATTTAGTGTGTTGTCGAATGCTTTCGCATGTTTTGATATTTAAACCTTTTTTCTTTTAATTTACATTTACGATCCGGGTTTATCCAAAATCCGGGGCGTGACAGTATGTTTGTATATGTTGATGCAAACAACCTATAGTGACAACAACCACTCACCATTTAGGCTAAAGATGTAGAAGAGAATGATTACATGTACCAAAGATTTATGACTATTTCATGATAGTAGCATATTGATACGGGGGCTAACAAACTTACATCTTTTATTATTTCAAAAAAAAAAAAACTTACATCTTTTCTTGTGCAAAAGCAACGAAATGGAAGAAACAATTCCCTAGTGTATGGGCTGAGATCTCCATACATGGATCCATTTTCATCATATGAGTCTGATGTTACACTGAAACCTGCATAATATAGTATTCAATTTAGTTACTTATCGATAAATAAAGCCACAATTATTCCTTCTTAAATATTGTTGTGATTAGTCTTGTTGCTATAGTTTAATTTCAGTTACATGTTGCATCGGTGTTTTACCAGCAGCCTCTATAATATTAGTAGAATTGTTTCACTAATAATTTTACCAGCAGCCTCTATATTCTTAGTAGAATTTTCTTCACGATTGCGTATACACTTCGTCGGAGCTCCGGCGACCTCGCCGGAGCTTTGACGGACCACCACCGCTGCCAACCTATGGGAAAGTGGTAGGTGGAGTTATGGAGAATACTCTAATGTAATTTGAAATTGTTTTCCTTACATGAGTATGTTTTTTTATAATTGTGTATTCACTTCGCAGAAACTTGGGCGACCCCAACCCCATCCATATTCTCCTATTTAAATGGATACTGATCATCCCGTAGTTATCTTTCCTGGAAAAATAAGACTCTCACTGTTATCTACCCACACCATCTAGTAAACCGCAACCTAAATTTGAACCAAACCCCCAACAAGTCTGCATATCTATAGAACCACATCTCCAACCGAGTGTGTACCTACATGTAAACTTTTCTGGCTCCACTTTGATTGCTTAGGTTACTTTTGATAACTTGCGCAAAACGTGGGAGAATTTCATGAATTCCATCGAAGTGTTGATCAACAAATTTCTAGAGGAGGAGCTTATGGAAGGGAGGTATTCTAAACCACCAATATGCAAGAATTAGAAGTAATAGTTCGGGTGAGCCAATTCTTAATAACCTATCAAGCTTATTATTTTACCTAAATAGAACCATATGTTTAGTTTAGAACCTAGTTAAAAGCCGTGGAAAAATTAAAAACCTAATCAACTTTTGTGAAAATAGTCATGGAAACTTGAAACTAAGCCCATAGATAAAATTGCAGAGGAGCTCATTGACTTTAAGGACTATGAGTCATGTTTCAAAGGTGTATAAAATGATAAGAATAATTTTTTGAATGACTCCGAATTTGATGATGGATCTTTCCTACTGCCTTACCATAAAGGAAGGGGGGTAATCATTATTATTTCTTAGGAATGCTCTCAAGTTGAATAAGTGCAATTTTAGAAAAGGGAAGCGTCTAGATAGAATTTGAAGAAGTTGTAAAAACCTCGAGTTAGTAGTGGAGCAGTTTTTAAGAAAAAAGGAAACTAATCTTAAAGTCCATGTGATGAGACCATGTTTCTTTCTCTTATTCTCAACACTACATGGAAGACGGTGGTGAATAACCTGACTAATTGCATTTTTAGTAGACACAATAATATGGAGCGAAGGATGATACGCTTACTCCATCCGTCCTATTTTATTGGGACATTATGGGGAATAGAAAATATTAAAATAACATAATGATTGTATTGCTTTTTATTTAAATTAAATTTTGTCCTTATTTATTGTTTCACACTCACCTATGTTATGTTGAAAAAAAGGTTAAAAGTGTAATATAACAAAAAAATTGATTTATATTTAAGTAAAGTGTCTCAATAAATTGGGAGAAACAAAAAACGAATACTGAAATTGGGACGGGGGAGTAGATGTGTGTTAGGTTAGATGGCTAAGATCAAGTCAGCATTAGTTAATCCTACGACGTACGATTAAGCAGTTACTAAACTGCTGTAACTGCCCTAATGTTTAAGTTATTTTCATTTTCAGTATAAGTAGGTTTGTAATATGGTATTTGAGGATAAGTTATATGTAATATCAAAATTATGTTCAATTTTCGACACTACAAGAAAAAGTTCATTTAACATCATAAAATTTATCGAGTTATGTTGGTAAAGTGGTTGTGCCAAAATTTTAGCAACAATTTAGCAACAAATAGCAACATAATTTGTTGCTAAAATTTAGCCACATCCAATTTAGTAACATAATCGGAAAAAAAATATGATGCTAAATAAACTTTTTCTTTTAATACGATTGAATCTTGTTTTTATTTCGTTATGTATTTCGTTACGTTGTCGTACTCTGATCAAATTTACTACAGTCCACTACTCCTATGGAGCCTTCTAGTAAGAGAAGCCAAGCTTGTAAATGAGGGGTAAGAGCCGAGCAAGGTATAAAGGCCATATAAATGGAAACCTGGACCGCTTTATGAGAATTGGATGTTCCAGAACGAGTTAATCGGTTAACCATCTGAAGAATCTTAATAGAGCTTCAGACAACAATATTCAATATTGCAACTAACCACCCGTTTAATGAGATGCCAAAATGCTGAAGAAGAAAGAATTGAGAGGTTTGGTTTCCCTCCCAATAGATTGAAATAAGCCTAAATGTTGGCATCCCTAATTACAAAAATCAAAAGAACGCCAACTTATCCTTTGTATATAAGTATAGTCGTCTCTACGTCACCGTTGATTTCAATTTAAAATGAGAATCATTGTTCAAAATTTTACTTGTTTTGTGTCAAAACCCCCATTATTTTTGTTTAATCTTTTTTTTAACTCTCCCTTTTTTCAAGAGTTCATCATTTATACAATGGATTCCCCCCAAATACATTTGATATTTTTTTTTGTGAGATGTTCTTTAGTTGACGTGGAGACTTCTATTAAGACTGAGAAGGGGATGACATCGAGGATTTGCATTCATAGACGTAGTCTAGACTAGCGGCATCTTCCGACATGTTGCTATTCATCATCGTGGCATGCACACACTCTTGTATATCTTATCCATAACTCTGAACTTTATTAGTTTTATACATGCTTTTTGTGTATACGATAGATTATGTTTTCTTATTTAACAACTTTTTCGCAACTTGGTGTAGGTTTGGACTAGAATCTCTAGACTCAAATATTTTCGAAAAACATTTTTTACTAAACAAAAAGAGCCATAATGGCAAAGCCGAGAAAGATACCGGTAATTACCTGAAGAAGATGGAGAAGGAGACAAGGGGAGGTTGGAGGAGGAGAATGAATTTTGCAATTTGTTTCTGACATGTATCAAAATAATAGTTTGGCCTCTGTTGAGGAGATGATCTGTTGCCCATTTTAGAGCACTTTGGCTACCTTTGTCTTTGTCTATTGCTACCGCCACCAACTTATTCTTAATTCCAGCCCCACCTGTTCTCCCGGAACCCCACATCGTCTTGTTTTCGTTAGTATTATTTCACGAGATCAAATGAACACCATTTCATCTTCGTTGTAATTCATTCAATGTTCAGATATATAGATCTCACAATAAACCATGCACCATGCATGAATGCAGATTTTGCGTCTTTTTTTTTTTTGATTTTTTTTTTATCTTCCTTGTTTCTCTAACAAATAACTAATCAACAGGACATGCTCATAAAAGAAGCTCCTCTTAATAATTAAAAGAAGCCCCTTTATTTCATCGGAGTATATTTGTATGTTCAGGATAGGAGTATATCAGATTCTCCAATCTAATGCATGGAAACTCCACTATTAGCGGATTGTTTGTTTTATTCGAGTTTCCTTATTTAGATAAAATAATGATGCAAACACTTGCACATAAACATCCTAGTCTAGCTGTCATTTTTATTTTTTATGTTTTTCATTTTCTTCCACAATCTACTTCGACTTTCCCCTCTCTCTATTAAGCACAAGCATCATATTGCCATTAATCTACTTCCGTCCCAATTTAATAGTAAATATGAATTATTTTTGAAATTTACAATTCTGACATTTTAAGTGTTCCAATCTTGAAATACAAATTTACCAAATTTCATATTAAATTGGGACGGAGGAAGTATTACATATAACCGATTTATATGTCCGGATAATTAGGATTTAATCATTGCAAGAAAATCAATAACGGAGTGTAAATGTAAATAAATACAATATAGATTTCACATGTTCCCAATCAAATGAAAATAGACGAAGATGCAACCCAAGTCCAGGATCATTTTGTTCAGATGCAAAGCCTTTGAAGTGACCATAGTTGTGTAATCACTTGATGTTTTTTTTTTTTCTTTTATTTAGATCGATTGTTGGATGAGATTAAAACTAGTTAAAGATGAGATGGATTGCAAATTTAAAGAGTATGAAGTCCCGTTCAAGAGAGGAAAAGATTGTGTCCTACTTTTAAGAATTTGGAGAAGTATGTATTTAATTTTGAGGGTTTGATTTGAAAATTTTAAACTACAAAATGGGCCGATGTTGGATAGACTGGCCATGGGTAGAGTCGTGTTAGAGCCTCGGGTCGCCTTGCGCCTCTCTCAATCTCCAATAATTGTAGTTGTACCGCTGGTTTTGTCCAACCTTGGTAACCGATGGTCCATATAATTTCGTTTAAACTTCAAAATTTCAGAAAGTAAAAGAAATTAATACAATCTTTCTAATGGAATTATAAACCCATCAACTTATTATCACAGGTCCACAGATGCAGCTGGTCCCTAGTATACTTCCATAGTTTCACTTACCACCCCTATAATTTCATATACCACCCGAATATACACGCACAAATTCCTCCCCACATTAAACGATACAGAAACACCCAATAGTTCATCTCTCACTCCTGGTTAGGAATGGCAATTTCACGGATTTTAATCCGACCCGACCCGATCCGTCACGGATCGGGTAAAAGTGCAATTCTATTCGGATCGGATCGGGTCGGTTTAAATGTGTAAAAATGCAACTTAAGACTCTCTCTCTCCTCTCTCATATGCATTAAACTCTCTCGTTTATCTTATTTTTATATTATACTTCTAAATCAAATGATTATTTAATCTAACTAACAAATTTTATTTGAAATTTTTGACATTTATGAGATTTATTTTTTAAAAGGAAAAAAATATTTTTTAAAAACGGATCAAATGGATCAGATCAGATCAAATGGGTAAAAGTGTAACTTTGTCCTCGGATCGGGTTGAAACCCGCGAAATTGCCATCCCTACTCCTGATTTACCTAATTACTCACTCTTTTCCATATGCTCATTTGTACATTTTTCTAAAATTATGAAATCTAGCTACTGTTATTATCATTTCATACAAGTATTTAAGCAAACTCAAAACATAACCGAACTAAATAAATCTAAGAGCGGATTTAATATTTCAAATTCGAATGATCAAAATTTAGATAGATCCAATCTAATTAATAGTAAAAATAGAACGAGTGTAATAAGTTGACAGGTTTATGATTTCATTAGAAAAGTTGATTCATTCTTTAATTTAGAGAAAGTATGAAGTTTCAATAAAACTACAAGGACCATCTGTTAATAAGGTGGGATAAAACCAGGGGTACAACTAGAATTATTGTTCACATACATGAATTCATATCTACATGTCTGTATATAAAAGAGAGAAGAATGAAGGCATTCAACCGCAGGGAATTTTCACAAACCCGACACATACTTCAATTTCTGAGTTCCAGGGTAATATACACCCAGTATGTTCTGAGAAAGCGGAAGAGAGATATAAGTACATATATCAAATACTGGCCTAGCATTGGAACTTGGATGTATCTAAATATCCTGACCATACCAAAAGAAGAGGCACCAAGGCGAGGGGAATGGTGGAAAATCACAAAAAAATATCATAAATAGGCAATGTCCAAAATTTCACATCTTCACGCCATACGTCTTCATGTGGTTTAACAGAGTACAATAGCAGTTCACGTAGTTTAACCAGTACAATAGCAGAGACAGAAATGAACCACCATGTTTCTACAACGATCGCTGAAATTTAGCAGTGCAAAAAATAAATGTTAGTCTACTGTTCGTCAGTAAAGAAAAATAACATGCGTGACGATAAATCAATATGTTGGGGCAGTAAATCTATAGGTCGGACAATTAACAAAAGAGAGCTTTAGAAGTTGGATATTATCTGAAAATCTCATTATGCTCATATTACTACCAACTTTTACCACATGAGTGTTGGGGGAAGTTCAAATCACTCTTTTGTGCAATTAAGGTGTCTTGGACAGCACCTTCATATTCTTGAATCTGGATGTAAAACTTTCACCTCTTAATTTTGTTTCATTCGAGAAAGTGTTGAAACAAACTTTAGAAATCCAATGCAAGCAAGTGAAATGACAGTTTCCATGCGCTCTAGGTGATTTGACCTTTTATTGGATTTTAACTGGTACAGCTTTGCATGTTTTCCAGACTGGAAAATGAAAAACTGATACTTGTAGCTTTTACACTCCAAGAAACACCCAATGAATAGAACATAGTCACATAAGACAGTACAAAATGCACAAACGGTAAAGAACACTAATACTTAGCAAATATGCACAACAAATCCATGCAGCAATGACATTGAATGACTATCTTCTATTCATTGTGATACACATTTGATACTAGCACAGCATACAACAGGCATACTCTCTGAAATATAAATCCCATTTTCTTTTCGGAACTTCGACAAAGCTACATTGCAATGATATCCAATGTCTAATTATGTCTATGTTATACATAGAATGCTACCAACATGGTACAGAATAAAAGATTGCACAAGAAAGTCATGTTGTGATGTTATCAAATGCTACTCGTATACTCTTCATGATTTACATTTAACAAAAGCCTGGTAAAATATACTCAATACTCCATTAGTTATAAAACGTACACGGAGAAGCTCTGTCAATATGGTATAAAATGTTTATTCGATAATAATTTTGATACACATCTGACACCAGTTTATGTGTTGAGAAGATGGGAAAAATGGTTAACAAACTTTCAGAAAAGTAAATTCAAACAAATTTGTCCAGTGTTGCTCAAATTAGAAATGAACTTTGAACATTAACGGTAATACGAAATACGGTTAGCTAATATGGACTTCAGGCTTGAAGATAAATCTAATTTTTAAATAAACAGTATTATTTGACAATCTTTCTCTAACTGTAATAACAGATATAACCCAATCTGCCATACATCTAATAGACCAGGACATCTTTCTTGCTCCTTTCACATCACACTCAATATAAGTTAAACACTGATGCACAGTACGACACAAAAGTCAAACGTTGAGAAGTCACCTGTAAGTTTAACACTAAGAGATATTGGAAGGGATTGTAATTCGATAGATTAATCACAGTTGTAAGAAATAGTTTAACTTTCAAAGACTTTCTAAAGGTAATCACTTATTGCCTTGTTTTTTCTAAGTCGGATTGCTTTATCTATTTCTATTATTTAATTACAAGGCTACATGGTTATTTCGCATGGTTTCATAAAAGAAACATTAATATTCAGATAATCAATTTATATCAGATAAACTATAGATTAGAACATAAATATAAAGGGGGTGAAATAGAACAGAGAAAGCATCATTACTTATCAAAAGTGCTTTTAATCGTTTTACAGGCAATCTACATAGAAAGTGAAAATAATAAGGTGTAAAAGAGCATTTGATCCTTACCGCAAAAATAAACTGAACCGCAACCTTTTCCTGTAGACATCACTTTTCTGATTCTAAACAACCTGGGATGAGAAATTTGAACTCAAAAGTGTACCACGAAACCCTTCCTCTGCCTTTGACACCCCCATCTTTTGATCAGAAAGTTCATCTAAATAAACAATTTTTTTTCA
This sequence comes from Primula vulgaris, assembly GCA_963920805.1. Classification (NCBI taxonomy): domain Eukaryota; kingdom Viridiplantae; phylum Streptophyta; class Magnoliopsida; order Ericales; family Primulaceae; genus Primula; species Primula vulgaris. The sequence continues at coordinate 24,814,896 of OY987216.1, forward strand.
TGTCAGAGATAGCAAGTCATTAATAGGTATCAAATTGGGAATGAAAAACTATAGTAAACCCATGTCAAATTGGGAATGAAAAACTAATAGTTTTTCATTCCCAATTTCATATCTAAACCCATGAGCATTTCAATACATATCCATATCTTTCCGAATATAAATAGGATATGCTCCTGGTTTCTTGGATCTGTACTAAAGATTCTTCTATAGAGATGGCAAAATAATTGACAAAGTAAAATATTTACGAAATCCAATAAGTGCCACTTTTCAAACCTTATTCCTAAAAAATCCTAGCCAAACCTTTTCTTCCCAAAAAGTGCCAATTCTCTCTCCTTACCTCAAACCCACCACAATCTACACCAACTCTCTCCCCAATAAATTTCAAATCAGAGAGCTCCGATGAACCTCCAACGAGGTCGCCGGACAATCGTGAACTGCATGCACAATTGGAGAAAATGACACTTTTTGAAGAAAATGTTTGGTGGTACTTTTTTAGAATATAGTTTGCTATTTGCAACTATTTGGGAACTGCCCCTGAGATATTTGTGGAATAATTTGCAGTATTTTATACAATAAAATAAAATAAGAATCATAAATACAGTGTTGATCATCTTATTCTTCATTGCACTGAAGCAACATATTCTTAAACAGTGGAGAGACTGTTGTTAGTGTAGAACTATGGGTTCCATGCTAAAAAGGAATAACCATGTCTGTCATCCATGTTCATACAATCAGGGGAGTAGATTAGGCAAGTTTATAAACAATATCTCCTTGTTAAAGGGCTAGCTCCTTTGAGGTGATTACTTGCTTCAGCAGACTAACTTTTCATAAAAATAAAAACACAAACAACGGAATAGATGGTTGAGATGTCATAAAAGACACATGCAGCAGCTTCAACCTACAAACCTAGCACAAATATATCTTCTACACCAAGCTAAAAACGAGGCATGTTAAGTAGATTGTTCAGAAACATAACAGATTTTACTTGTTCGCCCTCCTTGGTTACAAGGAAAGCTAAAATAAGATGGTCTTTTATTGTGCTTGAGTATTCAAGTCTTTCATTGGTTCGGACACAAATTTCTTGAAACATCTTAAGGGAACTTAACTTTAAATGGTTTATTCAATAATTTCTTATTACGAACCAGAACACAAAAGAGGAAGAGCAAACACGTGACAGTGGCATATGCCAGCAATAATAGGGAAAAATTGCTATTTAGTACCCTATCCTATTAGTTTTTAACGATTTAGTACCCAATCTACGTGCTTTTTCAATTGGATACTCAAGCTTTTTGTTTTACACAATCAAGGCACCCATGCTCAATTCAGGATTATAGGTTGGGTACCAAATTGGTAAAAGTTGGTAAGTAATGGTACTAGTTTGATAGCTTGTGTTAAGAGTTATTAGTTCATATTTATTTTATATTGTAATTTGGAGGACCAGTAATGTAATTTTGACTATTACTCTATTTTTAATATATATGAATTGTGGGTGTATTTTAGTTAATACACCACATCATTTTCCCTATCATCTGACTTGGTACCAGAGCCAAACATAAACACTGAAACCCTAGCCGCCCCAAATTGTGTATCAGCCAATTGACTGGTACATAATCATCGAAACCCTAAATTGACTATATATACTTAATCCTCATTTAATTCCGACCTTAACCCATTAAACCTCGCTGGAGTTGGACGTCTCACGCGCCGCCACGCGCGGCTAACTTCCAGCGACCGTTGTTGCTGCCAAAGGCGCGTGTGGCTCACTTTCCGGCCATTTTTTTCTGGTAAATTGGTCGACTGGGTGTATGTAACTCTTCTGTATACTTTATTTTGTGTCTCGATTTGGTTCCGAATATTATTTGACTATTTGGTTATTTGGTATGTCTTGAACGACTGTTTTGGTGATTCCGCTGTGTTTAATGGACTGATTCTGAGTAAACTGTTGGTTGAGATTTGATGTTTTGATAGCTTTCAGTTCAGTCTTTGCTCGCTTGTTTTTGGCTATTTGGGGTTGTGATTTTATATTTAGCTCTTCTAGTTTTACGTTTTGTTGGAAGAAAAAAAAAATGTCCGGACCCGAAAGTGTTGCACTTTATAATCAGCTTAGTGAGTTTATTCAGACATTGCGTGCCTCCCTTTTTGATGGTTCAGTGTTGCACTTTAAGGTTGCTTGTGTTGCCTCGTCTTCTGATATGTGGCTTATTGATTCCGGTGCGAGTTCTCATATGTCTGGTACATCTTCTCTTTTCTCTGATTTGAATCTTTTTGATCATCGTATTGTCTTAGCTGATGGTTCTTCTCGACCTGTATCTGGTAACCGATAGCCTTTGGGTGCCTAATTTTCCTTTCAACTTACTCTCCGTTAGTCAATTCACTAAATCACTAAACTGTTCTGTAACTTTTTCTCTTAAATCATGTGTGTTTCAGGATCTCAAAACGAAAAAAATGATTTGTTCAGGATATGAAAAAGATGGTCTTTATTATTTGGATCCCACTAGTTTTGCTTCTTCACGTTCATCGGCCTTAAGTGCTACTGTTTCTCATATGTAATGGCACTTTCGTTTAGGACATCCTTCCTTGGCTAAACTTAAAATAACCATTCCTTCCTTGGGCCATTTGTCTAATTTAGAGTGAGGCTTGTCAACTTGGGAAACATCATCGCAGTTCATTTCCTAGTCGGGGCCCTACTAGAAAGGCTCAACCATTTGATCTCGTTCATTCTGACATATGGGGTCCTCGTACTTTTGCTCATAACAGTTTCCGATATTTTGTCGTTTTCGTTGATGACTTTTCGTGAATGACTTGGTTATTTTTAATGAAAAATCGGAGTGAACCGCCGTTTATTATTTCTCGTTTCTATAATGAAATTTTAACTCAGTTTTATAAGAAGATCAAGATTTTCCTCTCTGATAATGCATTAGAATACGTTGATACCGTTATGGGATCTTTTTGTGTCGATCGTGGTATTATTCATCAGACTAGTTGTGCTGGCACATCCCAGCAAAATGGTGTTGTCGAGCACAAACATAGACATTTACTTATGTTGCTCGTACTTTGCTATTTAATATGAAAGTTCCTAAGCATTTTTGGGGAGATGTAGTTTTAACTGCGTGTCATCTCATTAACCGTATGCCTTCCATGGTTTCGAATCATCGATCTCCATTTTCGCTCGTTTATCCTGATATCGATCCATTTTCAGTGACTCCTCGTATTTTGGATGTGTTGCATTCGTTCACATTCTTGACCCTGGTCAAGATAAGCTTTCTCCTCGAGCCAGGAAGTGTGTTTTCCTTGGCTATTCTTGTACACAGAAAGGTTATCGTTGTTATCATCCAGATTCCCATCGCTACATTGTGAATGCCGATGTTACCTTTTTTGAGTCTACTTCATTTTTCACAGATGAGGGTGTGCGACTTTTTCCCGATATCATATCTAGCATTGATGTTGAGGTGTCTGCTTGTCCTTCCCGTTGTGATCCCGATTCGATTTCTTTTCCTATGCATCTATTCCTTCTCAGGCCAAACCTCCACCACCAACCTTAAAAGTGTATCAGCGATCTCGATTTCGGAATGTTATATTTCATGACCAGCCTACGACATCTTCCCATCCTGAAGCTATTGTTTCAGCCGCCCACCTCTGATGATTTACCTATTGCTCTACGGCGAGGTAGGCGTACTTGTACTCAACATCCTATTGCCAATGTCGTCTCTTATCATCGCACTTCCTCGTGTTTGCATTCCTTTGTTTGTGCATTATCTTCTGTTTCCGTGCCATCATCGTATAATAAGGCACTTTCCTTGTCTGGTTGGAAGCTGGCTATGGATGAGGAAATGAGTGCACTCCATCAAAATAACACATGAGAACTTTCTACATTACCGTCAGGTAAAAAGACTGTCGGTTGTCGTTGGGTATATACTATAAAATATCAACCAGATGGTTCTATTGAGCGATTGAAAGCTCGTTTAGTGGCTAAAGGTTATACTCAGACGTATGGTGTTGATTATAGAGAGACTTTTTCTCCTGTTGCTGTCTTAACTCGGTTCGGATCCTTCTTGTTGTTGCGGTAAACCGTAACTGGCCTTTGTATCAACTTGATAATAAAAATGCCTTCTTGCATGGTGAACTTCAGGAAGAGGTTTATATGGACCAACCACCAGGTTATGTTACTTCTGGTAGTGAGCATCTGGTTTGTCGACTTCGTCGTGCTTTATATGGGCTAAAACAATCTCCACGTGCATGGTTTGATCGCTTTAGTACTGTTGTTATTGACTTTCGTTTTCGTCGATCTTGTTCAGATCATTCAGTCTTTACTCGACATAGTTCTTTTGGTATTATTGCTCTTATTGTGCATGTAGATGATATTATTATTTCTGGGGACGATGCACATGGTATTGCTCTGTTGAAGCGTTATTTAGGACAACTTCCATACCAAAGATCTAGGTGCTCTTCGATATTTTCTTGATATTAAAGTTGCTCGTTCTTTGAAGGGATTGTCTCTTTCTCAGCGTAAATATGTTTTGGATCTTCTTTCAGAGACGGGTATGATGGGTTCCCGTCCGTCTGATACACCTATGGATCTGTCGATTAAACTTGATACAGAGAGTGGTGCCTTATTTTCCGATGTTAGTCGCTATCGTCGTCTTGTAGGCAAACTTATTTACCTTATTGTTACTCGTCCAGATATAACTTACGCAGTGGGAGTCGTCAGTAAGTTTATGCATGCTCCTCCTAATCCGCATTTTGATATTGTTTGCCGTATCTTACGTTATCTAACAAGGTGCGTCTGGTTGTGGTTTACTGTATCGCTCATCTTCTTTATCTATTACGGGTTTTAGTGATGCTAATTGGGCTGGAGATAGCTCATATATGCGTTCCACTTCTGGATATTGTACGTTCATTGGTTGTAATCTTGTTACGTAGCGTAGTAAAAAGCAACATGTTGCTCGTTCCAGTGCTGAGGCTGAGTATCGTGCTATGGCTCATACTGCTTCCGAGATGTTATGGGTTCGTTCGCTTCTCTTTGATTTTGGCGTGCCAGTTACCAAACCGATGCCTATGTTTTGTGATAATCAGTCCGCTATGTTTATTGCTAATAATCCGGTTTTTCATGAGAGGACTAAGCATATTGAGGTCGACTGTCATTTCATTAGCGATATGATTATTCAGAAGGATTTATGTACCCGTTTCGTGCGTTCTGAGTCTCAATTGGGAGATATTTTGACGAAGCCCTTTACTCGGGTTTTATTCCAGGAAATGTGTTCCAAGCTGGGTATTTTTGATTTGTATGCTCCAGTTTGGGGGGGGGGTGTTACGAGTCATTAGTTCATATCTATTTTATATTATAATTTGGAGGACCAATAATGTAATTTTGACTATTACTCTATTTTTAATATATATGAACTGTGGGTGTATTTTAGTTAATACACCACATCATTTTCCCTATCATCTGACTGCTTGTAATATAAGTTGGCTATGAAATTAGTAAAAGATGGTAGGATAGGAGTGCCTTGATTGTAGATTTGATATATGACCGAGTTTTTTTCCAATTAGAAAATAGCAGCAACAAGGAGTGCCATGATTGACTGAGTTTTGTTATGTTGGGAACCTAATTGAAAAAGTACCTAGCTTGGGTACAAAATTGCTAAAAGCTAGTAGTAGGGTAGTGAATGGCGTTTCTTCTGTCTAAAAAGTAAAAAAAATTGGCAGAACTATAGTTGTAATCATAAATCATGTTAAATGAAGGGATATGTCAGTGAGTATCCAACTCACCGTAATTTTTAACATGCATAGAATCAGAACTAAAAATGACGAGTCCTAAAAGAATAGTACTATCAGAAGACATAAGTTTGGAAGATCTTTCTTACCTGCAATATCACGACTTTCATGGATTTCTGAATCTGTAACCCACAGAGTATCACCAGGAAATATATGCATCTCAGCAAGAGTGGCAGATTCCCCATCAATTACCCTAGACCCTTTGCGAAGTATCTGGTTTTCCTTGACTATCTGCAAAAATTAACACAATAAATGTGCAATTAATATGACTTACCAGATTCATTAACGTTATTCAAACTGTGATAAATAAAAATGAATAAGCACAGCCAAAATGTTCAAATTATTCTAGAAGAATATTTTAGAAGAGTACCCCGAAAGACTCCCATATCATCATTCTCAGCTGGTACATTGATGTAGATCCAGAAACATTCAGATTTGCAGAGTTCCCAAAAGGTGTCTTTCTGGAGCGTTTGGAGGCTCTACGATAAGTAGGCTCCAAATTGTCTGCTTCTAAAACAGATTTTGGGGGTTGCTTTCCTTGAATAAAACACACACTTATATCCTCATTGCAGTAGTTTAGTTTCTTTATTAATTCACAACTTTCTCTTTCTCCAATGCATTCTTCACATACCTGTAACAAACAACCCATTGTCTGCTTTCAAAAATTCATTAACGCTTCCACTGTTTATAAAAATCAATCATGCACTCATTAAGATATCATTACTCTAAAATGCACTGCTGGATACAAAGAAGTAACCGAGTTGGTAGGATTTAAATTCTATAATTTAAATCAAACTAAACCAGTCATAATTGATTTGGTTCGGTATGATTATTAAATTCAAAATAATTATAATATAAAATAAAAAAAATTACAGCAAGAAACCAAGTTTCAGTATATCAGGTTTATAAATTACCAACTTATTTTAATCATAACATAATACCAACTGAACAAAAGCAAACCAACTGAACTAAGAGAACAGAATTATAACATAATTTGTCAGTGCGTTCTCTATTTTGGGTTATCAGGTGGCTTTTACTATAAATATTATGAGAAATGATTTTTTACATTAAACATACATTTTTATATGTAAATTAATCAACAGGCGTCAGTCATTGATATCCGCTAACTTAAGGATGTAGATCAAATCTCAAATCCAAACTCATGTAGTCCTTGATACTATAAGCTACGGTAGAGATGTGTTGTGACTAATGATCTGTCTCAAGTTGTGTCCCTTGAACCAGCCCCTTTAAAATATACAATAAGTTTGTTTCGGTCCGCTTTTTTGTTTCAAAACTATTAAAATCGCAAACCAAACAAACTGAATCGATTTTTAAATTCATACTGACCCAAACAATCATTAATCGGGTTGGTTCGTTTCTGGTCGATATGGGACGTTCGATTGGTTTGGTCAGGTTTAAGTACATCACTTGAAGCGAACATGCATACGAAAAAATATTTAAGAGGGTGATATATTTCAAGATTTGTAGAACTATCAACAGCCAACGTTTGAAATTTCAAAAAATACAAAATTACCTCCGGATAAGTTTTCATCAAAACCCTTTTCAAATCAGCCTCGGCATTTACTTCATCATGGGCGGTAATAGAAATTGGAGTGTCTGCAGAAAACCCCAGAGAATCATCTCCAATGCTATTACTGACATCAATTTCGGCCCATATACCTCTTTCTTCTGTTCCCCCAAAATCTTGGCAGAATAACTTCCAGTCATTCTCAGTAATGATTGTCAACAAATCAGTCTGTAATCCAAAATAATCATCTTACAGTAAAAAAATCTCTGAATTTGGATATTTTATTGTCGAGGGGTAGTAACTAATAATTTATACAGTGCACAACTGTTGGTTAACTAATTTGACAATGACTACTATTTACTCCACAAACAAAACAAAGAAAAATCAAGTGCAACCAATAATGAGGTTCAAAAGTTAACCACTCACATTGGGTAACTTTTGCATAATCATACCACGTCTGCAGATCAATGGAGGTGGTCTTTCAACAAGCCTTGAATGCTGTTGAATAAAGATCCTTTACAAGTTAGATATTTGAAGACACAAAAATAGATTCAGGCATAGCACATCTTTTTTTCACAACTTTTCATCATCTTAAACCATAACCTTATATAAATACTATAGCTTAACATTTCCTTGCGTTATTTGGAATCGCAAAGTTATCTCATAGGTGTATTGTGTTTCCCCAAGTCTCAACATTTTCACTATTAACACCCCTTTGGTAAGTTCGGGAAACAAACCTTTCCGTAGATGACCAGTCTTACCCTGGCGGACAACTATGATATTTAATGAATCTAAAAAAATTGAGACCCGTGAAAGTACAGGACTTAGTGATCATGGTAAAGGAAAAATTAATACCAGTTACGCATGATGAAATCAATCTGAATCCTAGTCCTAGATGAAGTATGATATTATGGAGGAGATTAGTTATGTTTCAAAGATCTTTGTAAAGGTATTTCCCCTTATTCATTGCAAATTTATTCTCTTCTATGATAATCTACTACCTCTCAAAAAAAAATATGTGGAGAAACCAGAATGGAAAAAAATAGAGGGAGAAATTGTAGGGACAGTGTTGTCTTACCTTCTCACAGATGAGGGATTCAATAAGTTTAGTAAGAGTCTCAGGTTCCTCAAAAGAAGCAGAAGTTTTGCCAGTATTACTGACGTAGGTTTTCCACTTAGACAGCCAAGAGGTAGGCAACAAGTAGTATCTTTGAAAGGGAAGAAGAGGTATACTTTTCCCTGACGCTAATTTCTCATGAGTTTGACATTGTCTGTTCTTCAACTCTCTGCACATGTGCTTACGAGTTGATAAAATAAGAAAGAAACCAAAATCAAGAAACTGGCTTTGATATCGGATCATAGTGAAACAACCACCTCAAATCAACTTCCAAGCTTGCCTCATGTGCAAGTTCCACGCTGCATTTAGCACAAGGTGAAGAGTCTGAAGGAAATGTTGAACAGCCTAAGGGATCATCAGGCTTCACAGAGTTGGCAGTGTCATAAAAAAATAGCCAGAGGCTCTCTGGAACAACAACACGTTTGGCCCCAGAGGCTTGATCGGGAATAAGTTCTCCATGACGGCACCTAATTGAAGCCGTTGGCCCAACATCAGCTTCACCTGGAGAATCTACATTTTTCCTCCGTAGCCATTGTTGTAACCTACATAGTCAACCTTATTGGGATCAAAACACAGTGACTACAACTATAACTGAAAGAATAGCAAAGATCCCTGGAGAAAAATATGACCGTAACATTGTTTTCTGAAAACGACACATGTGGAAAACATAAAAAAGAAAAACGTGAAAGAGAAAGACAATAAAGAAACAAGTAATAGGAGCTGGTAGCCACCATGTAAAATAAAAGAACTTCAGAAACATGTTAACATAATCACCACAAAGAGCACTCAAACATCCATGGTTTGTAACAATTATGAAAAAATGAAAAGAAAAAAAAAACACCCCAAAGAGATGGGCAAACAACATCTACACCCCAGTCAAAAAGAAAATGGGATGTCAGCCTTTAAAGTAGTAAAAATTGAAATTCACTCATTGCTGTGCTGAGTATAATTCTAATATAAAAGAGGAAATCCATGTGACAAAGCAACCTCACACAGAGTTTTATTAGAGCCTGAGGAGACCATACCATGACTTAGAGACAAAGTACAACGGGCCATCAAGGCATTTTCCTCCAAGTGTTGCCTCCGCGAGTTCTCTCATAGATGTCCTTCTATCTCTATAGCTATCAGCACTGACCATACTACTAGCCTCTTCAAGAATACAAACAGTACAATAGTCATCGTTGGCCAGTGTTGGGCCTCCACCATACTAGATTGAAAAAAATATAGAAAAGCACACTTAGAAACCAGCCACGTGAAATTTTGCAAATGTCAGAATACATGTCTGGGCTATAAAAATCTTCAATTTACATATCATGTCCAATATGACCAAACTCCTGAAATTTGGTTCTCCTTTTTAGCAGAACGGTTGATTATTTGTACTATCAAAAACCTGGCCATGTTCTACCATATACAAAAAAGGAGTAATGATTAGCAACCAAATAATTCACATATAAGCAACAAAAACAAACTGATATTTGCATTCTACTGCTTAATGAAAAAAGTAAGGGGTCTACCACTCAAATTCATAGCCAATAGAAAGTTGCCACATCAGTTTGTGTTATGCTTGCGACTTATTTATTGTCTCACTATTCAACCAAAAAAATTAAACTCAAGTCCCTCATGAGTAAATTTAATTTAATTTTATTAGCAACCCCAAGCACCATACAAAAACTGGAAATGGGGATGAACTCCTACAGCCAGGCTGAAAAGAATGGAGCAGCCTGCAAATGATAAATTCGTCCATCCAAGAAAGGATTAAGTTTTAAAGTTCATTTACACTTAAGATGGGGGTAGCTTGCTAGCTACTGAACCGAAATCAGGAGGGAATAATTGTAGTCTCTCACTCTCAAGTTGTATAAAGCAAATACTAAAAATGGCCTCAGTACAAGTTTCTATCATTTCGGACTCAAATACATGCGACAACGCATGCGAATATTCAAAAACTTAATTTGGACTCATTCGGTCAAACTAGGCACAAGTCAGGGGAGAATTCAAAATAATATGTAAAAAGTTGTGTAGCCTAACTGGTAAACCTTTCTAATTTAGATGGTACCTCATCATTTACATATAGTTGGGTTAATACGCATTTAGTACCCTTAACTATTACTCCGAAAGTAAGCATCTATATAGCATGGATACTACATTTTTATTTTCGTATCGGCTACGGATACGCCTCCGATACAGGATACGATATCCGATTAGGATTTAGAGTATTGTTTATGTCTTGGATAAGGATACGACACTGATACGCCACCGGTATGGGTATCCGTTATGTTGGGCCAAAGTTGACTTTTTTTTTCATAAATTAAAATGTATAATTTTGAAAAGTGAATATGTCATTATCTAGGTATATCATATATGATGGGTCTGATTATGATTTAATAATATAAAAGTGATTAAAAGATCTTTTCCACATTCACATTTATTAATATAAGATAATTGTATAATTTTAATAAATAAAATTAAGAAGAAAAATATAAAATATAAAATGAAAAAATGAAAAAAAAGTACACGAATATAGATAAAATTACGATATCTATGAATATAATAAATATAAGAAAAACAAATAAAAACGACGCTTCAACGTTTATACATAAATAGGGAATAAAATATTTATAATAAATTTAACAAATACTTAAAAATACAAAAGATGAAAAAAGCCAAAAATTTAGTATAAGAATAAAAAGAAAAATTTCAACACATTAACATAAATACAATAAAAACTATTGGAAATACAAAGAATACAAAATCATATAAAAAATAAATTTAATACTAGAAAAATAGTAAGCCACCACTACATCTTAACCCTCTCGTATCTCACTCGGGCACGGACTAGTGACACCTCTACATCAGTCTTCATGAAAACATCCGGCTCCCAACCTATCATCAATCATTGTTTTTCCTAACATTCACCTTACACTACCACCGCTCTTCTATCTAACCCCATTTCAGCCACTCACCTTCATCCCGATGGTGGCTTTTCTTGGCAGGGGTGGTACAAGGATGAAGCCAATGGCTGTATTAAGCTGGACCAAAAAATTCTAGAGAACAAAAAAGAAAAAGGTTTCATTCAACAACAGCAACGCTAATACAAAGCATACCTGGGATAACAGCATTGTCCAAGCTTTGGCAGACAAACGCTTCATGTGACAAACCTTTGAAGCTGGGATTTTTCCATGAAAGCATTGTATTAAGCTGTTGTCAATGATTCTGCAAAATATCAGAAAACTTACAAGTTAGAAGAAAATAGGCTATGCTTTGTCAAACACCAAGACTGTTCATGAGAACAAGCATGAGGAAAACTACATAATCATAAATCAATCTGAATGAAAAGCTAAATCATGAGTATCATAACGAAGAACAACAAAGGGAATGAAGATAGCTTGGTTTATATATGATGTATCTTTTCCTTGATGAACATTGTAATAATGGATCCAGAAAGTGTGTATAGAGTAAAACATGCACTTACGAGGGGGTGACAGTGTCTGCCCATTGGCGAAACCATTCAGTTGAGACCCAGAAGAAAGGGTCGTCTGGTGAGTGGTTTGAGGCTTCACAAAGAATTGTCCGAACTTCTTGTCTCCGCTCATTGATGAGATTAGACATTGCTTCCTTCTTTGATCTGTATTGTTCCGAAGCACGAAGATATGAGGAATTGAACTCTTCAATTTCTTCAGACAGATGAACCGGTAGAGATATTCCGCTTTGTGGAGCCACACCGTTATTGTTATTTTGCATTATTGTTGTTGCACCAGACGCATCAATGTTCTTCTTTGCATGCCTTGACGTATACATCAACATATAGGCATCACTTGATGAAAAAGTTCGATAAGGAAAATTGTTAAATTTCGATGAATCTTGCTGACTAGCATCCACTGGCTCGGCTTGACCATTTTTAGTACCAGCTTTTGAACGACTTTCACCAAATGGGTGTCCCCCTAACCTTGACACCTCTTCATCATCAAATTCCCACCAAATTCCCGTACTCTCATCCTTAATATGTGCTACATAGTGGCCGCTGTTGACAGCTGAACCTTTGTGGATTAAGACAGCTGACAAATCATATACTGCTTCTAACTCCGAATTCTCATGTAACCTATCTCTCATATCCAGAACTTCAGGAAAACTGACAGCTGAAGTAATTTTCTTTTTGGTTGTCGTCTACAGAAATATAAGAAGCAACCCTTAGTAAACCATTTAAACTAAATAAACATAAGAAGAAAACAATAGAAAATAGTATAACTAAATGTTTCAAAGCAAACATTTCAACTAAATCAAAATAAAAACAGAACCGGCAGAAAATAGTAGTAACTAATATTTAAAACTAAACTATACAACAAGTTCATTAGTTTTAAATTTATGGTCAAAAGTAAACCACGGTGTGTGTTTATTAATACGTTAAAGAAGAAAAGCATGTCTTCTAGTTTGAGGCTCCAAATTACGTTCTGGCCTAAAAAGAAAGGTCCCACAATGAAGATTTCTTCATAGTTGTGGGTGTCGGAGGGGAATGTACAAATTATTGGATCATCATGGAAGGCATTCTATGTTGGTGACAGTTTCACGACTTCTTAAACAAGAAAAAGCTCTAGCTTGACAATGTCACTGCTTTCAAGCTAAATGAAAATTCCACTCCCATTCATGAAAACATCTTCACCTCCATATCTATGTGCATAAAAGTTGTATTCACATTTCAATTTGTTTTGCTGATGATATGTTCTATGGAAGACTCTGGATAGGGATAGCAATACCATGAAACAGTCTCAAAGGAAATTCCAACTGTGATCAACTTTACTATTTTTACCTTTTTCATGACCTGAGGGCGGTTAAAGCAAAGCAGAGTTGACTAACACCACTAATATATATTATTTGCATATCTTAGCAGTATTATTTGAACTACGGAAAAGACTTCACACTGAAAGGGTAAAGAATCAACCCCAGGCAACAAGCATTAAATAAAAGATTTTAACAAGCAAGTGAAAACAGTTTACCTCAACTTTCTCTCTGGCCAATTTTAAGGTCATATGAGAAGGTTGATGATCTAGGAAACTTAACTAAACAGATTACATAATAATCTTTTTCCTTTGCTATTTGGTGGAGGGATAACTAACACTACATATTCAAGAAATATCATTCACATATAAAGAAAGATTAAACCATCGAAAATGTGAAAGGAAATAACAGATTGTACAGTTAGCGACACCACATATATGATTAAAGAAAAGCTCCAAATGTAACCAATCTAGAATGTAGAAAATTTAACAATTATTTGCATCATAGGTATTTAGTATAAAATTACCTTTGGAAGAAAAACACAACGCTTGAGCTGAAGATTGAGATTGGAAGGCAGGGATCGTAGTTTAATGCTACGTCTTGCATCAACTCGAGTTGCACATGACTGACAAAAGTATTGATTATCTCCTTCAAGCTCTTCCACAGACAGATAATCATCCAAACTTTCGTCTAAACTATTCAAATCCTTGATATTCAACTCCAGTTCATAAAAGTCTTCCATCTTCGATGATGCTTCCGAATTCATTCCACATCTCGAACATCTACACATATATTTAGTCATTACTATAATGATTTAAAAAAGGGTGATAAAAATTAATAGATCTTCTTGACCAGCAAGGAAGAAAAATGCCGCCCCAAAAACGGTTTTCTTCAATCATAAGTTTCAAATAAGAGTAAAGTATTATGCGTAACAAAAGTAAGTGGACTACCTTTGTAATTTGAGAATGGGAACGGCTATCAGAATGTGTTCTAACACATAATACACTAGCACTCTAAATTGGACAACCCCCTATATAATAAAAAAATAACTACTTTTTTAATTAAAAGTTAAGGGGGTTGCCAAATCACAATCTGAGTGTGTTGGAACATGTGTGGGAGCATGTATTCTTAGCATTGTCCATCGTAGATATACATAAACTGGAACAACCGAGCAATGGCACATACAAATCCTAAAACAAATGTCGAGCAGTAATTCAGCAAAAAAGATATGCATTGCCTTAATATTCCTAAATCCATTTAATCTATATTCCGAACTTAGTATCCTCAAACTAGAAAACAACTCAGTTTCTTACCTAAAAGAATATCTGAAAATAAGCATACAAGTAAAAGACAGATGGTAATGGTAGGATATGTGGCAACTCCATGACAGAAAAGCGGCTTGTAGTCAGTTTTTGATAAACCATGAGATCAGGCCTTATTAAAATTATAATTCAAAACCATTATAACATAGCATTTTAGAGGTCTTAACATTCAGTTAAAACATGTTCCATGTGTTTCTGCACTTTTCTTTTGTAGACCTCAAGTTTCAAAGGATCAAACGCCAAAGACTTCTTATTGTTTGTTTCCATACTTTCTTAGTCAAATTAAAAGGTTGGAACGGAAAAACAAATCAACGAGGCAGCAAGATATCAGACAATGATCCTGCATGAGAGACATGACACATATCTATGCATATACGTATATATGTATATATATATATATCTCTATGCATGTTTAGTAACGGTTACATTTTGAACTTACGTGGTGACATGAGATACGTTTCCCCGGAAAAGATCTTGAACAACTGTTTGTGCCTTGAAATTCTGTGAGCAGCCCAAACACCGCTCAAGCAAATGCAAAAGTAACGTAAGGAACTCGTGACTGTCCTGCTGAACGCCATTATCAAGCTCTAGAGTCTTAATAAAAGGGGCCGAGTCAATAAATGCCATCTTACTGGAATGCAACTGTGCGAAGAGACGAGCAAGTTGATCCAAAACCGGCTGCCTCTTCAAAACATCTGGTTCGATGGAGAAAACACCTTCTCTAAACGACTTGTTCATATAAAGGCACTGAAGTATGCTGTTTGCATAGCATGTGGCACCGAGATTTGTAAGGCCAGCTGGGGAGTCTCCGGACCGAAGATCCACGGATGGGTCGGGACCTAGAGAGAGAAGGATCTCTGACGTCTTCTGCCACAACCCGGATTTACGGGTTCCATTTTGAGGTGGTGCCAGGCAACAATAGCAATTTGGATTGTCTTTCGTATTCACTCGACATCTTTCCTCACATATAGGCTTCCAAATCATGTACAGCTCTGTAACATCTTCTGCTTTAACTATTCCAGTCCTATTTATCCTTCTGTACAATTTGAAAGAATCCATTTTGTTACACATCCCCCATGAATTTGCAGGGAAAGAGAAAAAAAAAACCAGTCAATTTATGTGCGAGCAATTGTTAAAACAACTCAGTGGCCTACTTTTCTATAAATTTCATACTATAACCACTATTCGTCTAGACCCGAAACAAATATTTGCAAAAAAAACCTTGACAAATTAAACAATTTACAAATAACCCTGTCTAATATGTTTAACAACCCATTATTGAAAATGAAAACTCCTACCCATTCAACAGAAACTGAAACCTATTAAACCAAAACTGCCTATTTTAAAAGTCCAACTAACCCATTTTTCTTTGTAAAACGCTTTCCCATATTCTTCTTTCTCCGATGCATCTTACAGATATTTGTTTCTTCTTTAGTAATAATTCAGTTTTTTTTTGTTCATACGCAACGCTTAGGCTTGACGGCTAGTATATATATATATATATACATAGAGAGAGGGATAGATAAATTCACAGCACAAAGTACTTGAACAATGTTTTATTATAAAAAGGAGGTGAATGCAATTACTACCGATTAGGGATACGTTCATAGGAAATTTCAATTTTCCCTTTTATCCTCAAAATATGTGGAAAAGAAAACCAAAAAATTGACCTACAATAGCAAGAAAACCAAACAAAAGAAAGAAGAAAAGAATGGTAAAATGCCTGTAAGTTTCCATAGTGGAGGAGTGGAGATTGTCATCTTCAAGTTTACGCCTTTTATTAGCATTTCGAGTATTCGGTCTACGCCCCATCCTTCACACTTTAATTAACTGCATAATCATAATAATAACAAATGCAATAATTAAATTCAAGAAGTTAAAACCTATTTAGCTGCTTTGTATTGAAGGCTTCTTTCTATTAGGTTAAATTCAATAGTTAAATTCAGATATCAACAACAACAAAAGCGTTCTTGTAAAAATTAACTAGTATGCATATATATCTAGCTAGAAAATAAGAAAAAGATAATAATTGCCATAAGCCAACAATTTTATAAAAATTATCATTCCTAAGTTTAAAAAATAGAGATTTTAACCATGGGTTTTTAAGAATTAAGTCTCGAATAATGTACCAAATGATCATTTTCCCTAATAATAACAAATGCAGTAATTAAACTCAACAAGCTAAAACCCATTAGCTGCTTTAAATTGAAAAAAGCTTCTTTCTATTAGGTTAAATTCAATAATTACATTCAGATATCAACAACAAGTAATCATAGTAACTAACTGCATAATCATAGTAATAACAAATGCACTAATGAAATTCAGTAATTAGGTTATACAACTTGTGGTAAATATGACAGCCAAACAAAAACAACAACAAAAGCAGGCTTCTAAAAATAAGTAGTATGCATATAAAGCTAGAAAAGAAAAAAAATATAATAATTGCTAACATGCTACAAGTACAAGTGTACTAAATGATCATTCCTAAGTTTTAAAAAAATAGAGATTTTAACCATGGGATTTTAATAATTAAATCTCAAATTATATACTAAATGATCATTTTCCCTAATAACAAATGCAATAACTAAACTCAACAAGCTAAAACCCATTAGCTGCTTTAAATTGAAAAAAGCTTCTTTCTATTAGGTTAAATTCAATAATTACATTCAGATATCAATAACAACAACAACAAAAGCGGGCTTGTAATCATAGTAACTAACTGCATAATCATAGTAATAACAAATGCAATAATGAAATTCAATAATTAGGTTCTACAACTTGTGGTAAATATGACAGCCAAACAAAAACAACAAAAGCAGGCTTGTAAAAATAAGTAGTATGCATAAAAAGCTAGAAAAGAAAAAAAAGTTAATAATTGCTAACATGCTACAAGTGTACTAAATTATGTACTAAATGATCATTCCTAAGTTTAAAAAAAAGAGATTTTAACCATGGGTTTTTAATAATTAAGTCTTGAATTATGTACTAAAATGATCTTATTCCCTAATAACAAATGCAATAACTAAACTCAACAAGCTAAAACCCATTAGCTGCTTTAAATTGAAAAGGGCTTCTTTCTATTAGGTTAAATTCAATAATTAAACACAGATATCAACAACAACAACAAAAACAAAAGCGGGCTTGTAAAAATAAGTAGTATGCATATAAAGCTAGAAAAGAAAAAAAAAAGATAATAATTGCTAACATGCTACAAGTGTACTAAATTATGTACTAAATGATCATTCCTAAGTTTAAAAAAAGAGATTTTAACCATTGGGTTTTTAATAATTAAGTCTCAAATTATGTACTAAATGATAATTCTCCCGAATAACAAATGCAATAATTAAATTCAAGAAGCGGGAAACTATTAGCTGCTTTGGATTGAAAAAGCTTCTTTTTTTAGTTTAATATACAACTTGTGGTAAATATAACATCCAAACAACAACAACAAAAACGGGCTTGTAAAAATACGTAATATGCATATAAAGCTAGGAAAAAAAAATTATATATATATATATAATAATTGCTAACATGCTACAAGTGTACTAAATTATGTACTAAATGATCACTCCTAAGTTTAAAAAAATATATTTTAACCATGGGTTAAGTCTCGAATTATGTACTAAAATGATCATTTTCCCGAATAACAAATGCAATAACTAATTCAACAAGGTAAAACCCATTAGTTGCTTTGTATTGAAGGCTTCTTTTTATTAGGTTAAATTAATAATTAAATTCAGATATTAACAAAAACAACAAAAGCGGGCTTGTAAAAAATAGAGATTTTAACCATGGGTTTTTAAGAATTAAGTCTCGAATTATGTACCAAATGATTATTTTTCCTAATAGCAAATGCAGTAATTAAACTCAACAAGCTAAAACCCATTAGCTGCTTTAAATTGAAAAAAGCTTCTTTCTATTAGGTTAAATTCAATAATTAAATTCAGATATCAACAACAACAACAAAAGCGTGCTTGTAAAAAGTAACTAGTATGCATTTTTATCTAGCTAGAAAAGAAGAAAAAGATAGGAATTGCTTAAGTCTCGAACTATGTGCTAAATGATCATTTTCCCTAATAACAAATGCAATAACTAATTAAACAAGCTAAAACTGAGCTGCTTTGTATTGAAAAAATCTTCTTTCTATTAGGTTAAATTTAATAATTAAATTCAGATATCAACAAAAACAACAACAACAAAAGCGGTCTTGTAAAAAATAGAGATTTTAACCATGGGTTATTAAGAATTAAGTCTCGAATTATGTACCAAATGATCATTTTCCTAATAACAAATGCAATAACTAAACTCAAAAGGCTAAAACCCATTAGCTGCTTTAAATTGAAAAAAGCTTCTTTCTATTCGGTTAAATTCAATAATTAAATTCAGATATCAACAACAACAACAAAAGCGGTCTTGTAAAAAGTAACTGGTATGCATTTTTATCTAGCTAGAAAAGAAGAAAAAGATAGGAATTGCTTAAGTCTCGAATTATGTACCAAATGATAATTTTCCCTAATAACAAATGCAATAACTAATTCAACAAGCTAAAACTGAGCTGCTTTATATTGAAAAAGGCTTCTTTCTATTAGGTTAAATTTAATAATTAAATTCAGATATCAACAAAAACAACAACATCAAAAGCGGGCTTGTAAAAAATAAGAGATTTTAACCATGGGTTTTTAAGAATTAAGTCTTAAAATATGTACCAAATGATAATTTTCCCTAATAACAAATGCAATAACTAATTCAACAAGCTAAAACTGAGCTGCTTTATATTGAAAAAGGCTTCTTTCTATTAGGTTAAATTTAATAATTAAATTCAGATATCAACAAAAACAACAACATCAAAAGCGGGCTTGTAAAAAATAAGAGATTTTAACCATGGGTTTTTAAGAATTAAGTCTTGAAATATGTACCAAATGATCATTTTCCCTAATAACAAATGCAATAACTAATTCAACAAGCTAAAACCCATTAGCTGCTTTGTATTGAAAAAGGCTTCTTTCTATTAGGTTAAATTTAATAATTAAATTCAGATATCAACAAAAACAAAAACAACAAAAGCGGGCTTGTAAAAAATAGAGATTTTAACCATGGGTTTTAATAATTAAGTCTCGAATTATGTACCAAATGATCATTTTCCCGAATAACAATTGCAATAACTAATTCAAGAAGCTAAAACCCATTAGCTGCTTTAAATTAAAAAAGTATTTTCTCTATTAGGTTAAATTCAGATATCAACAACAAAAACAACAAAAGCGGGCCTGTAATCATAGTAACTAACTGCACAATCACAGTAATAACAAAAGCAATAATGAAATTCAATAATTAGGTTATACACCTTTGTGGTAAATATGACAACACAACAACAACAACAACAACAACAATAAGAGGGATTATAAAAATAACTAGTACGCATATATATATATATATATATATATATATAGCTAGAAAAGAAGAAGAAGAAAAAGATAGGAATTGACGAATTGGTAATATGCTATAAGTGTATGTATGATATGATATGGATCAGAAGAGAATTGAAGGACTAATTGAAATATTGCATTAATTAAATTAACTAAGATTAAAATCAAAATAGAAATGAAGATGAAAATATACCTCGACGTAGACGGAGATTGCTATGATTGATTAAATAAAATTAAAACACAATTAGAGAGATATAGAACTGAAACAGTCCGATGATTTTCTCTATTTATTTCAGGGTTAATTTTGTGAACACGGGCTACCGCCGCTTCACATTTAATTTTCTTTTTTTACGATATTACTCTCAATTTTTACTCACTAACAAACATGACTAACAATTATCGATTTTATTTTTTTAAGTTAATTCTTTTTAATTGAACACAAAAACAATATGGTAAGCTTTTCCAAATTTTAATTTTGATAACAGATTTTGATGGGTCGAAATAGCACCTTTTTTCGGATAAGATAATTAAATAATAATGAAATAGGAATCTAATTGTCGTTTTTTTTTTACAATAATCTATTTATCGTGTCTGGTGTCTACTTAGAAAAATAAAATTTAATATTCCGAGTAGTGAGTATCATAAGACATTTGGTGTAACGACATACATCATTTGAATTATTATAGGGATTTGTTAAAAAAATACAATTGACCAAAATGTATAACTTAAAATTACATCTTTACAAAATTCTTTTTTCTAAAATAAAAGTGTAACAAATCACTCGACAACTAATCTCAATACACACCACTCTTATTGTCAACCATCAATTCACCGCCATCCATACTCGGCGAGGCTCGGGTAGATGTCTGATGAGTTTTTCGGAGGTTCGAGAGGATGTCTGACGCTCCGGTGAGCTGCTCAGAGCTCCGGTGAGAACCCCAAATCTTCAAAAACTTTACCATGGCGAGGCCTTGACGAGATCCAACGAAGCTACATCGGGCAATCTGGAACTCCCGTGAGCTGTTCAAAGATTTAACGAGTTGTCTAAACCTTTGATGAACTTTGTCGAAACTATGAAAGCTTCTCGGAGCTCTGGTAAGCTTTCCCTATGGCCTATTTGAAGCTTCGACGAGCTCCGTCAGAAACCAAACAGGCTACATGATGCTCCTACAAGCTAGTCGCGTGTCCAATGGGCACACCACTCTCTGACGAGCTCTGTGACGCTCGAACATGCTTTACGAAGCTTCGTATAATGCTTCACTCAACCCAAAAGTTAGCTTAAAAATGTTCGATTTTTGAAAGGGCATATCTATTGGTATGTGGTTGAGAAAGTATATCATGCTTTCAATTTATGTTCATATCATTTTGATTGAAATTACTACCAATTCTTTTAACTGATAGCAAAGGTATACAATTCACAATGTTCACAATAATACATACCCTTTTTAAAAGTGTAGTAATGTACTCTCATATTTTTTTAATTGCATAACTATATGTATGCCGTTAAAAAGGTGTGTACATGTAGTTATGCATATACGAGTGTGCATACCAGTTGGTATGCACTTTAAAAAGCATACATATGAAATTTCAAAAAGTGTATCTAAATGTTAGATCCACTGCAAATTGCAAAATAATTGATACACACTTTAGAAAAGTGCATATATCAGTGTATATAATACTAGGTATGCACTTCAGAAAGTGCATATATGATGCCATGCACACTTAGAAACGTTCTTAACAATTGGTATATGTCTCCAATCCTAACCTTTTATGCAAAAAAGTGCATTTTCATCATTTTGAATTGCATACTCTTATGCATGCAGTTTAAAATACGTAAATTGCATGGGTTTTTTTTTATTTAAAAAAAGTGCATATATGCTCCTATGCACACTTAGAAACGTGCTTACCAATTAGTATATGTGTCCAATCCTAACATGTTATGCAAAAATTGCATTCTCATCATTTTGAACTGCGTATGCGGTTTAAAAAACGCAAATTGTTGGAAATCATTTTAAAGTGCATACCAATTAACTTTAAAAAATATTTTTTTTAAGAAATTAAACTTATTTCTATCTTAACCCAATTTTAAGAACTCCATTCACCTACAAATAAAAAATAAAAAAATGGATAAATATCATCAATCACCATCGAAAATAAAATAAAATTGTAATCTATGAAATATGATCGAAACACCAACATTTATCAATTTTTTCAAATCAAAAAATTATCTGCCAAATATTTCCCGTAAACTAATAAAACTAAATTCCAAACCATTTTACCAAAATTAAACAGTAATTCATATATTTGTCTTAATTTATAGAAGGATTAGTGACAAAATGAGAGATGATGTTACGCAGTTTCAAGTGCAACTAAATTATTTCTGTTGCAACTGAACGATTCAACAAAGTTAATAAAACGTTGAACATGAGATATTTGATAACAGAGTTCGACTCAAACTAGTCAACGTCTCTAAGTCACTTACCCAATATTATTGATATTGTTTAAAACTACAATAATTGATTCGAGTCTTACAAAAGTCAATGACTCACTCACTAGTATTTGCCTATCAAATTATCTATCATACCTAACAACTATCAACCTATCAATTAGGTCCCACCATGATCTCTCTCGCGTACAACATGTCATTTTGTTATCTCTCATTAAAATATCTACAATGTTAGACACACGAAATATTAAAGATTAATAGGCTGTATATACAGTTTTTACTAAAGATACTAAGATGATCAAATAGAAAAGATATCTCCAAATTTTCTCTCCTTATCTTCAAGATTTCCCCATATTTTATCTTTTTTTATCTTTAACGTATTTAACTCAACAATGAAAATATTATCCTTCCTTCATTATGAATAACTTTCAAATCACCATATCTTGATCAACGCCACTTTGACTCACAAAAGATCTTTAACTGAATTTTCACATAATATGTCCGCATGTATTCAATTGCAACTGTGATGTTGCAACTTCATCTGTACTTAGTCATAACTTGAAGAAATTGTTCTACAATAATTGTATGTATAATACTATAATGAGAGTTTATTATAAATATTTTCAAGTGACTTCCCCTCGTACGTGTTTTTTCCATGCAAGAGGGCCTCATGATAGCACGAGCGCAATTGCAGTAAATAAATGAGTAAGGTACCTAAAATAGAGATCCGCTTTTATGCTAAAAACGTTATTTTGAGTGATTTTCATGAGTAAACTACGACCAAGAGGGTGCTAGCGGCTGCTTTTTCATACCAGCGGCTTGATTGCTCTTGGTTATTAACTGCACTCCAAACGTGTTTTTTCCACGTGGGGAAGTGTCGAAGAAGCACAACAATACTTAGAGTAAATAACGGGTAAAGTATCCATATTATCGAATACAGGGAAGGATTTAGGCTTAGATTAAATTGTTTTTTTGAAGGCTTTTTCTATTTCTCTTTTTCAAGCACTATATTCTTTACTTGTTAAACTAATTTGCTATCGACTAACATGCAAAGGTTGTCAATCCTATCTTGCTTTATCATGCAAATCTCAGTTTAATGTTATTTTCCTGCAATTTATATCATGTTATTTAAGAGTCGTCAATTCCTAAACATGCAAATATATATAAACCCACAGTAACTAAAACAATATCCAATCACACGATAAAAATCACAAGTAAATACTGAAAAATGATAGAGAATATCAACGAAAAAAACTTAGCTATAAAGATTACGGTGGTAATCCGTGATGACAAAAGTTTCCCAAAAATATATATTAAAATGGAAGAATTCTAGTGTGAGAGTTTTTGAGGCTCAAATGAGCTATGGGGGGTTGTATTCTGAATAATGGGGGTGAGGCTATATATATATATCAAAAACCCAAGAAACTCTATATTTAAAAAAAATTAATATACTAGAGTCATAACCGGTTAGGCTAACCGGTCATGTCCCCTTCTAGAACTTTTCGCGAATCGGGCCTTGGTTCCATTGGGCTTCGTTGGGCTCGGTCCATATCTTATTTTCTTCATATTTGTGCTGATTTTGACCTTCTAAGTCTTGTTTTTATTGGTTTAGTCCATATTCGGCTTCTCTTTTCATCAAAGTCTCATTTTGTCTTAATTCCATGCGTTTTTCCTATAAAAATGCAAACAAGTGCAAATAAACTAGAAAAATGCATAATTCACTAAATATCGCTTAAACAAGCTGTAATAATAACAAAATCAAGCTAATAACTATTGTTTTAATCCATAAAAATTATCATTCGTGGTCTAATCAGTTATGCGGCTGATTATAAACTTCTAACTAACTTTTAACTACTTTAACGTTTTTAAAGAGAAAATTAGATTACTATTGTGCTAAGAAACGGGTAAAATTAACATCTTTCGATTAAACGACAATAGAGAACTAAGTTTTACGTTTATGTTACTCTCGATTAAACTTTACAGCTCTCGATTTGAGACCGAGACCCAATTTTGATGCTGCACCCGTGTACTTAGCTACTATTGGTAGTGGGTTGAAAATTGGAAATTGGTTCTCCACTATTGTGGGTTGCCCTCTTGAGATATTTCTTTCAGTTTAGCGTCATTTATACGATGATGTTGTCTTTATTGAAATTCGGATGTATATTGGGTTCGATTATTTTTGTTATATTCATTTGGTTTGGTTCACAATTTAGCATTTGTGATATCCTTTTAGTTGTTATTTCTTGTTTTGGGGGGTTTTCGTTGTCAGAATCTCATTCTAGACAACGTTGATGTTGGTGTTAGCTGCATTGCAAATTTACCGCTTGGAAGAAATATTGGATTATAGGATCTAATATTAAGCGGATTATAAATTGTCTTTATTTGATAATCAAAAGTCTGAGTATGATTATCGCTATAACGGGGTTTGTTTGGTATATATTGGATACTGATGTCTAATATACTAAGGTCTCATCTTGATAATCAGGATTCTGAGTACGATTAGTTGTTGTTTTCGAGGTGCCGTTCAAATCTTTAAGTGGAAATTGAGTTATGTATTGCTTAGACTGCATTGTGTCAATCATAATTCTGAGTATGGTTGTTCGATAAGGTGGCTGCTTTGTAGTACATGACTCATTTTTCCTATCTGTACTTATTTACTGTTACTGCTTTCATTAAGATTTTCCGAAGCTTGATAGTGGTGAAAAAAATGAGTTCGTTACAAAATAAAAAAATTACAACTATTGGGGATGCGCTTAGTTGCGATTAACCATTTGATTTTTATACGGGATAGGTCATTACTACATTAGCATATTTGTTTTGTTTTGTAGTGTTTATTTTACTACAACTTTGTTTAGTTGACAGTGTATATTTTAACCGGAAACGAGTTAATTTGGTTCGCTTCCTTCGGTTCTAGGTAGCGGATTGTGCTACCAGAGCCTCGAATTGTAACGGTTTTGATATGATAGGATATTTCTTACCTTCCAAAAATATATATATATTAACAGCATGCTACCGGAGTATGCTGTTTTTTGTAATTACCCCTATAGTTATAGAGCGGTTCATAACTCAAGCTGTCATTCAGCTTATTTATAGCTTGCCAAATTTGTACACTATTAAAAGTTGTAAAAAAGTCAATTTTGTTTTAGTGTAGGTTTTCACCTTGGTTTTCTAAATTTCTAAGATTGTTGTAACATACCCGACCCAATAAGAGTCACACGGCCGAATAACGGTACGTGCTAGACAAAACCTGAATTAAATAACACACATTTTAAAATAACTTGTCAACTAAATATAACACTTTTCAATACTTTTATAGATATTTCACATTTACATCTTACAAGATAAACAAATATAAACGCAGCGGAAATTTCACATATAATATTATGAGTTAAGTCTAGTCCCCACTAACTCGACTTCAATGCTAAATAACATATCACTTTCCTGGCAAAAATATTTTAAAAGCGAGGGGTAAACTAAACGAGATTAGTGGGTAATAAAGCATTAGAATAATAATATGGAACAAAAATAAGTTTTTCTCTTTATTCTTTTCTTTCAAAAATGTAGTTTAATTAATTAGACTTAATAAAAATTCACAATGGATGATAATATAAATCCTAAAATTGTCAGAATCATTAAATTAATATATATCTCAATGATTGATTTTCTTTAATTATTTCTTGTCGGACTCACCGAAATAAACTTCATTCTTGTCAAACCTCTCCGAAATATATTCATTTCTTTTCGGAACTCCCCGAAATAACATTTTCTCCCCAAGCGTGAACCATATAATCTCTTTTTATTCGTTTATTTTTCTTAAAATAATGTGAAGATGAACAAGTAAATATATAGATAGTACATTAAAAATAATAAAAACTGAAAATACTTGTTAAAAAAAATATAACGGGATACTTTATAATAAAAAGACAAAACCACTCACATATATACGGATCCGGAAAACGGGATATTTTTTTACCACGAATAGGCTACTGCGAAGGAATGACTTTATCCATTAAACCTTTCTCCTTCTTGACACCAAAACTTACAAATTCTTTTATGGATTCTCTCATATATAGTCACTAAATCTATTTTTATCTATCACCATATATTTAGTATAGTACTGACTCTAATGAGTATTGTCCGTATGGTATAGTATAACATAATGAAAATACAAAGTATTACCTATAGTTTTATTTATTTATGTGTATGGACATTTATTTATACTAATAGCAATTGTAACCCTTACCTATTAATATACCAACATAACTCCAAAGCTAATGAACGTAACATGGAATTACATGAAACGCACACAAAATTTTCATAATTTACATCATTAGTGCTAATCATGCATTTAAACATTAATTTTCTATTTATAAATATGGCATTTCAATACATAATAAATTCTAATGTGTATTTGTAAATCTTTGTTCATGTCATTAATTTAATTAGGAATATTATTATAGGAACGTATGATTATTATTACTAATTAGTAAACAATCCGCCAACCTATCAAAGTCACGATAAAATTTTAAATAAACGAATAAAATAAATCGTACGTAATAAAATAAATAACGGGATTTTACAATTGTACTTATTGGACAACAATTTTAGTTATCCTCATTCTAGTTTTGTATGTCTGTCATGTTTTTTTATTTCAAAGTTTTGGATTTCAGTATTCCTTTTGTGGTTTGTATTGACTATCTTGTTGAAAATATTTGTTGATAAAACAAACAACTGACTTGTATCTATACTATTACTTTATGTCAAGAGCCCTTATGAGACCTTTAAATAAATAATTAATTAAAACTCCTCTAATTAACATAAATTACAAATAAATCAAATATTAATACACGGTTGAAATAAAAAAAACTGATGCATAGTTAAAAAACTGCCTCTCTCTATTTTTCCTCTATGTATTCTCTCTCTTCACTTTGGTTTGTAGGAATTTATGAGTCTTATTTCTCAGGTATTTATTTTGTATTTTAATGTTATTTATGTTTTTAAGTTTGTTTAATCCTACTTTTGAATTAATTAATTCCAATGTCTTATGAATACGTTGATAATTAAAAATTAAAAATCAAACCAAACACGCGTTACACCACGCATCGCATCGCATGGGTAAGGTGTGTTAGTACTTATTAAGTTCGGGTGAACTTTATATAGTCCTGAAAATGTATATGAAATATATACATTAGTAATGCAATTTCATGTAACTGAGTTGCTGTTGTCCTAGGCTAGCTTGTCCATAAAAAGGGACAAAATTTGACTCCTAACATGGGAGGAGTCTCTACCTTCTCGCCTTTCATTTAGACCAATAGCATTTTGACACATGTGAAAGAGAATAATTAAATAAATATGTATTTACTACTCCTATCTTATTGTAAAAATTTGAGTCAAGATTTTATATATTCACAAGTACATAAAAAGTATTCAAACTCTTATGTTTATACATCATTACTAAAATCTAAATTTTATGCTATATTTATTTTAACATATACAAAGTAATAAGCATACAAAACAGATACTATTTATTTAATATTTTCAAAAAAAAATAGATATAATTTGTTATATTTATTCCGTAACTTTTGTTTAATATTTCAAGACATGTTTTATAATTTATAGAACGGTCTCATGCTCAGTTACATAAAATCCTTATATAATTGTGATAAGGAAAAAAAATTGATTTGCAATGTATCAAGTTATTTTTAGTAACAAATTCTACCAAAAAAGGTTTAGTTTTACCCATGTATTCTCTTTCATATGTGTCAAAATGTTATTGGTCAAAGTGAAACGGTAGGAGATAGAGCCTTCTCGCATGGGTAAGAGGCAAGTTTTGTCCCCATAAAAAGGAGTAGCAAGTTCGTTAAACTAGCTAGGTATTCAAATAGGCATTTTTTTAAAATTGTTTAATTTTATTTAAGAGTAAAAAGCTGCACTCATACAAATTTCAGCTATTTAATTGTTCTAACCTAAAATTAAGACACGACGAGAGCTACAGGTAGCTACACATTTAGATTTGGCAGCCATTCTAAATGTTTCGTGGGGATTAATTTTTTTAACCAAATCCTGTTTAAATTGAGAGTAACTGGAGAAAGTAAAATAAGTTGAAGGAATTACTTTCTTAGGGATTAACTGGAGAAAGCATATATATCCTGCATGCATGTTTCTCTGGTCAAGGAACTCTCCCGTTGTTACTATGCATTCTTATTAGATTACAAGTATTTTGATCACATTTAGGTATATGGTCAATTGTTTTCAAATTTTGCCAACTTGCTATTTAAAAGGTCTCATATATACGGCTTTTCATTCTGTAGTGGACTTATAATTATAAGTATTTCTGGTTATAATATAATTAAAAGGTCGCTTGATTTTCGAAAGTCCCCATAAAAATAATATTCTACGTGTTTCTATAAATTCCGCAAGAACGGTAGATTTTAGTCCTAAGTGTGTATCCCTACCCGACCCGACTATCATCGTAGTTTTGGACTCCTTCAATTCTATTTAATGGTAGGATGGAAAGAGAAAAGGGATTCATTGATAAGTTTTGCCAAACGATAACGTTGTTACTTAAATCAGGAACATTATTCAATTACATTACGTTAGAACTAGTAGATAGTATATTTGTTTTGCAATATATGACATGGAGTGAAAAGAGGTACAAATTTAATTGTTACCTTATATCATGTTTTTTTGATTTGGGTAAAAAAGCAAAAACAATAACATCAGAATGAGTGAAACTTGTAATTTTATAGTTATTAAATATCAGACCAATTTAATCGGCCCACCTTCAGCTTTGCACTTGCTATTCTATTCTAAGCAATGTATTTAAATTCTCTTTTGTTAATGTGATATATATATATATATGTTGGTATGCAGTTGCTTCCTGGGTTGCTGCAAGTGCAAGAAACGATGTTATGTATTATACTATTTTATAATGAAAATTTGATATCATTGTTGTTTATTTAAGTGTACTCAGAGCTTGATTTGCTATTATTTGGTATGCATTGCAGTCAAGAGGTTTGTTTAGACAGCTTTATTTCATGCTAACTCCGCAATTTGTGTGCTTATTTTTATGAGTAATTTTCTGTGCTAGTTACATTTGCTCGTAAATTAAAACATATTCAAGAAAGAATAATTCTTTTTAAAAAGTTGGCATGAGGTATTCGAGTCAATTGTTGACGTGATGAGAGCAAGGTTTTCACAACATAGATCACGAAAGAAATAAAAGAAGCTAGGTCACAGCTTTATTCGGTTTGATTGTCTCAACTTCTGCAAATAAATTCGTAATTTGAAAGGGATGCTTTCCCAACGGAATTACAGACAACGACAGCAAAATGGGGACCAAGCTTTTCTTTGTGCAACTTACGCTCTACGAATGTACTAGAAAATAATATAGATATGCTTCCTTCTGTTGAATACATGACTACATATTTAGATGTTTTCCTCCGTTGGATCATGTCATTACAAAGACAAAAGTTCCATATTTGAACATTTTACTACAATGCAAATAAACCAAAGCTAATTACTCTCTTCGTTTTGTTCTCAAGTGAATGATTAGAACAAAAAAGTGTTGGTTTTGGTACTATTTCGAATACTATAAAAGAAAGGACAATAAAATAAAGAAGACAGGAACGCAATGGAAATAACAATTTATTTCTCACAATTGGAATATTAATTACAATTCCTGACTCGTACAGAATTAAAATAAACTGCTGGACTGGTTTCGCAAATAAACAAACTGCCGGACTGTTTTGGAAATAAAATAAACTGCCGGACTGTTTTCAACAAATAAAAAACTGCCGGACTGTTTTGACAATAAAACAAACTGCCGGACTGTTTTAACAATAAAACAAACTGCCGGACTGTTTATAAAAAACTGCCGGACTGGTTTTAACAAACTGCCGGACTGGTTTTGAACAAAAAACAAACTGGACTGGTTTTAACAAATAAAAAACTGCCGGACTGGTTTTTAACAAATAAATTTAGATTTAGAAATTTATTACTAATGCTTTGTTTATGATGTTACATGTTTATGATGCTTATTTGTTTTGATTGAGAAAAATAAAAATAGTTACACTTTATTAATATTTACCCGTTTTGAAAATTATGTGTTTTATAAAATTATATTTTTTAATTAGTTTGCCCAAATCACCAATAAAAATTGAGCTTGTTGATATTTTTCACGTTTTATAAAAAAATTGAGTTTTTATTAAAATTTGTTTAATTAGATAATTAGAATAATTGTTTGGTTATCATTAAATGTGTATGTTTCTTATGTTGTTTTTATTGTTAAAAATAAAAATAGTTAGGATGGCAGAGCCAGATTCACAGGATGGACATTTTACGACAGATCGGTCATATTTCAAATCAGACTTGAGATGCTGGAAAAGAAGCGGGTAGAGGAGATGGCCATAAAATTAGGGTTTATAATTATAGTTGGCAGATACCGACGCCTGACAGAGTAGTTGAAAATATGATTAGGGCTGGTTTTTACGGTATTCACACTATAGGTAATTATAGCGTAGACTGAGGCTTGCTTACAGCCTTAGTTGATAGGTGGCGTGATGAGACGCACTTGTTCCATTTTGTTGGTGGAGAGTTGGGGATATCGTTACAGGATGTAGAGATTATGTTTGGTCTCAGGGTGGATGGTCTTGCTGTTACCCGATCGGAGTGGAATGATAACAGGGCGAGCAGGTTAGATATGATAGAGAGTTTGTTGGGTGTTAAACCTGCTGACAATCAAGTCGATGCAAACTGTTTGACAGTTAGACTTGATTGGATGTTACATACCTTTGGTGAATTACCCCCCAACCCTAGTGAGGAGCGTTTGCTATGTCAGTCTAGGGCTGCCATGTTATTATTACTTGGGCACATGTGTTTTCAGATAAGAGCAGTGATCAGATTTCACTATGGCCTCTGCCATTTCTGGAGAATTTTGACACATGTGCAGAGTATAGTTGGGGATCAGCTCTTCTGGCCTGGTTAGAGGCTAATTTATGCAAGTTGGTGCGTGGTAAATCTACCGGAGTAAGCGGGGAGGTGATGTTTCTCGATATGTGGGCGATGACCAGACTACTACCGTTTAGACCATGTTAAGAGCTGCTGGAAGATATCGAGCCACCTGAGGGCTTGCCTAGGTTCCCCCTCGGTTACAGGTATGATATTATTTAGTTTTTGTATTGGATTTGTATTTTTTTTATTGTGTCATCTATCATTTACTTATCTTATTTATATTTATTGTTTATCGGGTTTTGTTTGTATATTACAGATGGAAGATTTGGAGGCTTACTAAACTTAAGCCATACGTCTACGGACATAATGTGGTCCACATACGGGACCAGTTTGACCATATGTCGCATGAACAGGTAAATTATAACTTTCTTATTTCCTACATGTAACTTACGTATTATATGTTGTATATGTTTGCATTGGTCTTATGTTCATAGAATTTATTACTAGTATTTTTAAACCATTGTTTACATATTCTAATAATAATTTTGCTGATTACAGATAGTCTGGAAACCTTACGGGAACCTCGATGACTATCCGGAATACTGCACGCGGGGCCGTGATATGTGGCATTGTTCTGTTCCTCTCATTTGTAATGCGAAGATTGAGTTGCACCCCATGGACAGGTTCATGAGACAGTTCGGTTTTGTTCAGATTGTCCCTACATATATTTGGAAACCCAAACAAGGTCACGGCAAGGATAGAAGATATGAGATTGGCCAAAAACACGATTGGCCTGCACTTTTTGAAGAGTTTATAACCGTGTGGAATGACCGCCACAACCGGCTTATTAACGGCGAATTTGGCACGGGGACGTCACCGGATTACATGAGATGGTATAGAGAGAGGACCCGCATTTTTATAAACCCACCTGAACTTGGACTGCCATCTCACGGTTTCCACGAACATACGGGTGTGCTTAATAAAATGGTAACAACTAGTTAAAGTTCATTAATATTTGCTTGTTATTATTTTTTTTTGTATATTTCAATACTAATAAATCATTTTTTATTGTTTTTTTTTCAGAAAGCGATGTTGCGCCGCAGTTTCAAATCGTTCAAACGTCTGAAATCTAAAACGGACGTGGACTTACTACGTGCGGAGTTCAATGAAATGGGAATGAATCTGTATGGGTCAGGTGATGAACAGTCAGATGATGAGGATGACGATGACGACGATGGGGATGACGATCAAGGTTACGACCCAAGAACTTATGCTAGGGTTTCAAGTTATCGGCGTACCGAAAGAGGTAAAGGGAAGGCGAATCTAGTAGCGGTGGGGGTAGCGGGAGTAGAAGAACGAGTGGAGGTCGATGCCCGACTACAGATCAGGGTGGGAGTTCAAGCGGTCATGGTCGTCGTGCTTCTTTTGCTGGGTCGGACTACGTATACGACGATGTTCCTTCCGATTATCATAGACAATCATTTGGGTTGTACGAGCATCATCCTAGTCAGCATTCAACCGACAGTTGGGCTCGAGGATTAACAATTATATCACACGAGCGTGCTCCGCATCCAGAATCGCATCATCGAGATAGACGTCGTCCGGAAACCCACAAAATCGAAGAGTCCACTGAGCCGTTATCAGATAGATTAACATCGGCGGGAAAGATGCTCCCTATGTCCAACTTTAAAGGATTTAGTCGTGCTAAAAATAAATAAATGTAATGTGTATGTTTGTATGTTTGATTTTGAAGACCAATATTTGATTTGTATGTTTGATTTTTTTTTAATTTGATAAATGTTTTTTTTTAATTTGATAAATGTTTTTTTTTTAATTTGATAAATGCTTTTTTTTTTAAGTTACCAATATTCAGTATTTTAATTAATAGGACCAATATTGAGTTTTTACGAAATACAGGGACTGTTCTGCAATTTCTGAAATTATTGCACATAATTACACACAAACCGTACATTTAATGTACGGTTTGTGTGTAATTTCAGAAAAAATGTAGTAGAATCAGTAAAACTCATTCATAAAAGGTCCTTGCTTTTTTGTTTTTGTTTTTGTTTTTAAAAGGTAATCTAAAAGGTACTTGCTTAAAAACATATTCTATTATATAAACTTTAAAGTAGAGATGAAGGCTTGATTGCTTGTAGCTTCTAAGCAAGCAAGATGGACTTTTGAATAAAAAAGTGTTTAATGAAGCTGGATTTTTTGGTTTAACTTCATGCTTATTAATTCATAAGGCTACTAAAACCTGAAAATCTGAGCAAAGTGCACTCCGCTTATAAGCACTAAAGAAGAAAACTGAGTTTATAAGCGGCAACAAGACAAGGTTGTAGTAGTACTATTTGTATCTCCAAGAGGACTACTTCAGCCAGTTGCATTACCCTACAAAATACGGAAAAGCTCGGGGAATTTGTTGATAAGTGTCAGATCTGCGGTACGAGGTTTTTTTAACCCCTTCGTTTGTCACCATATTGTCAAAAATATATTGAGTTAATTTATATTGAACTCTAACTATGTAAAACGTTAATACGTAAGATTTATGTTAATTTGTGATCAAGTGTAGGCTTGAATAGCAAATCTCAGTTGCAACTGAAACTGACGGACAAAAATTTGAAGATCAAGATTCTGTCAAATATATTCTAGAATGTTCAAAAATGTGAATAACAAGTCTTGATGGTTTGAAGCAATCTCAGAATGATTAGAATAAAAATATTGAATATATTTTCTTATTGAAATAGAATTTATAAAGTCAATTAGACTCATTGTTTCGTGGGCTTTACATATATATTATATTGATTATTAGAGAAAGAAAGACCTACGAAATGATTGAGAGAAAAATTATTCTTGAGAGAAAGACATGACGGGATGTCATGGTGATATTGGAAGCTGTTAGATATAAGCAATAGTTTGATAGACAAATAATAGGGAGGGAGTCATTGAATAGTGTAATTGACTTCATATACGCATTGAGTTGTCCGGATATCGACAGATGAATATATTAACTGATAGTTAATTCAATTCGCTCTATCAAGCTACCGACGGATCGATCTTTCAATCAATAAATTGATCTATGTGTTTGCTTCGAATGTGATCAGCTCTAAGTCAATATGAAGACTTAATCAAGTCTACTAAATATAAATGTATTACGACTATCTAGGACTTGTAAGTAAAGTGTAAGTAATGAATATATGAAACATTAATTTATCCAGATTCGCTTCAGTATGAGACTACATCTTTTTCCCAATTCTAAACTGAATCTTGAGATTTGTATTATTATAAACATACTTTATTAAGTGCAGTATACCCTTTACAAAAGCCCTTCATTCATGGGCAGACTTACCCACTAGAGTGTTTCTACTTAATGCGCTTTGCGACCCACACAAGAGCTCTTACTTAATGGGCTGAGTTACCAGAAACACCTCTAATAATAAGACATGGATTAAAGATCCACACAAGTAGATATACTTGAACTTGTACACAAGTTGTACCATAAACAAGTTTATAATAAACTTTCTATATTACCAACAATCGATGTGGTCGAAGGTTAAAAAAATGTTGAATCACTCACACTCATTATATAAATTATTACAAAGTGTTCTCCCAAACTAAAATCTCTCTTTACTCAATATAAGATGATATTAAAACTGATCTTAAGAGTGTGAAGGCTTGGATGATATTCAAACTAAAATCTCTCTTTTGATGAAATGATAGTGTATAGCTTTTGTCTGAGTTAGAAATAGTTTGGTGATCTTCTTTCA
The DNA here is from genome assembly GCA_963920805.1 of Primula vulgaris. NCBI lineage: Eukaryota > Viridiplantae > Streptophyta > Magnoliopsida > Ericales > Primulaceae > Primula > Primula vulgaris. The sequence goes on from OY987216.1 coordinate 24,849,996, forward strand.
ACCTCTAGGGGTCTATTTATAGTTTTGGAGGAGAATGTAGCCATTTATAGGGCTTCACATTTAATTTCAAATGACTCCATTAACCGGTTAATAAGTTTCCAACTAGTTAATCTGTCTTTCGGTGCTTCTCGAGTTGACACTTTCAATGTCGAAAATCTCTTTGCATCAATGCCTCTAATTTTGGAAGGTTTTCCAAATGATTTTCAAGGCTCCAGAAAAAGCACTTAGTTAGATTTGAACATTTCATAATTACGAGTATTAACCGGTCGGTTTCTGGTTAACCTGTTAATTCTATTAGCAAGTTGAATTTTTTTTTCAACAGGCAATTGTTGTATAATTAACACTTTGGTATTAGTTCATTTCAAGATTATTTATCCATATAGTATTTATAATTGTGAACCTCTATGACGTGAAAAAAAAAAACTCATTGTAATTAAACGTTATTACAACGATACTTGTTGTATACATTAACTTAATTTTGTTATCATCCAAACATAATATACAATTACGTATAATTGTGGATTGGTTTAACAGAATGGTTGGCAGTTGAAGACGCAACGTGGGAATTAGTGGAGTTGTTGCGAGGACAGTTTTCAGACTTAAAGCTTGAGACTTCATGATTATGTTACGGGAAAATTTACAGTTTAGTGTCCTATGTTTTCACCTTTTTTGATTTAATGTACTGTGGTTTTGCAATCTTGATTTAGTTCCATGTGTTTCATGATTTATTTTGTTTTAGTGTAATGACGTTAACTTTCCGTCAAAAAAGTTAACATCAGTACACTAATTAAAAAAAATCAAGAAAGCGAGGGCTTCAAATTAACATTGCAAAACCACAGTACACTAAATAAAAAAAAGTTAAAAACACAAAGGACTAAACTATAATTTTCCCTTATAATCGAGCTCTAAAAAATATGGTGAGATTTTCCCTTGTGATTCATCATTATTTTTATAAAAAGTAAAATTTAAATAACAAGATTGGTAATATTTTTCTTAAAAAAAACTTGGTAATATTAAATTGATACAGAATAAAATAATTTAAAAAATAATAAATACTAGCACTAACCACCGTAACAAATTTTGAAATATAATAACGATCTTCGAGAGCTAAATAGATCTATAAAATAAATTTAAATAATTAATAAGAGCAAAAACCACCATAACAAGTTTACAAAATAATACTAACTATCATCGAGAGATAAAATATTATGAGATTTTGGCTAGCCGTTTTTCGTTATTTTTCTTTGAAGTCGTCATATTTGAGTTGCATTCTTGGTAATATAAAAATTATAAAAAATTTAAAAGTAATAAAAAATAGCAAAAACCACCGTAATAAGTTTAAAAACAATAATGACGATCATCTAGCTAAAATACGATTAAAATTAGCCATTTGGTGTTTGATTATTCTAAAAAGTCAAATTTAAGTAACAAACTCGGTAGTATAAAATTTATAAAAAAAAAACTAGAAAAAAATAGCAATATTCACCGTAACAAGCTTAAAAATAATAATAACGATCATCGAGAGCCAAACTACGATGGTAAAGTTAAATTTTAGTAACAAACTCGAAAAAATAATATTTATAAAATAAATTAAAAAATAATAGAATATTAAAAATTAAATGCGTCGTAACAAGTTTAAAAATAAAAATAGAGTATTACTCGATAATAAAAAAAATTATAATATAAATTATAAAGTAATAAATAATAGCAACAACCACCATAACAAGTGTAAATTAATCATAAATATAATCAGCAAAAATTATAATTTAGTGCTCTGTATTTTCACCTTTTTTGATTTAGTGTACAACGGTTTTACAGTCTTGATTTAGTGACCTGAGTTTCATAACTTTTATTGATTTAGTGTACTGACGTTAACAAATAATCCAAAAATGACGCCCTGGATCATTAGATAGGAATCCAAAGATGAAGAGAGAAATAAAGAATATCACTACTATATAAACAAAAAGTTTGAGAGTAAGCATTACACAATCTTCAAGGTCATTTTTTGGAGAAAAGGGAGAATAGATCGTCTTTTTTTTATGCCACATATCCTAATCCTATTTTGACATCAAGAAATAAAAGGCTTTCTAGAATTAGAAAAATGTGGAATTTCTGAAAATTCTTTTGTCAGAATCTTTCAGTACTAAAATTAGATTTCATACCCAAAATTATATATTTTCGAAAACTCTGATACGAACTTTTGTGGGAGCATTACGGTCTTACAGCACGACTCGTTCTCCAATTATCCCTAAAAACAATAAAATTTGCTATTATCGCCTTCTATGTTCTCTATTGCATTGTATGTTCAAATACAACACTCGCTATGGAGGCGCCAGCCCACTAAATCAAGATTGCAAAACCATATAACACTAAATAAATAAAAAAGGTTAAAACATATGACACTAAACTGTAATTTTTCCTTATGTTACGTAGTATTATTTTATGTTTTTTTTTATTACTTGTGAGAGAGGCGAGATTGCTTTTTAGTTCGATCAGTTATTTAATTTCCTAAACTAAAGAGCATTGTTTTGGACTAAGTTGGTTATTTTACTCTATATGATTATTTTCCTACATGTAGAGAAATCATTATTTAGTAAGCAAAAAGCTAACCCTCTCTCTTCTATCTTATCTCTTGTATTTCCTCTTAATTTACTCTTTAAATACTCTCATTAATTCTTGTTTTTAGTTCATAGATTGACTACCCAACAAAATATTCTCCATCACTATATCTTTTGCTTTCATTTTTTTTCACTATCCGAAAAAGAAAAAGAATTCGCATCTATGGTTGCGTGACCAAGTTGTGAGACATATCATTTTAAATTTCATAATTACACGTTACCATCTAACCTAGACAACTTGCTTAATTGGCACGACACATATATAATCATACGAGAACGGTAGGACATTTAATCATTAACTCGTTAATTATTATACATAGGCCTACTGGAACCAAGCTTGATGTTGGCCACCTTACTCTCTACTTAGTCATCAGAATAATTTATGAAAAGGACTGAATACAAATCTAGTTGAAATATGGAAATAAGTTCTCTCTCGAAAAATAAAGGCAGTGTATCTAGCTAGAAAGTTTGTCTCTTTGATTTGACGCATTTATCTAAGAGAGTTTGAAATATGGAAATAACTTAGTTTATATATAATTAAACACGAGATTTTAACTAGTGACATTGGAGACACGAGATTTTAACTAGTGACTTTGGAGACACAAATAATTTGTGCATGCTAACTGAATCAAGTTACAATTTCTTTATTAGGAGAGAACTATTAATATATAAAATCTTAAATGTCAGAGTTTCTCTATTTAAAAAAATATTTTTAAAATTCCTGTAGAGGTTGTGGTCCTTTGGCGCCCCCTGGTTCCTCATATGCTCATAAGATAGCAAAAGCCAAATGTGTTATCTATAAGGGTTCCCAAATTTGCATTTTCGTAGATTTATCCCCCTTGTGGCATGTACCCTTCTACCTTGTCAATACCATCTAGAAAAACTCCACATACTCTATTTTTATACACATACATAAAAAACATATGTATGTTATATAGGGTTTTTTTGCAATTTTGTATCATAAATTGTACGGTTTATGTGATTTTGTAATCCAAAGTACGTGTTTCTCTTTTAAGTACTATACGTTTCACTATAAATCAATACGTTCTGTTCTTTTTTTTTTAATAAAAAACTGTATTTTACCAAAATATCCAGTTTAAATTCTTTTATTACATATATATATCATATCATACTATTAATATACAATCCAAAGATTTTGAAACTGCCAAATTTTGCCCAAATTTTTTAAAAATACACTCACTCTAATATTGTAATTACTCTTAAATGTCATAACTCAATTCAAATATATAAATAACTTTAAAAATGTTATTTTACACATATTTATATTTCAAACAAAATCGTTGTTTGTTTTTTTTATAAGAGTAAAATATTATGTTACTCTTTTATACTATTGTTAATTAATTATATTTAATCATTCGATATTTAAATTTTTAAAAATAAGTTTATTTGTCGGGATCATATCTATGTCATCACGTATCGCACACGCAAGCCGTGGGCAACTATTACTTAATATATATATATATATATATATATATATATATATATATATACAACCATATACGTTAATGTATTCATACATACCTAGATACGTATACAATCCCGCCTCCAACCACCACATCTGCTGCAAGTGGGGCCCACAACCATCACATCCGTCTCCGTAGCGAGGTTTATGTCCTTTTCTCTCAAAACCCCTCTTTTTTCTAAAATCATTTTTTTTACCTTTTTTGTATATTTGTTTGTAATGATTTTGTAAAAAAGTTGAAGATCAAATTCTTGAAGTGCTACCCTTTCGTCAGAATAGATCAAATATACGATAAATTTAAATTTAGTTTTCGGTTTATGGCTGGGTTTTTCTTCACTTTGAATAACTGGGTTTAGAAACAAAATGTTTGCATGGGTGAATTGGGTAATTTTTTCTTTGACAGAGATAGAAATCCAAATGGACAAAAACCTGAATCTATATTTTGTCTTCAAAGTTTAAATTTTTGGGTTGTTTTTAGAAAAAAGTTTTAATCTTGCTAATAAAAGGTTCTAAATATCCTTCATATCAGCGAAGTTTTTTTTTTTTAAGATTCACATATCAAAGAAGTTGAGAGTGATTAGATGATAATGATGATATATGTGTCATGTATATTTGTGTATATATATATATATATTTATTTTACCTTTTTTTCTTAGCCATTGGATCATATCAAACAGTTTAGATCGAAAAAACAATCAAATGACCATTTTGCCCTGAATCTGGATGAAAAATGTGTCCTGACATCATTTTTTTCTGTTAATTGGTCGGAAGATACTTAAATGGATGAAAACCGATAGTTTTGGTATTTAAAAATAGAAACACATAGTTTAGTTTAGGTTATAAAATCACAGAAACCCTATAATTTAGGGTATAAAAATGTAAAAAAAAAAACGTGTATATAGTATGAATGTAAAGCAAACAATTCATTTTCATAAATTTCAATTTAACATGTTTATGCTACCCAATATTGGTTTAAGCAAAAGAATTAAAACAAACTTACATCTAACTAAATTGACAGAGTTGTCTAATTTGAGATTAATTTGAGATGAGAATATAGATTAGTGTTCATATTATGAACGACGAGTACCAAACCATTAAGAAGTGAAGAACCGAATTAGTTTGATGCAAGCATGGTTTTTTGGAGCATCGGTCTAGAACCCTAAAAAAAATTATTTTTTTAGGGATCCAATTTTTATAAAGGACAGTGTTTCTTTTAAAAAAATTGCATCCTATTGAATAAAAATAATTTTCTATGTCCAAAAGAAGTCCAAAACTTACCCTACAAGAAAAATGCATTTACGTTCACAGATGTTGTATTGTTAATCTGACGATAAAGTATGTGTGACTAGTCTGGTAATAGGAAATAACAACAAAAACTGTTGTTATATCTGTCACTAAATAATCTACAAAAACTTTAACGTCATATATTGTTCTTGTACTGTTAGGTGTTAAAGTTAATTATCCATGGAGGTTTAGCTAGTCTTTTTATTGCTTTTTTTAATTAATTTTTTTATCACATTGTTTAATACTATAGGTTCGTGTAAGATTTTTTCTTATGGCTCTATACCCCAACCCAGCTTGCTCTGGCCCCGTAAGGCTTGTGATCCCGGTAGAACAAAAATAACAAAGGAGCTCGAGCCGCAGTCCGAATCATGGTGACCTTTTTCTAGTCGACTTATATATTAAATAAAAAAGAAAATACACTTTACGACATTAATTAATACTATAGCTTCATGAAAGATTTTTTCTAGTCTCATATATTAAATACTAGTAAATAGGGCCCCCTACAAGGCAGGGGCATAAAAATTATTAAAATTCTGTTGTAAATATTATTGGACTATTTGGTCTTACTCATAGTAGGCATAAGTTGAGCTTTCTATCTTGTATAACCCTAACCTCTAGTATATAAAGAAGGTTAGGGTCCCCTTTTATTGATACATTCTGATTAATAAAGACCTACTGTTCTCTCTCTCTATGTTCTCTCTATGTCTCCTATATAATATATATACTGAGCTAATAAGACTCACAACACGTTATCAGCACTGCTTTCGGAGATCGGAGATCGGAGATCGGAGTACGGCTAGGGTTCTAAATATACAATATAAACTTTGAGGTTTTTCTGGGTTTATTAGATTATTGCTATATCGACCTTCACCAACATACCGTGCGGGAGGTACATGATTTTTCAAAACCTAGTTTTTTTAACACTGTCTACCGCATATTAATTTACTGTATATTATGCATGAGTTGTATGATTTATCAATGGTAATTAATTCTTGTAACATCAATTGTCTGATAGTGTACAGAGACCTATATTACAGACCTATATTAATTCATGTAGTGTACAGAGACCTATATTACAGACCTATATTAATTCATGTATGTACGAGACCTATATTACAGACCTATATTAATTCATGTATGTACGAGACCTATATTACATGTTAATACATGTATGAATATTGTCATATGTAAAATACTTTTGCAGGTTTAACTGTTTACAACGTACAACCATGTATATGTGCCCATATGTTACTCCATGTTTGTTAATTTAGTAATTAATTACACATGTACGATTAATTGTAATTGCATGTATATTACACATACAACAAGCTGAAGTAAACCTACTATGTTCAGAAGATATAGGACCTTGTTAAACACGCCTAGAACTTGTGGACTATCTGGGTAATAACGCTGTAATTAATTTAGTTGTGTTGAATTTACACTTCGAATCCCTGTTGTATAATATTGTATGTAAAACAGTATAGGAGTTTTTTTTAGCTTATACTGGGTCCATATGAACGCACATACATGCATGAATATTGTTTAGTGATTATTTAATAACAATGCATGCTAATCGAATTAAGTTACGTATTACCATGTTAATAATCACTGCCATATATATGTACAACATGTAAATTTGCGAAATCATATATTTTCACATTTAAGTTGGAAAAATTATGAACCTTCCCCAACTAGGCTCACCTATTTGGATACGATGTCTAGGAAAGATATAGGCGGAAGTCGATATCCTAATGAGGTCGGGTTTTAAGTGGCATTCGTGCCCTCCACCCTCACCGTCTTTCCTGGTCGTTTTTCAAGTAGAGCTACCGAAAGGGGTTGACTAAATAATAATTTCCCCGAGTGTGTTTATATAGTGATGTATGTTTCGCCGAATTGGTGTTTCAGTATCGACCCGTCGTTCGATCAATGAGAACCGATTCACATTAAAAGCAAAACTATTTTCGAACCTGTCGTTTCGAAATAAAGTTTGTGCTTGTGCAAACCATAAACATATAAACCAGTCGTTTTATATGATAAATAATCCAGAACTCCCAACGCATGTTGGATGCCATCTATGATGAGAAAAATCATAAAACATACTTGCGAAATGACTGTTTAAATGTTGATTTAATCCGTCACCACATGTTACTCACCCTGATGTGTGAAAATGTGATGCCCAAATTTTTTTGGATGACATTTTTGATGAGTAAAACACGAGTTTGTTGTTACCCTCGAGATGAATGCTAAGGCGTTGATTTTATTCCGCCGCCACATTTGAGACATGATGACGTCTATGGTGAACAAATGTCTGAAATTGACATATTGGAGCAATCCTTCACCAAAATACTAGCTTGAAAATTGTATTCCATAAACAGTATTGTGAATTTATATTCACCATGTTCCTTTATCGCCCATCTGTTATTGGATAAGAAAATTACCCCGGTGAGTAGTTTTAATCCTATTGGGTCAATGGCGAATTGTTTGCCTGATATTAATGCTCTTCGTGTACATTTTTTTTCCACGAATCAAGAACCGAGACAAGTGTTATTTGTCTCGAACTGTCACGATCCCGATGAATCGCCTAGCCAAGCGAGATTTTAGACAATTGTCAAAATCGAAAACATGTGGCTCCAAGACAGTAATTGAAAGGAACAATATGGCCAGTTGTCACAAAGCAAGAGATAATGCTCAATGTGCCAACTCTATGCTATAAAGACAAAGGCCATGCACAGTTACTCCTTAAATAGTTCACAACTATTATAAAGATGGAAAACCGATGCTAATGTGGTTAAAGTTAATTGAAAGGAAACTCTTGAGACCCCCGATTTTGTGGTTCAAATGAGTTTGATACCTTTCTTTATTGATTTTGATAAATCATTGAGCCATTTTTTCGCTCATCTGGATTATGTTTTTCCATTTGGATTATGATTTTTCCATTTGGACATACTTTTGGATTATGGTTTGCCTATTTACGAAATTTCTTGAAATAATTTAAAGTGTTTTGAGCAAATTTCTTTGACAAATGTGACCAAAATTTAAATTATGAAATTTTAGGCAATACTTGTGGTGTAGTTGCTTTTCTGGAAATAGTGGGTAACAGTGTACCACATAATTTCACCAACTACTTGCCTAAAAAAAGTACTCAGTGACAATAATTCTTGACCTGTCGTTCCAAAATCGAAATCTTTGGTAAAACCAAATTGATTTGTCAAATATGAGGTCTTATACTCATGTAGGTCCTGCCGTACCTTGTTGAGTTATAAAATATTCGAGAAAACCAGTGTTATCTGGTAATAGCTCATGAAAGAATTAAAATTTCTTTACATAGCCTCCATTCAATATGACCAAAAGCGTATTTTAGAGGAGTTGAAATGTCTTTCAAGTGGTTGCTACCACATTCTTTAAAGCATTTAAAGTTACCTTATGATTTCGCCTGTCGTCGAAATGATAAATGATTTAGATGCTAAGACATGATTGTCTGTACTATCATTCGCCTGTCGTCGATTGATAAGAGCATTTTGATATTGTGGCATTGACCGGATGAGATATTCCCGGGTCAAAAGACGATGCTTGATTTATAATCGCATCGCATTTGGATTCTCTCTGAGAATATATTTCGCGATTAATCCGAAATTCATGCCATTAATGCTCACTTTGAAAGACTAGTATGTGTAAAGATCACGAAATGGACTCGTAGAATTCTTGTAAAGAATTGAAGGAGTTATTGTGGACTTATCCAACCATAAGACGGACCATAAATATAAATGGTTATGGTTGATGCATTCACAATATGGTCACATTTTAATGTTGTCCACATAAATGCAGCACTTTCCAAACTTTTAGCCCTATCATTAAGTTGATGGCTCATAATCCGGATTATCCTGAAAAGTCTAGTCGACTTGATAATTCCGAAGAGTAAGAATCGAAATTTCGATTTGAATTACTTGAGTTTGGAAATTCAAATTGAACATCCTGTCGATTATGTTCAGACCCAAATGGACTCATGGAAAGTTCGATGATGCGACTGCAAATGGTTGCACGCACTTCTTGGTCTTGCGCACCAAGATTTATATTTCCGTGTGGGTCATGCTATTTTGCTGCATTGGTCCGTCTGAGGCCCATAGTCACTCAAAACACTAAATGCGTTCCAGTTGGTTACTGGTTATGAGCCAGACGCCTCATATGAACGCGTGTTTGAGTGCTTAATATTTTCATTGAGCCGCTATAGCGTTCAAAATATGGACCTCTGAAGGGGACATAAGTCGATTATGAATTTCCTGTCTATCATTTGATAGAGTAACCTTGGCAAGCGATCTCTTTACCGCATGATATGCGAAAGTGACATCGCTAAGACTGTTCTCCCCGTCGTTAGGGGGAGATTTACACGTTACCGTTGATAAGAAACGACGTGAAGTAACGTGGCATAACCCACTCAGTCTTAGCTTGATCCCCAAAACTGCACTTAGTGATAAGTAAGTGCATAGACTCCCTCAAGTCTAACTAAATGCCAGACGCATTTAATGACATTATGAGATGTCACGAGATCATTTATACCTGCTGCAAAATGCTTGCAAGGATAGACGTCCCTGTCGGACGCCGTGTTCCTGTCGTAACACGTTGCTTTGACCGAACCCGCCAAGCAAAGGACGCTGCCGTCGACAGTCAGTCTGTCGTCCTTCCCAAGATACGAGGAAGTTGACCGGTTCTTAATTCGTTCAGCCCCAGAGGTGGTGAACTGAAACTCGTTTGTCGCACGAGATTATAAAGGATCAAGGAGATGTGTGATTTCCTCCTCATCCTAAGAATCTCGAAATATCTGTCAATCATGATATCTTAGACGATATTGAAGCGAAACGAGACTGTCATCGATTACTTGTTCATATATTCGGTGACGACTGATAATATGAGCAAATTATGACAGGGAACCATGTACCGTTGCCTGAAGTCAACGTAGAATAGACTGGACTAATGGAAACTTGAAATCCAAGTAGACTCCTTACCGAAAGTGTGTTCGGAACTGTAGATCCAACACCACCAATGTTAAACGATTTCGTTTATTTAGTTATTCGCAAGGAAAAATGATGAGAATAATGAGATTGTAGAATGCTCGCCTAGTAGCGCAAGGCTTCTCTCACATCTTGGAATTGATTACAAGATGGTTGATTTCCTCGTAATGGACGTTATAACGGTCCCCTACTTTACCAGTTTAGTAGTTTCCGAAAAACTGAGTATGCAGCCATGAATGTGGTTACAGTTTTATCTCTATGGGGATTTAGACAAAAAGAGATATAGATGAAGGTCCCTGTGTGACTTCATGTGCTTAAATCAAGTAGTTCCTGATCACGAAACACGATCTCAATTGACTGATTGACTGAGACGTTCACTATATGGATTAATATAATCCGAGCGGATGTGGTATACCGCCTAAGTGAGGACTTGATCAGCTTGGGATACTTGAACAAGTATTATGCCCTTGCGTGTTTTATTATGCGATCCACTTTTGGATTTGCCTTCGAGATGAAGGATCTTGGGAAGAAACGGTAGTGACTCGGCCTGATGATCGAGTCCCGTAAAGATTGAATCTAAGTCCATGATTCAGACTACACCCAGAAGGTGTTATGACATTGTAGTCATCATGACGCTAAGTCGTCAGATTCTCCCATGATCGTTCGATCACTAGACATTGATATAGACCCAGTTCGTTCCTGATGTGACGATGAACAGATATTGAACCATCATGTTCATATCTAAGTACAATAAGCGCATCATTGTACTTGGTCTAATGTGCTAGGACGAACATCTCGTATGCTGTGAATGGTATAGCTCGACACACCATCGCGCTAACACGCTGCCATCGAAATGGCACTAAAGACACATTCCCTTACCTTATGGTAATTTTGGAAGTGGGCTAGTTTATCCCATTTGCGTCATCGAGTGTACCTACCCCCTTCGGTACTCGAATTAACGCAACCCTTTTTCGGTTATACCGATGTCGGTTACTTATCAGACCCGCATAAGGGATATTCCTAACATGGTCTGTCTTTACCATTAGGAATAAGGCAATATCTTGGAGGTCTTGGAATGACTCCAAACGAATCACTCTGATCTCGTGCTCTATGAGACGACTAGAGAGTGTATATGGCTTCGAGCTATTATTAGCCATATTTGAATTACATATGCTCTGTCTCACGATCCAGATGAAACACTTGTCTTATTTAAGGACAACTTGTCGTTATCGATCAAGAGAGACATGACTAAATTATGCTATTTAGCATTTATCGTCGAAATAAATCTTCACATATGAAGTTTAAGAGCATCCTGTCGAATGCTCGTTTTATTCCACGTTATATTTTCTTACATACAGTCGTGTGCAAGTAAATGAGGCATCCAGTCGAATGCTCGTACTCTATCTTGGAATATGAAATCTTTGCACCCAGTCGTGTGCAAGTGAGGGGGAGCATCCAGGTGAATGCTTATTGTACTAATTACTACTTAGTCGAAATCCTCGCACCCTGTCGTGTGCAAGTGAGGGGAAGCATCCAGTCGCATGCTCGTGTACTCTTTTTGTCCTTAGACCAAGGTTTTTTCCCACTGGGTTTTCCTTGGCAAGGTTTTTTAGCGAGACACGTTCCCATCATACCTCACTTAAGATTGCCGAAATTAGGGGGAGTATCTTGTTGTATACTTATTACCACTGTGTACTCTTTTGTCCTTCGACTATAGATTTTTTCCCACTGGGTTTACTCTAGCAAGGTTTTGATGAGGCACCTGTTTTGTGGTTGATCCCCTACTACTACACTGTTGCATTCTTTTTCCTTCGATCAGAGATTTTCCCATTGGGTTTGCTCTAGCAAATTTTTGATGAGGCACACTGTTTTGTGGTTAGTTACTTACATGATATTTCGGCCTATATCATTCGGCTACACAGTTTATCCTAGGTACCGGTTTTGTCCCACACTGGGTTTTCCGGCCCTAAGGTTTTTATGTGTTTAGCACTGCGAATGAACTCGACTTAGATCGACTGCATGAAGACGAAGAATTCAAGACGTCCAAAGGGGGAGTGTTGTAAGATATTATTGGACTATTTGGCCTTACTCATAGTGGGCCTAAGTTAGGCTTTCTATCTTGTATAACCCTAACCTCTAGTATATAAAGAAGGTTAGGGTCCCCTTTTATTGATATATTCTGATTAATAAAGACCTACTGTTCCCTCTCTCTATGTTCTCTCTATGTCTCCTATATAATATATATACTGAGCTAATAAGACTCGCAACAAATTCTAAATTTTTCTATTTGTGAGAGTTATTTTGTTATGACTTATGATTGATTTTGTATTTTTGGCAATATCCTTCTATAATGCTACTAAAATTTTCATGAATACTTGTAGAAATGGTCTCAAAGTTTAATTGATTTGTAGTTGGTCTCATGGTCTGCATGGTTTACGTTACACAAATCCATATTTTAATTAGAAGAGAAAACTTCAAAACTTGAACAAAATAGTTGTTATAATTAAGCTATGCTGTAGTACTCCATCATCTACTTCCATATGTTAGGATAGTCTACTTTTTAGATGGACTCAACATGTAGTTTGGACAGAATAGTTATCCTAGGGTATGTTATATATATATATATACACTTAGTGATCGGAAAGTTAAAGGACGCGTGTGCGATACGTATATAAATATGATTTTGAACAAATAAATTTAAAATTTAAAATAAAATAAAAAAATAATAGAATTAATATAGTAAATTAATAATCGTACATAAGAAGTCATGATGTTTTATTGTTATAGAAGTATAGTTTGGGGATGAATTGATGTGTGGGAAGTAATATATTTATTTAGTTATTTATTTATTTTAATTGTATTATGATATATGAGTAATTAGTAAATTAGAATAGAGACATTTTTTAAAAGAAAGGAGCAAATTTTAGCAAATTCATTTCTTTTGAATTGAATTATATTAATAGTATGATATATATCTATACTATTATAATAAGTCAACCCAAGATTTTTTGAGGCTGCCAAATTTTACCATTTTTTTCCAAAAATACTCTTACACTTTTTTATTAATTACCACAATACCATATTCTCATAAAAAAAATAGAGAAAAAGTAATAACGAATAACACTTTTTATCCCTATTTAAGCTCTCAAAATTCTTTTGAGTCTTCTCATCTTATACTCTTATCTTTTTTTTATTCTCCAAATATTTGTATCATAACTACACTTATTTTTTAAATTTTATCGCATTACGCGTCTCACACGCAAATCGTGGGGCAACATTACTAGTATATATATATATTGAGTTTTATTTGTTCGATTATTAGACAGTTCATATGGACTCAACATGTAGTTTGGTTGCTCCATGTGAGTTTCGTGTGTAAGCTAATAAAGAGTGTCTCTTTAAAACAGTCATATTATTTGACTGTTTATGAAACAGTCATCTTAATCACCGTTAGATTAAAAAATAAATGATTAGATAATATTTTTCAATAACTAATTTATTTTTTCTATTTTTAACAAATTAGAATTTGATAAATTAAAAACAAATTGTACAACACACTAAAAACTCAAATAAAAATATAGAACCCTAGGGAGGTTTAACCAAACTTAAATATTAATCAAAATTTAATTTTTTTTATGCATTTGATACTTTTTTTATGTTAACCGGTTGTGAATCAGTCATATAGTCTGACTGTTGCCTAGTAATTCCCAATAATTTTGTTATACAAAATATTATTATTTTTTAAAAAAAACCTAAATTTGGCAGCAATACGTTACCAAAGTTAAGGACACCAAATATAATGTTGAACAAAAATGTAGGGGCAATTGATGGCATTAGCCTAACAACTAACAACTCCACCGCTTAAAACTTGGAAGCAGCTCTTCAACATAGTAAAATCACAGTTGGCTGGGACAATTTTTTCGCGTATTTTATATATACGTTTACACTTCAAAAAAAAAAAAACATAGTAAAATCATTTAAAATTGGATAAATTAACAAAAACATAATACTTTTGAAACTAAATTAAAAAAAAAATATCCAAAAATTTCTAATTAACAAAAACATACCCAAAATTTCATAACCTAATTTGTATATTTCATACCTTTATTCCAAAAGTTCATACCCTAATTTGTATTTTTCATACCCTTATTCCAAAAGTTTATACCATTATTTTAAAAGTTTATATCCTAATTTGTATTTTTCATACCATTATTCTAAAAGTTTATACCGTTATTTCAAAAGTTCATATCCTGATTTGAGAGTTCATACTTATTTTCAAAATTTATATCCCAATTTACATAATTCATATACATAATTTTCAACTTCATACCATTAATTCACGTAATTCATACCCTTATTTTTCAATATTATACACTAATTAACAAATAAAACTCTTACCTGTCATCCGATCTCGAACTATCACGTCGTCGTTGTGGGCCTCTCCTTCGACGACCGCATCTCCGTCAACACCAATATCGAGTTTTCGATATTGCTCTATAACCTTGACGTCCATTTCTACAGATGTGTCCGTCTTAATCTCCACGAAAGAGAGAGATCGGACAGAGATGCAGGAGAAGAAAAAGATCGAAAAAATAGAGATGGGGAAGGAGATCGGAAAGAGAGACTAAGGACGAGAGATCGTAAACAGTAAACACTACAAGAAAAAAGTCGAATGGCAACAAAAAAAAAGAAGGAGCAAAATTATGTTGCTGATTAGTAACATAATACAAACAAAACAGCAACATAAATTGTGAAAAATATTTAGCAACAGAATCAACATCTTTTTCGCAACTGAAATTTAGCAACACCGCGATTTGTTACTAAAAGAGTTGCCAAGTTTTTAGAACGAAATCAGCAACAAAATTACCATCAATTTAGCAACACATCCTCCCCAAAAAATTGGCAACATAAAAATATGTTACTATAGTTAAGTATTTATTTTTAATTGCAAATAGCTTGTAGGATAAGTTTTTTTAAGTTAAAATGTGATGATATGTTACTTATACATTTTTTTTCGGACAATAAATTTTAAATAAGCCAAAATCCATATTAAGACTTACTAAAAGATAAAAAAAATTTTACCTATTTTTATAAAGTATCAAATCATACTTAAGTGTGTTGTTCTTCTTTTTGTGTACATTAAATCTTTGATAATAAATTATGCAACATGTATAATAAATTTTGGGTTGTACAAAAGTTTTACGTGGCAATTTGTAGAATTAATTGAAAATTGTGAATGCACCGAATTAAAGTAAACGTTTAATTAAATAACAAGTAATTCATTTCACTACTTTTCTCAATTTGTAATGACTTTGGTGCATTAATCAATGTGGTTGGGTGGGTTGCATTTACTCCTGATCAATATAGTATTACTGTCCCCTGCGAAACATTTTTTTGCCTTAAATTACTTCTCATATTCCAACTAACATTTTATCGCTTTCATTTCTAACTTCTCAATTTCATAATTGTATTTCTTGATCATATTTGTACTCACAACATATCTCCTTTTGAATCTCAAATTTTCTAAATTACAAAATTTGTTATAAAGCTTCTCAATATTTATTGGTCTTCGCACGGTTTATAAAAGTATGTTTTCGCTTCCGTTTAGTTACCATACAAAAGTTCTTTTGTATATATTGTTAATTTGTAAATTGTTTATTGCTGATTTGTTAGTTCAAATTGAAAGATCATTACTTAGTTGTAATATTTAGTTGTTAAATTAGTAGTTGTAATATTTAGTTGTTAAATTTTATGGGTCATGCTATTTTGCTGCATTGGTCCGTCTGAGGCCCATAGTCACTCAAAACACTAAATGCGCACCAGTTGGTTACTGGTTATGAGCCAGACGCCTCATATGAACGCGTGTTTGAGTGCTTAATATTTTGATTGAGCCGCTATAGCGTTCAAAATATGGACCTCTAAAGGGGACATAAGTCGATTATGAATCCCCTGCCTATCATTTCATAGAGTAACCTTAGCAAGCGATCTCTTTACCACATGATATGCGAAAGTGACATCGCTAAGACTGTTCTCCCCATCGTTAGGGGGAGATTTGCATGTTACCGTTGATAAGGAACGACGTGAAGTAACGTGGCATAACCCACTCAGTCTTAGCTTGATCCCCAAAACCGCACTTAGTGATAAGTAAGTGCATAGACTCCCTCAAGTCTAACTAAATGCCAAACGCATTTAATGACTTTATGAGTTGTCACGAGATCATTTATACCTGCTGCAAAATGCTTGCAAGGATAGATGTCCCTGTCGGACGCCGTGTTCCTGTCGTAACACGTTGCTTTGGCCGAACCCGCCAAGCAAATGACGCTGCCGTCGGCCGTCAGTCTGTCATCCTTCCCAAGATATGAGGAAGTTGACCGGTTCTTAATTCGTTCATCCCCAGAGGTGGTGAACTGAAACTCGTTTGTCGCACTAGATTATAAAGGATCAAGGAGATGTGTGATTTCCTCCTCATCCTAAGAATCTCGAAATATCTGTCAATCATGATATCTTAGACGATATTGAAGCGAAACGAGGCTGTCATTGATTACTTGTTCATATATTCAGTGACGACTGATAATATGAGCAAATTATGACAGAGAACCATGTACCGTTACCTGAAGTTAACGGAGAATAGACTGGACTAATGGAAACTTGTAATCCAAGTAGACTCCTTAGCGAAAGTGTGTTCGGACCTGTAGCTCCAACACCACCAATGTTAAACGAGTTCGTTTATTTGGTTATTCGTAAGGAAGAGTGATGAGAATAATGAGATTGTAGAATGCTCGCCTAGTAGCGCAAGGCTTCTCTCACACCTTGGAATTGATTACGAGATGGTTGATTTCTTCGTAATGGACATTATAATAGTCCCCTACTTTACTAGTTTAGTAGTTTCCGAAAAACTGAGTATGCAGCCATGAATGTGGTCACGGTTTTATCTCTATGGGGATTTAGACAAAGAGATATAAATAAAGGTCCCTGTGTGACTTCATGTCCTTGAATCAAGTAGTTCCTGACCACGGAACACGATCTCAATTGACTGAGACGTTCACTATATAGATTAATATAATCCGTGCGGATGTGGTATACCGCGTAAGTGAGTACTTGATCAACTTGGGATACTTGAACAAGTATTATGCCCTTGCGTGTTTTATTATGCGATCCACTTTTGGATTTGCCTTCGAGATGAAGGATCTTGGGAAGAAACGGTAGTGACTCGGCCTGATGATCGAGTCCCGTAAAGATTGAATTTAAGTTCATGATTCAGACTACACCGAGAAGGTGTTATGACGTTTTAGTCATCATGACGCTAAGTTGTCAGATTCTCCCATGATCGTTCGATTACTATACATTGATATAGACCTAGTCCGTCCCTGATGAGACGATGAAGAGATATTGAACCATGATGTTCATATCCAAGTACAATAAGCGCATTATTGTACTTGGTCCAATGTGCTAGGACGAACATCTCGTCTGCTGTGAATGGTATAGATCGACACATCATTGCGCAAACACGCTGCCATCAAAATGGCATAAAAGACATTTTCCTATTACCTTAAGGTAACTGTGGATGAGGGCTTGTCTTATCCCATTTGCGTCATCGAGTGTACCTACCCCCTTCGGTACTCGAATTAACGCAATCCTTTTTCGGTTATACCGATGTCGGTTACTTATCAGACCCGCATAAGGGATATTCCTAACATGGTCTGTCTTTACCATTAGGAATAAGGCAATATCTTGGAGGTCTTGGAATGACTCCAAACGAATCACTCTGATCTACTCGTGCTCTATGAGACGACTAGATAGTGTATATGGCTTCGAGCTCGTATTAGCCATATTTGAATTACATATGCTCTGTCTCACGATGCAGATAAAACACTTGTCATAGAAGACAACTTGTTGTTATCAATCAAGAGAGACATGACTACATTATGCTATTTAGCATTTATCGTCGAAATAAATGTTCACATATTAAGTTTAAGAGCATCCTGTCGAATGCTCGTTTTATTCCACGTTATATTTTCGTGTTGTAGGTATCTCCATCCAAAAGGAGAAAATCGACAAGTGGTTGGCAAAACCGACAAAAGGTATCTCCATCCAAAAGGAGAAAATCAACAAATGGTTGGCAACGCCGACAAAGGCCGTGGAAGTCAAGAAGATCGACTCCACCATCAAGGATGAAGTGCCGTTGATCAACAAAGGTGGAAGGCATACCAACAAGTGGTACCACCTATTAGGAATCGGCAACGCTCAATGCAAATGCCATTAGCGAGCGGACTCGACTCCACATCACATATGCGGTATACTCTAATCTATAATATCTACATATATGTGATTAGTTGGGTCGGGTATATGCATCATAATTACATTTTTCATGCTTTGGTTTTTCTTTAAAAACCCTTCACATAACCCCATATTTTTATTGCATTTTGATAATGCCAAAGGGGGAGAAAAATGATATATTTTGGTGTACATGCGTTTTGTTAAAATGGAGGAGATATTTTTCTTGTATCTTGTAAAATCATCATTAGTTTGTCATAATCAAAATGGGGGAGATTGTTGAACATAGAGTTCAATAATGATTTTGATTATTACTTTGATTATGCGTTTAATGATTTTACAATTTCGATGATATAATACTTGTCTTGTCCAAAAATAGAAAACGTATATTTCAGGTCGTTAAATGATAGAGCATTCGACAACGAAGCCATAGGTTCAAGCGGAACCAAAATCGGAGCTAAAACGAAGGAGTTATGAGCATTCGAAGATTTACGGGACCAGAATTACAGTCGACCGATCGACTGGACAAAAACGACCGATCGTTTTTGATCCAATTTCTTCCAGTGAGTCCAGTATAAAAACGACCGATCGTTTTCAGAAAACGACCGATCGTCTGTCTGAAAACGACCGATCGTCTGTAGAAAACGACCGATCGTTTTCTGCAGTTTTCGAAAACAGCTTTTCAGCAATTTCTGGAAAATAGCTTAAAACTCTGAAAAATAGCTTCAACCACTGCCAACGGTCACAAACGGTTACACAGACCTTTTGGCATATAAATACCACCAAATCTCTCTTTCTAAACCACCAATAACATTCCAATCAACTTCCTTCTAATCTTTCATTAAAAATCCCAATATCACCAATTTGGTGTATATATATATTCGAGGAAGAGGAAAATCAAAGAGAAAGAGATTCAAGCTCGATCATCATCAACTCACCAATTAGCTTTTTAAGAAGCAATTAGAATAGTGAGCGAAGTTACATTTTTGTAACTAAATTTGTATCGAGTGTTTTATAAACTCAATTTTTGTGAGCGAGTGAACGGGTAGAGGCTTTGTAAGCAAGTGAAGCTTAAAAGCTCTAGGTTTTTCATTCGGGCACTCATAAATTGAGGGGGAGTCGTAGACTCGTAGTCGTGTCCTCTTGCACTTGTATCAAGAGTAGGATCCCCGGGTAGAGGGTGAGCCAATCGGTCGATTGAGCTCGATAGGGTTTGTAAAATCCGAAAGAAGAATTATAGTGAATTACTCGGTAGTACCGAGGAGAGGACGTAGGCGCGTTTGCCGAACCTCTATAAATCTTGGTGTCATCTTCTTTCCCTAAACTTTACTTTCCGCAACTTTATTATTGCTTATATTCTTGCTTGCGTTTATGATTTCTAGCATTTCATTAAAGTTTATTAAACGCTTAAGTTTAGAATTTGCATTAGTTGGGTGGTTAGTTGTTTAGAATTTTAATTAGGCGAAAATCGCCAAAACCTTATTCACCCCCCCCCCCTCTAAGGTTAGCACGCGGGCCAACAATCTTTGCACCCAGTCGTGTGCAAGTGAGGGGGAGCATCCAGGTGAATGCTTATTGTACTAATTACTACTTAGTCGAAATCCTCGCACCCTGTCGTGTGCAAGTGAGGGGGAGCATCCAGTCGCATGCTCGTGTACTCTTTTTGTCCTTAGACCAAGGTTTTTTCCCACTGGGTTTTCCTTGGCAAGGTTTTTTAGCGAGACACGTTCCCATCATACCTCACTTAAGATTGCCGAAATTAGGGGGAGTATCTTGTTGTATACTTATTACCACTGTGTACTCTTTTGTCCTTCGACTAGAGTTTTTTTTTTTCCACTGGGTTTACTCTAGGAAGGTTTTGATGAGGCACCTGTTTTGTGGTTGATCCCCTACTACTACCACTGTTGCACTCTTTTTCCTTCGATCAGAGATTTTCCCATTGGGTTTGCTCCGACAAGGTTTTGATGAGGCACACTATTTTGTGGTTAGTTAATTACATAGAATTTCGGCCTATATCATTCGGCTACACAATTTCTCCTCGGTACCGGTTTTGTCCCACACTGGTTTTTCCGGCCCTAAGGTTTTTATGTGTTTAGCACTGCGAATGAACTCGACTCAGATCGACTGCATGAAGACGAAGAATTCAAGACGTCCAAAGGGGGAGTGTTGTAGGATATTATTGGACTATTGAGCCTTACTCATAGTGGGCCTAAGTTGGGCTTTTTACCCTGTATAACCCTAACCTCTACTATATAAACAAGGTTAGGGTCCACTTGTATTCATACATTATGATTAATAAAGACCATGTTGTTGTCTCTCTCATGCTTCTCTCTATATCTATACATATATCTATATATCTCTATAACGAGCTAATATGTCACACAACAGATCTATTGCATATGATAAGTTTTAGCTAAATATTTTATTATTAAAACTCCTTTTTATGGTGGCTCGGTCCGGCCCTTAAAACACTAGAACCCCCTTAATATGTTCCTCAATTTTTATTTTTTTTCTAGCCAATCCCATACCCCTTCTTTTAACGACCACATAATTTCTAATTCCAAAAATCCAAGATAACAATTAATTTCTTTATAGATGCTGTAACGATTAGGAAAAAATTATTTATCAACAATTTAATTTTTAAAAATTGTTGATAAATTGAGTGTCGCTAAATTTCAGCAACAGTTTCGCAATAGAATTAGTTGATGTTTTCTTGTTAAAATTTAGCGACAATTAATTTACCAACAGTTTTCAAAAAATAAACTTTTGATAAATGAACTTTTTCTTATAGTAATATATGAACAAGAATAGATTAATTACGTCTCTAAATATAAGTGTTTTATGTGGAAATACATGCAATTTTACTTGCAAGTTTTTGTATCTAACATGCGGAAATTGTAAATTAAAAATTCCATCATATATCATATAATTCTAACTGTGAAATATGCCGTTAAATTTTAAAAAATTCATTTCGAAAGTCTATATACGAAAATTTTACAAGTGGAATTGTATAATTTTTGTAGGGGACAACGGGATGAGTTGTATACTACGTATGCAAGTTGATTAGGCACTACTTAGAACGAACTGATTTTGCTAAGTATTAATTGACAATCAATGCAAATTAACTGATACAGCTGTAACGGAAAAGGTAATAGAAAAAACCGAAAACTTTTCTCACACACGGACAAAATAAAAATAAAAATAAAAATAAAAATACGAAGATGGAGAAAAGAAGAAAAAACCTCAAACCACCAAATCAAATATTAACTTATTAAATGTAACAACAAACAAAATCCAAAAAATAAACATTTAAAATGTTACTCATCCAATAAAACTCAGGAAAAAAGTAACTGCCGATATAAAAATAACCGAAGGAGTTACTGAATCCCCAGAAGAAGGCGCACGCGGTGGTGACATGGCAGTCCCGGGAGTCCCGGGAGTGCCACCTGATGATGACTCGGGAGAGGGGACTGTTGGTGTAAGTGAAGAGCCTGGGCTAGAACTAGATGCAGTCGGTGATGGTGTTGGTGTCTCAAATACCGTCTCGGGAGCAGGTGCAGGTGTAGGAGTTATTACTATCGGTGCAGGTGCAGGAGTTATTACTATCGGTGTAGGTGGAGGTGCAGGAGTTATTACTATCGGTGCAGGTGCAGGAGTTATTACTATCGGTGCAGGCGGAGATGGTTTATGTCTCACCGCCAAGACAACGATTATCAACTTTTGACCCTTATTACACTGGTCTTGATTTCCACTTATGAAGAAGAATGGACCTGATCGGTCGAACTTGAAGGTCGAGTCTCCACGGTCTAACTTTGAGATTGGGTTCTGCGTGTTACACTTGTCGTAATCCGCTTGGTTCACTACCAAAACCGAGTCTGTCCCTCTCTTGTATCTGAAAACTGCAAACAGAATTATATTCATATTAGTCATCTACTTTTTCTTGTTCCCTTTTTTTTTTCTTTCTGAAAGTTTAATCAAGTTTTATTTTCTTTCTTAGAAGTTAGGACAATTTATGAAAAAGAGGATACCATTAAAACTGTCCGTGTAGTTTATACAATTTGTTACCAGTTCATGTAGTTCAATTTTAATGGTAATTAACAAACTTAGGTCTAAGAAAAGTTGTAATATCTGGCTCCTTTCACTGTTTCTTTCTGTTTCATATGAACACTTTTTTAATTTTTAAAATAGGAGATGTTCTGATAGATATATTGACATGATCTTTTGATCATTTAAAAAAAAAACTTGGCATCCATAAACCATATATAATGAAAACGGGTTCAGTTGGGCAAAGCTTCCGGATTGATATTGCTTCAAGAAAAGCTTCGAGGATATATATGGGATCGTTACCTAAATAACACAATAAAAACAATAAAGATTTTAACTATAGTTGAAAAGAAAAGAAAAAAAGGACATACAGAGTGTATCATTGACTTGAAATCTCATTCTTTCGGCCCAGTGATTGTAGTTCTCCGAAGGCGAAACGACCCATCCGTCTTTACCACCCACGTTGAACTGATAAGCCTTCAACTGATCAGCTAATAGAGCTGTGGAAATAACCAATATAAACAAAAGCCTTAGCACTTTAGCACCCATGTTTATATACTTTAATGAATAAGTATATGTAATATGATCGAGGTTGTTTAGCTATAGCCTATATATGTTTAACTGAAATTATTTCCAGAATTAATTAGGAGTATAAAGAAATAAAGCTTCTTTTTTTTTATGGTAAGCCTTGATTTAGAGAATTGGTATAGTCAACAGTGGTATGCTCGTGGTATAGTATGGTTGTTGGGTATGGGATTATAAAGGGATTAGCCGATTAGGGAACTATGGTAAATTATACAATTGCCCCTTGTATTTATTGGCATTATTGGTTTAAAATAAAGCAAGTAGCTAATAGTCCTAAAGTTTACATAGATATGATGGCCGGTTTGGTCGGTTCATAAATTTTGTGCAAATTTCACATTCATGTAATCAAGTTAATCACCCTGGAAATTATACCAGAAATAGTTCATTGTAAAAACTTGTTTACTTTTAAAGGAAAATTTGAAATGTTCATTTATATCATTGGTCAATTATATTGGTTTTTCTGTCTACATGATCGGAACAAGTTTAAAGTTTTGTAACCTGGTTGTGATTTGGATACCTTCTGATGTTATTGAAGGTATTAGGACCAGATAGTTTGTTTATTGAAACTTAACGTATGATTTATTGTACTTTTGTTGGGGAAACTATTTGATTTAATATATATGGCAAAACAAAAGCTAACATGTGTACGACTTACGTGGCACATTTATAAATAGATACACAATTGATCAGTTATATGCTAAATTATCAACATGCAATTTATTATAGTTATCCACTTCTTCATAGATACTAATAAACCACTACACCGACCTCGTAAGTGAATTTTTTATATCATGTCATTGTTACAATTAATATAATATGCTAAAAACCCAATATAGTATTATAAAGGTTAACGATTTTAGCTCTAAGTCGAAATAGTCAGCAATATTGAGCGATATAGGATTTCCTCCGTTCCTATTTAATTATCTATTACGAAACTATGTATAATTTTGACCGGCCAAAAACTTGTATCAAAATTATCGGAATGAAAATTTTCAAAAGTTGATAATATAGTTCAAATGTTAAATTTTATTATTAGATTTTAAAAAGATTAATTTCGAAAATTTTGATACAAGTTATAACCCGATCAAAATTATACGTAACTTGATAATAAACAATTAAATAGAAACTGAGAAAATAGCGTTTTGTTTTATGTTGTTCTAATTTCCATTATTGATATGCACGTGGAATGACTTCATAAGAGTACCGGATATAAATTTAATAAATAAGTTTGGAAACCGTAAGATTAACACCTGGAAGCGATAACCTTGGAATTATTGATATGATTCATAAAGGGAAAATTATAAAATTATCCAACTTTAAATTACTGATTCTCCCTTCGTTTAAAAAGTCATAGACATGATAAATTTTGAGACATAATTAACATAAACATATCATACGACTATTATATTAAAAAAGCATACAATCGGCTATTATATTAATAAAAAAAATCATCAAAAGTTATATTATCAAAAACATATATTCAATAATAATTAATAAAAAAAAAATAAAAAATCATTTCTTACTCGTATCTCTTTCCTCTCTCTCATCCTCTCACTCTCTTTCCTCTCTCTCACTCTCTTCCCGATCTATCTCCTTATCCTTCTTTCTTTCTCCGATCTTTCTCTCCTTATGCTTCTCCCTGTTTCCGATCTCTCCTACTTACTATCTCTTTCCTCTCTCTCTCTCATCCTCCTTCCTCTCTCTCCTCTCTCTCTTTTCGGTGGAGGTTGACAGGGAGGTATCCGTCGGAGTGGACGACGAGAGTGTAGAGCGAGATCGAAAACTCGATATTGATGTCGACGGAGATACGGTCGTCGAATGAGAGGTCCACAACGACGACGTGAAAGTTCGAGATCGGAGAACGGGTAAGTATTGGATTTTGTAATTAGTGTATAAGTTTGAAAAATAAGTGTATGAACTCCGTGAATTAAGTGTATAAATTTAAAAATTATGAATATGAATTATGTAAATAAGTATATGAATTATGTAAATAAGTATATGAATTCTGTAAATTGGGGTATGAACTTTTAAAACAAGGGTATAAACTTTTAAAATAAGGGTATGAATATATAAATTAGGGTATGAACTTTTGCAATAAAGGTATGAAATATATAAATTAGTGTATGAACTTTTGGGTATGTTTTTGTTAATTATAAATTTTTTAGGTAAGTTTTTGTTAATTTAGTTTCAAAAGTAGTATATTTTGTTAATTTATCCAAAATTTTAAAGGGTAGAAGTTGTTAATGGAAGACACAACCGTTCTATTATAAAATACATACAAGGTCACGCTACAAGCCTACAATTAGTGCTGATAATGAGGCAAAACGAAACAAAAATAGTCTATTTCGTTATCATTTCGTTTTTGTGATGAAAAAGAAAATTTTGTTTCGTTTTCGCGACGAAACAGAAAATTTCGGTTCGTTTTCGTCTCGTTAATGATATGAAATTTCCGTTTCGTATCATAAACCATTTACTATATATGTTTTATTAATTCATATATCTAATATAATATTTTATAGATTTATTATTACAAACATATAAATTTATATATATATATACATATTTAATATTATACGAAACGAAATTTAACAAAACAAATAGAGCTATGATCATTATAAACGAAATTTATATTTTATTTCATTATCATTTCATTTAGTAATAAACGAAAACGAGACGAGATCTTAACAAAACAAAAACAAAAATTTTCACGAAATTATCGCCTCATTCATAGCTCTATCTACAACTGGTCGTTTAAAATCTAATTATCAAAATTTACATGATTCAAACCGCACTGGTATATATGTACAATCTGATTGACCAGCCAAAGCGTGACCTTTCATGTAGTTCATAATAGAATGGTTGTGTATCGCATTAACAAGGTCTATACCCTTCAAAGTTTATTGTGCTTGGGACATTTTAAATTTTAAATGAAATGGAAATTCATTTCTTTTTTACATGTATTTTTCGAGAAAGGTGTTTTAGGAGCATATGGTACATAATTATGTAAAATCCGCGTAATTGCTACCCTTCTACTGAAACCCGGATAATCGCAATTTTCACCTCAAGATTGAAATGTGTGTTCCATAATAATGTTTGAAGATATAATTAAATAGTGAGTAAAATAGTATTAATTGTTTTATGAGATTTAAAACAATCTCATGAATAACATTTCTATGATTTATATTGCACAAAAATTTCAAAATGTATGTGATGGAATAAAAAAGTAGTGGACTGGGGAAAATAATTAAGATTTTTCAATTTACGTATATAGACATTGAGTGTACACATCATCAAAAGTTAACGGAGTATAGATGGAGACGGGGGAGATGTACATAGGGGAATGATATGACACATGCCCACTAAAATTTTCCGTTAACACCACGTGTAAAATTTTGGATTAATCAATATGTAATCTACATAAAAGAACTACGTTGTTTAAAAACTATTTTGCTATTGTGCCCCAAAAAGTAAAATTTCTAGACCGGCCCTTGATTGGAGACAAACTGTAATAGGATAGTTAGAAGACACTATGAATAATGATGGATAGTTCTTTAAAGAATACAAAATTTCTCAAAAAAAAAACTCTATTTCAAAGGGGTGCGTTTTTTTACACTTCAAAAAATATGAATCTGGTACAAAACCATAACTTTGAGTGACAACCGTAACTTGAGTTAGGACTTTGACTATGGCTGACTAGGGCTTTCTCCAAGTCAAAACCGTAACACAGAGTTACTGTTTGTAACTTAAGTTACGGTTACGTCTCTGTCTGTAAGGTTTTTCGGTTTTCAGGGTTTTAATTTAGTTTGTGATTATGAAATATTTTTATGGAGTTTAGAATTGAAGTAAAAACAAAAACGCTATGCTTTTCCCATGTAGTAAAATGTTTTCCGCCCAATTTTGACTTGGGTCAATTTCCCTTGTTTTTCTAGAGAAATGAAAAAATATTTTACTTTGTTTTTTATTTTCCTATCAAACAATCATGCATAAAATATTCATTTTCCGGATAAAATATTTTCCAAAGACTATTTCAGCCTTAAACAAACAGAGCCTAAACTAACTGACTTTCTCAATTAAAACTCAATGATTCAGTTATAACTTATAAGCATCACATAAAAGGCAGTAGGTACAAAATGTAAACACAAATCCAATTGAAATGTTGAGACCATGGTGGATACGAAGTAGTTGTCATTTGTTCAAACACCTTCCTTGCATTCCCTATTTCTCTAAGTCTCAGCTTTTCACTTTAACAAAATGTTACAATAATAAAATGCTATTTTCAACTGATACTAATTCCTTTTCTTCTCCTCCTTATTTATCCGTCCAAATACACTGTCCCAAACATCTCTATGTATGTTGCTCGTTTTCACTCTATTTTATTATTTATTATTGTAACTACTTATTACTAACAAACTAGGATAAGAAACACTAATTTTATGTTTATTTCATTCCTGTAATACTAGATGAAACCTCCCATTTTGTCAAGAAGAAAAATAAAATGATTTCCTTTATTTTCTTGAATTTGATTGTTCTTTACTAGTAAACCCTCCCATTTTTATAAAAATCGACAACGGGGAAAACAAATTCATGTATTTTTCTGAAAATTAGGTAGCTCATAGACTTGTACTTTTGGAAAAAAATAATAATTACAAAGCCATTTTGGTTTCCTTGTTTTTCTTCCCATTTTGATTAAGTTCTATACTTATATGTGTTTTGATTAAATTTTCTAAAGAATAGCATTGTCTTGCATTTGTACTTAATCACAACTTGACAAAAACGTTATCCGATAACTGTCTTCATAATAAGAGTTCAAATATAAGTTTATTCAGTCTATTTTGGCAAAATTATGACAAACAAAGAGGTTATAAGAACCTAGTACACCGGACCTAACACTATTAAAAATAATTCATATTGAATTTTTGCTCCTCCCGTTTGAGCTTGCTGGTTCTGTCACTAGCTAGTGCTACTACCGATTCCTAAAAACCGAATTTCTTAGTCAAACCCTCTCACTTGGGGTCCGGTGTATATGATCGAGCTGAACAAGTTCAATTCAATAGTTTTTGTTCCCAAAATTTATTAAATTATGTGAAATAATTTTGCCTAGGGGCTTAACTGATAGGGAGGGTCACACGATGTTATTGGTGATATTAAACCACTGGAAGAAAGTGCTTAGAATGAAATCGTTTTATTGCTTTTTCACAGGATAGTTTCTCGGAAGCTCTTTTATGCTTCGGTGCAAGTTCCACAGCTTTGGACGAAGAAGTAAACTGTAAAAATGAAGAGAAGGTATCCTTTTGCTTTTGTTTATGTTTTTTGTTAAAACTTGAAAGCCAATGTACCTAAGGTCTGTCTTAGAGAAGAAGGTATCTTTGTACATGGTTAGCGTACGACATTGACAAAGGGAGCAACTAGGTACATGCTAAAAGGGACTGCAATACCCCCATATTGAGAAAAATACTAAATTTTTCCATGTATTTTGTTAAAAAGTTGACGATTATATACTTTCGGCACCCCCATAGTTACAAAAAAATACAAACATGCATTAGCCCCATCAACCTTCAAATCCTAGTTCCGCCACAGACATTGACAGTCAGATTATTATGTCTATAACAAATGTACCTACCTCTAACAGTGTAAGTACTCCTCCTTATAAAGCTGATGCTAAATTTAATCTGTAAGTATTTGGGACATTTAATTCTTTATGTATGTAAAGATTGTTCTGCATGCCAAGTTTTGAGTTTAGCCGACACTCTTTGTGCAGGTGCATATCACTTCCATTTTTTTTAACTGTGAAGATGTGGACGAGTGCATTTTACGTGCTTCTAAGTCCATAGGTTTAGAAAAGACACCTATTTACAAAGTCACAGAGGGCGATCAATCAAACTGGATGAAGCTATCTCAGGTGTACTTCTTGCCCCATACGTTTGTTATTTCTTTTGAATTTGTATATAGAAAGAAACTAATCAGTTGCAGATACTGGGTTCCTGTGTTATAATCCTTTCATCAGTTTTCATGTAGGGGGATCTAGGGTGACTTCTCATAGAGTACTCTCGTGCTACTTTTTTTTTTCATTATGCAGGAATCATTTCAATCAGTAGAAGTCACCGAGGGACTTTGGACGGTACCTGAGTGGATGACTCCCCATGTATGATGTGTTTTTTGTTCATATTCTTATAAATAATTACATTACATCTGCCTTTACTTAGAAAAGTGTTTTCTGTTTGATCTGCCAGGACCTTCAAGCTATAAATATAATTCTGAATCCTGGATTTGCTTTTGGAACAGGAGACCATCCTACTACAAAACTATGCCTATTGTTCCTTCGTAACATAATAAAAGGAGGAGAGCATGTTTTGGATTATGGAACTGGTTCTGGAGTTCTTGCTATTGCTGCTCTTAAGGTATTATCGACTCATGAAGCATTACATATTCTTCTTGTATGAGAGGCTTTCAACAGAAAGCTTACATGTAGTGTTCTACATGTTTGGGGCTCCAGTTATAAGCAGAGCTTAGGCGTTTATTTATGTTAATTCTTCTTTTACTTCCCTTCTGTATAAATACACCTAAGCTCTTTCCGTTGTATCATCTTTTCTCTTTTTGTGGAAAGTAAGAACGTTTGGTTGCAGACTTGCATCCTATAAAGCAGAAAGTATCAGTTTTTTAAGGGGTATTGGTGCAATGACCAAAAAATACTATTACTGAAAATATATTACTAAAAACACATGTCTCTAACTATTTCCTCCCAAAAACTACTACTCCCTAAAATGGAGTAAAAAAAAACTCGAAATACATGCTCTCTTTAAAAACCAAAAAAATATTAAAATAATAAATAATTCTAACAATTCATAATAAATTATGATAAAAAATAAAATTATAAAAAAAGTAAACCCAAAAAAAGGTTAAATTATTTATTAAAAATCAACTCCTACACCGAAAACAGATTTTTTTAGCCGAAAAAGTTTTTTTCACCGTTAAAGTGTTTTTAAGACTTTATACTCATTCTGTCACACTTCCTACTTTTTCTAGAACTTCATAGCTTTATTTTCATAATTCATACCTTTTTTTCGAACTTGTTTTTTTTTTCCAAATTTAATACCCTATTTTCAGAGTCAAAACCAAATTTTTTCAGAGTTCATAATTTGTTTTTCTTCTGATTTCATACCTTTTTTTTTCACACTTCATACATTTTTTTCAGACTTTATACCCCTTTTTCCAAACATCATAGTTCATACCTAATTTTTCTAATTTCATAACCATATTTTCCAAAGCCATACCCAAATTTTTTCTAAGTCTTTACTTAACTGTTCTAAAGTTCCCACCCGTTTTTAAGGTTATACACATTATTTTCATAGTCCCAATTACGCATCACCACCACCCTCACAAGTCAAATATAAATACAATTGAAAAGCGAAAAGCGAGAATAGAAAAAAACGAAGAGAGGATTTAGTTGGCGGTGGTGGTCACATCCATTAGTCACATCGGATTTCTCAAAAATCGATTTCACAAACCCTATTTCATCTGAAATTCAGATCGGTCTAATTCCCAATCTCAAATGACCAAATTGACTTCACGAATCAATTTAAAAACCCTAATTACCCCCTCATTTTGGTATATAATTCGACCTAATTGGTCCAAATCTCGTAATTACCAAATACACCGTATTTACAAATCCAGAAAAAATCGTGAATATAGAAGATGTGGATCTATCATCCCCATACATGGAGCTAGAGGAAAAATACGAGAGTTGGAGAGAGAACAAAGGAGAAAGGAGTAACTATTCGGTAGGGGTGGAGTACTAAAAAGGAGGGTGAGGCCTCCAATTAAAACCCTAGAAAATGGAGGAAAACCTTATGGAGCCACCCTTAATTTGAGTCCTTGCTATGCTATTGGTGGGGGGCACCCTAAATTGGTGTACACCAGCCCTACTGAATATTTTCTCAGGAGAAAGGGATGAAAGGGAGTTGTGAGTGAATTTAGGAAGTGATATTTTTTGTGAAGAAATAGTTTGACACGTGTCTCTTTGGTAATATAGTTTAAAAATTGGTAGATTGTGGTAATTTTTCCATTTCTTAATGTGTAAATGTAAACATTTTAGATACACTTATGATTGTTATAGGTGTGTTTGGTGACATCAAAAAACGACAAATAAAAGAATGTGTACGATTTGTATAGGTAGTAGTGAGGAGTACTTGATTCAAGTGAAAATTGTACTTTATCTGGAAAACGAAGTAACGTATATTTTTCCTGCGACACCAATGACATGTTTTACATAAAAAGGGAAAAAACTCCGAGATACACTCTTGATTCCTAGTAAACAGTCCCTTGTACAAGGTACCACTCGTGATGCATTGCACTAAGAAAACAGTCATTTCTAGAGTACGTAGTTACTTGTAAATAGTTTTCTAATCACATGACACTCGTTTCATGTGTCGATTTTTAACTTTGATTTGGAAACTCAGTTTGGTGCCGCTTTGTCTGTTGGACTGGATATAGACCCTGAAGCAATAAAATCTGCACGACATAACGCTACCTTAAACAACATCGAGGATGAGAAATTGCAGTTGCACCTTGTCAATAGCAACAAAACATCTCCAATGATTGATGAACATGTTGAAGTGAAGACTGTTTGTGGCACAAGTGATTTCTTTGAAACAGGAAAATATGACGTGGTGATTGCAAACATACTTTTGAATCCTCTGTTGGATTTGGCTGATGATATTGTTTCCTATGCAAAACCTGGAGCTATCGTTGGCCTTTCTGGTATCTTGTCTGAACAGGTGATCCTTTAAATTGTCATGAATGGTTACTGCTGCAAAAGTACTGAAACCTGGTAAGAAACCCAGTAAAGTTCAGCCAGCCGAAAGCAGTATTGGTGGAGAACTTACAAGAAAATTTTAAAAGATAAATCTTAAAAACTACAAAAAAGGAATCCTTGGAACTCCATCAATAAAACTCGTTTATACTAAATGCATCTTTTACAATTTTACATTAGACCCTACAAAATGCTATGTGCAAAATTCTAGTGTAAAAGTGGTAGGTGTAACGTTCATAAATACTACGTATGCATTTAGTAATCATGCACTTTTTCGGCTGATCCAAACATCTCTTCTAATTATAATATTTGTATGACTTGCGTGGTTAGATGTTGATAATTTTATTCAATGTAGTTGACATTATCATCCTTGCTGTAGGTCCCACGTATTGTGGACCGATATTCTCAGCTCCTGGAAAGCATTTCGGTGTCAAAGATGGACGACTGGGCTTGCATTAGTGGCACAAAAAGAAAAGGTATATCATATTAGGAGGAGATGCAATGCAGCTTCAAGATCTTTGAAGGAAACACTGCAAGCAAATATCTTAGTCAAGGCTGTTGATGTCGAACAACTTCATCAGGTCCGAGCTTGTTTTCCTTAGTTCAAGTCTAAATTTCTAATATTCCAAGCAGTGTTTTAATTTGTGTAGGATCTGACGAGATTTTGTACTAAATGAGCTCTTCTCTGTTTACAACTCCTTTTAATCAACTGAGGATATTTTGTCAGTCAGGTCCATCGTCTGTATTACAAATTTACAATGATAATGGTAGTTGTCATTTCATATAGTTCTGGTAAATCAGGAATACTGCTCAAATAAACACAAAGCAGTTATTACTGATGTTGTTAATCTTTTTTACAGCAAGCATTCAACACAAACTCTAGCACCAACACATGATCTGCAAGACTGTATCTTCAACTTTTTAGTTAAATTTGTTAAGTTATTTCATCTAGCCGAGCGGCGGAGTCACACAAATATTGTAGGGATATTGTTAAATACGAAATATTATTTTAAGGTGCTGCAAATCATAATGTTTCAAAATAACTTTAGAATTTTCAAATAAAAAAAATAACATTTTTGTAAACCTCAGCAACCGTTAGTTTCCATGAGGCTCTGTCCGTGATCGAGTCCCTAACCCGTGTTCTAAAAAGTGGGCAGAGGCATAATTAAGGCGGTAGGCGTAGCCTTAAAGCTTAGATGGTTAAGCGGAAGTAGACATCAAACGACCTATTCCCACCTAAAATTCGCCAGATAGCTGTTATTTATCGCCCCTTATGATAGATCTAGAAAATTGTGGTAGAAACATAAGACCGTGTCATGCCCAAAAGTCTTATACGTCTTCTTTGTAGGTTTTGGTTTCAGAATATTAGTAAAAAAAATCGGTTTTTTTAGAATATTAGTAATGATAAAACAAAACAATGATAATATTTCCATAAGAGTAATATCTCCGTAATAATTGACTTAGATTTCGGTAAGTTTTTCTGTTGATAAAACATATCTCAATTGACTAATTTCTTGCTTCATTGACTATAAACAAGGGTAATAATATTGTATATATTGATTTAATATTTCATTGAAATATAAATTATTGATTCATTTAGCACTAAAGTATTTGGTTAACAACATATGATAGTTCACAGGTTGAAAAAAAGCTAAATAGTTTTTTAACCATTTAGAGCGGGAATCGGTAACTCCGACTTTATTACTTACACAATAAGTGAATACACCGGTACAATCTATGTGAGGGAGAGGGATGGGAGAAATGCAAAAAGACACATCACCCCGCTCTTATAGCAAATGTGTTGTAACTCTATGAGTTGAGTGGTTTCGTATCGAGTGTGGACCTTAAAAAATAATGAGTAAATTGATATTTTATTGTTGATGAGAAAATAATAAAGAGCCTGATAAATTGTATTAAGTGATTATGGATTAGCTAAATCTAGAAAAATGTTTATGTTAAATTTAGAGATAATTTTGAGTAGTTTTTGTTCTTACAAACACAAATCGTATTGTCCAAAGAATCATTCCACCAAAGAAGCCTAGAAAGACACGGCTCATCTACCTAAAAGCCTTTATATAATGGAGAGTCTTTTGTACTTATTGCAGAAAGACTAGTTAAAAAGCCGTTTAGATTTGTCTTATTTGTTGAACAATGTCGAACAACTCTAGTTAAATATATAGATTTAGCTTAACTTTTGAATTTTGATCAAGTAATTAACACTTATTGGTTCATAGTCGAGCTTCTTAGGAAATGCACTCTCAGAGCATGTTATTGGTGGAGACATTTAAAATGTAGGAGAATGATGCATAGAAACTCCACTATTGTCTATTATATTATAGTTTTTTTTAATGTTTTTTTACCTTATACTCGCATCCTATTTCGGTTTAGTGCTCTTTACTATATAATTTTTTTATTCAGTACGTTCTATTCTAATGATATTAAGGTTTTGTACTCTAACATTAATTCTTAGATGAAATGATGATGTCTCAGTGACGTTATCAACGCCACATCATCCTTTTCGGTTAGATAGAGGAGTATTTTAGTCATTCACGTCATTATTCCATACAAGAATTAATGATAGGGTACAAATTAAACCGTGATATTTGTAAAAATAGAGGGTAACAAATAAAAAAAATTATAGTAGAATGCACTAAACACATGTAAGTATTGGGTAAAAAAACATAAAAATCTCATTGTATATAGAAAATAAATAGTTAGTGTAAAAATGGAAAAACCATGCAGAGAAAAAAGAGACAAGAAGAGTGAGTGAGTAGCCTGTGTTTTGTCTTGTTCTTTGGATCACTTTCCTTTCCTACACCCCACCACTGCTTATATATACAAAACAATATACTTTTATTATTTCCCATTTCATCAATTATATTACCACTCTCTCTTACTCTCTCTAGATTTTCTCTCGATGGCGTCGGGCGATGATCTCAAAGTTCATGTCTTCTCGTCGTCTGCTGAGGTATCATTTCCCTTTATCATGTTCATTATCTTCTATATATCTATATGTAAATTTATACGACTGTTTCAGGTGAATTGCTCTAGTATTTATATATAATAGAGTTTTCCACCGGTGTGAGAGTCACTTTGGCAGTATCATACCTCCCTTCTTTTTCCTACCGTGATTTTGATTTGATTTTTTATGCGAAATATTTGTCCTCTAAAAAAACTCCATATTTTTCCGACCTTTTTCGTGGAGTCTAATCCCCTTTCAAGCAGCCACCGTATGTGCTTCAAGGCATTCAACGGTTGCTTACAAATATTTTAACACGCGTGCTTGATCCTCCAATATTTCCAATAATTTTTCTACAAATTTGACCACATAACTACAAATCCTAATTTTTTTCCCCCAGTACAAATGAGCAATTGCTCTAATATCAAATAATGGAGACCTCTTTTTGTGACAAGAATGTCAAAATAAAATATAGCAGTTTTGCAAAAACATTGGATGAGCAAAGAAGTCTATTTCATTCATATAACGAAAGAACAAAGAATGAGAAAATAAGAAGATTCAGTCGAAAAGGATGAGATTCAAGAGGGTGAAAACGAGGCTAAGCCACTTTGATTTATCTATTTAACAAATATAACGGTAAATTAACAATGAATAAAGTATTTAAACTTTTGCCAGAGGCAATTGTAAAAACCACACTTAGTAATACAGAAAGAAGTACTAACAAATAAATACTATCTATTTAAATAAATAAAAATACTAAAACTACAACAAACTTAACCTTTACTTACAATTTCTTTAGAGACAATCAAAATTTGTATCTAAATGATAAATTTTAGGGACAAAAACAATGTTTTAGGCATAAAAATAATATTTTTGTCTATAAATCTAACTTTTAATGACACAAATTGGAAAAAAAAATTATCTGCAAAAACAATCTCATACGGACATAAGGAGACGTTTTAATTTCGTCTCAAAAAATATTTGTAGACAAATTTAAATTATTTTCTTATGTTCGTATGGAATTGTAAGACAATTTTTTTTCAAATTTTGTGCATAAATGTTAGATTTAGAGACAAATTCTCTCTAAATAGTAATTTTGTCCATAAAAATTACTATTTAGAGACAAAATCTGATTGTCTCTGTAAATATTGTCCCTAAAACTTTAGTTTCTGTAGTGTAAGTTGCCCTATTTTTCATGTGTGCGGTTGTCCACACTACCCGGACCGGCCGGGTCTTGACCCGGTCCTCATCTTGTAACTTTGAAGTTGTCGGTTTAATAAAGTAACAACCCTCCACTATAACAAACTTAAAACTTATGCACAATATTTTTAAATACAATCAAATTGTCTCCAAATTATAACTTTTCGGGACAAAAATAATTTTTTAAACAAAAAAATAAATTTTTTTTTCAAATATAATTTTTAGACACATAATTTGAATTTTTTTTGTCTTTAAAGATAATCACATACGAACATAATGACACAATTAAAATTTTCTCCAAATACTTTTTGAGACGAAATTAAATTGTCTTATTATGTCCGTATGAGATTGTATTTGGAAATAATTCTTTTTTCAAATTATGTGCCTAAAAGTTAGATTTTGGAAAAAAAAAATTGTCTAAAATATTATTTTTGCCAAGAAAAATTAACATTTAAACACAAAATTTGATTGTCTCTAAAAAAAAAAATTGTACTTAATTATTAAGTTTGTTGCATTACTCTCCACACCAAAAATTACGAGCACATTTTGTCTTATTGCATTTATTTTAACTTTTAATGAAGATCTTGAAATGGAGGAAGAGAATAATGGTGGTCACTTTCATCCAGACGTCCAGAAAATTTAGAATGAAATACTACGTCAAAAAAGCCTTTTAGTATTCAAAAAATTGACAGTTTTTCTTCTACTTAGATAGTACGTTCTAGTATTTATATTTTCCAACTTATCGCATTATGAAGTTGCTGGAGAAGTTGCATGAGAAGTGGAACAAGGTGAACGAGCAACCTTACCCGGCAATGTATTCCAGTGTGTATGGCGGAATTATTTTGGATCCTGCAATGATGGTTATCCCAATGGACGATCATATGGTGCATAGAGGACATGGCGTCTTCGATACTGCAGTTCTCCTTAATGGGTAAGCAGGACAACTCTTTTTGTATCGATTGAAGTTCCATTATTATTCTGTAATTTATGACCAAATGATCGATTAAACTAGTCATGTAAACTTTTGCCAGCTTGAACTTGCAGCTAGCCTCTATAGGAAATTTTAAAGTCAGAACTAGCCAAATAAATTGGTGGAATAGAAAGGCACCCCGTTTATGTGTTATTTTTGTTCTTTAATTGTTACTATCGGTCTCATAACAATTTGTAATTGTAGGCATGTGTTGATAATTAAAAATAGGTGAAAGGAGCTTCGATACTCTCCGATGTTACTATGCGACAAATGCATAATGTTTTTGAGGACATTCATAATTCATCAGCTTACATTTTACAACAAACTATTTGGCACAAGCCAGTGTCATTTAAACGTATAATATGATAATTGATAAAGTGCTTAACAATTGAACTTAGCTATATCTTCATCAAAACCAAAATTAGTTACTACCAAGCTGGTATTCGACTGGTCTCTTTGCCATCAACAACAATAAAGAAAAAACTTTCCACTGAACCAGTTACCAAGCTAGTATTGCTTCTTTCAGGCACCTGTATGAGCTGGATGTCCACCTGGACCGTTTTATGAGATCAGCATCAAAAGCCAAAGTCCCATCTCCGTTCCCTCGATCAACTCTTAAGGCCATTCTTATCCAACTAGCAGCTGCATCACAGTGCAAAATAGGTACCCTCAGATACTGGCTAAGTGCCGGTCCTGGTAACTTCCTTCTCACTCCTTCAAGTGCCTCAACCGCCGCGTTCTACGCGGTAGTGATCAGAGAAGACATCAACCAATGCAAAGAAGGGGTAAATTAATCTGTCTCAAAGAACTATAAAACCAGTTTTTTTATTGCTATGACCACCCAAAAACCTTACATGGTGTTGTGACGGATTAGGTGGACTAATCATGTATTAAAAATAAATTGATTTCCAAAATCAAAACAAAAATTATTGGTCCACCTAATCCGCCAAATCAGCATGTAAGGTTTTTTGGTTGGAAAGTTGGTGAAAAAATCATTTTCCTTTTGACTTTACTGATAGAAAGTATGGATTACTTTTTTGGGTTAAAACTCAGTAAGCTCTATGCTTACAATTTTATGCTTTGATAAGCTCACAAAAGTTTAAACTCTGCTATATTTTCTAGAAAAATAAGCTAAATGTACTAGTTTTTTCTATGGATGACAAATTCATTACAGTATCATCTTTTTATTTTCAATAGAATTTGTGATTCTTGTTTGCATTTCAATTTTAAACTGTGTTTTCATTTTTGTGTTCATGATATTATTGAGTTTTCTGTTTCCGTGCTGTAAAGTCTTTAACTTAATGAGTATGAATTATTCAATGTAAATTTCGTTATGTTATTAAAATAATCTTGTGCAGATCTCTTGCTTTATAGGTTGATATTTGGCGCTTCTTAACCTCTTGCACTAATGCTTTAACTAATTTTCCATGATGCAAACATTAGGTAAAAGTGATAACTTCCAGTATCCCTATGAAGCAACCAATCTTCGCCACTAGCAAGAATGTGAATTACCTCCCAAACGTGCTCGCTAAGCTCGAGGCTGAAGAGAAAGGGGCGTTTGCATCAATTTGGGTAGACGAGAAAGGATATGTGGCAGAGGGCCCAAATGTGAATGTGGGGTTTATAACACATGATAAGGATCTTATTTTGCCTCATTTTGATAAGATCCTCAGTGGGTGCACTGCTGTGAGGCTTCTTGAGCTGGCTCCAAAGTTGGTTGAACTCGGGAGGTTGAAGAGTGTGAAAAATGGTAATATCACTGTAGATGAAGCTAAAGATGCTGCTGAGATGTTTTATGTCGGGAGCACTCTCCCTCTATTGCCGATTATCTCGTGGGATGACAAACCAATAGGCGACGGTAAGCCTTTTATATTCATAATTTTTAGCGATCTATGATAAGTTCATCAAAATTCAAAGGAAATAGATTCTTCATGTTATAACTTATAAGTATGGACGGTGGTGTCCATGTTAAACAACTATTTCTTTTATAGGCACATTAGCTCCATATGAACAAGGCACACAAACTTCAAATTGATGTAGATTGGTAGGTGACACATTTATAATGTGTTACTATTTAATATTTATTGCCATAAATTCCCTTGTCTAGTTAAAGTGGAATTTTCCACTATTTCATGATTGAAGTGTTGCAAATTTCACTTCACACACATGAACACCACCGTTCATTTTTATAATAATCTCCCACTTGGAGACGTGATCACAGTCTCGTATCCATACCCGATCTATTCAGCACCTCTTTTCTCGTCTCATAATTCCATAAAATCAACTGAAGCTGAACATGACTTTAGTTCATTTCAGTAACCATATGCATGAACTTTTACTTTCACACGCTATCTCAAGCCTCGAGATAACATAAAGATTATCGGAGTTTTTACCACCAACAATTAACATTACTTCTTCTGCGTGATCTTTTATTTGCATTCTGAAAAATTTAGGTACATTAACCTCTCCATCAAGCTGTCACACGGATATCAAATTCCTCTTAAGGGTAGAAATATGTCTCACTCCTTGCAGCTTCCAAATATTCGTATTTGAAACTTTTACTCGAATGTCTCCATAATTTTCAAGGCTTTATCATCACTCAAATGAACGTTTCCGAAATCACCCCTCACATAATTTTTCATAATTTTTTTTGCATAGGCTGGAATGGAAAGATGCCCCTGAATCCAAGATTCATGATTCTTTCGACATGTGCAGCTTAAAACCAAAGCATCATCTCCATACTTGATTATGTTGGCTTATTCATGTACGCTAGTACTTTTCTTTGGTTATTGGCAATATTTTTTCATGTGACATTTCATGCCACAATTGTATTAGTTATAATCCTTCCACTTGGATTTTATGTTATGAGTGTTTACAACACTAACACTTTCAACTAACAAATACGCAATGAGCGTAATTTTTTTGAGTTCTATTTTTGAGTTGTGAGTGCGAGTGTTGTACACACTTATAACTTTTTCTCCAATAATAAAGATCTGCAGCAGCCGGTGGACGTATGCAATTTTGGCTGAAATACATTATACCATGTGTCCTTTATTTATTGTTTTACTTCCGCATTTTTTTGATTCTGGTTATAAAAGGAAAACCCAACATTTTTTTCCTAACAACTAGTATCAGAGCTCTGATTACAAATTTTGTATTTTTTTGAAGTTACTATTCACATGAATAGTGTTTTTTGGCAATTTGTCGAAAAGGTGTAAGAAATTCATAAACAATCCAGATAGTCAGATTCGAGTGGGAGCGATGACTGCAGATAAAAATCGAAAAATTCAACATTGCGAACTTTGGTTTATGAAAGATGTAGATTGAAGATTATATGTAACAGAAAAATATATATCATCCTCTTTCGGGCAAAAAGTTAGACGGCATGAAAAATAAAGAGTGAACACTTCTGGACAGACAAACTATCGGTATCATCCGATTGTCATTGTCTCGCAATGTTGCATTTAACATAGCAAATGAAAAGACCACGGTCGGTCTTATAGCATCTCTATCCAGTATGTATGAGAAACCATCGTCCTCAAACAATGTTCACTTGATGAGACGGTTATTCAATTTGCGAATGGTAGAAGGTGCATCAGCAGCTCAGCGAACTCAATATGATTACCACTCAGTTAAGATCGATTGAGCTCAATTTTGTTGATGCTGAGCTCAATTTCTTATCATCTCTACAAGATAGTTAAAACCCTACAGTTACAACGGTCACTATTTCGTCAAAGAACAACAAATTTAAGTTCAACGGTATTCAGGATCTGGTACTGAGTGAGAAAATTCGTAGAATGTGAATTGGGTGAATAATGGTTTCCCTCCGCTCTCGATACAGAGAATAGTGAGAGACTCTTGGAGAGAAATGGAAGCAGAAAATTCAATTGGAAGTATTATAAATCCTACAATTATGGCAAGAAAGATCACATGAAAAAAGATTGTTAAGCACCAAAGAGAAGTTCTCACGCACTAGAATCAGCCAATGTGTGATGCATTGATTTTATGTATGACCAGACCGAAAGAATCATGAATCTTTGATATATGGACATCTTTCCACTTCAACCCATTCAATGAAAACATGAAAAATTATGTGAGCGGTGATTTCATGAATGTTTATTTGGGTGATGGTGAAACCTTGAATATCGGGGGTAAAGTAGACATTCAAGTCAAATGTTCAAATACGAATATTTGGAAGGTGCAAAGATTGAGATATTACTCGCCTTAAGAAAAATTTGATCTTGTGGGGACAGTTTGATGAAGACGGTTATTGTACAACCTTTTTAGACGGTTGAACGCAATTTTCTTTAGTTGTATTTGTGAGTTGTGATATGTAGTAAGGATGAAATTTTATACCGAAACATACCAACCAACCAACCACAATTAACACTAATACTGTACCGTCTGTACCACATTTACGATAATACCGCACACGTGGTACGGTAATAGTGTACCGTTCAAGTGAAGCGGTACGTTAATGATATTAGTTTTTGAGTTACCACGGTAACGCAATATTGTACCGATCATACCAAACATATATAATTAATAATAAATTTTATTTATAACCTATTCACAAAAGCTTTACAAGTTTGAGATTTATTTTATTACAGTTTTGTTTAAGGACGCTTAGTGAATATAATGTTTTACCAGGTGTTGTTTGTTTTTTAACAGCATAGACAAAAGACAATAAGTTGAATTCTATTCTATAAAATAGCAGCATTACAGCTTTTCATCTGCAGCAAAAGACAAAAACCTTAGATTGGCCTAGACCAAAAAAAAAAAAAAAAACTCTTTTCATTGTTTGTGCATTTTGGATTAAAAATTTGATAAAACGGAATCTGTTGTTTTGCATACAGGGGAAGTTGGAGAGCTGACGATGATGCTCTCGGATTTGGTTTGGGAGGACATGATTGCTGGATCAGAAACTCGGAGGATACCAGTTCCTTACTGATACAACGTATTTGAACTAAACTGACAGTAGAGTACAAGAGATATTCTGCTGTGAGACCAAGCAATGTGGTTGCTGTTGGTTTGATAGGTGTTACATATGCTATCTTCATGTATATGTAATTACTATGATTAATAAAAATTGGTGTGTTGGAAAGTTGTGATTATTCATAATTAGTAGAACCACAACAAACCTTTCTTGATCAATCATGTTTTACCTATTACAATCTAGTCTTATCATTTTGTTGGTCCGACTGGAAGTATCATTTTTTTTACCATAATACATTATCATGCTATATAATGAACAAGAACTAGGAACCCCGTTAGACTTGAGAGCAAAAAAAGTAATTGCAGCACATATTTCCGGGCAAATTGATTTTTGGGGAACAGTGACACGAAACTTGTTTTTTTTGATAATTTTATCAAAAGAAATTGTCACGGTACCTTTCACACAAAAAAAATCACGGTGGTCGACTCCTCGCAGATTACGCTGGTGTTAGTATGGTCACTCAAACAGGTATCATATAAATAACCTTTAAAACAAGCATCAACTTATGTAAAAAAAAACAAATGATTTTTTTAACAAAACTCAAGGTCACAATAATTGTGACCTAAGATTAAATATGGTTATTGGAAGTGGATCTGAGCAAAGTCTGAGGGGAACCCTAAAAGGCTAATAGTTGTAGACTCCGGGAAAATGTCCTACATTATTATTTAGCATACGTTTGCAGGTTTCACTTTCTTTCTTATAGACCTTATTAAGAACCTCGTGTTTGGTTTTTTCATATTGACAAGTTAATTAAGATTAATACCATAGGGTTGTCCAGTTCGAGTTTGAATACAAAACGGAAGGAGTGTATTTTAATTTTTAAGTGGCTTGAAGGCACATGGAACAAGTCACCTTTTGTTGGAAATGCCTCTTGTAATCGGTTTTCTCAATACTAGTTAAAAACCGATGAAGCTCAAGAGTTTCTAGGAAGAAATACGAGAAAACAAGAGAAATATTAGCTCAATTGATTAGAAATCA
Organism: Primula vulgaris; assembly: GCA_963920805.1. Taxonomy (NCBI): domain Eukaryota; kingdom Viridiplantae; phylum Streptophyta; class Magnoliopsida; order Ericales; family Primulaceae; genus Primula; species Primula vulgaris. The sequence continues at coordinate 24,893,202 of OY987216.1, forward strand.
AAGAGAAACAAAAAGATAGAAAAAAAATGGATCTCTTATTATTTCATAATTATTAACATAATAAAAAGTTGGGTTTGTTGTAAGATATTATTGGACTATTGGGCTTGTACTTTATGGGTCCAAGTGGGCTTGTAACCCTACCTCTCTATCTATATAAAGAGGGTTAGGGTCTTCTATTTGAGATTGATTTCATACATTCTGATTAATAAAGTCTCCCTTATTGTTATCTCTCATACCTCTCTCTATATCTATACATATCTCTATATATATCTATAACGAGCTAATATGTCACACAACACGTTATCGGCACTTTGCTCGCGAAGAATAGGATATACGCTCACGGATATTGGAGATTTTTGGTAAACGGACGGATATTGGGTATTTATAAACCTTGAGCTTTATCCGGGTTTTTAGGGTTTTGCTATATCGACCTTCACCAGCATACCGTGCGTAAGGTACCGTTCCCATTATATCTCACTTAAGATTGCCGAAATTAGGGTTTTCCCACTGGGTTTTCCTTGGCAAGGTTTTTAGCGAGACACGTTCCCATTATATCTCACTTAAAATTGCCGAAATTAGGGGGAGTATCCTGTTGTATACTTCTTACCACTGTGTACTTTTTTGTCCTTCGACTAGAGGTTTTTCCCACTGGGTTTACTCTAGCAAGGTTTTGATGAGGCACCTGTTTTGTGGTTGATCTCATACTACTACCACTGTTGCACTCTTTTTCCTTCGATCAGAGATTTTCCCATTGGGTTTGCTCTGTCAAGGTTTTGATGAGGCACACTGTTTTGTGGTTAGTTACTTACATGATATTTCGGCCTATATTATTCGGCTACACAGTTTCTCCTAGGTACCGGTTTTGTCCCACACTGGGTTTTTCGGTCCTAAGGTTTTTATGTGTTTAACACTGCGAATGAACTCGACTCAGATCGACTGCATGAAGACGAAGAATTCAAGACGTCCAAAGGGGGAGTGTTGTAAGATATTATTGGACTATTGTGCTTGTACTTTATGGGTCCAAGTGAGCTTGTAACCCTACCTCTCTATCTATATAAAGAGGGTTAGGGGTCTTCTATTTGAGATTGATTTCATACATTCTGATTAATAAAGTCTCCCTTATTGTTATCTCTCATACCTCTCTCTATATCTATACATATCTCTATATATATCTATAACGAGCTAATATGTCACACAACAGGGTTATAGTATTTTAATTAGTACTTCTCTCAAAACAACTAAAAAAGAAATAGAAAATAACACACTGTGTTAAAAACAAATAACCAACTAGTCTGAAGAGTATAAATAAACAAATAGCAAGACAAGTGCCCAACAAAATATAGGTAATACTAATCTCGTAAATGGGCGGGCAGACCGTAACCCAAGTGGAGTGCCCGCGTGCTTATCATTCATTACCCTTAAAAACAATCTTTGGTTGTAGGCACGATATGAATGAACAAAATCTTCTTGTCTCCTACTTAATTTCCACGATCGGATGATGCTCTAAACGACACTGATATATGATAGATGCCACCCGTTGATGTAAGGTTAAAATTATATTTGTTGCATTAAGTTTGATTGTTTGAGTACATGATAAATAATGTTTATGTTTTGACTTTCACATATAAGAAAGACAGAATTGACAATTTTATGGGAATCCATTCGAGATACTAGACATAAACATCCGTGGTCTCTTATTTTGATAAAGATTGATGAGTTAGATTTTTTTCCTCCCAATGTGTTTTGAGCAAGATTTATGAAAATTAGTGTTTCTGCCCCTTTATGGGAAAAAAAATCACTATTTAAGTTTTTCTGGTTCCGATTCTGTGAGCATTCAATATATAAGGCGAATTGACTTTTTTAAATTTTAGCTCGAAGGCAGTGATAAAATCAATTTGAATTTATTTCAATAATTTCTACTAAAAAATGCAAATTTTAAGTTTATCATGCAGGAAACATATAATGATAGTAGATTAGAGACTGAATTAGAAAGTGCAGGTACACAAGGAAAAACGGTTAAGACAGTTAGCGAAAGTATGATGGGCAACTTAAACGAGAGTGTTATTGGTAATGCGGGTGGGTTGAGCATGAACAGTGAGTTTTGTAACGAAATAAATCAGGGTGAAAAAGCGTGTGACGAGTCACAAGAGGTAGTTCTATTGAGGGACTTTTCGGAAATTAATGGCAATACTCTTGAATCAAACTTTGAGCGTATCAAAACTCAAGCAGTTATGCCGGCTACACAGGTTACTAGGGATGTAGTCTCAATAAGCAGTCGTGATCCAATCACACACCAAGTTATATCGTTACAAAACGACACAAATACGTTAATAGAAGTAAACAAACCAGATACTGATATTGATAACCATCTAGCTATTATTGATACAAATAACAGTACTAGATCAGAACAACACGAACAACTAGAGCAACCGGATGATAATCAGTATTATCATGATACTGAGCAAATAAACTTAAATGAAGGTGAATTGGTAGTAGACATCTACTCATCTAACTGAAAAACTGAAGTGGATGAAAATGAACAGAAAAAGAGAAATGTAATTAACCAAGTGAAAATGTCGTAAGATATCTGGTGAATAAAGAAAAGTTAAAACGCATCGATACAACACGAGGAGCAGGTCAAGAGCAGTCAATAACTACTATGATCTCTTTGATTGTGGAGATTATGACAGTTGTTAGATAAATTACATTTAATACTGGATATTTAGATGAGAAAGAGAGAATAAAAAGAGAACCCCTAACACCTGAATCTCCAAAATGGTAAAATATTAGAAGAATTCAAAGAGATTTCGTCACTCAATATAGAGTCCTTTTATTTAGAGAACATTGCTGTTAGACCATGTATTTTTTTTAAAAAAAATTCAGTTGTGTTGTAATAAGGGTTTTAGCCAATTAAATTATAAAATTAATAAAATTATTGGGTATCTCCCACTTTTCAATTAAAAAAAAAGTTTAGAATGCACAAGTGTTGAAATTTGAAATGAAAGTATTCGCTTTTTCTGAAATATTTTAACCAAGCTCACACAAAGAAACTTGACTGATATATCATTCCATATACAGAGTGATTTGTTTTTGGTACTCTGAAAATTAGTTGGTCCATTGCCCAAAAGATAGTAAACAAAATTGTCAATCGTTAGTTGTATGACGATAATATTACTGAAATGATAAAAATAGTTCACCTCAATTTCCTCATAAGATTTGTCCGACTGACATTTCCCATTGAATGGACATGGGGGGGGTCACATGACAACGCTTTTTTACTTTTCAGAGCAACCATGTGCCGTTGCAAAAATCAATAAAAAAATAATGTAACAAACAAAATAAAATAATTAACTGTTCTACTATCATTTAACGGCACGTGATGCCAATGCAGGACAACCGTACACAGATGGACAGACCATTATTATAATACTACTCTTCTAATTTAGGACGATAAATTATTCCAAATGATTAAACTTCAATGAAAGCAACCAATAGACCAATACCCTTTCGGAAAAACATCTGAAAAATGAAAAATGTGTCACTTGTAAATGATTTCTTCAATTTCAACAAAGATTTAATCAAAGCCATGGTAACTATTGTTGTACCTAACACTTTACTCAACAAAGATTTAGTCAAAACCATCGTAAACTATTATTGTAGTTAATACTTTACTCAACGAAGTTTTAATCAAAACCATTGTAACTACTAACTATTATTGTAGCCAACACTTTACTCAACAAAGTTTTCATCAAAACCATTGTTACTAGTTACTACTAACTATCATTGTAGCTAACATTTTTTTTTAAAATCATAGAAACGTAGCCTAAAATTAAATAAAATAAAGATAACAAAATTTACATTACAACAACCATGCCATACTAAAGTAAAACAATACTTAAAAAAAAAACTGTGCAACACTACATGTTACTGGTACGAGTTTTGCGAAAGATTCCCTTCTTCACGCACATGTTCAGCTGGGCTTAATACCCGAATCAGGTGTCTTAACTCTTTGCCGTCAAAATCCAAGGCCAGCTGCATTGACACCAAAGTTAGCGGACCTGTGAGGCTCGAGTTTCCTGTTCTTCCAGAAGCAAGTTTCGGGTATGAGTTTAGCAGCAGCAGTCCTCATCGGCTCAGACTTGCATCTCGTCAGGACAAACGGCTCGTAAGCCACCGCGCTCATCAGCCTCTGCTCTATCATAGCAGCCATCGAGGTCGGAGGAGGGGGAAGAGGAAAGGAGCACGACGACCTAGGAGGGAGGGGAGCGTCACAGTCTGTAGTGGTACGCTTCTTCTTCGGCTCTTCTCCACCATCGATAATCTTGTTGGGTTTGGGGCGTCGTTTTGGTAGCCATCGGATGAAGTCGGTGGAGCATATCCATGTTTCTTTCGAGACTTCCATTGAGAGCTTCGGCTCGTACCTCATCATCAGCAGGCAGTCTGGGAGAACCGGTTCACATTCCCTCTCCTCGGCTTCGCTTTCTTCTTTTTCTTCTTCTTCATCTGTTTCTTCGAACCGAGGCTCAGCTGCTTCGGGCTCTCCTTCTGCTATGTCTAAATGAAGAGATATAACTGAAGAACATGAGTAACGACTCGTTCTTCTCAACTCTTCATCTACTAATTCATCTGTTTTTCCGGTTACCAATTCCTCTGTAGTTTCGATTACCAATTCGCCTGCAGTTTTGATTAGTGAGTCTTCTCTTTCCCCAACTTCGAATTCATCAATTTCACCAATCACCAATTCTTCCGTTTGTGAAATTACCAATTCACATGCTTCTCCAATTTCCAAAACCTCTATTTTCCCAATTTCTGATTCCTCTGCTACTCCAATATCCGACACTTCTGTTTTTTCAATTAATAAATTCGCCGTTTCCTCAATTCCATGTTCCATTGTTTCTTTAATTTCCAATTCATCTATTTCACAAAATTCCAATTCAGCGATAGTTTCAACAGATTCAGATGAGAAACCACTCGATTCATCACCACTTTCATCGTCTCTCACTGTCTCCACTTCAATATCCGATTTCTCAGCTTCCAAATCCTCTACTTCTCCACCTTTGTCAATTCCCATAGCCGCATTTTCTTTACTTTTCTTGAAAGGGTCATTTTCTATAGATTTTGTCAAATCCAACTTCTCAAAGTCATCAAATTCTCCCAAAAAAATTAAATCTTTACGTTTCACCCCAATTTCCCTCTCCCCCTCATCCTCATCTTCCTCCTCGGTCCGTTCACGACACTCCCATAGCCGATTCGCAAGCGCGTTGACCCTCAAAGGATCGGACCTACACCTCATCAGCAATAAAGCGTTCTTTGGTGGCACACATATACTTACTCTTCCTTGTTCGACTTCGATCTCCCCCACACCGTGCCGCCTGAACCCAGTATCTCTCTCGTCTTCAATCTCCCTCTTACCCCCTTCAACCGCCACTAACCACCTTGCGAAGACTGCTCCGCAAGAGCCTTCACCTCTATCTTTTTCTCCGTTTTCTCTCCCTGTGTCGTTGGACAAGCAAGATGGAGTTCGGCAAGGGAACAAGCATGAAAGAGCTTCGCAAATTGTCAACGGGAAATGGACCCATTTCTGGTTTTTATCCACTCTCCTAAAGCTAACTTCTCCCCTGTTTCGATCCTGTTTGATCAAAGGGACTATAGTTAGTGATGCAACATCTTAATAAAAAAATAATTTAATATTATTCAGAATTACGAGATTTTGTTGTATTCCACAAGCATAAATTTATGTTCTTAGAATTTCCTATGCTTATACACTTGATTATGAAAAAAGGAAAATGCTAGTCAAGAAGAATTCCTACACAAACAAGCATACGCTAATGTACGAAACTAGTTGCAAGTACTTACACAAATAAACATACACGAATGTTAATACACAAATAAACATACACGAATGTTAATACACTTGATTATGAAAAAATGAAAATGCTAGTCAAGAAGAATTCTTACACAAATAAATATAAGCTGAATGTACTTAAACTAGTTGCAAGTACTAATACAAGGATCCTCCTTCAAATATAATCTCTGAAATATTATGGACTGCTAATAATATTCATGAATTTAATTTTTGAGTGATGAGAGCTTTCAGAATACCTTTACTCCTCAAGTAAGATCACCTCACGGTCCTCACCAATTCAAGAGAGGATTTTTGAATAACTTATTCACCCAATTAAGAATATATAAATAGTTGCCATTAACTTAAAAATAGTTACTCTATGGAATTTGTTATTATTTTTTCATTGATAAATGTTGCCAAAAGTAATAGTATTTTATAGATCTGAACCGTATAAAATCATGTATAAAGTTGTACTTCATCTAGTTGCAACTTTCAAGTACCTATTGACCACTTAATTAACACATAAAAACTTCACAAAATTGCACAACGGCTAGTACAAATTACATAACCTTCATCATTGTGTATACATATGCAATATATATAAAATTATAAAGCGATTAAAAAAATTCATGTTAAAATATCAGAAGTAAACTTTCATGTAACCAGAGTAATTTTCCAAAAAATACATAACGGCTAGTAATTAAAGGTACACAAATTTCATCATAATATATACACATATAAATTAAAATTTAGTAAGAAAATAAATTCATTGACCAAAGTGGAGTGGGTTATTGTGAATTAGATTTTTATAGATCTGTGCTGTATTAAATCATAATCCTACAAAAAAAAAGTATTTAATCGAGTTTACCACTTAATTAAATACACAAGTATTTTCCCAAAAATACATAACGGCTAGTAAAAGGTGCACAAAAAATACTTCATAATGTATGCACATATGAATTAATTAAAATCTAATAAGAAAACAAATTTATTGACCAAATTTGAGTGGGTTATCATTAAGATCTCAGTAACCACAGCAAAGTGGTCTATTAATTCATAAGGAAACTTCGAAAAATATTGCAACCCCTTAAAATAACATTTCTTATTTAGCAACCCCAAAATATTAATCCCGGCTCCACCCTTAAAAAGGATGTACAAATAGCGACATGATCATTGACAGCTTTTTTTGTGATGTAACGAGCTTAATAGGTACGGTTTGGTTTTTGTAACAGGTTTGTTACATTTTAGCAGATTTGACAACTTTTCAAATCAGTGACAACTGTGTGACAGATTTTGACTCTGACTACATTAACATTATTTTGTAGAGCTTCTAGTGAATAAATAAGATTTAGATATTGTAAGAAAAAAGAACATAAAAAAAAGAGTAAAGAAATATATATTTATACCTGAAGTAAATTACCATCAGCCCTATTTGTGGAAAGGTTTGGATGCAGAATCCGATTATTAACATTACTAATATTGTTATGCAGGGCATGATGTTTCTTTCTAGCTTTGACTCTCACTTGTCCAATACAAGTGACTTTCGGTGAAGACGGTTCATGGTTGTTATCGAACGGGCGTGCACCACGCGGCATGGGTGACTGTCGAACACTACGGTTGTGTCTCAACCGCCGTGTCGAAGACAGGTCACGGTTATGCCCTGGACTCATTGATATCTTCATTTGTACTTATTTTTATTTATATTTAGTTAAGGTAAGGAACTAATAATGTTAGCATTTGAGATAGAGATGGAAATGAATATTTGGTGAAGTGGGTGAACAAAGATGCAGATGCACTGAGTGAATGAATGAGAAAGAGATAGAGGTGTGTTTTGTCTTTATTTGGAGAGATTATTGATATTTGTGTAACAATTAGTGTGACAAAAGGATTAAGATAAACAACACTTCTCATGGGATCACTACTTAACTACGACAGCTAATTTCTTTTTCTTTTTATATATTTTTATTATATGGAGCATTAATTCAGCCCCCTTGTTGTTTTATTTAATTGTTTTATAGCATCCTATGTGCTAAATCAAAACTTACTTCTTCTTTTTTATTTTTATTTTCTTATTTTATGATTATATAATAAAAAGTTGTATTTATTACAAGTTCTATAAATTTTTTAAGTTTCAGATAACATAGGAATGTATGTGATCCTCTTGAATATAATAGTAAAAAAAATATCATGTGGTCCCATTTTTTTGTTTGTAATATTGTTATTATTATTAAATAATAATAAATAAATAAATAAAAAATAATATAGGGTAATGATAAGAAAATTAATAAAAAAGCTGAAATTTTATGTAAATGTAAACGGTTACTTAAAACATATAAAATATGTTAAATTTAATCAAATGATTAATTTAGCTAACGTGGTTGCTCTTACAAGAATAATGTAAAATCTTAATCCATCAATAACTTCTGTGTGATGACATTAATTTGATCATTTTTAGTCATTTTATCGTTTTTTTTCATATTTATTTGTAAAAAAAAATTGATTTTTTTAAATTAATTTTTTATTTTATTTCTAAAATGTTTGTTTAAAAAAAGTTATAAAATTTGACTTTTTATATTTTTTTGGGTATTTATTGTTTGTTTTGACAATTTATAAGTTAGTAATATTAATAAATACTCAAAAAAAATATAAAAAGTCAAATTTTACAGAATTTTTTGAACAAACGCTTTAAAAAAAATGATTTAACAAAAAAACATTGAAAAAAAATTACGAATTTATATGAAAAAATACAAAATCTGACTTTACAAACATGATAAATTGTGCATCCCTTATTTGTATTCACAACAATAAGGTTGAGTAACTTGAGTTAGATATGTTCATGCTACTCAATTAAAAAGTTTAAAGGATTTTAGAAAAAGATGTATAGGTTCCACGGGTACGTGATTCAAGTATTGTACGATGTACGATACATCTACGAGTATACGATAAAAGTTGAAAATTTTAGATACTATAAGGAAATAGTATGTCAGTACAAACAAAAATATTTATTTTAAATATATGATTCACGATATGAATTAGACCCTTCCAATATAATAATTAACAACCTTAATAAACAATTCAACCGTAAGTACGAGCTTTTCTGTTAAACGTTAATATAACTTTCATAGTTAGTGTGTGAATTAAATTTAATTAATTATACTTGTAGATTATAAATATTTATATTATTATATTAATAAACTTATGTTTTAATTAGTGTTTGTCAAAAAAATAAAAATAAAAAATTCCAGCCGTATCGAATACATACATGTGTCATACCCAAGTTATACTGAAATGGTCAAAGACAAGAAAAGTCCAGAATACTTCAAATGTCGTACCGGTTACTTGAAATGGCGAACAGTACTCGTATTACATACTAAAGAATTCAAGTTTCCGTGCAACCTAGATATAAGGTTATTTTAAGTTTACATGATTTAGTTCACCATGCCTAATTCACTTACGAATGCAAAGAGTTCAGTAGAAAGTATATACAATCCAATTAAAATCCAATTTTCATGGATACAAATATTGTTAGGTTATAAGACCGATTTGGTGGTTTATAGTTTAATATGGACTGAAAGTGACACTTAAGATAGTTAAAATAAACATAATTACAGTAATTAAATGCAAGTGAATAGGCAAGTGAATGTAAATCAAAGCATGAAATACACATAATTTGTTAGGAAATATACCTAAAAGACACGTTCTTTGTTATGGGTTCATGATCACACTTAGTTATTTGGGAACAATGGTAAATGTTATGCATCTTATAATCTTTCATCAGATAGGTATGGGCAAGGTAAACGGCCTGAAACCGTATGTAGGCACACTATTATTAATTTATTAGTTAATTTTATTTTGCGTGTCAACCCCTCGTGGTGGCTCGTGAGGTTATGTGTAGGATAGCTGACTTCGTCTACCCGGTAGAATTTCTTGTGATCGATTCGCCGCCTCTGCGGACGCAAAGGGATATGGTGACCCCAATGATTTTAGGAATACCCTTCCTTACAACTTCGCGATCTCTTATTGACTATTCTCGAGACGAGATGATGTTAGAGGGCGTCATTTAGAGTATGGGGGTTCATATGGAGACAAACCGAAGGGAAGCCGATTGTGTAGAAATGGTAGCCGACAAGGAGCTTGTAGATGAGGACCCGTCCGTTAGCGATTATGTGAGCGATGAGTTTAGTGACAAGTCGAGGTATGAGTTGTAAGAGGACACTAGTGAGGAAGAGAGCGTAGAATTAGCGCTGAGAGAGTTAAGTCGAGTAGCATCACATATATTAGCATAATTTAGTACCAGACACGCTCTTTTCCTTATATTAGCATCACATATATTTATTCATATATTCTATATTCCAAATGATGTTTAGGCTACTATTTAAGAACACAATTCCTGAATTAGAGCTAAATTAAGTGAAGTATAAATATGCTTATAAAATTTTAAATTGAAAACAAGCTAGTGACCTAACTTTGAGTTAACAAAAGGCTCGAGTCTATTAAGGTACACATGACTATGGTTTGTGGGTGGAGGGCACTAAATTTGGCCTAGTTTTATTTAGGTTCTAACTTGGGTTACATCATGTTAGTGAGAGATTACGGAATAGTTCTCACCAAATAAAGTTGAGTAGAACAAGCCATACTTCTTCTGGGGGATTGTCGGGAGTCTAATTCGTAGAAAAATCGATGGACTAGCGCTACCCCTTGGAGTATAGCCAAAATGATGGGTGGGAACCGAACATTTGAAAATAATATGGGCAATCAAAGGTTCATTGAGCTACTAATTAGGCAAGAGAAGATAAGACCCTCATGACCTTCAGTGATATGACGATATGGTTGGAGCTAGTGACTCGAGTCCTTTGGATTCGGTGTCAACCGTAAATGCTACATCTCTTGAAATCTTTAATTATATCGGTATGAGCGAGTCAAAAGACTTGAAACTTTATATATATAGGTACTCTTTATTAGCTGATCTTCAATTTGCGGATAAACCTTTCAGGGTGGCGCGTGATCTTATGTGCAGGATATGTGATTTTGTCTATAAAGTAGACTTTCTTATGATTGATTCGCCTCTACCGCTGCAAAGGGATATGCTAAGCCAGTGATTTTAGGGATATCTTTGTTTGCGACTTCATGAGCGCTTATCGACTATTTTCGTGACGAGGTCATGTTAGAGTGCATTGGAGATAGTACATCCGCTTATGTCTTTATTTATAACAGTAGCTCTTAGAACATGTGCATCAACCACCTTATATACTCTATTATATACTTATTTAATGACTTTAGATCAAAACCGGTTTGTATCAATCTCCCTAAACATTCACCTAAACTGATAATTAATGATGTGTTCAACTTCCCCTACATATACATGGGAACCAAACTATTTCCTTATAAATAAATAAAAAATTATATTTCAATCAAATATCCTCTCTCAACATATAGTTGTTTATTTATAAATAAATAAAATTATATCTCAATCAAATATTTTCTCTCAACATATAGTTGTTTATTTTAAAAAACCATACTAACAAAAAATATGGTGACTATATTGATAGAGGTTTTTTATGTTTTAATCACATGTACTAACACACCGTTTTCATTTGATGTCATTTACTTACATTTTTACCGTTTGATACCCTAGACTTACATTTTATCAGTGTTGCCCCGCAGTTAAATTAGCGGATGTAAATATGACGTGGCGATGACATCATCAATATTTTTTGTGATTTTACTTTATAACCCCGGATACATAAATAAAACTATACAAATACCAGTAATATATTAGAGTATTGCATATATATATTAGAGTATTGTATTATATATTAATAAATTATTACATACATATATATACATACACCGCCGCCCCGCCACCACCATCACACACCACACGTCATCATTGTCCCCTTCACCCCACCAATAGCGGCATATATACATATATAGATACATATGTACATAGATAGAGAATTACTAGGGAACAATCACTCTATATGACTGATTCATAACCTGTTTGCATAAAAAGATGTCAAATGGATAAAAAAAAAAAATTGATTAATATTTAAGTTTAGCCTAGATCCCCGAAAAGTTCTATATCTTTATTTGAGTTTTTAATGTGTTGTACAATTTGTTTTTAATTTATTAAATTCTAATTCGTTGAAAATAGAAAAAATAAATTAGTTATTGAAAAAAACATTATCTAACAATCCATTTTCTAATCTAACGGTGGTTAAGATGACTGTACCAAACAGTCAAATAAGATGACCGCTGGCCACCTATATGTACATATACATACATAGATATATACTAGTAACATACACCGCTGGCCACCGCGAGCCCGTACCAGCCGTCGGACTCCCTGGCCTGCACCCATCCACCTCCCCCACCCCAAACCCTAACTCATACGATAAATATATACATATATAGATATATACATACATATACATACACACAAGCCGCCCCACCACCCACCAGCCGCCTCCCCCCTCCCACCACCACCACCTAGCCGCCTCCGCACCCACCCAATCCCTATGTACGATTGATATAATACATACATACATATTGTCTGCATTGATTACTAATTTTAGAATTTTATTATGTTTTTATTTATTTTAGTGATATTTAAAAGAGAAAATGACCAAATTGCCCTCCATTTTAACGGAAGTTAGTCACGTGACAATACTAGGTTGCACGGGTACAAGTACTAGTACCATACCCGGTACGATATGGGTACGGAGGTACAACAAAAGTTGAAAATTTTCGGTACGGTACAGGAATGTTACGTCAATAAAATTTTTTATTCATTTTTATATATACGATTTAATTTAAAAAATAAAATATTAAAATAATATAACTAACAAAGTTTAGTACAATTTATGCTTCTATACGAATATTTTAGTGAATGTTAATATAATTTTTTCATAACTAGTCTCTAAACAAATTTAATTAAATTCATCACACTTATTAATTATAAAAATTTCACATTATTATATTGATAATCTTATATTATAATTAATTTTTATAAAAAAATTAAAATTAAATTTATCAGCCGTATCGAAAAAGTACTGGAGACGTACCGATCTCGTATCCGTGTCGTACCCAAACTATACCGAAATGGTCAAACAATGAAAAAGTCAACGGTACTCCATTTGTCGTACCGGGTACTTCATCTACCGTACTGGGTACTCCAGAAAAAAAAATTGAAGTTCTCGTGCTACCTAGCGTGATATGCACATGGTCATTTTTCCGTGAGTGATTTAACGGAGAGGATACCGAACAATGATAAAATGTAAGTGTGGGGTAATAAATGGTAAAAATGTAAGTAGAGTGTACAAAATAAAAACAATGTGTATGTACATATGACTAAAACATAAAAAACCTATATTGATAGGGTAACTTTATGGGAAAACTGATATTTGCAGAAAATATAAATGGTTAACCAAAATTCAAAAAAAAAAAATTCCACTTTTTTCTTCTAAATACATGAAACTTTTAGAGACATTAATTGATGCAAATGTTGTAAGAATATAGGAATTGGGGTCTCTAAATATGAATTTTAAATAGTTAGAGTAAATGTTTATTTATTTAAGTCATTAGAATTAGATGTATTGATCTGATGGCTCAAATTAGATGTACCCGAGTAGAAACATCAATCTATTTACATCAATGATATTTTTCATATTTAGCTTTCTTCTATGATGATCATTTCTCCCATCTATCATAAAAAGTAAACCCAAAATAGCATCGCCTTCTATTTTTGTTCCTTAACTTTGAGTTATATAAACGTACATACAAAATTTTAGAAAAATCTGTTTAGGAATTTGTAGAATTCTCATTCTCTATCCAGGAAAAAAAAATCTCGTTTCTTTATGCGAAACAATTAATTAGAGAGGTTATTTTATACTTGTTAATTTTTATAACTTGTTATAAAAAGAAATAAAGATTTGGGGTTTTCATTATTAAATTTGATGAATTAGAGAGAAGAATAAAGTGGGAAATTATCAAAACATACAACTTTATAAAACCAATTACCAAAAACTACAATCTAACATATTTTTTTTCCAAAATATACAACTCAAAAATGGATAGACATCTCCACCACCACCACGATTCTCAATCCGTTTCTCTCTCTAGATCTCTCCATATCTTCGGTTCTCTCTCATCTCTCTCTCTCCTTCTCTCTCTTTATCCCCGTTTCTCTCTCTTTATTCACCCCGAATTTGATGATTTTGGATTTTTTATTTATTTAAAATAGGCCAATTAATTGGAGTTTTATATCAAAATTAGGGGGGTTGTTTATATGAGTTTATTTATGAGATTGGATTAGAGTTTCGAAACTAACCGAATCGAAATCTCAACCGAGTTAGGGTTTATAAAATCAATTTGGATTTGTAGATAGTTGATTGGGGTTAGTTAAAAAAGTTATTTGTAGTTTATCACTGACTTTTATTTCAACAAAACCATAATTTGATTTTGTTTTTTTACGAGTTTATTTATGTTGAAAATCCTTCTAAAAATTTGAATGCTCATAAAGTGTCCGACAAAATCTGTTAAAGAAAATAATACAAACATATCACTTGATTACAACTTCCAAGTTTTTTCCTTTTCTAGAACGGTTTGTATTTTTTAACGAACTTGAATACGGAGTTTTATGGTTTAATTACCCAAAAACAGGGTTCATTCTTCATGATTTAGTTTTATGCATAACATTTATGAAATTTCAGAAGTGCAAACGAACTAGTATGGAATGCAAATCCCAACACTTTCTGAATTGTATGTTGGAAAAATTGTAGTAAAACATGTTTTTAAACATGGTTGTTCCAAGTGGTCATAGACCATCTTTGAGTCAATTTTCGATGCGACTACTCAGTTTTTCTGAGGCCATACTCAAAGCGTTTGAGTAGCTCGTACGACGAGCTTCGGAACGGTATATCGCATGACCTATTCGGAGAAAGGGTGTGAATGATAATTGGACTCGAAGGTTGGTACTCGAAAGAGTCAATAAAGTCAATGCTGGAAAATGAGAAAAGAAATGAGATTTAACCCATGAGGGTTATCCCACATTGGAAAATCATGAGTGATTTTTACAATATATATACTAAGGTATCCCATGTGGATATTAAGTAGTCTGTCCACATACAGATGTGTGTATTGTGTACCCCACACGCGGGCTTGCTCGTCGGGTTTTCATCTCGACGGGAAAAAGTGCGCCTGTTCCTATTCGGGAAAAGTGTTCCTGTTCGGGAAAAGCGTGCATGTTCGGGAAAAGTGTTCCTATTCGGGAAAAGCGCGCCTGTTCGGGAAAAATGAGCCTGTTCGGGAAAAGCTTCCAGCAAAGCTGTAACTGTTGCAATAAATATGAATACCCCCCACATGTCAAAAAGACAACATTCTGGAAAAAAACACCAGAAGCATATATCATCTCTCCAAATAAGCATTACATTTTAGAACCAGAGAGAACCACCCACCAACAACTCGACCTTGACTCGTCGCCAGTTTCCGGCGAGTCATCCGAGACGTTGTAACTTGGGATCGAAGCGCCAACGCAACAAGAAACATTAAGGTGGTTGGGCGAATATCGGTTAAGGACATACTGTTAACAGTAGCCTCGTCTAATTTTATTTCTATTATGTCCATTTCATTTACGTCTTTTAATTCTGTCCATTTCAATTCGTTATTTAAAATTCAGCAATTTACATTTCTGTATTTTTTATTTTAGTATTTTAATTTGTTGTCCTTAGCTGTAGCTTTTAATTCTGTTTGTACCTTTCTGTAATTTCTTTAAAGTTCTGTTTTTTGTTGTAATTACTATTTTGTAATTTAATTCTGTAATTAGAATAGTTTCAATTCAGTCCTGTAATTTCAATTTCAAACAGAACAGTCCGGCTGTTAAGTTTATACTTTCCAGTCCGGCAGTTTCTATTTATTACAAATCAGTACATCAGATTATTAATTAATAATAATCTGATAACGTTTGTTTTATTTACGTTTCAGTACCTACATGTTGTAATCAGTTTATTGTATTCCAATTGGAAATTAATAAAGATTACACTGGTTTTGTTTAATTCTTGTTTAGTCCTTTATTTATTATTAATTGTTATTTCATACACGGAAACCAACATTGTATACCACCAGGGTTTGCACTGCATAACAACATATATGCAGTCGGTATACAGTGCATACCTGGTGGTATGCAGTTCAGAAAGTGCATATATGGTGGCATGCAGTTCAAAAAATGCATACCTAGTAGTATGTAGTTCAAAAATGCATATCTGGTGGTATGCACTTCAGAAAGTGCATACTAGTGACTTGAGTTTCAGCACATTTTTTGTTTGGTGACTTACATTTTTGCTGATTTCTTTTGGGACCTACGTTTTGGAGAAATTTTGATTTAGCATCCTGTTGGCAAAATTATGGATGGAAAACGTTATATGTACTCTCATGTGACTGTATTTTGTTACAATGAAGGGTAAAATTTTCATTTCCCTATATAAGTTATACATGCATGGTTTTTTAATCTGTCCCCAATTCAATTAGTGTTACATAATTTTTCTAAAATTGAAGACAGGAAGAGAGAGAACGAGATTAAATCCTCAATTCGAGCCTAGAAGGTTGGTCGCAAGATCAGGATTTCACTTTATCCCCAATTAATGAGTTGAGTGGTGCTTGAAGATGAGTTCTCTCCGCATTACACTGAGTTTTTCCTGCCAATTTCTTTTTTATTTTCGTTTATTATGCGAGTTTCATTTTACAATGACATTGAAGTTCTATTAAAGTTGCAGAGAGATAAAGACATGAGAGAGACACGGGGTGTGACAGAGAGATATGTCTGAGAAAGATATATATATATATATATATATATATATATATATATATATATATATATATACATATATACATTTAATATATACATATATACATACATATACTGATATTCATATATACATACAGTAAAACCTATATACATACAGTAAAACCTCTATGTATATATTCATATATACATACACTAAAACTTCTATATAGTCATACCGTTGAAACCATGAAAAAATATTACTATACAAAGGTTATTGCTAAGTAGAGGTTACGTATAAAAAATTTTAAAATTGGAAATATTTACATTACATAAGATACATGAATATAGGAATTTGTAAAGCCATGTGTAGGATGTATTTCATCGACATCTGACTCCCGATGCCGTTGATATACAAGCTACACATGAAATGAATCAACAGAATCAAAGAGTAGTTACACAACCGAGTAATCAAATCACACAAATCCACAAAAAAACAAAATGAATATGAATATTTTTCTTACTTATCCAAATTTGATGGAAAAAGATATATTATTTGTAATAAAATATTAATTTATTACTATAAACAGGTGAATTTATAACTAACGATACTAGAGAAAATTATGTAATATGACAATAGAGAGTTTATTCTTATTTATAACTGACCTGAGTTGGAGTCAACAAATTTTATGACTATAGAAAGGTTATTCCTGTGTAGAGTATTTTTATAGAGAGGTTTTATGTATATATCTATATATCTATATATATGTGTGTGTGTGTGTGTGTGTGTGTATTTTCTGTAGTGTGAAAGTGAAAGGAAGTTTTGCCCAAAAAAGTATAGGGTATTTTGATAATATACCAATTCAAACAGACATGTGATGGCAAAATTTGTCCAAAATGCAGGTCACAAAAGAAATCCATATAAAAACGTAGATCATCAAACCGGAAATGTGCCAAAACTCAGGTCAGTAAACCATAATTAATCCAGTTGGTATGCAACTACAACTTTTTGAGCTATATCATGCATGTGTGTTTTTCAACTTTGTGAGATATCTACTACAATGTTTTCGTAACTACACTTATGTTTTTTCTTTACTTTTTTACTTTTTTGGCGTAATAGAAGCATTAACAAAGCTCCGATTAGCCCATCGGAGCACTGTAGATCCCGTATAACCCCGGGAATTTCACTAAAGTTCCGGACAACTCATCGGAGCTTCGGACATCTTCCCGTAGTTTTGGGCAGCTGTTGGTGCTATGCCGGAGCTCGTCCGAGCCTTGTGGGAGCTCTCGACAGCCTGCCGGAACTCCAAACAGTTTATAGGAGTTTCGGATACCTCTTTAACAATGTGGATAGAGGTTCGGAGACTCGTTGGATCTCTGACATGCTCATCGGAGCCTCGTCGAAGCTCTTACATGCTCGTCAGAGCTCCACCAACAGTGGGTCGGTGGTGGTGCTGACCGGAGGTGAAGCTATTTTGTTTTAGATAATTGTATGTTTTGAAAATAACATTTTAGTTATTATATGTTTTGTTAATGATTTTTGCTCCATTGAATATCTTGGTAAAGGGTAATTGTCCCTATTATTTATCCACACAATAGATAGATGATGACAATTCCAAATTTAAAGACCCTAAAGGCAAAAAAGATGGTCAGATGTCATAATGGGTTTGGGTGCCCGATAAATTAAGGACGGGTGTTTCCGAGAAACCCTAAGATGCAGGTGACTAGTTTTAGAAAGATAGAGCCCAAGAAACAAAAATCCCATGCACCAAACCAATGATGAAGTTTTAGCATGGTGTTACCAAAAAGGGCTTTATCATGTCTAACGTTTAATATATTTAATATGCAACATTGGCGAGAAATAAAATATACATATAACGTACTATGATACTACTAGTTGAGTATTAACTCATCTCAATTTATTGTGGCAATACGGAAATAACAAATATTAAGAGTGGGCGGATCCAATAATTTTATTTTGGGTGCCATAATAATAGTATAATTTTAAGCAAATGTGATTCTTTTTTTAGATAAGCTATCAATTCAATAAAAAAAAATACACATGGTGTTAACGAAAAACGTCACAGTTATGGCGTATCTTATTCATTTAAGTGAAATTAAGGAGAATTACACGACCACAATTATAATAGTGACAGACAAAAGATGAACAATTGAAGATGAAGTAACTGAGTATAAAATCAAAAAATTAATATTGAAGCAAGTAAATGGGTGTAAAACACTACTTGAATATTATACATTAAAAAGTCGAGATAGTTTCGTAAGTGTAATAAAATTGCTTATTATTTTTGGTAAGTTCTCTAACAAATTTGGACATCTCAAAATAGTATAATACCCCTATAAAATGGAACAGAGTGAATACAATTTAGCTAGTTTTTAAACTTTTCAACAAAGGTGTCGAATAAAAAAACAATCTTAGAAACATAATGGTGTGTATATAAACAATAGATATCTTCATGGAAAACTTATTGTACTGTTTTAGGGATGATGTAGCAATTAGCAATGACAGTCAAAGTTTTGAGCGATTATTTCGCCTCTATGAACAACAATAATGGTTCTCGTTCTCGAGTATTGGAAAAATGAGCGAGTACTTGATCACTTCCTTAATTTGAAGAAATTTTTTCACAAAATTGATAAATATATCCATTGATCTGTGTTCATAAAACTTTGGTAATAAGAAATTGTATTTTGATATCAATTTTGTTGGTTTTGTCCACTAGTTTTAAAAGTCACCGCTTTTGCTCTGCTTAATTAGGCACTAATTAGGTGTCAGGTCTTGGTCTGGCAATGCGAATAATATAAACGTTTTGAAATGAGTCTTCCTTGAGTAAACCGGGTCAAACCGGTCTGAGTATCTAAAAAAAAAAAAACTTATAAATGGTATGTGCAAAAACATGTTGATAATCAACCAGGATTTGTCTTTAATTAAATACTTCTTTATGTTTATTTTTTTTTTTTTTTTTTTACTAAAGTAAACCTAGTTCTCATAGATGTTGTTGGATGTTTTAATGATGTATAATTTAATGTTTTATAGTCTCCCTTAAATTTACAACGTAGATATCAAAAGAGAATCCAAAAAAATATGTTGGTTTTCCCGTGTAGGCATAGCTTAGGCTCACATGGCACACACCACGCAGCGATTTTTATAACTTTGGTATTGTCTCATAATAATATAATCAAAATAGCCATCAAGTATTGTCTCATAATAATATAATCAAAATAGCCATTCAAAAAACAAGAAAAAAGATAACACCCGTTTTTCACTTACTTTTACTAATGCTCTATTTGTTTCACAGTAAAATGTTTTCAGAAGAGAAATATTTTTCTCGAAAAGTTTTATGCTGAAAACTTTTATTTTTATTTCATTTACGAGTGTTTGATGTATTAAAGGTTTTCCATGATAATTCTATTAAAATCCAAAATTTTGTTAGTTCTTCAAATTTCGACAAAGTCGATCCATAAACAAATAGATATAATTCAAAACTTAAACATAATATTTTAAATGAAAAACATCAAAAAAATCAAAGTCACAAAAATAAATAAATTAGTGAACCACAATTATATTTTAACACAAAATCCAATGCTTAAAAAATAGTGACTTATCCTTTGGTAATTTGAAGAGGTATATGTTTTAGCCTAATCCGATTTATCATATAAAAATAAGTTTAAAGATACAAAGAACTTGAAATTTCAAGACTATATATATATATATATATTAGTACATTACATTTATAGAACTGTAAGTACAACATCATTTATCAATTTGTTGCTAAATTATTTCTAAAATTTAGTCACAACCAATCTAGCAACATACGAAGAATCAAACGTAAACCGTCAACAAATTGTATTTTGTATACAAAAAATATACGACAAGTCAAGAGAAAATATAAAAGATCATCACATTGGTTACTGTTAATACATTGTGTGTGTGTGCGCGTACGCCATAAGAAGAATCAAAAGTAAACCGTCAACAAGTTGTATTTTGTTTATAAAAAATATACGACAAGGCAAGAGAAGGTATAAAAGATCATCACCTTCGTTACTGTTAATACATTTGAGAGAAAATGGTACGGAAGTTTGATATTTTGTTAGTTAGTATGGATCATGTTAGATTTAATTTACTGAATTATTAAAAATTACATATCTTTTCTTTAATATAAATTGAAAGACCATATATCCATTAGCTTTTTTTATTTTGATGTGAAGTAAGGAAATCGTTTCCAACTTTTTTTTAGAGCAATCATTTCTTTTTCACTAGATTTGGGAAATATTTACTAAAAAAGTATTTTGCATGTAATCAAACATCCGGACAACTAATTTTAACCGTAAATGTTTACTTTACACCCATTTTACATTGAAACAAACACAGCTGACATAAAAAATTTTAATTAGTGCAAAAAATTATCATTGGAGTTTTAGTTAAACAATTAGGATTGTCATAATTGGACTTCAAGAGGAACGCCAACTCACTAAGTGAACCTCCACACATTGAATTCCAGACATGTATGTGAAGAGATCACCAATTTATACTTGTATCCGAATTTCAGTGAGTAGAGTATCACGGACCAATCATCTTGAATGATCATCTGTATGAAGAAATGAAGATTAAATATTTGTGAAGGGTGTTACTGTTAGCTTGGCCTTGTATTTATATCACTGTTTTAAAATGCTCGCTTCGTAGTGAGTAAACATTGATTCAAATCTTAGAAAAATATTTAAAAGGTTGATTTTATGTTTTTTAGGCCACTAAAATCTTATGCTCTTTACGCTTTTAGCATATCGGTTGCAAAAACGATTTAGATAACATTTGGCATTTTAAAACACTGGTTTATACATGGTGGGGTTTTCAATATAGCTAGGCAGTAGGCACATGACGGAGGTGAGCATTTCATATGCTTTTAATTAATTTAAGAGAGGACACCCTAACTTCGAAGAAAATGTAAGAGGGGGAATTAAATTAATTGTACGCAGGTTGCTTCAAAAGCAGGGCTTTGACCAAACATGTACAGCATTTTAGGGCAACAAACCACACTAAAGAAAAAAGGTTCAAAGTAAAGTCTGCTGTAGCACATATGGAATAAGAGCAGCATTATAAATTAAGAATGAAAATTTCCTCAAGCTATTACCTAAATATGCTACGTGATTATTAAGTTCCGGTTCCGGATTTTACGCAAAAAATCATCTACAATAAAAATAAGATTTGAAAACAAATTATTTACATACAAGACAAATTTGTCTCTAAATAGTACTTTAGGGACAACGGTAAATTTTTTTGTCTCAAAATCTATAATTAGAGACCTAAATTGATATAAAAAAAATTGCTGCCATATATATATATATATATATATATATATATATATATATATATATATATATATATATTCTTATGTTACACTACAAAAAAATACTCAAATAGCGACGGGATTAATGACGGTATTTTTTGTTACGAGCTTATTAGCGACGGTTTTTGTGACGTCTTTGTGACATTTTAGTCAATTTGTGACAGATTTGTGACAGTTTTTTAAATTAGCGACAGGCTTGTGACAGATTTTGACTCTCACTAAATCAAAAATTACTTTGTAGTGTTAGCACAACTAAATTTTAATTGTGTGAAAATAGATTTAATGATAAATTTTAATTGTTTCCTTTTGTGTGAATGAGATTGTCTTTAGATACTTATTTTAAATAAAAAAATGACCCTAAAAATTAGATTTTGGGACAAAAAAAATGTTTTTATCTCTAAAAATTAGTATTGTTTGCAGATAAATTTTGATTGTTTCTAAATAAATTGTCTCTAAATCACAACTTTCTTACAGGGAAAGACTATAAAAATGAATCCACACTGCTAAAAAAACAAGCATTAGAAGTGGTTTTTGTAAGGTGGTAATAAAACCACACTTAAAGGATAGGATAAATGTGGTATCGAATTAATGCTGCTATTCAATTTATATGGTTTGTTTTTAGCACCTAATTCAAGTTAAAAGCGGATAAATATATCAAATGCCTCCACATATGAGGAAAAATAATTAATTAAGTAAAAAGGGAAATTCCAAATAGATTCACATGATGGGACTTTTTTTTAAAAAAAATAATTGGTGGGGAAAACCGACTTTTATTAATGAAATGTAGGTAAAAACCCACAGAAATAAAATCAAGTAGCAGAACTGAAAAAATCTCAAATAACGAGACCAAAACGAAATAACAGCAAATTGTTACATCCAATTGAATTTAATGAAAAATAAAACTTCATAAACTGCCAATCTAGGAGTCAATAGACTGGCGAATAGAACTTGAGGGGCTAATACTGAAAATATATGTAATAATTCCGCAGGTGTCCATCCACCTCTTCATTTCTTTCACCTCTTTATTTCTTCTTTCACAGGAGAGAGAGACTCCCCTTTTACCCCATTTTCATCGCCTTCTTAGGTTAGATAATCCATTAGCTTCTGTAAAAACAACCCCTTTTAAAGCATGAGGAAAGTCATCCAGACAAGAAGATGAGATGTTACCCTCCCAATTTGCAAGAATATCAGCAGCCTTGTTGTCTTCTCTAGCCACATGTTTAAACAGGTAATCACCATTCTCTAATAATTTATTAATGAGATTGAATAGGTCTATAATCTTCCAAGGGCATTTTTGTTTACCCTCTACAATATTAATGAGAATCTGTGAATCACTCTCAATAATAAGATGATTTTTTGGTGAAATAAGTAGGCCATAATAGAGGGCTTTGAACTCTGAATAGAGAGCTGAAAAACTAACAATAGATTTAGAAAATCCCTGAATAAAAGCACCCTTTTCATCTCTAATTAAACCCCCAATACCGTTATTGGCAGCTAATTGGTTAAAACAACCATCAATATTTAGTTTCTGAAACCCATCTGGAGGATGAAGCCACTTAATAATAGTGGCCTTATGAATAGTCTTCTTTACACTGAAATTTGAATAGGAGAAACCCTTCTCCTTATAACCAGATAGAATAATCAACTCTTCAGTTTTACGAATAATATTACTGGCCTTCATTTTGAAATTCTCAAATTTACAAGAGCATCTGGATTTCCAAATTAGCCAAATAATAAGAGAAGGAAGCACTTGACATATTTTTTTTCAGAGAAATGCTTTTTCTTAGTGATGTTAGACCACCAACTATTAACTCTTCCATATAAAGAATTATTCTGAATTAATATCCCCCATTTTCTCTCAAAGAATTCCCAAACTTCATTAGCTACTATACCAATACTAAAAAGATGATTGAAAGTTTCTTCTGAAGTTTTACAGCAAACACACATAGAAGCCATACTAATGCCAAATTTATGCAGGTTACAATCCAAGGAGACTGCTTGATTAAATAACTTCCACATGAAGCAAGAGATTTTTAAAGGTACCATTCTATTCCAAATAAAAGTACTTCTCCAATTTACAGTACCCAATTCTCTAGAAATTTCTCAAGCTGAATTTATAGTAAAATTTCCAAGATTAGTAGGTTTCCATATAGGTGCCCCATTATCAGATATAATAGAATTATTATCAGTCAATTCTCTAACTTGAAGCATTATGCACCAAGTATTAGTACCACCTTTTATAGGAATATCTTCTGGTAGTTTATTCCTACAATATTTAACTTTCAAGAACTTGGCCCATAAAGAATCTTTTGTTTTAAATTTCCACCAGAGTTTCATTGCAAAAGCTCTAGATATATCCTTAAAACTTTTAACATTTAATCCCCCTTCTTTCACCGGAGTACAAATTTTGCTCCATCTAACCCAATGGAACTTGTTTTTTCCATTGTTGTTACCCCAGAAGAAATTTGACAACAACTGGTCTATTCTTTTAATCACTAGTATTGGGGGATTCATAGCAGCCAAAGTATATATAGGTATAGATTGCAAAACATGCCTAATTAATATTAATTTTCCACCCAAATTAAGCCAGTTACCCTTCCAAGTAGACAGCTTACTTCTCACTTTATGCATAAATTCATGAAATAGAATGCACTTTTTATGCCCAGAATATAATTTGCAACCAAGGTAGGAAAAAGGAGGACTCTTACTAGTTATAGTAAGCACTTTGCAAATCTTAGCTTTCTGAATAGTGCTCACACTTTTTGAGAAATATACAAAACTCTTGTTTAAACTGATTTCCTGACCAGAATCTTGATTATAACATTGCAGGGTGTTCTTTATTTTCCTGACAGAATGGAGATCTGCTGAACTGAAAATGAGTAAATCATCTGGAAAAGCAAGGTGAGTGATAATAGGGCTTCCAATAGGAGATTTAAATGCTGACCATCTTTTATTAACAATCAAGTCATTTAGATTTCTACTTAGAACTTCAGAACACAGTAGGAATAGACCAGAAGAAAGTGGATCCCCCTGTCTCAGTCCATTTTTAGGAGTAAAAAGCTCAGTAGGGCTGCCATTTACCATAATAGAAGTCTGGTTTCCAGAAATAATCCTCCATACTATGTCAATTGTCTTTTCAGAGAAACTCATTTTCCTTAGAGTAGAAGTAAGAAAATGCCAAGAAACATGATCGTAAGCTTTTTTCATGTCTAACTTTAAAGCAATGTTTTTACCACTTATCTTTTTATTAAGAGTTGATATAAATTCCTGAGCAAGAAGAATATTGTCCACAATGTCTCTAGATTTAACAAATCCACTTTGATTCTCATAAATAATACTAGGAAATATAGTAGCAAATCTAGAAAACATAATTTTTGAAATAATCTTACTGCAAAAAGTACATAACCTGATGGGTCTAAATTCTGCAAACTTCTTTGGTTTAATCTTCTTTGGTATTAGAGCAATAACAGTAGTGGATAAAGATCTAGGAAGTAGATTTCCCATGAAAAATAGAGTAATAGCTTTGATAATGTCTTCTCCAATAAAGTCCCAACAAACACATGATGGGACTTGATGCCCAAAAACTCACCTATATTATATATTTTTTTCAATGAAATTTGATTGTGGAATTCATAAATTCTTACATTTTAATTAACACTACGGATTACAATGAGATAATAAATGTAGGTCGAATTACTATTCCACTCCGTAGGTTAGTAAATTTAATCACCCCTAGAAGGTATTGTAAATGATGGGGTTGAGGGTTATTTGATGTCCGGCCGAGATATGGAATCCGTACACAAACTACTAACCAAACGCCAGTTTTGTGGGGTCCATCGGACTCCATGTCCAATCACAACACAATAAAATGAGGCAAAGTAACAAGGCATGTTAACTTGAAACAATTAAACCTTACACTACAAAATAATGTTAATTTAGTGAGTGTCAAAATCTGTCACAAAACTGTCATAATTTTAAAAACATGTCACAAAACTGTAACAAAACTATCATTATTTCAAAAAATTGGAAGCAAAATGACCTATCCTTTATTTGTAGCAGAACCGGTAAAAGCGATGATCTCGAAACTATCTCCCGCTGTAGCCGCCTACCTACTCGTGCTCGTAGCTCGCTCGGAGATCAAGACTGTGGTCCGGCGGAAAAAACATAAGATCGTCACAAACTGTCATAAAAGTTGTAGCTAATAAGCTCGTAACAAAAAAAACTATTACAATTCCTGTCACTATTTAAACATTTTTTAGTGTTATTTCTCTCTCCCCTTTCTTTTATTTATTAAAACAGATCAAGATAATAATTAAAAAAATATAAAAGGTAGTAAATGTTAAATAATAGTTGGAAAAAAATATGTTTAATGTACTGTATTACCACTATTTAAGGATCTAGGTACTGTAGTATCAATTTTTATAATTGAGGTACTAATGTATAAAATTTATCATAATTGATGACATATCGTTAAACAAAAAGATGAAAATGCACTCAAGTTTTCTTAGCTATCACATGTTGAGTGCAATTCCGTCAACATCGTTCAAAAATATATCCTAAAATATGAGATATACCGATTGTAATTCCGTCGATTTATGTTGTTAGTCCCTTAATTGGACGATATATCGTAGTTTGTTATCTCAATTGTTTAAAGTGGTACTCCGACACATAAATCGTTAACCACTGATAGTAAAGTACATTAAACATATTTTTTTTTCCATTAATAGTTAGATTAGATCATTCACATCAAACTCTTTAAAATCAAATATTTTTAAATTTAAAAAGTTTACTTGTAAAAACCATTCACATAAAACTCAAATTAAACTCTCTATTTTAGAAAAGTATCACTATCACTCAATATAAATTGAGAGTATGGTTCTACTATTCAAACTAAAAAAATATTATTATTTTGGGTCTCACTTTCATCAATTTATTTTTTGAACACAAAAAATTAATTAAATGATAATACAAAAAGTAATAAAATATTAATAGAGAGAATGATTTGAATAGATTGATGTGAATGCTCTTAAATTACTACTCAATCTGCTACACAATATAACTCCACTACAAAAAACCACACTTTTTAAGAAACGTAATCATGACAGCTTTTTCACACACTCTTTCCACTTTTACCCTCACGCACATTCTCCTATAAACAATAAAGTATGGATAAATGTGTAATAATACATAATATTATTTTTTATTTTGGTAAATTAGACTTATATTGTTAAATATATCAAAATAGTATCCTGTACTAATATTTTGGAACGGAAGGAATAGACAAGTTGTTTATTCATGTTTAAATATGAAACTGTAATCTTAAAATTTAACCTTGATCAAACATCTATCTTACCAATCAATTCTAAATTAACCTAACTAAACCTCAGTTCTGTCCCATTCACGATTCCTAATTTTTCATGCACAAATAATTAATTGACCTTCGAACTTTCATTTTTCTCAGACTTGCAAAGGAAATACATCTTCCGCCCAAACACTTAAACGGTCAATGCAAGACAAAAATAATATCAAGACAAGTGTCACATTAATTATTTTCATAAATAATGAATTAAATATGAAAAATTATTACTCGATTTCATTGACCTCAAAAGAAACAAGTATGTGTACCTTAATTGAGGAATGAATGTGTGACAAATTGTAGTATGTAGTAATATCTACTCACAGCTGTCAGGTGGTCCTCTCAAAACAACTAACCTAAAGTTAACTAGGCTTTTGGAATTGGGCCATACCTCAGAGACTGATATGTCTTAATCTACCTATTATCCAACTACCATATTTTATACTATTGATTTAGATTATGTCTACTTTATTTCAAAAAAGAAGAATATTATGTTTACATTTTGTTATATACATACTCCATAGTTCTTATAATAGCTCCTTGTTTAATAAGTTATACTATTGTAAGTTGTTTAAATTGTAATCGATTTTAGATTGATGTTACCGCATTACCGTTTTACAATATCAATTTGTGCGTTTAACGAATTACAAGTGGGCGAGAATGTAAGAATTCGTCTCATACATGATAGTGATACATTGGCGAGAGTGCCTATCAAACCTTGTAGTCTGAGAAACTCGCAGCAATTCCGGACTAAATGTAATTTAGAAAATCATCCCCCCTCTCCTCGAAACTTAAAGAGACTTTTTTCATATCTCACCCATTGAAATCACCGAAGCCAAAAATGCTTGATTAATTCGAAAGAAATTAGACAGTTTTAGAGTGATTCTGGAATTTGACATAATTTTTAGGAGAACACGGGAGAGTAAATACGTATTTCTTTACTTTTTTTCTTGAATTCTTATAAAAAAACTCAACTTTACCTCACTCTACCGTTTATATATTTTGATCTTGTGGAGAAAGCTTGTATTAATTCATTATTTGTGTGTAAAAGATGGAGAAGCAGGAAGGTAAACAATAGAAAGATAGACTTTTGAGTGAAGGTAATACGTCTTGCATCATGATTTTATTTGAGGAAAAACGGAAGATTACTTTAACTGTAGAAGAAATACATTTCTTTTATAGCGATTACGGACAAGGGGATTGCGTCACTCCATTTTTATTAGAATCAAAATTCTTAGATTGAAATTCTTCCCTTTTATAAGTTTTTGATACCCAAGTATCACTAAGTTTATTTTTATAGAATTTCTTATTTAGTTTTTTTGGCAAAGAAAGCAATTTGTTTATCGTCTTCACTACTTTCAATTGTAACTGATTGTTTCTTTTTAGTATGAAAAACTACTTTGTCTGATATTTTTTTTATCCATAAACTTAATTTCATAAGTTCTGAGATTTCCAATAATCTCCTCTAATCTCATACTGTCCACAATATTGGATTCCTCTATGACAGTTGCCTTAATTTCAAATCTAGATGTCAAATATCTTAAGAGTTTTATTAACTAGTTTAGTTTCAGTTTCTTGCCTAAACCTAATGTTTCACTAGATAGTTTACATATTCTAGCATTGAAGTCCTCTATTTTCTCATGTTTTTCCATCTTGGATTCTCAAACCTAGTGGTTTAACTATTGCAATATGAAAGGTTTTACCTATTTGGTTTCTTCATAAGTGACTGCTAAATTATCCCATGATTGTTTACTACGGAAATATTGGAAAATTAGAGTTAGAGTTTTTAGAGTTACCCCATTGAAGATTGCATTTAGTGTCTTCGATCGAATATTCAAGAGCATAATATACGGCTTTGTTTCGTTGCACCTTATCAGCTTTGTTTCTCTTTTTGCTTAAAGTTGCATGACAATAGTTATAACATTCAAACTCGTAATGTAATTTGAATGGTGACTGTGACGTCTCGCAACGGTCTATTTGAAGAGTGGTGGGACAAGAAAAAATATATGCGATAGCACACTATATATTATCTTTAAAGCATGAGGCCATCTTTTGTTTTCAAATAGTCTCGGGCCTATAAAGTTTCCGAATAATAATGTACCGCTTTATTTTTTAACACTATTCGTTTATAATGTGAATATGCTATGAAAAAATTGAGGCGTATATTAGTATCTCCGATAGTCTGAATATTAATCTAATTAGGTTATCGATTAATTCCTTTTCGTAGTTATGTTTCTCTAAAGCAGAGCTATCGACTGTGTATTCGACTAGCATGTTTGAAATTGTTCTTAACTTGATCCTAAAGCCAGTCAACTCTAATGGGATGATGTTAAACAGACATAACAAGAGGTTGTATGGGTTCATGTGTAGCATTCATTTTATTTTATTTTATTTTCGGCTTTTCATTTAGGATTGTAAACAGAGTGGATACTATTCTTAGATGCTCAAAAGGGAATCGATAATTGTAAAAAGTTGCAAGCTAGGAGAGTTGCTCTTACACAATTAGAGATTTGTTTACGTAATTTGGAATCTTGTTTTTAGTTTTGTGCTTATTGTTCTAAGCTGCGTTGCGCTTGATTAATATGGGTGGGGAAATTGTCTAAACGAGCAACAGTTGCATGCAAATGTTTTTAAGAAGTGTTTGCAACATTATCCTTCACCGTAAGTGTACTACTAGGTTGCTAATTACTAGTCATCAAATAAAAATCCAAGTACTACTAGGTTGGTAAATGGTTAATAGATGCAGATAAGCGTAAGATTCTAGTTTAATAATCTTAAAGCTTTTTTATTCATCAATCCTTTCAATGGGATGTAACGAAGACAAACAAACAAATACACATGGCGAAGGAACTTGCAGTAGTTTCTTCTTCTTTCTGATATAACTGGAATAAAATTACTAAAGCAATTTTAAAGTAAAATTCTTCCCCGTAAAGGAAGGCTTAGATGAACTTATAATTTATCTCTTGCAGACCACTCCTTGACCATCTGTTCTGCTTGCACAATCCAATTTCCCAAACTCAAAAATATTTGAAGAATTGTGACCGCCATTGAATCGAGAGACTAAACAATCCGTTGAGAAGAGAGTAGAAGAGGAGAATTCACGGTCACCTCCCAAGACGGGCACGAGCACCCCCATCTTAGCCCTACTCACATAATTACTTCCATAAGTTTGACCTAAAACGCCACTAACATCACCGCTCAATGAATAGAACTTGAAGCTTAGGTCAAGATGAGCAAAACAATCCTCCTCATCAATTTCGTAGTTGTGAATCAGTGATTCCTTCTTGCTAATAGGCATAACAGTTGCTATAATCTTAAAATTCCCCTCTACTTGAACTTCCATAGAGTTTACGTCCCTAGTCCTAGAAACTGACACATCAGGTCCATTTGTTGGCTGCCACTTGGCACCTTCATTTGTAGGAAGGAACACTGGTACACCATCGAAACTGAGAGAAAGCCTATCATTTTTATCGTCCCAAGTTGCTGTTTTTTCGGCACCAATAAACAGTTGGTGTGTGCCAAAGAGGATACCTAGGGATTGGACCCAAGTAAAGTCTCTTTTCAAGTTATTGTTTCTCTTTCCGATAAAATGAGCATTGATATGTAGATTTGAGTCCGAGACGATGCAGAAGTCTTTGTCCTTTTTGCCATGGAAGTAGAAGGTAATTCCATCGGCACCCACGAATCGCGGGTCTTGACAAACTGCTCCTGGCTTATTACAATCTGAAAATTAAATTGCAAGCATTTATTAGGACATAGGATACCTAAATTAATCAACATCTGAATTTGGATATTATCCCTGATTTTAGGATTTGCAAAAACGGAAGTAGCCCCATGAGTGAGGATCCTCATTTTAAGTAGATGCATGGAGGACTATCTAACAGTAATCATTTTCAGACTGACAAGATTTCCATTATGGGTATAGGGAGTCTAGAAACAAACTCATTATGTTGCACTAATCATTTTCCGTACAGTATATCTTATACCTTAAAGTTGTCAACAATAACATTGTTATAAGCATTAATAATAGATTGGAGACATGATATTATGCGATAAGAGTAAATCCGTCCAACGCCCAGTCATGCCATTATTATCATACTACATCATTTAGAATAAGTGTTAAAGTGCAACAAAAAGGAAACTTACTGCAAACAGGACTGCAAGTGACACAATCAACCTGGCAAAGATCGGGGCAAGCACTAGGACACTTATGCTCAGTCATATAGCATTTGGGGAAGTTTTTGTTCTTGCATCTAGCTTTCTTTGATCCGGAAGTTTGAGGAGGCGGAGTTGGAGTAGTTGTACAAACAGGCTTACAACTAGCACAGTCAACTATACAACTACGAGGACAAGTAACAGGACAGAAAATATCATCCTTCTTGGAACAAACAGGGTAGTAATTCTTATCTTTACACTTGACATTTTGAGGCTTTAGTTTAGGTGGAGGTGGTGGTGGTGGTGTACATACAGGGCTACATGTAACACAATCTACTGTACATTTCTGAGGACAAGCAGATGGACAGTAGAGTTTGTCATTCTTGTTACACTGGGGGAAATTTTTACTATCTTTACAGTGAACACGCTTGGGTTTTAGTGGTTTTGGATCTGCCTCAGCCACAACCGCGGAACACAATGATAGCAAACACATAGAAACTCGCCATTGTTTTAGCCATATAATTTAGTTTGGATGGTAGTTAACTGAGATAGTTACATTAGTAATGATCAATGGACTATTCTTTTATAGAGGCTTAATTACATAAAAATATAATATGTTAATTAAGATCTAGTTTGCCTTCCAAAGTTCCCATGCAGCGTGGCTACAAGTTTACTTTGACTTTTAAGGCAATTAAATAAGTAATGATCTATGCCCTACTCTTTTAAAGAGGCTTAATCACATAAAAATATATTATAAAGTAAGATCTAGCTAGCCTCCCCATGCAGGGTGGCTGCAAATTAACTTTGACTTTTAACACAATTAATTAAGTCAATGTTATAGTATAATGTATACTCCGTATATTATGTAAATTCCAGTGTGCTAACGAAAAGGAATCCAGGACCTTTTTTCATGGCATGAGTACATTCTGTAACAGCTATTATTCACGTAGAGCAAGCAAATATTAACCAATAAAAATAATTCATAGTAGCAGATGTTAGTATAATCTAATCTGTCGAAAGCATTAAATATGATGCTCAATAAGTAATGCAAAAGGAAATCTAAGAAATGGCACACGGCTTTTTACCTTGTTCATCTTAATTTCTCCTTGGTTTGGATTTAAACAAATGAGTTGGTTAGTTTGAGTCTGATTACAAAAATAGTTGCTTAAATTTATGACATCAATTTCAGGCGATAACTACAGCTCAGTCGTAACACTAACCAGCAGTCCAACTTGAAGCAAAAACTCTAACATCAGATGGTTGCAACTGACCCTAAACAAACTCTAACCCTAAACTCTAACCTCAGTCTGGTACGGCTTTGCCAATGCAGTCAATGGTGGTTAGTTTTCTACTTTCTGAGGTTGTTTAGACTACACGACTTCAAACTTGAGATTTAAACACTACGTAAAGCAAGTGTATCTTAATAACCTCGTTGTGCGTAGTGTAACTCGTGTTAATTAATGGTATGCGTTCAACAAAAACAAAGTTTACATCGAACTTTCCAAACAAAAAAGGAGTTGAATGAAAAAAGACTCAGAAACTTCTTAAAACTCTTGACACTCCAACAACAGTACTCAACCCGTAGGCATCAGTTGTCTTGGTGTAAAAAAGGTGGTCATACTTTAATTGTCAATTCACATTTTGAATATACAGAAAAAAACAATAGATTCTTGTAAGATGGAATAAAAACACAGTCCGTGTAATGAAAAGGAAAAGAACAGTGGTGCTGATTTTGGATTATAAATTTCTATTCTGGGGACTTCTTCATTCAGTCAATTTCGAGTACAATTTTACCGCGAACAATGCCTTTTTCTTTGGCTTCATGGGCTTCTCTAGTTTGAGCGAGTGGAAACGTCTTATCTACTGGTATTCTAAGCTTCCCCTCCTCAGTGAGCCTACGAACCTCCTCCATACCTTCCTTGTTTGAGCTCATAATAACCCAAGAATATCCTGCAAAATTAAAAAAGACAACTCATTAAACTGGTATGTTCGTTGACAAATCTGGAAAGGAAATGTCATGTCAAGAAGCAACTACACAGCCATCTTCTCCTTGACAGCATTTTGACCTTAAGTGCAGAAGACAATTAGGGGTTCGAATTTCGAGGAAAATATGAAATGAACTATCATTTGCTGGAAATTGAAAAAGAAGCTTAAAGCAGACACTGATTTACAAACCTATTCCATGAACAGCTTGGTACTGAAGCTTTTTCTTGAACAAAATGCCTGCACCAGTTGGGAGCCCCAAGAGTAACCCATACTTATCGGTCTGTGACAATAATTGCCCCTACAGGAAAAGATCAAGAAAAAGTTAGAATGTGAGGCTTAATCGGTGCAAGCAACGAGATCTGTAACCATTCATTTTGATTTCTCTGAGAATAAAAACGGTTATGGCTGAGTTCGAATATCTTACTAGTACTGTTAAATAGTGTCCACCTCTCTTGACAAGATTGACACCTATACTTTCTGTATTTGGTCCTCCCATTGTGTCAAAAACAGCATCAAATTTTTGCCCTCTTAACGTCGACTCCACATCCTACATGGAAACAAAAAATAAGAAAAAATAATTAACTTTACCAAGCACCAAATATCTCTGTACACTTATAAAGAATATAAAACACAAAATAGTCGAATTGATGTATTTCAGTTAAAAAACCTGAAGTAGCAAACCCTGTGTAAAAAGAACATTGGGTGCAGGGTGCAGGGTGCAGTTGTTATATTTAAATCATTTTTCCTTTTTTCTTTTAATGCGGAACAATATGAATAATGGAGAAACCCCAGAAAGAAAAATTAATGATTCATATATATTACTTAATGGAAAATGTCCCAAATAAACCCAACGAATGCCTAATAATCCTGTTATACATAGAAAAGTCGCAAGCATGCCCCTTTTTGACGAATCAGATAGTTTTCTAATTTCATCGACTAGTATCTGACTTTTCATAAAAGTTTCATCATTTTCAAATTACTCCATACGATTTCTAATTTCTTACAATTTAGCCCTGTTGGAAATATAGGACGGGATCGGGAAAGGCTAAGAACAATACGCGGAAGCAAAAAACTAAAAAGAGGAAAGGGAACTTTTCATTATATATTTTTTTTTGGTGTGTCCTTACCTTACAAATAGAGTGGATCCAATCATTTATACTAATCCCAAAATTACAAATCATAAATATCTTAGGTTACGTTATTTTAATTACATGAACCTTAAAGAGTTTAAAACTTATAAAACATAAATGCTAAATAATAAAAGACAAACAAGTTACATTTTCAACAAGCCCCAAACCAAAGGTTCTGAGTTCTTACAGTCGGGTCCAACATACAATTTAGCCCCAAAAGTTTTAAGTTCTTACAGTTAGGTCCAACATAATTAACAGAATTTGATTAGCTGTTATTAAACATTGGATACCTGAATAGAATAATTGACAGCCTCCTCGGCACCAGCTTTGAGAACCCGATCTACACTTCCAGTTCCACATGTCGTGGTGACATGGCAACCTGTGGCAGCTGCTAGCTGAATTGCTGCAGAACCAACAGCACCTCCTCCACCAAAAACCAAAACCCTTTGTCTGAAAAAATGAGAAAAATATCAGTCATGGTGAAAAAGAAAACAAGTTTCAAAGGAAAGTCATATATCGGAGTGGAAATACTACACATATAATTGAGCCGTTGCCACCAACTGTTTGTAAATTGCTGTTTGCAC
The DNA here is from genome assembly GCA_963920805.1 of Primula vulgaris. Classification (NCBI taxonomy): domain Eukaryota; kingdom Viridiplantae; phylum Streptophyta; class Magnoliopsida; order Ericales; family Primulaceae; genus Primula; species Primula vulgaris. The sequence continues at coordinate 24,928,395 of OY987216.1, forward strand.
CCTCAGTTCAAGTGAAAAGAATCCAAGGTACAAATGGAGACGTAATGCTTCACTAAAAAGCAGTAAACTAGTTGAGGCTTCATTAAAACCTTCAAACTCTTTACTTCTAATGAAAACTTATATTAAGTTTACCGACAAATAGAGTGATTTCTCCATCTGTCTACATGATTAATCAGCTCTGCTTTGCTAAAAACGAAATTTCTACATTCTCAGGTTAACCATGTACCTAATAATCTGTGTTCAATAACACAGCAGCAGAAAGAAGATACCAAACTCTTTAAAACAATAAACGAGTACGTAAGACCATTACTTGTTATCATAATGACACAGAGACCATTTAAAAGTTAAGGGTCAAGTGCCTATAAACTTTGGTGTTAATACTGATATAAAGAAGAAATGTAGAAGATGGTCATAAACGAAACCTGGAAACCACAAGGTTACTCCTTCAGAAAAATAAAATAAAATTGATAATTCTTATGGTTGCATACCCTTTAGTTATCTTAGCGACGCCTTTTATAGCACACCATGCTGTCATGGAAGCAAAAGGTATTGCACTAGCATCCTGCATGGTCGCAAGAAAAAGAAAAGTCAAAAATAAAAATTTTATGGCATTTCATAAATGACGAACATAAAAGCAATGAAAAGATACTTTCTATACTAGTTGACAAAATCTGAAATTGTTCTTCTTCTTTTATTGTCGCAAAAAAAAAAAGATCTTGAAATATAAAAACAAGCAAGTACATGAAGAAGATCAGAAAGTAATTTTTCTATGGGCAATCATAGGCACCATATCTATATCTTCTTGAGATAGAAAGGCACTCTCTAAGAAAATTCAAATTTATCAACGGAGTACGAGATGTCGCACAGAAAAGAAAAAGAAAAGGTTATAATTAAAAGGATACTGTAAAAACATACCACATGTGAGAGGGATGCTGGTTTTATGGCAATTTCATCTTCAGAAAGAATTGCATAGTCTGTATAAGTGCCTGCCATTGAACCTCTTGGATTTGGAGGAGCTGCACCAAAGACTTCTTGTCCCACACTAAATGACGTTACAGAAGATCCAACAGCCGCAACTTCACCACTTAAATCACGCCCCAAAATGAATGGCAAACGTGAGGTAAAAAAGGCACGCCCATAGCCTGATCGAATCTGGAGAAATAGATATAAAATTTATCACCTGTAGTTGGATACTTGATTACTGATTCATGTATCTAAGCATGGAGTGTTGTCCATGCATGCTCAGATATGTGAAAGCATCTGATAAATCTATGAAAACACCAAATTGATATCAAAATAGTATAATATGTAGCTGGATACATGATAAGTATCTAAGCATAGAGTGTCAGTGTATCGTCTACGCATGCTCAGATATGTGAAATCATCTGATAAATCTATCATAAGGATATCAAAGTGATAAGAGTTACACTCAGAATATTCCAAAAATTAATAACAAAAACACAGTAAATAGTTAAATTGCAAATAGACAAAGGAATATAGACAACATATTCCTCATTTGCAATTTTGTTAGTCATCAAAAAGGAGGGGCATGAAACTGCAGTTTCACAAGGACCTTAATTTCCCGTCTTCTCTAAATTTTATCTTCCTTCCTTTCGCGATTTTTTTTTCTATTTTCTCAATATCTTGCTCTCCACCACTTAACCAACAGAGACGCAATGCTGACGTAGTCAGACAGGTACCATAGTAAGCATTTGGAGATTCAGATAAATCGTATTTAAGGTGCATGAGATAAAAGTCAAAAAACACAAAGCACCAACAATGCTAAATTAGTAATAAAACATGTAGCGATGGAATTAATCGCCAATTGAAAAAAGATTACTTCATGACAATCAACTATCACTCCATTTACACTTAAATCCGTACTAAAAATGGAAGTTATCTTTAAAATTCTTTGGAAGTAATAAACTAAAGGCCAAAACTTCTGCTAATGAAATTGCTTTAAACATCCAAATCTTTTCGGTTTTGTGAATAATTTACATCAGGAAGTGCCTGTTTGTAACACTTTCCTTCTGTGTTGCCATGGCTTGTTGTCAAAAATACCATTTCTTAAACAGTTCCATTTCACTTATGTTATTCCAAGAATAAAAAAAGAACATGTAGCCATAAGCTTGGCAAAGAGGAAGAACCTCCACGACAATAATTCATGTCCGTTCTAAATTTCTTCTAAAGAATATTATGGTTCTCTTCTCACATATGCATGCAGTGATACAAAGTATCCATCTTTCACCTTTTTTACAAAATACGTCCACCATATCCATATTCGCATACGGTTCTTGCCACTTCTATATGAAAATAAAAAATGCCACTGAAAACAAAAACCCAAAAACTGGCAATGCTACCAAGTGGGAACTCAATGAACAAGACTGCAAATTGATAACAGTTTTAGACACCAATGTATGAACACTTTATCTCGGAATCAGATTTGCTTCTGTTTGAAGTTTTTTGTTTTTTGAAAAGATCTTCTGTTTGAAGTTAGTGAAACAACGGTTGAGCGTTATTTTATCCTTTGTTCCAGTTGTTAAAAAACTTGCTTTGAGCTGAGAATCCATTTAAAATTAAAATTCTTTATCCACTTCGGAACCCATACTAGAAAATTTAACTCGCAAAAATAAAAAATAAATAATGTTCAGTCATTAATTTCCGTACTATATATAATACCTCCAATTACTTTTCCAGGACAAATAAATAATCACATTATGTTAGTGCCGATTTAAATATCTGTCTTTAAGAAAAAGGTTAAGATTGATCACATTTTGTTACCACTAACTGGAGAAAGTGTTCACAAAGCAATACTACACTAATTGGAGTTAAGTGTTCACATTTTAAACCCTTCTGTTTAAGTTTTACCATTATGGTCGTTATTTTGTGGTCTTCTACTATCAGCTGCACAACCACGAATTTATACAAGGGGGATATACTTTTTTATATATTTATTTAGGGGACATATTGCTCTAACATTGCATTAAATGTTACCACGAATTTACTGTAATCTGTTATGCACACAACTGGGTTTTTCGAAAACCAATAACAACAATTTGTACATATTTACTACAACAAACCAGTGATTTAGATGCTAACTATTTAGAGACTGTCCGAAGTTTGCGTTTGAATGTCACATATAGGCATCAAAATAAATCTATTTCATTGGATCTAATATGTTAGGGAGTAGAACAAAATAAAAAAATCAAAACTGGTTCTTAAATACAATCCTAATTCAGCATAAGAAGGGAAAATCATAGTTGTGTCTCAAATCTCTTTTGGCAGAAACATAATGTTATACTCTCTAATAAAAATGTGATACCGCTCTGTTGCTAAACTGATGTTAAACCGAGTGTCGCTATATTCAGCAACAATTTAGCAAAAATGTCGCTATTTTTAGCAACAATTTAGCAAAACGTCGGATACCATCAAACTCTCTATTGGAACGAGGTTGTCTTTTGGTAGCTACGATACAACATAAATATTATGGGGCCAAAATCAACCAATTGGAGGCAAATAGTGTGGAAATAAATGTAGTACGACTCAGGGACTAAGCCAGGAAGTATACGTAACTAAAATATGAGGGGTTCCAAATGATTAATTATAACAAAATATAGTAAAAATGCATGTAGAAAACAAAAAAAAATTTACAAATTTAAGGGTAATGGGGGTGTCGCGGCCACAGATGATCTGCATTCGAAAAGTAGTGTGTAGTAACTAGTAAGCATACCATCGGGGAACGGCACCCCAATAATTCCGAAAATTGTGATTTTTTTTTTATTTTTGACTATGTGTTTTCACTACAATATGTTAAAAAAGATGATTTGGCATCCCTTGTTTTTTTTTCCCACTTAATTTATACTTTAGTTAAATTTTGGCAACCCCTATAAGTCGAACCTGGCTTCGCCCCTAGTAGTAAGTAATAATAATAACTCAGTAAGGAAGAGAGAAAGGAAATGTTACTCGTAAATCGATAGGATTAACAGAAGCGGCACAAGCACGAACAAGGACCTCGTTTGGTTTCAACTGATTAGGCATAGCAAAGTCCTCCTGGTATTCGAGTACTTCGGGGCCGCCAAATTTAGTTAGAACAACAGCTTTTCTGCAACTAATAGCAGTATTTATGTTACGGCTTTTCGGTAACTTCTTCGTAACTATTGTTCCCAGAGAGGCTCCACTTCTCAGCCCTTCTAACCCAAATATCATCCTCATTTCGTTTTATTTTTTTTATTTTATTTTTTTTTATTTAGCTTTCACTTGATTGCTTTGTTCTTTCTATGTCACACATCTCCTAACTTTATTACTCCTAACTTAAATAGTATGTTTTATACTTTTACAAAGTACATACATACACACACACACAGAGAGATCTTGTTTTGTTCACGTTTTGGTGAGTGCGAATAATTTGACTTTGGAATGGGTCAATATTCAAACACCACTACTTTTCCAAACAGTTAGGGTTATGTACTTCCACTACTTGCACTTTAACTCTAAAATATTTTTCCTTTGGTTCTAAGTCTAGAATATATTCTTTACTTGCATTTCGAGCAAAACTGAACTAAATTAGTTAACATGGTTTCCATTTTGTAAATAAGTGTCCACTTTTTATTTTTTTTAGTAATTTTTTCTTTTTACAAATATAATTTTGTTGTAGAATATTATTGGGTCTATCTTGGAATTTACTATCATATGTAATCTTACCCTCTATTATATAAAGAGGGTCAGAGTCTCTTGATGTATCTCTCTGTAGAATCATATTAATAAATAAACACTTCGTCTGTTGTTTCTCATAACTCTCTCTCTATATATACATATATATATATATATAACGAGTTAATATGTCACACAACACGTTATCGGCACTTTGCTCGCGGAGAATAGGATATACCTCGCGGATATTGGAGATTTTTTGTAAACGCACGGATATTGGGTATTTATAAACCTTGAGGTTTATCCGGGTTTTTAGGGTTTTGCTATATCGACCTTCACCAACATAGCGTAAGTTACCGAATTCAAAACTTAATTTATTCCATATATGTAATCGCACGTATTATTTTATGGATAACTAAAACATGATAAATATCCCGTAGTATATAATCCATGTGTATTAGATTTTGTTACTTGTATGGATAACTATATATGATCGTAACAAAATAACTCAAATTGCATGTATTTGTTGAAGAAAAAAAAACTATGCGTGATAGATTTTTTTTACTGTATAACATGTATTAATTTGTGGGATTAAATCTGTAAAAAAACTAAAAATAGTATGACTGTTTTGTAATTCGCTGAAACTATTGACTGTGCATGTTAATTACTAAAGGACTAAATTGAAACTTGTCTGAAATTATGGACTGAAGCTGTAATAATGCTGTAAATAGATATATAGTTTGCTGAAATTACACGGATAGTCCCTGCAGTATATTACATGTATAAAAACAGTATATATGTGTTATAAAAGTCAATATTCGGTCTAAATATTCACCCACATGCATATATATATTTATTAAAAAGGCAAGTGAATAAAAATTGCATGTTAATTGAATAAATTGATATGTTTCCATGTATATTTAACCACTTTGCATGTTAAAAATTACCATATATAGAATTAATTGGTAATTAAAAATATATTGCTTGCTTGCATGTTAAAACTATCATGTATAGAATTACTTATATGTCAATAAACCGTAGATAATTGATTGATATCTTGTTAGTATAATCAACATATCTTTTGATATTACCATAGATATAAATATACCATATGACAGTTAATTGTTTGATTTGATCTAATTGATTTGATTTGATTTTGTATAATATAATTTGTGTGATTGATAATCCTGAATTGATTTAGTTTATCACCAAATCTACTGCATGATTAGATATATATCACGAATATATTTTATACTGCCTTGTATATATATGTGGTTATCTAGAATAGATATATCTGTTATTTATTGCCATGAATGGTAGAATTCCGAAATCATATATATTCACATTTAAGTTGGAAAAATTATGAATCTTCCCTAAATAGGCTTATCTATTTGGATACGATGTCTAGGAAAGATATAGGCGGAAATCGATATCCTAATGAGGTCGGGCTTTAAGTGGCATTCGTGCCCTCCACCCTCACCGTCTTTCCTGGTCGTTTTTCAAGTAGAGCTACCGAAAGGGGTTGACTAAATAATAATTTCCCCGAGTGTGTTTATATAGTGATGTATGTTTGGCCGAATTGGTGTCTCTGTATCGACCCGTCGTTCGATCAATGAGAACCGATTCACATGAGAAACAAAACTAATGTTTTCGAACCTGTCGTTTCGAAAAAACGTTTATGCTTGTGCAAACCATAAACATATAAACCAGTCGTTTTATATGATAAATAATCCAGAACTTCCAACACATGTCATGTTGGATGCCATCTATGATGAGAAAATTCGTAAAAACATACTTGTGAAATGACTGTTTAAACGTTGATTTTAATCCATCACCACATGTTACTCACCCTGATGTGTGAAAATGTGATGCCCAAATTTTTTTTGGATGCCATCTTTGATGAGTAAAACACGAGTTTGTTGTTACCCTCATGATGAATGTTAAGGCGTTGATTTTATTCCGCCGCCACATTTGAGACGTGATGACGTCTATGGTGAACAAATGTCTGAAATTGACATATTGGAGCAATCCTTCACCAAAATACTAGCTTGGAAATTGTATTTCATAAGCAGTATCGTGAATTTATATTCACCATGTTCCTTTATCACCCATCTGTTATTGGATAAAAAAATTACCCCGGTGAGTAGTTTTAATCCTATTGGGTCAATGGCGAATTGTTTGCCTGATATTAATGCTCTTCGTGTACATTTTTTTTCCACGAATCGAGAACCGAGACAAGTGTTATTTGTCTCGAACTGTCGCGATCCCGATGAATCGCCTAGCCAAGCGAGATTTTAGACAATTGTCAAAATCGAAAACATGTGGCTCCAAAACAGTAATTGAAAGGAACAATATGGCTCGCTGTCACAAAGCAAGAGATAATGCTCAAGGAGGCAACTCTATGCTATAAAGACAAAGGTCATGCACGGTTACTCCTTAAATAGTTCACAACTATTATAAAGATGGAAAAATCGATGCTAATGTGGTTAAAGCTAACTGAAAGGAAACTTTTGAGACCCCCGATTTTGTGGCTCAAATGAGTTTGATACCTTTATTTATTGATTTTGATAAATCATTGAGCCATTTTTTCGCTCATCTGGATTATGTTTTTCCATTTGGATTATGATTTTTCCATTTGGACATACTTTTGGATTATGGTTTGCCTGTTTACGAAATTTCTCCAAATAATTTAAAGTGTTTTGAGCAAATTCCTTTGACAAATGTGACCAAACTTTAAATTATGAAATTTTAGGCAATACTTGCGGGGTAGTTGTTTTTTTTTGGAAATCGTGGGTAACAGTGTACCACATAATTTCACCAACTATTTGCCTAAAAGAGTACTCAGTGACAACGATTCTGGACATGTCGTTCCAAATCAAAATCTTTGGTAAAACCAAATTGATCTGTCAAATATGAGGTCTCATACTCATGTAGGTCCTGTTGTACCTTGTTGAGTTATAAAATATTCGAGAAAACCAGTGTTATCTGGTAATAGCTAATGAAAGAATTAAAATTTCTTTAAATAGCCTCCATTCAATACGACCAAAAGCGTATTTTAGAGGAGTTGAAATGTCTTTCAAGTGGTTGCTACCATATTTTTAAAAGCATTTAAAGTTAACTTATCATTTCGTCTGTCGTCGATTGATAAAGGATTTAGATGCTAAGACACGATTGTCTATACTATCATTCGCCTGTCGTCGAGTGATAAGAGCATTTTGATATTGTGGCATTGACCGGATGAGATATTCCCGGGTCAAAAGACGATGCTTGATTTATAATCGCATCGCATTTGGATTCTCTTTGAGAATATATTTCGTGATTAATCCGAAATCCATGCCACTAATGCTCACTTTGAAAGAATAGTATGTGTAAATATCACGAAATGAACTCGTAGAATTCTTGTAAAGAATTGAAGGAGTTATTGTGGATTTATCCAACCATAAGACGGACCATAAATATAAATGGTTATGGTTGATGCATCGACAATATGGTCACATTTTACTGTTGTCCACATAAATGCAGCACTTTCCAAACTTTTAGCCTTATCATAAAGTTGATGGCTCATGATCCGGATTATCCTGAAAAGTCTAGTCGACTTGATAATTCCGAAGAGTAAAAATCGAAATTTTGATTTGAATTACTTGAGTTTGGAAATTGAAATTGAACATCATGTCGATTATGTTCAGACCCAAATGGACTCACGGAAAGTTTGATGATGCGACGGCAAATGATTGCACGCATTTCTTGGTCTTGCGAACAAGATTTATATTTCCGTGTGGGGTTATGCTATTTTGCTGCATTGGTCCGTCATGAGGCCCATAGACACTCAGACACCATATGCGTACCGGCTGGTTACTGGTTATGAGCCAGAAGTCTCATATTAACGCGTGTTCAGAGTGCTTAATTAATATTTTGATTGATCCGCTATAGCGTTCAAAATATGGACCTTTGAAGGGACATAAGTCGATTATGAATCCCCTGCCTATCATTTGATAGAGTAACATTGGCAAGCGATCTTTTTACCGCATGATATGCGAAAGTGACATCGCTAAGACTGTTCTCCCCGTCGTTAGGGGGAGATTTGCACGTTACCGTTGATAAGGAACGACGTGAAGTAACGTGGCATAACCCACTCAGTCTTAACTTGATCCCCAAAACTGCACTTAGTGATAAGTAAGTGCATAGGCTCCCTCAAGTCTAACTAAATGCCAGACGCATTTAATGACTTTATGAGATGTCACGAGATCATTTATACCTGCTGCAAAATGCTTGCAAGGATAGACGTCCCTGTCGGACGCCGTGTTCCTGTCGTAACACGTTGCTTTGGCCGAACCCGCCAAGCAAAGTACGCTGCCGTCGGCTGTCAGTCTGTCATCCTTCCCAAGATACGAGGAAGTTGACCGGTTCCAAATTCGTTCAGCCCCAGAGGTGGTGAACTGAAACTCGTTTGTCGCACGAGATTATAAAGGATCAAGAAGATGTGTGATTTGCTCCTCATCCTAAGAATCTCAAAATATCTGTCGATCATGATATCTTAGACGATATTGAAGAGAAACGAGACTATCATTGATTACTTGTTCATATATTCGGTGACGACTGATAATCTGAGCAAATTATGACAGAGAACCATGTACCGTTGCCTGAAGTCAACGCAGAATAGACTTGACTAATGGAAACTTGCAATCCAAGTAGACTCCTTAGCGAAAGTGTGTTCGGACCTGTAGCTCCAACACCACCAAAGTTAAACGAGTTCGTTTATTTGGTTATTCGTAAGGAAAAGTGATGAGAATAATGAGATTGTAGAATACTCGCCTAGTAGCGTAAGGCTTCTCTCACACCTTGGAATTGATTACGAGATGGTTGATTTCCTTGTAATGGACATTATAACAGTCCCCTACTTTATCAGTTTAGTAGTTTCCGGAAAACTGAGTATGCAGCTATGAATGTGGTCACTGTTTTATCTCTATGAGAATTTAGACAAAGAGATATAGATGAAGGTCCATGTGTGACTTCATAATGCTTGAATCAAGTAGTTTCTCACCACGGAACACGATCTCAATTAAATTAGACGTTCACTATATGGATTAATATAATCCAAGCGGATGTGGTATACCCGCCTAAGTGAGTACTTGATTAGCTTGGGATACTTGAACAAGTATTATGCCCTTGCGTGTTTTATTACGCGATCCATTTTTGGATTTGCCTTCGAGATGAAGGATCTTGGGAAGACACGGTAGTGACTCGGCCTGATGATCGAGTCCCGTAAAGACTGAATCTAAGTCCATGATTCAGACTACACCCAGAAGGTGTTATGACGTTTTAGTCATTATGACGCTAAGTCGTCAGATTCTCCCATGATCGTTCGATCACTAGACATTGATATAGACCCGGTCCGTCCCTGATGAGATGACAAAGAGATATTGAACCATGATGTTCACATCTAAGTACAATAAGCGCATCATTGTACTTGGTCTAATGTGCTAGGACGAACATCTCGTATGTTGTGAATGGTATAGCTCGACATAACATTGTGCTAACACGTTGCCATCGAAATGGCATAAAAGACATTTTCCCATTACCTTAAGGTAACTGTGGACGAGGGCTTATCTTATCCCATTTTGCGTCATCGAGTGTACCTACCCCTTTTGGTACTCGAATTAACGCAGCCCTTTTTCGGTTATACTGATGCTGGTTACTTATCAGACCCGCATAAGGGATATTCCTAACATGCTATGTCTTTGCCATTAAGAATAAGGCGATATCTTGGAGGTCTTGGAATGACTCCAAACGAATCACTCTGATCCACTCGTGCTCTATGAGACGACTAGAGAGTGTATATGGCTTCGAGTTCGTATTAGCCATATTTGAATTACATATGCTCTGTCTCACGATCCAGATAAAACACTTGTCATAGAAGACAACTTGTTGTTATCGATCAAGAGAGACATGACTACATTATGCTATTTAGTATTTATCGTCGAAATAAATCTTCACATATGAAGTTTAAGAGCATCCTGTCGAATGCTCGTTTTATTCCACGTTATATTTTCTTGCATACCATCGTGTGCAAGTAAATGAGGCATCCAGTCGAATGCTCGTACTCTTTCTTGGAATATGAAATCTTTGCACCCAGTCGTGTGTAAATGAGGGGAAGCATCCAAGTGAATGCTTATTGTACTAATTACTACTTAGTCGAAATCCTCGCACCCTGTCGTGTGCAAGTGAGGGGGAACATCCAGTCGCATGCTCGTGTACTCTTTTTGTCCTTAGACCAAGGTTTTTTCCCACTGGGTTTTCCTTGTCAAGGTTTTTAGCGAGACACGTTCCCATCATATCTCACTTAAGATTGCCGAAATTAGGGGGAGTATCCGGTTGTATACTTCTTACCACTGTGTACTCTTTTGTTCTTCAACTAGAGGTTTTTCCCACTGGGTTTACTCTAGCAAGGTTTTGATGAGGCACTTGTTTTGTGGTTGATTCCCTACTACTACCACTGTTGCACTCTTTTTCCTTCGATCAGAGATTTTCCCATTGGGTTTGCTCTGTCAAGGTTTTGATGAGGCACACTGTTTTGTGGTTAGTTACTTACATGATATTTCGGCCTATATCATTCGGCTACACAGTTTCTCCTAGGTACCGGTTTTGTCTCACACTGGGTTTTCTGGCCCTAAAGTTTTTATGTGTTTAGCACTACGAATGAACTCGACTCACATCGACAGCATGAAGACGAAGAAATCAAGACGTCCAAAGGGGGATTGTTGTAGTATATTATTGGGCCTATCTTGGTCTTTCCTAGCATATGTAACCCTACCCTCTATTATATAAAAAGGGTCAGGAGTCTCTTTATGTATCTCTCTGTACAATCATATTAATGAATAAACACTTCGTCTGTTGTTTCTCATAACTCTCTCTATATCTATACATATCTCTATACATATCTATAACGAGCTAATATGTCACACAACAAATTTCATATTTTAAGTAAAACATAGTTTTTATTTGAATATTTAGATTTTTGAATGTTTTTTTCTTAAAGTGAAATTAGTTCAAATTATTAAATATCTCAGTTTTCGAAATACGACATTTATTTCGGAACGAGGAGAAGTAACCTGGAGGTTTAACAGCTCTAGCTTTTTAAATAGTTTTTTTTTTCTAAAATTGACCTTTTTAAACAGGTGTAATCCCATTTGCACTCACCTTAAAAGTTTTTTTCCTTTGGTTCTAGAATATATTCTTTACTTGGATTTCAAGGAAAAATGAAAAAAAAAATGATGTTAATTGTTTACTAATCTAACATTTCTCTTTGGTTCTATAATAAATTCTTTACTTGGATTTTAAGAAAAACTGAACAAAATAATGTTAAATTGTTTACTAATCTAGTAACATAACATTTTGGATAACGTGGGGGTTTAAAGAAAGTGAAAATTCAACCAAGAGCAATTTGAGGGAGTATAGAAAAAAGGTAAATTGAAGATATACGATATTTTGATGTTTGTAAATAACATCCCAAAAGCTCAATCGAACCCCATTAGATATGTAGATTCGCAATTAACCCTCTCATGTCTTATAAATTATAAATATATTATAAATGTACATTTAAGTTGGATATGATATTTACTGGCAATTTTTTTTTATAAATACATATTTTATGTTACAGATATTATTAATTTACTTGCTACTTTTCTTTTTAGTTTAGACTTCGAACTAAAAAATAAGTTGGAAAAATTTCAAGGAAGTTTTACTAAGAGTTTCTTTTTTGCATAGACCATAACGAATCATATGAATGGTTTGGTTTTGATTTTTGTTTGGTAAAAACTGAACCAAAACAAACCGATTATTTTTAATTGGTTTGTTTGGTATTTTCCTCACAAACTGAATTAAACCAAAACCTCAAAACACGACTTATTTTGACATGTAAACATAACTTAGCGAAAAAGGACAACGTCACTTTGCATATTAAATTATACGGTTTGGCAAGTTTATCCTACAGTCACATTTGAGAAAATAGGTTTTTAGTGCAAAATCAAACAAGAACATAAAGAAGATGAAGTTGTGCAGTTAACGATGTAACCAAAAGCTTACATCGGACTCATAACGATCCCAAGTTCAACCTGAACCGGAATTCTACATGTGTATTACAAGGGTTTTCCGGAAAAAAATCTAATGGCAATGTGAAAACACTATTACACGCACCAAAAAGTGACAGAATATACAGATTACTGAATCAGATTAATTTTGTAAAAACATATTTGTAAAGCTCCCTGCTCATTACTCGCCTACTGAGATACTCTTATTTTCGGTTGGAGAAGGTACTGCACTACATATAGTTGGCCCCATCTTCAAAATAACGTTTGATGATTTTAACTCTATGAATTCTTAAAACCGTATTCAATCTACTTCCAGCACAATCTTGCCAGTAATGACCCTTGTATCTTTGGCCTCGTGTGCCTCTCTCACTTGGGTAATTGGAAATGTCTTTTCCACGGGAATTTTCAACTTCCCAGCCTCAGATAGCCTTCGAATCTGGTCCAAACCCTCAGAATCAGCCCTCATGTAAGTCCACCAATATTCTGCATTAAAAGAAAAGAGGGTCGATCGGCTATTAGCATAGCCTAGAAACAACAAGACTTAAAAGACAGAAAATCCATCCCCAAATTCGCTAAAGCCTATAATTTGGTACGAAGTTGATCTAATTGACTTCCATAACACTTAATTAAGTGATTAACATTTAACACTAAAAGATGGCTATAAATTTTTTACCAATCCCATGAGAATATCTGAGTTTAATCTGCTTCTTCAACAAAACTGCAGTAGCAATGGATGTTCCTATGGCAAGTCCGTATCTGTCCGCAAGGGATGCAGCGTCTCCCTGCAAAAAAATTATTGGACACACAATGGTTGAACTTTAAACTACATGTTTTACCCACAAAAGCCGACAGACATAGGAGCAACTTCAATTTGTAAAATGTAATCAATAGCCTCCCATTTCTTACTTGTAATGTCATGTAGTGTCCACCTCTCTTCAACAGATTGATACCTACTCTTTCTGTCCCTGGTAAACCAATGGTGTCCAGCACAGCATCAAACTGTCCTTCCATAACGGATTCCACGTCCTACAAAACCACCCCCAGAAAAGAGACAAATAAATTGTTAGTTTTGGGGAAGAAAAAAAGTATTGTTTAAATAAGAAAACTCGCTAGAAAAGCTTTTAAGCTATTTTTGGTATGAGATAAAAATCTGTCATGTATTGCTGAAAAGCTAAAAAACCCTCGAATCCTACACTTTTTACGCTTTAAAACATAAAAAAGCTAAGGTTTGTCATTTTCTCTAGAAGCATAAGGATAAATCTACTAGATTTTGTCATAAATGACGAAAATTTGATGTGGTAAGGTTTTTTTTTTTATCATGGGCGACGGCCCCGGGCCTCGCCGGAAAACAGGCACCATTTTTATTCTTCACCTTTAGTAGTTTTGATTGAGATTTTTGAATTTGTGAGTTTGAAAGACTAAATTAACGATTAGAAGATCTGTTTTTCGAAATCAAAAAAGAAAAGTGTATAAACTTCATGATTGAAGGTTGAAAAAACTTGAAGATTACAGGGAAGCTAAACTAGGAAGAAGAAGAAGACCTTATTTAATTTATCTACATGGTTAATTCTCATAGTTTTACAGAGTAACTAAATGGATTCAATTCTTTTTTAAATTGAAAAACTAAGAGACCCACATTTATAACAAATGTAATTTTGTCAGCTGCTTTATTTTTCTCATATTAAAAGACTAGAGCTTTAAAATTAGGTGACAAAATCATATAGACAAGAATGACTTTTATTCAATTTAATAGAATGAGCCTTTCTTGTAATTTCGTGGTAGTGTAGAATGGTCTTGAGAATGCTAACCAAAACAAATTAACTGATTTTGATACAAGAAATTAGTGTTAATAATTGCTAACCAAAACAAATTCATTGTCATGATGAAAACAAATTAGCACTATTTCTACACTAATTTTTCATTTCTTATTATTCATAATAGTTTGTACATATAATGTATAAATATTGGGAATCAAATAATTTGTCAGTGTTAAAAATATTTACTCGGAAGACATTAAAGTCCCTTTTGAAAATTTATTATGTAATGATTTTGACGAGGGCATTTTTTCCATCTCGCCCTGAGCCTTGAAAAACTCAGGGCCAGCCCTGGTTTCGTGTTTAATTTTAATTTGAAACATTGGACTTCTTTTTATTTTTGGCAAAATTTCATCGAGTTTTGCGTTTTACTAATTGCAAAGCTCGGACCTTATGCATGGGTTCTTACTCTCTAGTAAAATTCTTGCAAAAATACTGTAAGAACGGTTTTGCAATTTGAAACATGAGGAAAAAAATAGAAGAGGACCTTGAACTAAAATTATATGACAAAATGTTGAACAGTCATACTAAATCATTGCAAAACTACAAGAAGTGCTGACAATACAAAAACTCACTCTTGACAGGTCATCACCTGAGTAGTGTAATCGACAACCTGCTCGGCACCAGCTTCCATAAGCCGATCAACACTCTCTCCTCCACAAGTAGTTGAAACATGGCACCCAGCAGCCACTGCAAGTTGGACTGCTGCAGAACCGACAGCTCCGCCGCCACCAATTACCAACATCCTTTGTCTGTGAAAATAATAACAAGGGAATATTATCGGAGAAAACCACATGCGCTTACATCATCGAAAAGATAAAAGTAAAACAGAACAAAGCTAAGAATTAATAAGCAATAACTGACTCCTGAGACCAGAAGAATGTAAAACATTGAATATTTACCAGCATAAGTCTTAGAACAAAAGAGAGTGTTTTGCTGCCAACTATAGCAGTTTCTTCAGATAAAAAGGTTATCGTTTTTTTTATCCTTAGAGCTTCATTCTAAGAAATTTACATTGAGTGTTCTCATCACCAACTCTAGAAGGGCTTTCTCACCACAATATACAAGGGTGGTGGTGGTACTGACTATTGTGAATTGTTGGATAGGTTAATGCACCTGATTTAGGTCCATAAATGTCAATTCCTAAGGGGGGTTTTAATTAAAGATAACGGTTTTACCCTTTGCTTATCCTGGCTGTACCATTCAAAGCTCGCCATGCAGTCAAGGAAGCAAAAGGAATGGCACTTGCTTCCTGCAAGATAACCACAAATCATGTTTGTATAGCTTTTGAAACTCATAATTTTAGTTTGAGAATCTGAAAGCAAGTTTAGTACTAACACATACCACATGTGAAATATTTGCTGGTTTGGCAATAAGTTCATCTTCTGACAGAATGGCATAGTCTGTATAAGTACCCCTCACAGCAGTTGGATGAAGTGCACCAAACACATCCTGCCCTACACTTAAGGACTTAACGGAAGATCCAACCGCCACAACTTCACCACTGACATCACGACCCAAAATGAGTGGTAAAAGTGGCTTGAATAAGGAACGGCCATAGCCTGCTCGCATCTGGAAATAGCAGAATTCATTAATTGGTGAATACAAAAAAAAACTTGATACGTGACGTTCCATCTTAAATAATAAAAAATGTACAATATTCTCAAGAAATTTAACAATATATCTAGATATCCTATATTTCAAATTCAAGAGCCGCATTACCCATGGATACGATTTAGAACAAGACACGCAGACTTGCTCCATAAAGCTCAGCCATAGCTAGGCAGACCACACAATCAATTGTGAATTCAAAATTTATGTTACAAAGAATAATCGCGAACATTGCTGATATTTTACTAACCTAGATGAAAGCTGCACTTAAGGATTTTACAAAAGTTAAAGAGACACAATAACATGCCAGAGAAGTCGGATTTTCTAATTAATACTCTTATAAAATACATGCTTTAAATAACTTTTATATATGGACCCACCAACAAGAAAAAACAACAAAGAGACTTATTGAAAAAGGTCTTCTTGGCTATACATAGGAATCGTTAAGTTGGTACTGGTATTAAAAAGTTACCCAACATCGTACTAGTAGTAATCTAATGATATAAGTTATTCAGAGCAGCTACTTTGCCTCCTAATGCAAATACAGAGAACCACCTAAAAACATGTGGTACACAGTGGATTATAAACTTCATCATGTTGTGTAGATAATTTTTGGGTATGTCCTTGTCAATTAGGCATCAATTTACTGAAACCATTTATAGTTTACACCGGGACCCTTGAAAACTTTAATACTATGAAATACATCTATACCCAAAGGGGTTTGGCCTAGTGGATAAAGCTAGATAGAGCCACAGGAGAGGTCATGAGTTCGACTCACTCCACAGCGACTCGGCTCAAAGTGGTAACTCACTAATTTCACCAAAAAATGAATTAGATCTATATTTGAAAAAAAACACTATCTGAATGTGCAAAACGAGAATTATTTATCCAGGAAAATGATACGTTTGATTGAGTGATTAGCCAGAAAATCTATCTTCTAAGAGAATATTTTCCTAATCTTCTGAAAATATAGGAAACCAGCTTTTCAATGATTTCATGGGAAACAATACTCGACTGATGAGCAACTTCTCGACACTTTCTCCACTCTCTCAACACTTAACTCTTGATAAGAATCCTTATCCAAATACCTACGAGTCCTTCCTTTAAATCAACAAAACTAGACCCATTAAATTTGAAGATCATCTTCCTCTAGCTTGATAGGTTAATGGAGGACTGTCAGGCTCTTTGAGCAAATGGAGTTGTAATAACAAAATTCTAGGTTCAAACAAAGTCTGGAGATATTATTTCATTTGTGGGAAAATATCTTAATAATTAAGATAAAATATAATGTTTAATCATTTCCTTGAGAAAGCAATCATTTCTCATTTCTTGTAGTTGCTGCAGCTTATATACTCGGAAATTTGGGTTCTTAGTTTTAAAGTTGTCCTACATTTGGTTGCTAGCCCAAAAGCTTCATTTTTGCGTCTAGGCTTAAGAAGCTTGAAGCTGCAGGAATGTAGTTATATAAAACCTTCAAAAAAACAATCTTATCTTCTTAAATTCTGCAGAAAAAACAAGCTCAACAGAGCTAAAGTGATAGAGTGAAGACATCGACAAAAACTATAATATTTTGACAAAGAGAAAATTCATCAAAGATTAAAAAGCTGGCGCAAAATAAAATGTAACACAAGTATACAACCTATAGATGTAATTCTTATAAGCCATGTTATCAAAGACATACACATCTCTCCAATACATGTCCCACATAGTGCGAAGTGAAAAATCGACATTGCATGTTCGTCGCAGACTAGTTTACTAGTGTGAAGCTCGCTTGTCTACGTGAAGCTGGGAAGCATGGGTGCACGCAAACAGGAGCCTGGTAAATGTCAACAAACTCACATTGATAGTATAATCTACCTTTTACTGGTGTGTTGTATACGTTTCTCAGATTTCTCCCTTTAGAAAAACTTAACCCAAAAGCCAGCCAAAGTGAAGAAACCAACATGGTACATACTTATTTACATCTCATATTCTTGCATATTTTTTAAAATATAATTTTCGCCAACATGAAATAAATGCTTTTTAAAATTTACTCCGTTAAAAATCACAAACTCTTGTTATCGTATTGGATTTGGGGAAAGTAATTTTTCTATAATTAATTAATGTGCTCAAAGTATGTAGCACGGATACTCCAAAAAATTTCAAAATTGCCGTATCGGATACTGATACTCCCCCGATACTCCACACCGTATCCATACTCCAAATGTCGTATCCTTGACTTTTCAAAGGTTTGACCAATCCGATACTCGTATCAGATGCTCCAAATGCCGTATCCTTGACTTTTCAAAAGTTTGACCTATCCAATACTTCAATGATACTTCACAGATGCTTCACCGATAGGTTTTCAAGATACGGTGGGGTTGGAAGTTTATACTTATTTTTAATTTTAAGGCAAATTTTTATAAGCTCATTAAAGTAATGGGTCATACATGCTATTAGTATAAAGTATATCTTAGTTATTTATAAGAAAGTACAAATATACATAAGTACTTACATATTATAGAACACCTTTTGGGGAATTGTATTTCCAGATAATATTTGATAATAAGTAAACATTAATTTGTAGCAGTATATTTTGTAGAAATATATATATAATAATTTTTATTATAATTATAATTGCTGTATCTTAGCCTTATTATATCCTAAATTTTCAAAAAATCCGTAGCCGCGTATCCGTATCGTATCGGATACGATACCCGTATCCGAATCCGTGCAACATAGTGACAACCCAAACAAAACAAATCGAAAACTGGGAACCTCGCCAATTTTTAAATTTACAAAATATTTGTAGACTTTCAAAAACGATTAATCAACGACACTATTGGATGCAGCAGGAAAACTGTTGTGTGGACCTGGTGTACTTGCAAACTCTTACACCAAACCAATAACATTTTATAGTTTCGTTTTTATCTAATTTAAAGGAGGCCCCGACAACGATTCCCCTTTTCATATACTAGATTTCTACTGAGTTGGCACACAGTTTTATAGCGCCTTCATCCAAAACTTACTCGATAAACACACAAACTATTGTATGAATATGGGATACCCTCAAAAACAGTACACTAAACCAATAACATTATTTAGTTTCATTTTATAGGGTAGGCCCACAAGAGTTGCCAATTTTTTTTAATTTTTTATTATCTACTAGTTTTTTACTGGATTGTGAGACTGTTCTAGGGTTGCACCGGGTTCACCCAATAGGCCAATACCCTTGCTAAATGCAGGAAGTACAATACATCAATAGCCTTACACTAGCAATAAGGCCATGTCTTTTTTTTGGAGCTTAAATGGCCATATAAAGTCACAACAGGCTAAAGGGGCCCCACCAACAATGAAAATAGAGATTAGTCTCCAAAAGCAACTAGTAACTATATCTGATATTCCAACAAACAACTTTAGACACCTGATGAATGCGGTTTGTTTCTACATTTAAAGATAAATCTTTCTCCAAACTTTTTCGTACAATATTTTCCACCATTGTTACTCTTCTTATCATCTTGGTACACAACCAGGTGTGGACAGGAAATCTATTACATACCGCATTGGTATAGTGGAGGCATTCGTGCTGCATAGCTTAAACTAATGGAAAATCGACATTTGCATTTAATATGTATGTATACAGTGTTCTAAAGATCGAGCCTAGACGAAAATTAGGCGGGGCGTAAGAGCCTAACAGATTAGGAATGATTAATCGGGTTATGCGGTAATTAAGCTAAATTAGGCAGAGCCTAGGAGCCTAACAGATTAGGCAGGATTAATCGGGTTAGGCGGTTATTAAAAGAAATTAGGCGCTAGACAACCTATTTTCGCATAGAATCCGCCTTGCGCCTTTTATAACATTGGTCGTGTATATCTCAATCATAGACGTGCCATGCGAGTATGAGCCGTTAAATTAATAAACTTGTGAAATTATATTAATAAATGAGTATAATTTGTAAGGAGTTATATGTAATTAGTTAGACCGGTTATAAGCCTAATACGAAGTATAAATACTATTTATAACCGTCTAATAATACTCCATCTGTTTGCTATTACTTGTCCACTACGAATATATGTGCATTTTTGGGATGCATTATTTTCGTAGCAAAATTACCGAAATAGCAAATTCGAAAAAACTTTTACATGGTCAAATTTTATTTGAGCATATTAAAGTTGTTTCAAATTTGTCATTTTACCGATTTAGTTATGATATTTTTTCATCTCAAAATGAACATACTCTCGTTATGGACAAGTAAATTGGAACGGAGGGAGTAATTTGGAGTATTTATTAGTAACAAAAGTTGAACCGGACATAGTATGATCATATATATAGATTAGTACTAATAGTAAAATGCAAAATGAAAACATGAAAAAAATATCAAACAAACAGGAAGAATAATCGGGAGTAACAAGCAAATAGGTGAATAATGAAATAATAAAGTGTGTGGGGGAAGACCGACTCTGGTATCGAGGGGATTAACGGAGACAGCACGAGAGCGGACGAGGACTTGATCAGGTTTCAGATCAGGCACCGCCACGTTATCACGTAACTCCAACACCTCCGCCCCACCGAACCGAGGCAAAACTACCGCTCTACATAGCGTCACCATTGACCTACTACTCATCACCCGCTTCCTCAGTGCTACATAATAATTATTATTATTATACCTCCTCATCGCCAACACCAACACCTCTACGGATTCAATAAATTGGATTTAGTATGAAGTTTTAACTGTTTTGTTTTTTTGAACAATAACTATTACTACTACTACTTTACTCGGCTAAAATGCAACCAACAACTATTAATTATTGCAATTAGCACTCGTTAACTATCTAACTTTTACAATTTACCCCAATGTCATTTTTAAAATGATATGTCATGATCTGTTTTGGTTTGTTTGGTTATTTGATATCCATACATGTCAAGTAATTTTTGTACGGTATGAAAAAAAAAAAAGTTTTTCTCACTAAACTTATACTCTCTCTGTTCGAAAATGTAAGTTCAGTATATTATTTTGGGATGATGTTCCATAATATAAGTTCACTTTTCTAAAATAGAAACGAATTTTGTGTAAGATTACATATTTACCCATACTTTTAAGATTCTAGGAGAATGTGTATTAATAAGAATGAGGGTAAAAGTGAAAAGAGTGTGTAAAAATGGTGTAATGATTATGTTTCTTTAATAAGTTTAGTTTCCCGTAATAGACTTGTATTTTAGAACGGATGAGGTATTTTTTTCATGTGAAAACACTTTTAGTGACTTTTTTATGATAATTGTTAACTAAACTCGTGTGGATTTACAAACTACATATATGAAACAAATAGTTATGTAAATTGAACAAATGAAGAAAAAAAATTATGTCATCTTAAAAATGATTGGGGGGATTGATTGTAAGAGTTTGATATTTTATGGGGTTATTTACATTTTACCCTGCTTACTATATTAAGTAGTATTAAAGTGGACTATGACTGGCTTGGCGTGTTAGTGTGTCCCTGAGAGAGAAATAAGTGTACGTGTTTAAGTTTTAATCCGCATAAGAAAATGGGGGGTCATTTCCGAGGTCACGTGGAATGTCCAAGGGCATTTTAGGTACTTTATTTTGTATCCAATGCGTCCGAGTTCCCGTGGCCGATGCGACATGATTCAGAGACATCAAAACCGAATTTTTTTAAAATCTGGACACGACTCGGTAATGACACGATATTATGTTTTTCGTATATGTGAAATAAATTTCTAATTAACCAAACAATAGTAGTTTATGAAATAATGTTTGTTATGAAGTTTAAAATCCTTGTACCGTGATAGTATAAGTATACAAATTATGTACCAGAATTATTTTGATCTAAATTTTATCAAATATGTCAATTGAAAAATTTATGCTAAACCTACATTTTTATATAACAGTTTAGATGGTTCTCATGTTAAAAAAATCCAAATTTAACTCATTTTTTGACATAACTGTATCCGACTTCTGAGATTATTATTTTTCGTGTGCCTATGCATCATAGGGTACCAGACTCTTTCTATCGAGGATTGACCTGACACTCCTATCGTTTATGTATTCGAAATTATTATTTTTGTTATAATTTCTTAAATTCACGTTTAATTTTAATTCTAAAGTATACGTTCCAAAAGAATCTATAAAAGTTGCCCATTAATATAGTTTTTGGTATCTTTTGTCGTTACCACCCTATAAAACATCAAATAAATAATTAAAAATCAAAAATTATATAAAAAGGTAAATTTTAAAAATATTTTGAACGAACACTTTACAAATAAAATAACACGTTGATTTAGAAAAAGTATAGCCGGAAAAATAGTTTTGAATACATAAAACAAATGGGGTGTAACGGTTACTCCCCCAGAAGGGGGGAGTTTGTTACCCCTCTCCCCTTGCGCCTTTGGTTGTTGCGACGAGACGGATGGTTGGGAAAAAAAACCAAAACCGACCCAAAAATCAAATCCTTCGGTTTGGGTTTTTTATTAAAAATATTAAAATTGAATCAAGACAAACTGAAATAGTATGATTTGTTTGGTTTCGGGTCACAACTTAGAAAACCGATACTTAAAATCGAAAATTTCATAATATATATAAGCAATTATATTTTTTTGGCTAGTATTCATCGTCTTTTTGACTATACTTTACTTTTTCTATTAATATTTTGAAACATATTTTTTCTCAAACTCGATTTATTATGATGTTGATTTTCTCGAATTAATATTTTTTAATATTTTTTTTTAATTTAAATAACTTCCCTAATATTAAAATCTTATGAAAAAAATTTCTCAAAAAACTGAAATAGATTGTTTTAGTCCGGATTGGTTTTCTTTCCCAGAACATGAAAACCAAACCAAACCCAAACTCATCAAAAAATCAATTTTGGTTTTCATTTACCCAAAACTAAACGAACCGTGCCCACCTCTACTTGCGGCATTCATAATTAACGAGTCTTAAGTGTGACTAGGCTTAAATAGCAAAAGACCATTTTATTATATGGTCCCAACTGTATGTGTAGTCCATATATTCAATCCATGATCCATAGTTATTGATAAACTTGTTTTCCTTCTAAAAACCCTCTCTTTTTTTACCGTTTCTGCTTTTTGTTTCTCGTTTCCTTTAATTTCACGTGTAAATCTTAAATTTTTTAATTCTTTACATATTTGTTGTGAGATTAAAGTGTAAATTTATGTGTGAATATATATATACACACACTAGTGTATCAGCCCACGCAAATGCGTGGTATAATATGTTTGAAAACTTATTTGCTTTTTTAGCAAAAAATTAAAGATTACTCATGATTTTATTTTGCGCTAAATTCACTTTAGTGCCCTGAGTTTTATCTTTAATTTATTTTAGTGCCTTGAGTTTCAAAAATATTGATTTAGTGTCTCTAAGTTTCACATATACTTTGTTTTAGTGTTCTACTTAACTTTATAAGTTTTAAACAATTGCAATACAGCCCACTTAATTTAAAAATTAATAAAGCAGACACTGCTTTGCTAAAGGTGACAAAATTAACTATTTTATATTTTTTTAAAAGACACCTTTTCAAATAAGCAACTTTTTCTTTTTAAAAAAATCCCAATAGTTTGGAAGTTTCTCAAACCAAGAGTTATTTTCCAGACTAAACAGATTTTTTTTCACTTTAAACGGATTTATTTTAAAGAAAAGTTGCTTATTGAGTGTATAAACCTGTCTTATTTGAAAACATTATAAAATCGACGTTATAAACCGGTTCTACTAAAACATTATAAAAAAAATCCGTTTATGTGATCAGATCTGATCAAAAAATTATATAATGTTTTATAATAAACGTTATAAGTTATAAACGGATTGATCAGTTTATTTATCGTATTGATCAGATCGATTTTTGTAAAACATTAAAAAAATCGACGCTATAAAGATTATAGTATTGATCCGTTTATTTTTAAAAAATCCATTTCTAGTATTAATCAGATCAATAAGCTATTAGAAAATCCATTTGTTTGATCAGATCTGATCAATCCGCTATAAACGTGTCTAAGTATATAATGTTTTATAATAAACGCTATAAACATTATAATATCTAATTTATATTATCGTATTGATCATATCAATTTTTTTAAATAAACAGATTTTTTTAAAAAAGAAAAGTTGCTTATTTGAAAATGAGTCTTTTAAAAAATATATAAAATAGTTAGTTTTGTCACTTTCAACAAATCGGTGTATAGTTTATTAATTTCTAAACTAAGTGGGTTGTATTGCAATTGTTTAAAATTTGTGAAGTTAAGTAGAACACTAAAACAAAGTATATGTGAAACGTGGGGGCACAAAATCAATATTTTTGAAACTCAAGGCACTAAAATAAATTAAAGGCAAAACTCAGGGCATTAAAGTGAATTTAGCTTTTATTTTGCATGGTAGGTTTTTTTTTATGAGTATTTTAAACGAAGAGGGTAGTTAAATGGAGATAAAATATAGAATTTACTTGAAATTATCCCATTTATTTATACCACGTGTATGGTTGTAATTGTTGATTTTACTCAATGGTATTTTGAGCAATCCAAAACTTATACGACTTCAAGAGTTTTTTGTCACATATTATAATAGTATATATATATAGATAGATAGATAGGGACAGAAACACTTGGGGTTAAGATTTTTTTGTCAAACTGGTATCCCCTGATAGTACCAAAATGGCCCACCTCCGTTGATAATTGTCAAACTAGCCTATCTAATCGTATTTGTGTGGGTGGTGGTGTGGGGGGAGGGTGGGGATCCCTTCTTCTTCAATGCAATCTATTAGTTTTTATGGATTGGTTACAAACAAGATGAAACATCCGACAATTATGACTGGGGAGGTGAGATGGTTGAAACTATTAACGAGTGCTTATCTTATAATATGCCTTACAAAAAATTGTTTAATATGCGTTGAAACATGACATACAAAAAATTCTTGGGACAAAAATAGATGTTTCATCTACTTCACATCGTTTGACTCTAACTTGTCGTCATCCATATCTAACCGCACTTATTTAGTTTAAATATATGCGACTGAGAGTTGATGATAACGATTCGTTGGACACTATGCTCGAGTTAACATAACAAAATGACGAATGTCTAGAGTTTATGTTGAAATTAAGCAAGTTTACATTGTCAATCAAGATTATGTGTCATATTATAAACTTCTTTCTACTGATATTAAGGTTCCCGAAATGAATTATTATCATATAAACTCATACAGAAATATGGAAATGGGTATGTCAAGTATTACAACCACGTATCAGGAAACAAGCAACAATATTCTTGATAAATTACTATTCGTATATCGATACATGTAAACATGCTGAAATTGTTACGGGCGACAAGAGTCAATGCGAGAACTACATTCTGAAAAGAACGAACCATATTTGATACATTTGGATGCAGTGTGTCGATTTTTAGATAATATCGGTTGATCAAACAATACAGTTGGAATAAACCTTGAGGATGAAGATACAGACTTAATTATTAATGGAAACAAGTCTGAGTATGATGAATAAATATAGAAAAAATTGGCTATGAAGAATTCTCCTATGAAATGGGCTAATATATGGATGAGAGTGAAAACGACCTATCAAGTGGGTCACAATGACCTAGTGATACTATTCCCGTCAAAATCTATATGCATCAGAAAATGTTAAGCTGGTTTAATGAACCGTTCAACACTCAGAAAAATTATATGACATATCATGGTTTTTGGGATAATTTGGGTGATGAACCTTTTGTTGGTATTTTATTTAGGGATAAAAACATGGTAAAAAAAGAAATGAAACTTTAGTTAATCAAACGTAACACCCATTTTGCCACTGAAAACTGAAAGATCGAATGCGAAATTTTGGAAAATACGCTGTAAACTGGCCATAACTGAACAAAAATGCAAATGAAAATTACGAGCTTCATTAAGAAAAAAAGATGATTTTTTTAGGTGTCTACGTACAATGGTCCCCATACGTGTGTTCATGCCGAGCTTGTTGCCCAGACCATTCAAAATGACATCACAACTAATCATATGATGAAGATTTCATTAGTTCAACAGATGATCAATGCCCAGTTTGAAAAGTCGGTTTTCATATAAAAATAGCTTAAGCATGAAAGGTAAACAAAAAGTTATTGAAAAGATGTTTGTTACTTACCTAAATATATGAAAGCTCTTCAAAAGTATAATACATGTACCGTAACTTCTTATGAAACAACGCCAACTTACCATATGATAGGAAATCCAATGGGTGAGGTATTGTACGTATTTTTCTTCGCATGTAATTCCGTTATCGATACACTTGTAGGCCAGTTATCGCTATTAATGTTACTCACTTATATGAGAAGTACAAATGTAATATTTTGTTGATCATAGCATCAGATGCAAACAATCATGTTTTCCCATTAGTTGTGCATTTATTGCAGAAGAGAGTACATTTTCGTGGAACTATTTTCTTCGAAATGTTATGCGACATGTGATTAAAGAGCGCATGAATATTTTTTTAATTTCAGATAAACATGCTGATATTCTAAGTACAGTGAGAGAAGTTTGGCATGGTCATGACTTTGTCTATCGATATTGTTCAAATCATTTTTTTTAGGGAAAAAAATACATTTAGTACACCAAACTATAGCGCGGATAACGATTTGGGTACCGACCTTTCAAATTTTCCAATTTGGATACCACGCTATAATAACTTTCCAATTTAGGTATCACCGTCTAAATTAATCACGAAATCATGTCATGTGACATTTGACAAACGTTAATTTGAGAGGGTAATTTGATAATTTTGCATAAAAATATGTCATCCTATAAAAACGTTTTCCCCAATTTCACACATAACAAAACTTAATCCAGATTTTCATGATAAAGGGAGGCGACATGGTAACATGACCACAAACATGGCCGAAAATTTCAATTGTGTTTTATAAGTTGCTCGTAATTTACAAATCATTGTTGTTGTGCAACTTATTTCTTATAAGTTGGTACACTATTTTCGCAAGAAAAAAAAATAGTAATAGGTATGAGAAATAATGACAGAAGAGATGGTCCAAATGTCCTTAAAATTTTAGAGAAACACAAGTCAGACATTGGCCATATCAATGTTACATTCGATAATGAATGAGGAGTTTATTTTTTGCGTACAAGTTCAAAAATTACAGGGGAGACAATACTCAAGTTGTCATTTTTTTAATTTGGCAATGCGATTGTGGTAAGTGGCATAGTGATGGAATCACGTGCTTACATGTATTGTTTGTATGCGCTGCAAATCATCTTGATTGAGAAGTTTACATAGTAAAATATTATACTCTTGGATCATACAAAGTTACTTACTCGACGCAATTTTTTTCACTTCGGCATCAAAACTATTGAGATTCATGTGATAGTCTTTCTTCCGGATGTTACTCTTCTTTAAAAGAAGATGAGTCGTCCAAGGTCTACTTGTATTCATGATTGTATGGATCAGTCGGAGATGCGAGAAATCATAGGAAGTTATAGCTTTCAAGAACATGATTGTCGCACATGTGTGTATCCACTACATGGTCGATGCTAACAATTTAGCGTAAACACAAACGAGACAACACTCGTCCTCTATGTTCACTTAGGGGTTAAAATGGCTTGTTGCATATACTAACTGTGACCGTGATTCCTACGAAAGTGACTTAGGCATATATATCCTGTATTATATTAATTTTCAGCTTGTAACTATCTTTTTTAATATAAAATATTTTTATTCATTCCAAGTGTTTATTCATATAAGATGTAGCTTGTCAAGTTCTGTTTAACAATTTGAAATTTTCTCGAATATTTGAAAATTTATCGAACATTTGAATGTTTTGTCTAGTTGAAAGGGTATTTTAATACTTGTCAAGTTAATTAAATTATGAATGCCAAAATTACAATAGTAGATAACATAAGTGGTCTGATGGAATAAGATGTAGCTTAAAATTATACTCAAAATATTTTTAAGGACATGTTTTCCTGCAACTTTTAAGAAAATAAACTGTTTTATTTGAATATGAGAGGAAGCATGAGTTCGTTGAACTCATAATTCTAGCTTTTCATGTGTAGAAAACAAAAGGAAAAGGTCATATCTTGAACAAACTAAACAAATAAGTGCAACTAACATACATATGCATAACCTTTGAAACCTTCATTTATATAACAAAAAAAGATACAAATCACGCATAATAGTACTATAGTTACAAACTCTAAAATCAGTCTTAGCGTCATAAAACTATAGTTATATTGGTGGATCTGAGGCCAATAAAAAACCATTTCTTCAATACTATGAAGTGTACATAATAAAAAGAAAATATAACTTGTAATAACATCCCAAGTGACCCTAATCTCGCAACGTGTCTTCCATATAAGAGCAGCTCCGTTAGTGTGGGTATAATACCCTTTCCCCTTATTTTCATGGAGGAATCCAAAAAAATCATCTCGCATCAGTTACCCATATACTTAATTTTACAAAACAAATCCTCTATATACAAGGAAACTCTAGCCTTCCCCTACAATAAAATAATATTATTTTTTCTCTTAATTCCTATGAAATAACCCATTTTAGAACTCATCTCATCATTCATCACTCTTTATCTCTCTCTATACAAATATCACACACAAAAAATATGTAAAATCACTTCATCTATTTGAACTTTTTATTGCCTATATCCTGGTCAATTTTCAAAAAATAGAACATAGATTTTGATTAGAAAATCCGGAACTTGTGTGTTTCATCAAGTACTTTGGTTGGCTTTTTGAATTTTATTTTCTATTAATTGAATTTAGTTAAGAAGTATTTTTTATTTTGGACTAAAACTATTTAATCTTTCTTGTGTTTGTATTGTCTTTATTATCACTCTTTCATGGCTTCTGACTTGTTGTTACCCATTTTGTAATGAAAGCTTCTTTCGATTTTGATTTATGATAATAGTGAGTTTATACAATTGAAAACATATAATCAAATGAAAATTATGTTTAGGTGGTTTTTTATTCAATTTAATAACATATGTGAAAGTGAGAAAATAAATATGAGGGGAGAAAAAATTATAAAACAATAAAGGCCATGTTCGATTGTAGAATATGATAAAAAGGTACTAATAGTAACATGGTATAAATAGTTCAAAACATAAGTAATTCCTAATAATAGCACATTTTATGTGTTATAACTAATAACCTCTATTATACATAGAATAGTCCAATCTCGCTTTTAATACCAATTGACAAATGGTATCCCAAACAAAGTATTAAGTGAGCCCAATAGAATAATTAGTCATATACCCCTTCTAATAATGTGAACAAACATGGCCAAAATATATGATTAGTTGGGATATAGATATTAATATAGAGAAACTGAAATGTGTGTAAAGTTAAATGTTAACTCAAATTGTAAAAGTATGTAAAATTAGGAAGAAAATTTGGGGGAATTGATGCGGTTGCTCTAACCTTTTTGGTCCGGGCTCCTCTGCTTGAGACCCCTTGGATGATCGTGTAACTGAGATTTAAGTAGGAAATCGTGTAATTGAGACTCTGGTGGGAGATCGTGTAACTGAGACTGTGTTTGAAGTACACCATAAACATTTCGCTGGGATTGTGTGAGAGGTGTTGACTGACTAGTTACTTGATTTATAAATGGTGAAGTGTTATCGTCTTGTTGGTGTACAACGTCACGTTTTCACACGTTAATGCTCGATGACTGACAATCAAATGAGGGGAAGTGTGTCTGTTAAAATCTAAATTAAATGTTTACGTAGATCTCATATTGATACAGACTTCGTAATATATTGTTTTAACGAAGTAATGTTTTTACCTTTTACAAATTTTGTCAATTCAATTAACAAAGATGAGGAGGTATGCAATTAGGCAATTTTGAGTCTTTAACAAGAGGCATGTCATTTTGGTATTATTTAGGGCCTACCTGACCATTTTGGCAAAAGACTCTAGGTTAATAACCAAGATGCCGTTGCCGCCAATAGCCCCGATAGAGGTAGATATAGAGAGAGATTGATGCGACATGAGAAAGATAAAGGATTACGAGGAGAAAGAGAGAAAAATACGATGACGGGCAGAGCTGCGACGACAGTCGCTCTCATTGCCGAAGATGACGGTGGGTGTGGTAATGGTGTCTTGATGGAAAAAATAAGATCTTTTAGAGATCGAAACAAATGAGAGAATAGAATCTATACTTACTTAAAAATAAAATAGGAGGACCTATATTATATAGGGAAAATTATCAATACAACTTTTCAAGTCTAATTAAAATAGAGTTAATTAAGGATTGATATGCAGAAACAAAACTATTTAATAATTGGTTATCCTTCAAAACTTAATTAAGTATTGTTCTTCCACCTAATTAACCAATAAAAAACAAAAAAATGGAAAGAATACGGAAAAATCAAAAATTAATAAAAATGGAAAAAAAAATAAAAAAAATCTGAAAATACCAAAAAAAATATAAAAAAACATTTAAAAAAGTCGGGAACTCGAAAAAAAAACCCAAAAAAACAAAAATAAACGAAGAAAAAACCAAAAATCCAAAAATTCAAAATCACAAAAAAAAAATGAAAAAAAGTTCAGAAAAGTCGGGAATCAGAAAAAACCCAAAAAAGGCTGAAAAAAGCTTTTAAAAAGTCGAAAACTCGAAAAAACCCCAAAAAAAAAGAAAAATCCAAAATCACACACAAAAAAAAAACGTTCAAAAAAGTCGGGAATCCAAAAAATGGTAAAAAAAAATCAAGAAAAATCCAAAAAATCCAAAATCGCAAAAAAAAAAAAAAAACGTTCAAAAAAGTCGGGAATTCGAAAATTGGTAAAAAAAAGTTAAAAAAACCAAGCAATATTCAAAATCAAAAAAAAAATGAAAACAATCAAAAAGTTTAATTGTATATGCATTTTTCTTATTTTTTATGCATTTTTCTTATTTTTTATGCATTTTTTTTGTATTGTGTATGTATTTTCTTGTATCATGTATGCATTTTTCTTATTGTGTATGCCCTTTTCTCAATTGTGTATGAAATTTTTTTGATTGTGTCTTCAGTTTTCTCGATTTGTAAGTATTTTCTCGATTGTGTATGCTTTTTTCTTATTGTGTATGCATTTTTCTTATTGTGTATGCATTTTTCTTATTGTTTATGCTCTTTTTTATTTATTTTGTATATACATTTTTTTGTATTATGTATGCACTTTTCTAATTAGGTATGTCATTTTCTCGATTATTTATGCACTTTTTTTGGATTATGTATGCACTTTTCTAGATTGTGTATGCATTTTTCTGAATTGTGTATTCATTTTTCGGATTGTGTAAGCACTTTTCTCGATTGTTTATGGACTTTCTCGATTGTTTATACATTTTTCTTATTTTGTATGCACTTTTTTGTATTGTATATAATTTTTTTGGTATTATGTATGCACTTTTCTTATTGTGTATGCCGTTTTTATCAATTGTGTATGCACGTTTTTAGATCGTATATATAATACTTTTCTGGATTGTTGTTTAAATTTTATAGAATGACCAATAATTAAATAGTGACTTTTGTTAATTCAAACCTAATTTTTGTTTACTGTTTATTTTTTACTGTACTCCTTTATTATAATATTTTTCACTGTTTGTTAGTACTTGTAGTAGCAGTAATTGTTAGTTGGGGGGCATTTTGGTAAAAACAGAAGGAATATAAAATCACCTCTAACCCCTTCCAAAACCCTCATCCTCATTATTATCCATCCCCACACACAGTTTCTGTATTTATATCTCGCTCTCTCTCTCTCTCTCTAAAAACGATGGCGACTCGGTTAATATCTCGTTCCTTTTCACACTCTCTCCTAAACACAGCCAAACAAACCTTATCACGCAACCCAACGGTTTTATCTCCACCGTCGTTGCTCCTCCGTCTCCGCCCTATCTCCGCCGTCGCCGCCCACTTCAACACCGTGTCTCCGGCAGCAGCAAGGTCGTTTTCGTCTCGACAGACGAATTCGTCGCTATCGGATCCGAGCCCTAACTGGTCTAACAGGCCTCCTAAAGAGACTATTTTGCTTGACGGTTGCGATTTCGAGCATTGGCTTGTGGTTGTCGAGGCGCCAACCGAACCTGATATTACGAGGGATGATATTATTAGTAGTTATATTAAGACGCTTGCTCAAGTTGTTGGCAGGTTATTTAATTATTACTTTTGCATTTTATTTATTCTACTTGTGACATGTTTCTGTTCATTTCAACCCTAATTTCTTTTTTTACTGCTTACTAGTTGCAATTATTATTGCTGATATTATTAGTAGTTACAGCTGAAATACTTATTACTTGGTTATATTAAAACCGAGATTTGTTTTCTTTATATTGCTTGGTTTTGGGTTAATTACATACTTGGTCCTTTCACTTTTGTAGAAAGTTCTGTTTGGTCTAGGGTTAACTGGTTTTGTGAATTTTATTATACAGATTTTTCAGATTTTGGTTTTCCTAGTTTTGAGAATTTTCCTCCTAATTTGTTGTGATTTTTTTTATTGATCTTGCTTGATTCTAGGTTAATTACATATTTGGTCCCTATAGTTTTGTGGAATGTCCTGTTTGTTCTGGAGTAAACTGGTTTTGGGATTTTTGTTTGGTTCTTAGGTTGTAGGTTTTTTCTTCCTAATTTGCTGCGAATTTGTATTCTGATCTTGTTTTTTTTGGGTTAATTACAGATTTGGTCCTTATAGTTTTGGGGGAAGTTCTGTTTGGTCCCTATAATTTTTTTCTCTCCTAGTTTTGACAGTTTTATCTTAGTTTTGAGATTTTTGGGGTTTTTTGGGTAAATATATTTATAGGTTTTCTTTATTTAGGGTTTAATTACCCATATGGCCCTTATAGTAATTATTTTTATATTGTGAAATGTTATGTGTTACTGTTTTTCCCCAAACACACTCTCTCTCTTCCTCCTCCGCCGCCGCCCACTTCCCCGCCCTATCTCCGATGGCGGCAAAGGTCGTTTCTGACTCGACAGACGAACTCGTCGTTATCGGATCGGAGCCCAAACTGGTCGAACAGGCCGCCTAAAGAGACTATTTTATTGGATGGTTGCGATTTTGAACACTGGCTTGTTGTTGTTGAGGCGCCGGCTGAGCCTGATATTACGAGGGATAATATTATCAGGAGTTATATTAAGACGTTTGCTTAAGTCGTTGGCAGGTTATTTAATTGTTACTTGTGATATTACTTTTGTTTCATTTACTACTATTCTGTCTGTTTTATGTTACTGGTTGTTAATTAGTAGAAAACCCAGCTTTGTTTCATATTTTCTAATTCAACACTAATTTATGTTTACTGCTTCTGTTTTTACTGGTTATTATCGTTTCAATGCTTATTAGTTGTAACTTGTAATTGTTATTTGTTTGTTTGTCAAGTGTTATTTTATCTTAGTTGTCAATTAATAAAAAATGGCTTTGTTTCATATTTTTTTAATTCAACCCTAATTACTAGTTGTTATTATTTATTGCTTATTAATTGTAATTGTTATTTTTCGTATTTGTTTTGAGAAATATAACAGTGAATTAATTGTCCCTTTTTCTAGTAAAATGCCATATTATCAGGTGCTAGGATAAAAACTAGTTAATTCAATCGTATCCTGCCAAAGGTCATCTCTTATTGTTAATGGGGAAAATGGCTTATTAAGATTTTAACTACCAAACAAGGTACCACTTATTGGGCATTCTATCTGACCTTTTCTTTCAAACAAGGTAGATGCCTTTTTCTAGTTAGCATTTATAGGTTTATGTGTATTATTAATCTCTATGCCTATCTCTTATCCTCAATCGTATTGAGGAAGTTTCATGAATGTTGTGAATGAAGAAAGTGGGCACTATAACTAACAGAGTGAAAAAATCATGAGTTTTTCTCGCTTCATAAGTATTGTATTCATTTTATAGCTCATGGCATGTATAACCAACCGAAAACCCAGTTTACCTTTTCTAATTATGGGTGCTTTTCATGCGTCTGTTTTTAGTTAATTATTTTGTAAAGAAAAATAATACTGTATTACTGTTTCGTATACCTGTCTCTCTAGTTTAGTGCAATTGTTTTATGAATAACGAAATAGTGGATGAAGTATGGACCAAACTAGTTTTATTGCTTGCAAGTGTTTTTGGGTGGCTGTTTTAGTTAAATTTACAGTATTGGATTCAGCCACCAAAGAAAAAAAGAATTTTTATGGGTTAGGATGTGAAACTTATTGCATATTATAAATGAAGAAAAGATCATTCTTAGACTTTGATCATGCGCATTTCATGGTTTTCTCTCAAATGCAGGTTGCCTTCTTTCTAGTTAATATTGTAACGAGAAACAATATGTATCACCCTTCTAAATACCGTGAATGAAGAAAATGGTTATTAGAATTAAAAAGAATGCAGTTAAAATTGTCAGATATGCTATATTGATAGTGTATCTAGATCATAGCTCAAGTCATAGGGGTTCAGACCGAAATGCAGTTTCACTTGACTGCTTTTGAGTGATTATCCGTTGCCTGTTTTAAGTTCATTATATAACAAGAAATCATTGGTACACCTGCTTGTATGTTAGCATCTTTTAGTTGGGGTTCAGACCAAAACGCAGTTTCACGTGACTGTTTTTTATGGTTTATCCATTGCCTGTTTTAAGTTCATTATTTTACAAGAAATCATGGGTAAACCATATTGTAGTTTGCATCTTGTATTGGTTAAGAAATAAATGTTTGAATGAAAGAAGCCCAAACTAATTTAATTGCTTGCAAGAGTTCTCGGGTGTCTGTTTTGGTCAACTATTATGTCGAGATATAGTACAAAGGACGACAAAAATTTTGTTCTAAAATGTTTCATGGGTATTTCAACACCTCCAGTTTCATTTTGTTGCTTATCTTGAGTAATTTTGTCTGCCTTTTCTGCTAGTAATTTGACCGTAACAATATGCATTTCTGTATGGTAATGACTGTTTCATTTAGTATGTGGAATTGGAATGAAGATACTTAATTAGTGAGAATGAAGAATATGGAGTTCTAAGCTAGATTGTGACATGATGCTTTTGGTCCTATTAGTACTTCACGGGTTTTTATAAAGTCGTTATTTAGTGTGTAAAAGTGTTTTGGGCGCGTAGTATCCGTTATTAGTAGAATGAGAAACAATATGTATTAGTGTTTTTAATGCTATTAAACTTGTAGTATCGTCTGTTGGATAAGAGTAATTGCAATGAATAAAACGCATAAAAATTAAGAATGAGTGACCTTCATGGCTATTTATCTAACTTTAGTTTCATTCATTATATTGGTTTGCACATTGTTTTAGTTGTTTTGGGGGATATGAGTTTGTATGCATGCATATTTATCACGTTGCGTTGGATGGATTAATAACCATTAGTGTTGTGAGAGATAAAAGTGTTTTGGGCACGTAGTATCCGTTATTAGTAGAATGAGAAACAATATGTATTAGTGTTTTTAATGCTTTTAAACTTGTAGTATCGTCTGTTGGATAAGAATAATTGCAATGAATAAAACGCATAAAAATTAAGAATGAGTGACCTTCATGGCTATTTATCTAACTTTAGTTTCATTCATTATATTGGTTTGCACTTTGTTTTAGTTGTTTTGGGTGATATGAGTTTGTATGCATGCATATTTATCACGTTGCGTTGGATGGATTAATAACCATTAGTGTTGTGAGAGATAAAAGTGTTTTGGGCACGTAGTATCCGTTATTAGTAGAATGAGAAACAATATGTATTAGTGTTTTTAATGCTTTTAAACTTGTAGTATCGTCTGATAAAAAGGGCATATACTTGAATTAGAAAGTTTGATGAAATTTCATGGTAAAAAAAATGCTGTCGTTTTTTATATATTAAAACTCCAGTTCCATTTTATTTCTTTGGTTGTTTTGATAAGTTATTCTATTTTGAATAGCTCAGTTATGTATGCATTCATCTTTCAGCATGTCGTATTGGATAAAAACTAATTAACTTTATGGATGAAGAAAAAGACAATACTAGATATATGTACTTGACAAATGTGTTCTTCTCAACCTTAGCTTCTATTAATGTTGTATTTGTAAAGCAAGAGAGAGATGATCAGTAGTTTCAGTTCTCGGCAGTAAGATAACATTTCAATTTGAGTTCTTCATATAACCTCGTTTGATTTATTTTTGAGAACAGTTATAGAGAATTTCATTGTCCCTTTACAGGGTCTATTATTTTTTAAATATGTACGTTGCTTCGACCATGTAAACAAGGACAATGTTGAGAGCGAACTAGTCCAAGTTACAGGGAGGTTTATGTATTTCACCAATAAAGGGTCTGTTATCTACCATGTAGTTTTCTTTAGTTCTGATTAGGATTATTTTTGTTCTGTTCTGAGACTTGAAACGACTATGGGTGAGTCTCACACGGAGTGTAAGGTTATTGAAGTTTTTATAGTTATGAATGTTTGAGTTGATTCATCTGTAGTCTTGGTCATTGTCTGTTCTCTTACCTCACACCAGAGGCATATGAAATGTGTCTTATGTTACCTTTACCTCTTCTACCCCCTTGTCAAATACACTTAAAGGTGCAAGCAGTTACCTTGCCCATTTGTGGGTACTTAGAACTTGCTGGGAAACACTACATCTTGTGATGGGAAAAGAGACCGAGTCCAAAAAACTAATGATGGAAATGAAGTGTGATAATTTGATGTTTTGCAATTATGAAAATATCAGTGCATGTTAGTTATTCTTATGCATACAAGTGTGTGTTTGCATTTGCTTGCTGTTGTAATCCGTCATTACCGCTAAAACCCACGTAGTCTTGAACTTTGTATTTTTGTTTGTACATTGTCTCAATTGTTGGTATACATTAAATGTATGTTTGTAGTGAGGAAGAAGCGCGAATGAAGATCTACTCGGTGTCGACTAAACATTACTTTGCTTTTGGGGCCCTTGTCTCCGAGGAACTTTCATACAAGCTAAAAGGTACATCTTAAAGCAATGCTCCTTTGTTTTTGTGATCTGATGTGCCAGTTTTATATGCGTTAACTTATTTGATTTTACAGAATTGCCTGGGGTCCGTTGGGTGCTTCCGGATTCGTACCTAGACGTTAGAAACAAAGACTATGGAGGTATAAATACTGCAGCCCCATTCGATCCCTAACTCTAATTTTTATTCAATTCTTTCCCTTAAGTTATGTGAACTGCACATCACAAGCCGAACAATTCTTTCATAGGCGGGTTAGAATGTCACCCTTCCTTTCTTGAAGTTTTGCAACTGTATTTTTGTGGACTGACGTAAAATCAAACATTATGTAGTTTTTGTTTAATCATCTGCTCTGTCTAATTTCTGTATTTACTTTGTGGCAGGGGAGCCGTTCATTAACGGTGAGGCAGTTCCATATGATCCGAAATACCATGCAGAGTGGGTGAAAAACAACGCGCGAGCTAATGAAAGAAATAGGCGTAATGACAGGCCTAGGAACTTTGATCGGTCAAGGAACTTTGAGAGGAGAGATAATATGCAGACCCAGAACCGAGGAGGTTTCCAGGGAAATCAAGGTGGTCAAAGCCCTCCTCCCAACATGGGACCCACTAACCCTCCTTCCAACATGGGACCCGCAAACCCTCCTCCCAACAACATGGGACCTGCTAACCCTCCTCCCAACATGGGGGCGTCACCTAGGGCACCAAACATGCCCTATAACAACATGGGACCTAACATGGGACCACCCAACATGAGGCCGAACAACATGGGACAAGGGCCTCAGAGCAACATGGGTTATGGTGCCAACAATGTGGGAGGGGCGCCCAACAACATGGGACAAGGCCCTCAAAACATGGGACAAGGCCCTCAGAACATGGGACAAGGCCCTCAAAACATGGGACAAGGCCCTCAGAACATGGGACAAGGCCCTCAGAACATGGGTTATGGACCCAATAATGTGGGAGGAGCACCAAACAATGGGCAGAATTTCCAGTACAGGGGTGGACCTAGCGGTGGGCCCCCTCCTCAGTTTCAGAACAACCAGCAGTATCAGAACAGGGCGTCACCGCAGCAGAACAGTGGGGATCACCTTCATAATTTTGATCCTAGCTCAACTGCTGGGAACAATGCTTATCAGCCTCAAAATGTTCAGGGAAGGGATATTCCTCCGCTCCAGACTTATCAATAAGCTTGTCTGTAGATAAAAGTATGCTGTCTTTGAATGCTTAGGTTTGGTTATTATAAGCCGTTTTTAAGTAGTTTGTGGATGTTGTACTGCTAAGTAGCGGTCTGAGACAGTGGTCCAAGTATGTTTTAAGTTATTTTATTGTCTTTTTGCCGTAATTCCTTGGCAGTACACTTTTGTTTGGCAAGGCCATGTCTACTAGAAGTCAACATTTGCAATAATTCTGAATTGTTGTTGAATTTTATCTGTGGTGTTATTGTTGGCTAAGCACGATTGTGTTTACTTGTGTGCTTGAGATTTTCCATCCTTGGTATTTACGCATACATGCAAATATTTTTACTTGCTATCTGCTGGGAAGGCCTCAATCTGTATAAGGTTGTTTTCTTATGCTATCCTCCTGTTTGGCTTTGAGGAGAGAAAGTGCAAGTGACTTAAGTAGTACATGAAAAAGCCTCTTATGATTTCAGTATTCCTTTTATTTTGACATGTGTCTGTCATCGATCTTTTATCTTACTGTGTATTGAGTTGTTACTCATGAGTCATGATTAGGGCTGGGTCCGGTCCAGTCCGGTTCGGTTTTTGGCAAAACCGAAATCGAAACCGAGCATATTTTTCGGTTTCGGTCTTTTTATTTTTTGGACCGAACCGGACCGGTTTTTTCGGTCCAGTTTCGGTTTTTTCCGGTTATTTTTCGGTTTTATTTTTGATTTTTCGGGTTTTTTCGGTTTTTTTCGGTTTCAGTCTTTTTCGGTTCGGTTTTACTGAAAACCGAAACCGACCCAAAAATTTTTCGGTTTTTCGATTTCGGTTTTTTTCGGTTCGGTTCGGTTTTTCCGGTTTTTTGCCTGGCCCGAGTCATGATACTAAGTTAGTATTACTAACCGCACCACTCTGGCTGAAATAAAGTATTGTTACCCAATGAATCTTTTTCCAAGGTCTTGTCAGTAATTGTATTTTTTCTGTACGTATAGTTTTTTATGATTCTTTTTCCTGGTGGATTAAATTGTAACAATCAACTCATGCTAATTAGTCTGCAACTCTACATAAGGTGTTTGTTTGTAACTAATGCAAAAACAGCGAGGGTAATTAATGACTATTGCCATTATTTGATTTTTTCTTTCATTTGGAAATGCCAGTCAAGTAAATCGAGCCCCTAACTAGCATGTGGCTTTCACTGTGGCGCCTGCATTTTCATGTTTTTATGTTTATGTTCAATAAATATAAAGAAGCCCTCATAAAGCCATTTACTTGACACCAAACAAATGTTATATGGAGAGATGATAATCTAAACAACTTCCTCTTCATAAGTTTATTTGTACAATGCTAGACTCACTAGCGGCTTTTGAACAGTCCTGAATGTTCGTTCCTGGTCCTTGGGAATATACAGAACTGAACGTGTTGCATACTATAACTCAAGTTAATAAACAGAAGCTGTAGAATTTCCGAATATAATTAAAGATTTAAAGCAAGGTATGACCACCATCTTTACTACATCTACCGCACACGTAACACAATAAAAACCACAGAGGAATAGCCGTGTAGGAAAAGTGAAAGTATAGAATGAACTCCTGTAAAATTTCTCGGTCGCTATTCTTTATCAAATTTAATCTTTGAACGTTAGGTGATAAGCCTGAAATCCGGGTGTATATTTTTAGTCTTCGATCATGGCGGAAATAACATTTTTTCGCTGATTAATACTTAAAACTACTGATATGGATAGTTTTTCAGATATCACCCGTTTTATATGTAGCAATTATATATAGAAGAAAGGATATTTTGCTACTCTGGGGAGCAACTTTACATAAAGAATGAATGAGTAGCCACAGTTTGCATTTGAAAATTTGTTGAACAAGAGACATCATCTCTCTGACTCTCTCTATGTATATCATACTATTTCTCAGTAAGATCCGCATAACACGTGTCCCAGCAACTTTACTGCAATGGAAGGGTAGCACTGTTGCACCTATAAATAAATGAACGGCTTCTCTTCTTGATCCGAATTAGGATCTGAGTGTACTCGAACAATCTCGTGATACGTTACATCTTTAATAATATTTGGCTCACCTGTTTAAGTAAATAAAAAAAATATTCATAAGATACTGAGAAAATAAAAAGACTGCAGGCTAAATTGAAAAAAATAAAAAAAAATACAATAAGCTATTTCTATTGGCACAGACGAAAAAGGATGACCATTTTTGACTTAGGCGGAATTCTATATGTTCTTTCGGCTTACGAAACTGGTATAAAGAAATAGAACGGGTGATAAGAGAACTGTCACCTTGCTCTCTGTGCATTTCATTCTATTGATTTCTCTTCTAACTCTTCTCTTTTGGCCTTTGCAGCTTGAATCTGATCTGCAAGTGAAACTTGTTTTCGTGTATTCTCAGTCTTTATTAATGTCAAATCTAATCTCTCCCAAGTGCGATGATCTTGTAAAGATACTTGACCACTTGTTGACATCTTCCTTTTGTGAATCTAGACAGACCAAAGCAAAGATCAACAATACATACAGTATATTGTTTTACACTTGCTAGATAGTAAACCGAAATCAAACATATGCTGATACGTTAGACGCGTATTCTCCACAACGTTCATTACAAATAACATCCAAGGTAAGATTCTATAGAAAATTCTACGATAGTAAAAAAATAGTATGTCAATGAAGCTTGTTTATGGAATATGCTTAACCTATTCATGCTTAGCGTAATTTATGCTTAGCGTAATTTATGCTTATCGAGTGTCTTAAAACGCAAAAGCCTAGCGAATTTTTTTTTTGTCAGAGTTTTGCAATGTACACTTTGTTAGTGTAGAAAGCTTAAACTTTCTGAGCTTTAAAGCTAAGTATCTTTTGTATCCTTAACGAGTGAAACATGTTTTTGGGTTTCAAAGCGAGCTTTTCAAAACAGGATGCTAAACTAATTTCTGAAGAAATAATATAGTACAAAGAGAAGAAACTAACTCCTTTTTTTTCTTCATAAATCTCATTGAATTGGTGTTCATTCCACTCTAATGTTCTTGATTCGATGCAAGGGGATAGTATGCGCTCACCTTAGTTAATCTTTCTTTGAGTTTTAGTCCAACAGCGACGGTCAACTCTTCTTTTTCTTTCTTCGACTTCCTCTGTGTCTTTCTTTTCATTTCTCCTCTGGTTGTATCTCTTTGCTCCTCTTTCTCTCTTTTCCGAGCAAGTCTCACCATCTTTTCTGCTTCCCTCTGAGCTGCATCCAGTTTTGCCATCTCTTTTGCCATTTCTTCTTTTATCTCGTCGTAACTGTTCCAATCTAGCTGTTGTTGGTCACACCCACCTCTTTTAGCTGTTTCTGCTATATTATTTTCCCAAATCGACAAGAATTTGGCTCTTGACCTTTTCAATCTCAACTTCTCAGCCCAAAGCCTTTGAAGTGAAGTGCCGATTCTTTCCTTAGTTTGCTCACTGAAATAAAATAAAGTGTTTCATTCCCTAACCACATGCTACTTTTATCAGTACAGGATTAATAAATTTTGATTGGGCAACTTATATGAATCTATGTCATTTTACATATGGCCTTCGAAAATCTGAGAGAAACAAGCACCTGTGAGCACGAGGACATTCCGCCATCTTCTTTCTTACCTAAATGAGCCAAATAGACGAATAAATACGTAAATGGAGTTCAGACCTTTTTAATTATTTACGTACACCGTAATTGGTTTGCTAAGCGATAGTAACTTGTATGTACGTAAGCCAGTCAAAATCCCAAATAAGGACATAAGCATAAAACAAACGTACCAACACTGATCATAAGCAAAAAAAAGAGCTTATTGCTTATTTGCGACATTGATTAACAAGCTAGTGATACCTTTATAAAATCTAAGTGCTTCTTACATGGAATTCACCTTGGGATCCATCATTGCTTGTTTTGTTCTCTGGCTGATTAGCTCGAGAGTCTCTGCAAACACAAAACGATTAATCTTTTGCAATAAACGACTTACTAACAAACCAAAACCTAATAGAAAACTTATAAACTACCTGTTGTGTGTTTCTTGCCTTTGTTCCATGGCACTTTACCCTTGTTTGCTAATCCTATCTTTTTCCTTCTATCTCTCTCCTTCTCATCCTCATACGTGTAAGTAACTTTAGATCTATAAGAACCCTCTAACTCAACCACAAGAAACTCAAGCTCTTGCTCGTACCACTGCAAAATGTCGGGGCTGTTTTCGGTATTGACAGTGCTGGATGATGGACATGCGTGGGATTTTGTACAACTAATCTGATGACATTTGTTCTTCACAAGGACTTCTTGATAACCTGACTTTTTTACACTTGCTTTAGATTTAGTTCCATAAAAAATATGACCTACATTGGGTGACCAGGGGGTAATTGGCACACGGTTGATAGGCAGGAGATGAAAGCACATTTTCCTGTCAGAAATTAGAACCGTCGAATAAAATTTCAAAATCAAGAACCATGCTAAGGCGAATATTAAGTGAATAAGGTGGTTTATTTGGGTTGAGAAAAACCCTGCTTCATCCAACTCAAACTTCTATTTTTGTCAGGGCAGGAAATCAAAGGAAACAAAATAAGGAATCATGTAAAGAAAGAAGCAAATAAATTGAGCTCAAAGAAATAAATTGGTGACAGGGAGATATCTGGCACGCCGGTTGATGGGTAGGGAATGAAAATATAATTTCCTGTAAGCAAATCAAACGGTTGAATCCAAATTCAAAACCATGAAAAAAACCCAAGGAATCGTTTGGCTGCTGTTTTAAAAAACTCACTTCGAAGCGAAAAAACTGGATTTAAAGTCCCATACTGTCACGCACTGGCTTCCATAGAAACCCGTGGACGCGATTTTAGAAGGAACAAAAATATACTCAAAGCAAATAAAGCCTTCCGAAAACACGGTTCAACATACATCACACAAAATAGTACAATACTAAGTACGTTTTCCACACAACTTTACATAATGTACATCATTTACACAGTACCAGCACCAAACTAAACAGGCCATGAGTGTCTATACTACACACGCAACCAAAAATCTAGCCCGCTGACATCCCCGCACAAAAATTCAACCTG
This sequence comes from Primula vulgaris, assembly GCA_963920805.1. NCBI lineage: Eukaryota > Viridiplantae > Streptophyta > Magnoliopsida > Ericales > Primulaceae > Primula > Primula vulgaris. Next base: position 24,971,719 of record OY987216.1, read on the forward strand.
TTCTCGAAACCTGTACATCTGACACTCCGCCTATACAAATACAACAAAATAGAAACGAGAACCAACAAAGCAAAGGGTGAGTCAACTAAACTCGTTACATAAACGTTCACGCTAAAAATAATACAAAACTACAAAGTATAATATTAATTCTTTAAAAATCTGTTTCATCTTCTTACTTGTCCACCACCACAACTCTTCTAAACATCGACTACTTACGCCAAGTGGCGTGACTCAACCCATGACTCAAAAGTGTATAAAATCGGAATCACATAAGTGCCGGATAACTCCTCAGATCCATGTAGGGTACCGGATCACTACTTAGATCAACGCATGGAATCAACTACTCATGAAATCCATACGCCGGCAATAACACGTAAAGAATCAACTACTCATGATATCCATACGCTCGGTTACTGCTCCCGGATACTGCGTTGGCACGTGATCCCTAAAAGAAATGTAAAAGACTGACAACAACAACCGACTGACAACCAACTCGTCTACCTAAGAGACCCCCCTTCAACTCCCCATTTTACTTCATTTTAATTGTAAACAGGTGCTTATACATTTTAACCCACAATCACAGTAAATACTTAACAATAAGTTGCAGCAATGCTACTATTTATTCGAAAATTCAGCTCCAGTATTATAATAAAATAACGATAGCATCAATCTACATAACAGTAATTAAATAGCAGAACTTATACAACTACTGGATATCGAAAGTTCAGCTATCAAATCATGATTAACGTAGTATCAACTCTCTACAAAATAACAGAATATAAATCATGTACATATCCGCGTAAGTTGCACAGGGTCACTGCAAACCTTTCGAAGCTTACTAACAAACTGATACACTGTAATAATCGCTTAACAACTAATCTAAATAACAGTAAAAGAGCAATTTCAACTGTGTAAACAAATAACAGGCTTTGTGATAATACAATTTAGAATAATCTGATAATACAATCGAATAATCTCAACTACAGTAAACAAACAACAAACTTGTATTTTAACTACTAATAAACATTTGAAATTCAGTTCTAAAAGGATAGTAAATAGAGCATGATTTAACTACGTATCAGGAAAATATATATAGCGAAGCGTAAGCACAAGTAACGGCTTAGTAACACCCCTTTTTAGTACCGAAATGGTACTTGGATTAAGGCTAATAAAGGCTACAGTAGACTGAGACAAACAAGCAACGAAAAGAGACGAAACGCAAACGAGTTTAGCCTCAAAATTCAGCATAAAACTGCGATGACCAAACTACAAGAATACGATACAAATTGATTATTTAAAAAAGGATTCCAGGTTTTAAAAGACTGGAAATAGAACTGAAAAGCTAGGGAACAAAACCCACTGAATTTATACCTCAAAGTACTCTTCCGTGCGATGGCTATGCAACGGAGAAGACGGATTAACGAGTAGTAAGATATTGGGTTTTAAGTGTGTGTGTTTATGATTTTTTTTTCTCTCTTTTTCTCACGCTTACTCTCTCTGTATGAATGCGTATATGTATGTGTCTACTGTATGATTGTAGATAAGGGTTAATTCATCTAACAAACTATATATATATATTTTTTAGTAATTTTTCATACCCCAACTATTTACATACTAATCTAAATCGATCAACATACTTTGCACTACCAAATAATTTTTGATTTCATGAGAGTCGAAATCTGTCACAAGCATGTCGCTAACTTAAAAACCTGTCACAAATCTATCGCAAATTGACTAAACTGTCACAAAGTCGTCACAAAAACCGTCGCTAATAAGCTCGTAACAAAAAATACCGTCACTAATCCCGTCGCTATTTGGATATTTTTTTGTAGTGTTTGGTGGGCAATGTGAAATAAATTAAGGAAATAAATGTCAAATGACGTGAAAACATAGTGTTTTGAGTTTTTTTTAAAAAGACCAAAAAGATTAAAAAAAACTCAAAATACAATTTTGTAAATTTAAAACTCTTTTTCTAACTACTAATTTTTCATTTTTTGTAATTATTTTATATTTTTATAAAAAAAAGCAAAAAAAGTCAAAAATAAAAATAAAAAATCAATAAAAATTTAGAAAAATTAATTTGTAAATTTATAAACTCAGATTCTGACGAGTATAACCAAATTTTAAACATTTACGCTTTTCTTTTCCAAAAAAATCATAAAATAAAAAAAAACTCAGATCATGAGGTTTTGTCATGTCATTTGACATCTGTTTAGTTTATTTGTGGCACGTCGTGCCATGTCCGTAAAATTATGTTGATTGATCAATTATTGTTAAATTAGTATGTAAATTGTTAACAACCGATAATTTAGTACACAACATAAATTAAGCCTAGATCATTATAAGAGAGGTGAGGAAGGATAAAAATAAACTACTTCTATATAACATCAAGTCTGTTGTGTTACATATTAACTCACATATATATATGTATATAGATATAGGGAGAGAACATGGAGAGAGACAACAAGACGAAGTGTTTATTTATTCATATGTGTATAGAGAGATAGATCAAGACACCCCTGACCCTCTTTATATAATAGAAAGTAGGGTTATATATGCTAGGAAAGCTCAAGATAGGCCCAATAGAGTAAGGCTCAAGATGACCAATAATATCCTATAACACTCCCCCTTTGGACGTCTTGATTTATTCGTCTTCATACTGTCGATGTGAGTCGAGTTCATTCGCAGTGCTAAACACATAAAAACCTTAGGGCCGGAAAACCCAGTGTGGGACAAAACCGGTACCTAGGAGAAACTGTGTAGCCGAATGATATATGCCGAAATATCATGTAAGTAACTAACCACAAAACAGTATGCCTCATCAAAACCTTGCCAGAGCAAACCTAATGGGAAAATCTCTGATCGAAGGAAAAAGAGTGCAACAATGGTAGTAGTAGGGATCAACCACAAAACAGGTGCCTCATCAAAACCTTGCTAAAGTAAACCCAGTGGGAAAAAATCTATAGTCGAAGAACAAAAGAGTACACAGTGGTAAGAAGTATACAACAAAATACTCCCCCTAATTTCGGCAATCTTAAGTGAGATATGATGGGAACGTGTCTCGCTAAAAATCTTGCCAAGGAAAATTCAATGGGAAAAAACCTTGGTCTAAGGACAAAAAGAGTACACGAGCATGCGACTGGATGCTCCCTCTCACTTGCACACGACAGGATACGAGAATTTCGATTAAGTAGTAATTAGTGCAGTAAGCATTCACCTGGATGCTTCCCTCCACTTGCACACGACTGGGTGCAAGGATTTCATATTTCAAGAAAGAGTACGAGCATTCGACTGTATGCTTCATTTACTTGCACACGGCTGGATGCAAGAAAATCTAACGTGGAATAGAATGAGTATTCAACTAGATGCTCTTAAACTTCATATGTGAAGATTCATTTCGGCAAGAAATGTTAAATAGCATAATCTAGTCATGTCTCTCTTGATCGATAAAAACAAGTTGTCCTCAAATAAGACAAGTGTTTTATCTGGATCGTGAGACAGAGCATATGTAATTCAAATATGGCTAATACGAACTCGAAGCCATATACACTCTCTAGTCGTCTCATAGAGCACGAATAGATCAGAGTGATTCGTTTGGAGTCATTCCAAGACCTCCAAGATATTGCCATATTCCTAATAGTAAAGACAGACCATGCTAGGAATATCCCTTATGCGGGTCTGATAAGTAACCGGCATCGGTATAACCGAAAAAGGGCTGTGTTAATTCGAGTACCGAATGGGGTAGGTACACTCGATGACGCAAATGGGATAAACTAGCCCACTTTCAAAATTACCATAAGGTAAGGGAATGTCTTTAGTACCATTTTGATGGCAGCGTGTTAGCGCGATGCTGTGTCGAGCTATACCATTCACAGCAGACAAGATGTTCGTCCTAGTACATTAGACCAAGTACAATGATGCGCTTATTGTACTTAGATATGAACATCATGGTTCAATATCTCTTTGTCGTCTCATCAGGGACAAACCGGTTCTATATCAATGTCTAGTGATCGAACGATCATGGGAGAATCTGACGACTTAGCGTCATAATGACTAAAACGTCATAACACCTTCTGGGTGTAGTCTGAATCATGGACTTAGATTCAATCTTTACGGGACTCGATCATCAGGTCGAGTCAGTACCGTGTCTTCCCAAGGTACTTCATCTCGAAGGCACATCCAAAAATGGATCGCGTAATAAAATACGCAAGGGCATAATACTTGTTCAATTATCCCAAGCTAATCAAGTACTCACTTAGGCGGGTATACCACATCCGCTCGGATTATATTAATCCATATAGTGAACGTCTCATTTAATTAAGATCGTGTTCCGTGGTCAGGAACTGCTTGATTCAAGCATTATGAAGTCACACAGGGACCTTCATCTATATCTTTTTGTCTAAATCCCAATAGAGATAAAACCGTGACCACATTCATGGCTGCATACTCGGTTTTTTGGAAACTACTAAACTGGTAAAGTAGGGGACTATTATAACGTCCATTACGAGGAAATAAATCATCTCGTATTCAAGTATGTTGATCGATTTAGATTAGTATGTAAATAGTTGGGGTATGAAAAATTAGTAAAAAATATATATATATGGTTTGTTAGATGAATTAACCCTTATCTACAATCATACAGTAAACACATACATATACGCATTCATACAGAGAGAGTAAGCTTGAGAAAAAAAGAGAGAAAAAAAATCATAAACACACTTAAAACCCAATATCTTACTACTCGTTAATCCGTCTTCTCCGTTGCATAGCCATCGCACGGAAGAGTACTTTAAGGTATAAATTCAGTGGGTTTTGTTCCCTAGCTTTTCAGTTCTATTTCCAGTCTTTTAAAACCTGGAATATTCCCTTTTTAAATAATCAATTTGTATCGTATTCTTGTAGTTTGGTCATCGCAGTTTTAAGCTGAATTTTGAGGCTAAACTCGTTTGCGTTTCATCTCTTTTCGTTGCTTGTTCGTCTCAGTCTACTGTAGCCTTTATTATCCTTAATCCAGGTACCATTTCGGTACTAAAAAGGGGTGTTACTAAGCCGTTACTTGTGCTTACGCTTCGCTATATATATTTTCCTGATACGTAGTTAAATCATGCTCTATTTACTATCCTTTTAGAACTGAATTTCAAATGTTTATTAGTAGTTAAAATACAAGTTTGTTGTTTGTTTACTGTAGTTGAGATTATTCGATTGTATTATCAGATTATTCTAAATTGTATTATCACAAAGCCTGTTATTTGTTTACACAGCTGAAATTGCTCTTGTACTGTTATTTAGATTAGTTGTTAAGCGATTATTACAGTGTATCAGTTTGTTAGTAAGCTTCGAAAGGTTGCAGGTGACCCTGTGCAACTTACGCGGATATGTACATGATTTATATTCTGTTATTTTGTAGAGAGTTGATACTACGTTAATCATGATTTGATAGCTGAACTTTCGATATCCAGTAGTTGTCTAAGTTCTGCTATTTAATTATTGTTATGTAGATTGATGCTATCGTTATTTTATTATAATACTGGAGCTGAATTTTCGAATAAATAGTAGCATTGCTGCAACTTATTGTTAAGTATTTACTGTGATTGTGGGTTAAAGTGTATAAGCACCTGTTTACAATTAAAATGAAGTAAAATGGGGAGTTGAAGGGGGGTCTCGTAGGTAGATGAGTTGGTTGTCAGTCGGTTGTTGTTGTCAGTCTTTTACATTTCTTTTAGGGATCACGTGCCAACGCAGTATCCGGGAGTAGTAACCGAGCGTATGGATATCATGAGTAGTTGATTCCTTACGTGTTATTGCCGGCGTATGGATTTCATGAGTAGTTGATTCCATACGTTGATCTAAGTAGTGATCCGGTACCCTACATGGATCTGAGGAGTTATCCGGCACTTATGTGATTCCGATTTTATACACTTTTGAGTCATGGGTTGAATCACGCCACCTGGCGTAAGTAGTCGATGTTTAGAAGAGTTGTGGTGGTGGACAAGTAAGAAGATGAAACAGATTTTTAAAGAATTAATATTGTACTTTGTAGTTTTGTATTATTTTTGGCGTGAACGTTTATGTAACGAGTTTAGTTGACTCACCCTTTCCTTTGTTGGTTCTCGTTTCTATTTTGTTGTATTTGTATAGGCGGAGTGTCAGATGTACAGGTTTTGAGAACAGGTTGAATTTTTGTGCGGGGATGTCAGCGGGCTAGATTTTGGGTTGCGTGTGTAGTATAGACACTCATGGCCAGTTTAGTTTGGTACTATACATTTGCTCCATGTATACTCTTCTCAATAGATTGCAGACTTGTTTACAAAGACTCTTGCTTGTCAACTGTTTACTAATTTACTGTCCAAGATCGGTGTGATGGCCTTTCGTCCTTCCCTTCCATCTTGAGGGGGTGTATCTAGATTTATTATTCCTTATTCTGTCATGTTTTCATGTTAGTGGACTGGTTTATAATAGTCTAGTGTTAGTTTTTTATTTTACTAGACTAAATTGTAAACATAGTTTCTGCTATAACAGAATGCTGAGTTGGATGTATATATATACAAGTTATAACGAAATGTAACTAACACATTAATAAAATTACATTTCCTTTCTTTCGCTCTTTTGAGAGCTTTCTCTTACTAAAGATGGTGATTTGTGTTAGATTTGATAGAGAACGTTCTTTCAGCTGTGGGATACTGGTAATTTTTATTTAGTTAGGTCTTAGCGTTATAACTTTTTTTTTTAATCTTAATCTGCATTTGGTTGACAAATTAAAGTTGTAAAGATCATATATCAAAGTCAAGGTGATAAAAAACCAATTATTATTGTGAAAGTTTGCTGCTTTTGGTATATAGTATCAGGTGTTGTTTTCTTTCAACCATTTTTAAATAATTTTGTGAATAAGTACGATAACAAGTGTCAGAAAATGAGCACAACCATGATGTATTAAACAGAACATTAGACAACCAAAATGAGCACAATTAGCAAATAAGGTTATTCTGCCTAGCAGCAGCAGTGGCGGAGCTAAAGCTTTTCCACAGGGGAGGTCACATTTATAAACAATCAAAAAACTATCCGCACATTTAAGAAAAACTATAACACTTTGAAAGGCTATGCCGCTAGGTTGAGTCGATACATAATCAACGGGTAGTAGACATTGAAGTCAACATTGGTAGACCCTTTTATGCTTTATTTTTGATAGATTACTGTATTTCAACCATTTGTCCAGCCTTTTGATAGATTACTGTATTTCAACCATTTCCTTTATAAACAATCAAAAAACCCAGATCAACTATATAACCCAAAAACCCAGATGATAGCTCAGCAGCACGCTATTGTAATGGCAATTATATAACTTTCCAGATCAACTAAGTCTAATACTCCATCAAAAATTTAATGAAACAAAAGTAAAAAAATAACAACTCAAGTGTTAATTAAATCAGATATATATATATATACGCATAGATGGGTTGTTTGCATACGGCACACCAATAGATTCTAGATTTTTAAAGTCTCTTATGGGTGTTCCGTCGACTGAAAATCTGAAATAGAAGAGATATAGCGGATCAATATGCTTAGGCCTTGTCTGCTTATAGCTTTTTTGCTCAAAAGGTTAGACTGCACTTGATTAACAAGCTTAAATTCCGATTTTTTTTATAGGTTTTTTGGCCTGAAAAGGCTCGGAGTTTAAAGTTGGATATACCTAGTTTGTTTTCTTTTGATCTCAACAAATCCAGCCTATTTGCTTAAAAGTAGCAGCCAAACAAGTCCTTATTGATAAGCAGAAATCAACTAAATTATTATGAACAGTTTATAAAAAATTAATGTCCGTTGAACACGTGAGGGACTGTTATATGACTTTTAAGCAAATAAGATGTTTATTTTGAGGATGAGTCTATGAAAAAATATTGTAAACTTTCCACTGAGGAAAGCAAAAAACACAGTCTTGGACTGAGGATCCAAATACACTGCAGCTTAGAAGCATAAAAAGCGAATAAGCCTAGATTGCAAGTTATAACCAAACAATCCCTTACTACTACAAATTTTAGGAGTAAATGAAACAGGCACGCACCTTACTCAGATACCAAAGCCAAACGGACCTCAAATTCAAAAATTCATTTTCTTAATGCAATAATGCTTAAATCCATCTCAAATCTTTATCATGTGAACATGGTACAACTCAAGTGTTAATTAAATCAGATATATATATATATATATATATATATATATATAAGAATTTGAATTATAACACAAAATTAAAGAAATAGAGAGAGAGAGGGATGGAGCGTACAATACCTCGCGAAGACAGAGAGAGTATTGATCTGATATATATATATATATATATATATATATGGCGGCAGCAATGTTAGGGTTTTTGTTTGGATGGAGGAAAAAAAAAAGTAGTAATGAAAAATGAAATGCTATACTCCTTAAAAAAAAACATAAGTTAAACATAATTAAAGTCCATAAACAGCAATCAAAGAACTATTAGGTCCTCGTTACGGATCATTTCATAATACATCCATTCATTAATATTAATATAAAAGTTCAGACTATTTTATATATATATATATATATAAAAATTCAGACTGTTTTTCATATATATATATATATATAAAAGTTCAGACTGTTTTATATATATATATATATATATATAAAAGTTCAGACTGTTTTTTATTTTTCAGACTGTATCATCTACTGCTGTAACAATTTTTTTTAAAAACAGTCTGAACCAAAAACAGTCTGAATTTTATTAAGTCATTTTAAAAACAGCCTGAACTATTTTTAAGTCATTTTAAAAACAGTCTGAATTATTTTAAAAACATTATGAACTATTTTAAAAACAGTCTGAACTGTTTTTTTTTGCGTTTTCGGATTTTTGTTGATTTTAGATTTTTGTTGATTTTTTGGGATTTTTTTTTGCTTTTTTGGGATTTTTAAAAAAAAAATCGTGTTTTTTCAGGGTTTTGCCTCTTATTTTTTTTTTTTTTTGATTTTTTCATATTTTTTGATTTTTTGATTTTTTGATTTTTGCATTTTTATTTTCTGAATTTTTTTCATTTTTTCTGATTTTTTACATTTTTATTGGTTAGTTAAGAAAAATGGACCAATCCTTAATTAGTTTCAGTTTCATGGACCAATACTTAAATACTTTTGTTTTCATGGTCCAATCCAAAATTTACCCGACGGTATATTGTTAAGATTGAGAGAGAGATATTCTTTGTAATAAATGTGTGGATGTGAAATAATACTATCTTTACAATTAAAATAGCTATGAAATAGCGAGTAAATAGCTATGAAATAGCGAGTAAATAGCTACGAGCCTTGTGGACCCAATGGCCCATGCTTGAAGTCGTTTAAATCAATTTAAATATTTTGTTTTTCAAAATAATATGCAAAAAGAATAGCTACGAAATAGCTTGAGAACTACGAATTATTTTCAACTCTCGGTCAACTCATTTATTTTCATAGTTAATCCGTCGCAAATTTGTATTAAAATTTCACAAATCAAAATCCATCGGAAATCCGTAGCAATTCCATCGTTATATAGTGTGACGGAATTTCCGTAGCTAATTTCCGTCTTCGTTGAACTCGTTTTTTTGTAGTGTTTAGATTAGTGAATGTCTGGAATGAACACAGAAAATATGAACGCATTTTTAATGAATTGTAGATTATTTATACTCGGTATTAAATATGTCACCCGACAAATGTTTTAACTTAGCTTTTCTGAAACTTTTAATTGGACATCATATATGATTGGGGTTTCTTATTCTGGATTTATAAGAATGTGCTGCGTCTTAAAAATATTTATCATAACAGCAGATCTCATTGACGATTACATATGTAAAGTATATAACTACCATTCTCAAGTCCTTTCTATCACATGATAAAATCTTTCTAAGACACAACACATCCTTATAAATCCAGCATAAGAAACCGCAAATACATCATGATGTCTAATAATAAATGTCAGAAAGGCTAAATTTGAACATTTTACAGGTGACATTTTTAATATCGAGTTTAAATAATCTATAAATCATTATAAGCAATTTTTAAGATAATAAGAAGGTTTGCTTTGCTACAAAAATTTGATTGACATGAGTTGAATATGTTTAATCTTAGTATCTTAGCATGCATGTAGTTTCTTTATTCTCAGGTTCGACCAGAAATGAAACTTGTTTGTTAGTTTTAAATTGGGATTTAGTACAACTCCGTTAACTTAATCAGTAACAGGGTAATGATACCTACACTATTCACACACTCGTTCACACACTAACCACGTCACCAATAATACGTGGCAGGGACCAAAACAAATTTTCACCAAACATGTTTAACTATTAACGAGTTTGTTATAATTACGTTTCGGCTTCTATGAGTGTGTGAACGAGTGTGTGAATCATTACACTTAGTAATAAGTATTAGTGTTCCAACTCCCTTTGTGATTAGTCTCATTTGAAAAGAAAAAGACAAAATTACCCAAATCCAATGTTTTTGGTATACTATTATTACCGATTTGTACCAACTGACCCGAACCGATCTTTGAAAGTCGGTTCGGTTTCGGTATTCGTTTGGTGAGTTCGGTATGATACCGATTCAAACCGAAATATTAAAATATACTATATAGACAAATAAACTAAAATATTTATATACACTTAATTATTAACATTGTTATAATATACTTATATTATTTTTTCTAGTGAATACTTGTAACATTTTCTTTTATTTATAACATTTACTAGAAAGGTCTAGCAGTTGACTATTTTATGCAAACAAACAAGAAATGTAAAAATAATATAAATAAATATTCTTTTTAATCTATTACTTTTAAAAGTTTATACTATATTTTTTTCCCAATACGCATAATTTTTCTATCATCACTTGTAAACTCTAAAGTTTCGTATGAAAACGAAACCGAACCGAACCAACCGAATAGTTTGGTATACCAAAAGTTCGGTATACCGAATTTTTTGGTTCGGTAATGGTATAAAAATTCTCAAACACAAATTAGTTTGCTATGGTATCGGTATGGTATCGGTATGTAGTCAAAAAGTTCGATACCGAACCGATGACAACCCTGATCATTACCCACAGATTTCTCTTAATTTCGTATACTATCATTTAATTTTGGTATACTATTTCTATTCCCATTAATCAAGGCACAAATTTCTCTTCTCATTCTTCATTCTTTCAAACCTATTAACATTTTATTTTTAATCAATATGGAAAACAAAATAAACCGACCCTTAAACAGTATACATCAAACCAAATCTATCATGTCTATCTTATTTAAAACACCCCATTTCACACCATAACTACATTTGAACTTCTTATCATATTATTCGTCATACATATTGTATGCTCTCAATATCGTAATTATATTATGCCAAAATCATTGGCTTATGTATTCTCTCAATATATATATATATATATATATATAGTTTTTGTATGATGTTAGATCAATTGGTTTGTATTCTATTAAAATTATTTAATTGTATGCTATCAAAACAATAATTGTAAGTTGTGAAAAAAAAGTCTAGCTGTCTGTCTACTCTCAAAATCGTACTTGTATGCTGTTAAAGTAATGTAATTTTAGAAAAAAAATTGTTTGTTTATTGGTTGTATAGTGTCAAAATATGGTGTGTTTTTGTACTTTGAATTGGCCTGTAAGTTCTTTATATATTTGAATCCATTGGGGGTAGAAGATGAGAGTCCCAATCCTTTACTCCCTAATTTTTACCCCATTATGTGACCAATTAATTTTTTTAACCCAAAATAGTTATTCAAAAAAATTACTACAATTACAATTAGACATGTATCAATACATTTTGGATAAAAAATTTCTAACATAAAATTCAAAAATGTTACATTTTGGAATTAAAATAAGAAATGGTGTAAATTAATTATAAAATTTTAAAAAATTAATGTAACTCAACAAGATGTCCCAATATTATGTATGAAATATATATATAATATGTTGTAATCTTTATAAAATATAAAATAAATTTTAGTGGGAGGGCAATAAGGGAATAGTGGAAGAGAATTAATAGGAGAACAATCTAAATTATAGGAACTATGGATAGTGGGTAATTCTTATAAACAATTTGAAAAAAAAAGACTAAACACGAAGGAAGTCTAAACGTTGGTTTTTTCACTAATTAATTATGAAAAGTTATACAAATAGCTAATTTTTCTATTATTTATTAACAGAACCAGAAAATTCTACAAAACATGCCACAATTATTTCTTTGCATATGGAATAAAAAACATCAATAAATCAGATCCACTTGTAGATACTCAGATTATAAATTCAATTTTTTTTCTTATCAAACAAAAATTAAAAACAAATAGGAAACTTACACACTTCTTTTGTACTTGTAAGAATAAACTTGTGAAAGACACGTCATTATTCCTATCCGATGACGAATCAATAAACGTATTACTCGATTGTAAAAAAAATTAGCATTATTTTTTAGTACAATCTAACAAGGTACGCTAAACAACGTGGGTCAAGTTAAGTGACTCATCCTCATTATGAATGACCTTTTTGCCATTCAGAATGAGGATGAGTCACTTCGACTTGAATCTCAAGCTCTGAGGAATAAAGACATATATGACGTTGTTTAGCATACTTTGCTAGTTATTACTAAGAAATAATGTTAATTTCTTTCTACAACCGAGTAATATGTTTAATGATTTGTCATCGGATAGGAATAATGACGTGTCTTTTCCAAGTTTATTCTTGCAAGTACAAAATAACTGTGTGAATTTCCTATTTGTTTTTAATTTTTTCTTGATAAGAAAAAGAATTGAATTTATAATCTGAGTACCGACCGGTGGATCGGATTTATTGATGTTTTTTATTCCATAGACAAAAAAATAATTGTGGCATGTTTTGTTGATTTTTGTGGTTCTGTTAATAAATAATATCAACTAACAAACAAGTTTCATATCTGGTCGAACCTGAGAAAAATAAACTAAATGCATGTTTAGTAAGATTAAACATGTTCAACACATGCCAATCAATATAAATCATGTACATATCCGCATAAGTTGCACAGGGTTACCTGCAAACCTTTCGAAGCTTACTAACAAACTGATACACTGTAATAATCGCTTAACAACTAATCTAAATAACAGTAAAAGAACAATTTTAGCTAATTTCAACTTTGTCTAAACAAATAACCGGCTTTGTGATAATACTATTTAGAATAAGCTGATAATACAATCGAATAATCTCAACTACAGTAAACAAACAACAAACTTGTATTTTTACTACTAATAAACATTTGAAATTCAGTTCTAAAAGCATAGTCAATAGAGCATGATTTAACTACGTATCAGGAAAATATATATAGCGAAGCGTAAGCACAAGTAACGGCTTAATAACACCCCCTTTTAGTACCGAAATTGTACCTGGATTAAGGCTAAGAAAGGCTACAGTAGACTGAGACGAACAAGCAACGAAAAGAGATGAAACCCAAACGAGTTTAGCCTCAAAATTCAGCTTAAACCTGCGATGCCTAAACTACAAGAATACGATACAAATTGATTATTTAAAAAGGGAATATTCCAGGTTTTAAAAGACTGGAAATAGAACTGAAAAGGGAACAAAACCCACTGAATTTATACCTCAAAGTACTCTTCCGTGCAATGGCTATGCAACGGAGAAAACGGATTAACGAGTAGCAAGATATTGGGTTTTAAGTGTGTGTATGTTTATGATTTTTTCTCTCTCTTTTTCTCACGCTTACTCTCTATGTATGAATGCGTATATGTATGTGTTTACTGTATGATTGTAGATAAGGGTTAATTAATCTAACAAACTATCTTTTTTTCCGTAATTTTCATACCCAATTATTTACATACTAATCTAAATCAATCAACATACTTTGGTCAGCGACAAGAAATAAATTAAGGAAACAAATGTCAAAATGACGTGAAAACACCTTGTGTTCTGAGTTTTTTTTAAAAAGACCAAAAAGATTAAAAAAAACTCATAAAAAAAACTCAAAATACAATTCTATAAATTTAAAACTCATTTTCTAACTTCTCTAACCATTTTGTACTAATTTTTTTTTTTATTTTTTTTATTTTTTGTAAAAAATTTTTTAAAAAAGAGCAAAAAAAGTCAAAAATAAAAATAAAAAATCAATAAACATTTAAAAAAATTAATTTGTAAATTTATAAACTCGATTCTGACGAGTGTAACCAAATTTTAAACATTTACGTTTTTTTTTTTTCAAAAAAATCATTAAAAAAAACTCAGATCATGAGGTGTTGCCACTTCATTTAACACATGTTTGGTTTATTTGTGGCATGTCGTGTCATGTCAGCAAAAATATGCTGATTGATTAATTATTAGCAACAGATAATTTGGTACACAAAACATGAATTAACCCTTGTAGATCATTATATGAGAAATGAAGAGGTGAGTAACGATAAAAATAACCTACTTCTATATAACATCAAGTCATTTTTATTTGTTTTTTTTTTAGACACACACACACACTGTATATGCACATAATATTTAGGTTATTAAAAATTTCATCCTTGAAATTAAATAATTAAAAGAATATTAAAGGCTCAAGTAATACTTCAATGCATTATAGAGCTGTATATATATACTGTATATGCATATAATATTTAGGGTATTACATCCTCCACAAAATATAAAAATTTCATCCTTGAAATTAAATAATTAAAAGAATATTAAAGGCTCAAGTAATACTTCAATGCATTATAGAGCTACAGCATATACTTATATCAAAATTGGTGTATAACACTATTGATAGAAAATCAGTTTGCACAGCGGAAAAAACGTGTCCAGATTCTTATGTTTAGTATGTACGTATATTATCAATTAAATTCTATTTTACTGTATATATTTAGATCATACCGAATAACATAAGGGAACAGATGGCAGCTGTGATGAAACAGATTCGCCTCAACTCTTCTACCTTATTCCTGAACTAGCACCTTGCTCCTTTAAAGAGGGTGGGCTCTTTCTCTCTCTAAGCAATCTCGGAATATAGTTATGAAAACTTATTCTGCCAAAAAAAGGGGAGTGTTAAATGTAGGATAAGGTAGTGACTTGTAAGCTGATTAGGATAGAGCTCCTTAAAAAGATTTCGTGCTATCATATCTCCTTAAAAAACGAGATATACACAATCAATTTAAATCGTGATTTATACCACTAAAGATCACGGCTGATCTCTCTACCATAATCCGAATATCGAATTCGTTCCAATTGTCAAACATGTTCATTATCTCCCCACGTAAAGATTAATCAGATACTCATTTATTAAATTAAATCACTGACTAATTTCTTATTTAATAAAAATATCATCTCTAAGTCTGTCTGTTTAATTTATTTGTCGTGTCGGATTACAAATCCACCTGTAGGGTTTACACGAACAAAACTTATAAGCTTCCTCAAGGGAGTATCATCAATCCCTTACGGGGCGTGGATTTCTTTTATTACTAATAAACACTGATACGAATAATTCTGCCATCCAACTCATTAAGTTTATTGACTCGTCACGAATCTCACCATGTATGAATCAAAATGACAAACACATCCATACATGTCTAAATAGAAATATCGGAATTAAGAGCATAAAATATAACCATGACCACGAGTTATAAATCATTTTGTCTAGGCAGTCACCAAATGATTATTTCGTAACAGTTCTGTTTAATACACACAAAGTGCACTAGTAAATAGAGTTAGAATTTATCCGTTCCCTGTAGTCAAGACAGACCTATTAAAACCACGTACTACAACTCTACTGATGGTGTGCCCATTTTCATCTAAAGTTGTAAACATATAACTTATATTCTATTAGAACCGACAGTCTAATCTTCTGTGTATAAGTTGTACTCTACATAGTAGACCATCTACTAAATAGGATAATAGACACTTATTTATCCATTTAAACAATAATGATAAATGACAATTGCTCATATCATTCTCATTAAAAAGATCAATTCAAAACATTATCAAATATAAATCCAAAAACAAGCATGTCTTTTAGTATATTTCTAACAACTATAACTAAGAGAATATCACCAACCTTCACAGGTTATTTTTTAAACTACCACATCATATTGAAATATCAGTCAAACAATGTTAAATCAGATTGCAGTTCATTATACTTGCTAAATCTCGACATATAGAAAACTCGCAGGTTTATAAATTCGAAATTCATTACAAAATCAACCACTTATATAGATATCAATGTCCACATAAATACCGGTAGCTAATCGGTGATTCACGTGATCGTCAATATAAAAAACAAAACAAAACCTTCCATTTGAGTGTTACGCCGGACTAACTCCCAAATGAAGCAAAACAATACCATATTAATGTAATTTGAATTATTGATTACATAAACTATTAGAAACCTATCATTATAAGGGAAATAAATAAATTAAAACAAGCTGATATATTAAAATCTGGTAACTCACAACTTAGATAATCCAGTAAACAAATAACAAGTTGGTAATTAAACTACTATTGGATTCTTGAATACAATTTTAAAAGCATACCAATCACTGTTGACTAACTCCGGCTCTCTTTATCTGACTCGTGAGATGGTTCAACAGAGAATGGTTCTATTGTTAACTATTAACAGGCTCCAACTGAGCAAGTGATCACAGCAATTGAGAATGGTTCTATTGTTAATTCTGATGAACATGTGTTCCTGAATTTGTAAGTAGTCTTTTAGTATTGGTGCTGTTAATGTTGAGTTGAGTTTCAATAAGTATGAAATGGCAATTCTTTTTCGATATTTTGGTATGGTGTTGACAAAGATGATAAAACATTATTAGCAGCGTTGGAATGCTTATTTCATGTGTTATGTGTTATGTGTTCTTTGGTGTGTATTCATTCTTTGATTGTTTGGCCTTCTCTTTTTTCTCCCATTAATCTTCGTTTTACTTATATTTACTGCAATAACTTCTTGTGTTTGTGTAACTAATATTCCGGCACTGAAATACGGAAAAACACTTAGATAGACATGGTCAATCCTATAATGGTGTAGGCCAACCCAATAAGAATTTATTTTTATAAATTTTTTAATTTAAGGGTCGGCCACACAAGGCTTCCCCATTTTCTCAAGTTTAAGTTAGTTGTCTGACCACTTTTTTTGTAGACCCGGTCTACCTACGAGTTACCCCTGGAATATGAGTAATGAGACTAATGACGGAGCACTAAAAATTAATGTCATGGCAGTGTTTAAATATCAATGTTATTCCTGTACCGCAGGTGTCTACTAATGCTGTATTATTTTGATGTTAAACATTTTTTAGGTACGATTGTTTCTCTATAGTTTTGGTGCCCGAGCCAACTTACGTACACGAACCTTTATTAAGTCCTCACCTTATCTTTCAGTTTTCTGTACCTAACTGGTTAATAATATAATTCAATATTATATTTGCATAACTTTATATAGTTGTGTGTTTTAGTGCTTTGAAATGTTGGTCATAAGGAAAATGAATTATGTAGTAGCTTTAACTTGTATAATTAGTTTTATCAATCACTTGGTATTACACTTTGGTACTTTTTGCAATTACTCTTTATCTACCCCGTGATTTTCGGAACATTTTCTCATATGGAAACCCTAGTAAGGAGCTATCCAGTTCCTTTTACTACAGAGAATACTTCTCAAACCAACTGCTAAATAATAGGTTGCAATTGAAAAATATATATTGGTACTATTAGCATAATAGAACAGAATTTGGAAAAAAATTTACAAACAAACAAGCGTAGGTTGAAGAAAAAAGTCACCAGAGCAAATCTAAGAAAACCAAAGCACTCTAAATTTTAATTGTTAACTATTTAGTTCAAAATAAGTAAACAATACAAGTAGAATCTGCAAAAACAATGAGAAGATAATCCCTTTTTTAACTAGACGAAGCCTACTTTCCCTTAGCATTAAATAAGCCAGTTTTGAGCTTAAGATTTGCAGTCAAACAAACCCTTTTATAATTGAATTGCTATACAAAAATAGTGATGATTATGCTGAAAAATAGTAATCAGGGCTTGTTGGCCATAAAAAAAATACATCTGAGAGATTAAATCATATTTGAATAATATCAGAGTCATAATTGCTAAGGAAAAAAAAACCAATCTAGAAAAGGTGCCCAAAAACTTGAGTTAAAATTCCACAACCAATAAATACGGTGATACGGTGTATGTATGAGAGAGATTAAACGATTTACCTTGAAAATGATATGCGGTGGGAATCAAAGGCGGCACACTCTCTCTCTCCTTGTTATAGATCTAGGTTTTGTACAAAATGAGTGGTTCATATGAACCCTCTCAAATTATGGACATAGTTAATCAACACATATCTTTGGTTTCTCTTGCAATTTACTCCATCTTTTTTTTTTTTCAATTTCATAATTATATACAAATTGATCTTTAATGTATGAAATACTAACAACTAAACCCAAAACTAATATAGGGTTCCTCAATTTGATCTACATTTATATATATTTATTAGATATTGTATGATTTTTGTGTTCATGTATGTTTGAATTTTGAACATGACTTAAATATATAAATTACTACGAAATCTTAAATTTCCTATAATTTTACTTTGGTTACATCTCTACCGATGTTATATTTGCAAATCAACTCATAATCAATCAATTACGCATATGTATTGTTATGGGTGAACTTTTATGTGATCGGATCAATGTCTTCGGTGACCATTACGGGTTTGTTGTTGCTTTCTGATACTTTCATCGTCTCCATCGACTATATCCTTGTCGGAGTTGGTGAGGATTGAATTTGATTGATGGTTTTCATCGACCAATTGATTTGATATGCAGAGTACGACTTACACATGAATAAATCCGTTTTTACATAATAAATTACTTCGTTCACAAGTTTAGATGAAGTGGACAGCCATTGATAGAGTTGTAACATATAGTTTTAGTATGTTTGTTTTGACTATCTGGAACAATTGAGTTTCAACTCTATGTGCTAGTATATTTATAGTATATTAAATATGACAAACCGATATTATGTAACGATATTGACCGCAATAAAATAGTTATACCTAATAAATTATATTATAATTACTTAATACTATTAATCTCTATATTATTTTTTATACATATATTTAACGTTTTTTAAACCTATTCTTTAATATACATCTACAAGACAAATTACAAAAACCAGTACATTATCAATTAATATAGATTAGATTAAATATAGTACAATATTTAATTTAGCTTTGCTTAAAAAAGTACATTACTCAATCAAGTATATAATTTTAAAATGTGAGATACGAAGTATTTGGTAAAAAATACTAATAGAATTACTAACTCGTATTTACAAAGTGTTTCATTGTCCCACTTGTCATAAATTTGCAACTACCACTTAATCAATTAGTAATTACTAACCGACTTGTTTTATATTAGTTGCTATTTATTAACTGAAAAGTCATGTAGCTAATCAGTTGGAATTTGCCTACTATATAGTTATTAGTTAAGAATCAGTTGGTATTTACCAACAAAAAACGCTTCAGTTGCTATATAGTAACTGAAATTGTCTTAGTTACTAAACAGTTGCTATACACCAACTGAAAATATTTCAGTTACAAATCAGTTGGTATTGTTTAATAACAAAGGTTTTAGTTGGCATTTCGGTTACAATTCTTTAACTACCGGACCAGTTGCTAAAAAGAGTTACTATTTGGATGTTTTCTTGTAGTGGATGCTACACAATATACTTAGCCACTAACTTTGCGTTTTATATAGATCAATCATATATAAACTGCACATCGGTTTTTCAAACACAAATTAGATGATTGGTAAACATGTCTTGGCACGGCAGCAAGTGATTTTTGGTGAAAAATTTGGTGATAAAAACAATCTCTGTTAGTTAATTGCCATCCAGCGGCTAAGGAATGATAGTTACCAATTTATTACCCAGTCTTTGTATTATTTGCATCTAAGTTTTTGCGTTATCAAGTATATATTCATGCTAGAGTTTGTCTTCTTATCCGCCAATCTTTTTTCACAATGAGCCAAAAATCTTCACATATTGTTGGAAGGTGGCATATTTAGTCGAGCCCTGTACTTTTCCATTCAAGGTTTTGAGCTACGCAAAGTGGCCTTTCATTAAATATTGGTAAGCATATATATATATATATATCCTCATTGTATTCATTTCCAATAATTTTATTGGAGAAGATTTTGTATTCGTCTTTTCTCAGTAATTTCATGTTTCCATGGTTTCTTGTGCTGCTACTATTTTTAGGTGTCTTAATTACTATGATTGTTCAACCTGACCTGCGATTGATTTTCTTCTTCATAACCAAAATGTCCAAGATCTATGACAGATTGATTGGAACAAGGTTGTTATGACTAATCTTTTAATCAAAATTTGACACTTATATAATTTTTACTTGCACTTACAAAGTTGATGTACCCTTGTTTACTTGTTATAGGCCAAAAGGAGGTAAGAGCCTGAGAATAAAAGTCCACATACAAAATCACTGGGTTGAGTGATAGAATTTGCGACAAGCAGATGTAAGTTTAAGTTTTCACTATTTCAAACGATGCATTCAGATTTAGGAATTTGTGTTTTTACTTCGCTGTCTATAACTTATTAACCTTAACCTTCTAATATATGTAAGTTTCTAATCTTAATGGTTTTTAAGTGTATTAGCACAATTGAGGTTATTGAAATTGTTTACCCTCCAAATGATACAGTTAAATCTCGATAAAGTAATGTACGATAAAGTAATAACCTAGCCAATATAATAATTTCTTCCGATCCCGAGTTAGGCCACTGGAGTAAAGTAATATTCTCGTTAAATGCATTAAGTTATAAAAAAAAATTAAATCTTTTAAGTGCCCAAGAAAAATATAAAGTAATAATTATTAAATAAAGAAAAATATATAATGTAGACCAAAATTTTCAATCAATCAACAATACGATCACAATAATTATTTTCTTTTAAAATATGTATCTATAGTTGATTGTTTTTTTTTCCACCTAAACCAAAATGAACCTCATCCTTGACTTTTTGTAAAACTCGTATAATTTACGGAATATTTTGCTCGTGTTGGAGCAGTAGTTGCTTAAGCTGACTATTGCTTGAAATGCCTAATTTGACGACACATTTGGGATAACGCTACTATCATCTGGTTCCGGATCATTTTCATCATCATTGTTCATTACCGTTTGAATAATTTTTTCGTCTGTAAGTGATTCCATAACTGCATTATTCTCGTCAGGATAGTTCAAAATATTTTCAACATCTATCAAATTTCTATATCGTAAATTAGAAATGACATCATATAATCCTTTGATATGTTCATCTAATCCAAAATATAAAATGTACTCACAATGTCTTCTAAACATCCACATTTTATAGGTTAAGAATAAATCTTTTCATTTTCTATGTACATGAACTTAATTTTTAGATAAATTAACTTGCACAAACCTTTTAAGTTTTCCTATATTCAAATAATATTTCTAGTGTGTTTTGATTTTTTTTTTCACATATACAATGTATATATGTTATATTGGAAAACTTTATTTAAAATAATAAATATGTGTTTTGATTCAGACCGATGGGGAGTAAGAAGCGGAAAAAGATAAAGATACAGAACATAACGTCAACAAGCTACTCGTTCTTTTAAAAACCAAATAAGCAATCTACCAAATATATGATGTGTAATTTTACTCTCCCTCATGTATCTCAACTGTGAAGTGTGATTATTTGTTCCAAAGTGACCAAAAATTAGTCAGGGCTGATTGTGCCAAGTATTTTAAGCAGAAAAATGATTAACAAAGTTTGGGGTCGTGGTTGATGTAAGGTTTTAAAAATATTTCATAGAAGTATTGAACTATTTCATGTATTAGCAGAACATTGATTTGTGCTATTTATACATGTGCATGCTTCAATATTGTATCTCTCTCCCCAAGTGTTTGTTGATGGTTGCATGTGTAGTAAACTACTGGTAATGGGGCGTTGACGCCACCGTGTCTTTCTGATAGTTGAACCGAATATGGCTTCAGTTGGTGCAGAGGTAAAAGAGCCGAGAGAAAGAGTTGCGTTTGTAGAGCAAATTGATGCAGAAATGGCAAGCCAAGTGGCTCTGTATCAACAGGCCATTGCTAAACTTTGTTTTTAATCCACACGTTATTTTTATTCCGTTTCTTACATCTTTATGGATTGTAAAAAAAATATGTAGGCTTTAAGTACTTTTAAGAGTTTAAGTTTCTGTTTTCGACAGCCAAGACTGATGTATACAACATGCTTGACCTCTTTTTCTTTCTCCATAATTCCATTGGTTTTCATATTTCATGAAGATTTTAGTGGGACAATAACAGTTGAAATACTAGTTGAAGTACTAATACATCTCTTGATTATTATGGTGTGCATAGACTATCAAAGCAAATTTATTCCACTCCGACGCATAGTTTACATGAAGGGAAACGCAAAACATAAAATGAATGAAGAGATTCTAAAATTTGCATACGATAAACAGGTAGCGGGGGAGACAAGTTTGCTGGTGACTATGCCCAGACATGGGACTCATTTTCGATGGAACTCCTAAAAAATCTCTATTATAACTTATAACGGGAGGCTGGAAAATTAAAAACAATTTACTTCAGATAGCAGTTAGTTTATATCATTTATCAGACCACATTTTCCGTTTACACAATTTGTTTACTCTCACATTTTTTACAAATGATATATCATGTTTATGTTCATGCTTTATGTGACTCATTTCTTGCTAAAGGTACTTGTTCATTTATTCCGATAACATGCTTATTCTCTCTGACCACTTGCGTCCACTTTTTATCAATGGTAAGCATTCGTGACAGTGTGGTATTCCCTCTTGGTCGACTTATCCAAAATTTTATTTTGTTTACCTGTCAATTTTCCTTGTAATGTGTTCGTAAACGTTGCTTTACAATTTGCAGTTCTTGTGAATGATCAATAACAAAGTAAATTGCTTACCAGTTGTATGAGTCAATGTCTATAATTCCATCTTATTGAGTCAATTTAGATTTGCGAGGTCTTCGTAATCATTTGAAGACAAGGACAATGTCGTTTTCTTTTACCAATTATACATTATACTAGTTAATTTGGGATGATTTTGAAAACCTCTATTGAAGTCAAATTTAATGACAAATGGAGTTGCACTAATGTATGCAACACTTTTACATCAAGGGTGTTTATCCACAAAATCAACAATAAATGACTGTAGATGAAGAAACATGTACATATCATCGAATCTTTACTTTTCATTATTTACCAAATGCCCCTATCCTCTGTCGTAGTAGGAAACGATATTTGTTTTACTTATTTGGGTGCTTCATAACATCAAACTTTTTAAAATTTATGCCCAGACTTGATTTCTGTATAAATATCACAAACAGTTATTTTTTGAAAGTGTGATTTTATTGTTTACACCTATACTTTGGTGACTCGATCATTGTGATAGTTTATACAAAACAGTGAAGGGCATATAAAGGAAAGATAGTTTTGTTCTCTATTTAAGGGTTTTCTTTATTACTTTATACTTGGAATGATTTTAATAAATATGCCATGATTTTGGATAAATCATGTAGAACATATTTATTAATAAAGTAACTTATCATATTTTACCGTCCAATTTCATTGTTTAACACTACCCATATATTCAACCAAATTAACAATTAATAAGGAAGTATTCATTTCAAAGAAACTTACTTACCAATAAAGTAATTTATTAATCCTAATTAATTGATTAAAGTTGAATTTGAAATAGGAACATGATAATATCCCAAATAAACCATCCTAACATGGACGCTATAATTGAGAATCACCATTAAACATTGTATCCATACAATTAAAAAGAAAACCAAAAACGAAACAAAACACTGAATCCGTTCAAACGGGTTTAATCAAATCTTGATACCAATTAATTCCTTAATGAACATTTACTACAATAACCAACACACCTGATATATATATACCTCTTCAGATCATTTATAAGAAAAGCTAATTTTCCCTTATCTCTCTCTCTATACATACATACTATATTTAAACATACATAGTTACACACACATGCATATATATATAGTACTATTTCGGTTGGTTGCTGATCTACAGGTTACAACTCCATTTATCCTTTTTTTTTTATCCCTTTATTCATTCCATAACTTATGTTTTAGTATTACTTATATATAGATATATGTGATCTTTCTATTCAATTGTTTGTTGTTTTATTTGAGCTTTTCCGCTTTTCACTTTTATGCATGCATAGTTACATTGCTAACCCTAGCTTACAACTTTTAGTATTGGGTATTGTTAAGTAATTTTTGAAATACATTTAACAGGGTTCATGAAATTTTGAAATATGCCTTAATTTTCGTTTTATGCATGCATAGTTACAGTGCAAACCCTAGGTTACAACCTTTAGTATTAGGTATTGTTAAGTAATTGTTGAAATACATTTATTAGGGTTCATGAAATTTTAAAGCGTGTCTTCATTTTACTTTAAGAGATTTATTAATGAAGTACTTATGTAGACTTTTTTGAGAGGGATTGTCATAATATTTCCAAAAAAAATTGCAATTGGAATTAACTTTTGCTTCTTGTTTATTCACATTGATGTTGCATTTATTTTAATTTCCAATTTAGTTTCATAAATGATGTGCTCAGTTATTGCTGATTTGTAGTAATATTAAAATTTAGCGTAAAAATATAAGACTCGGTTATTAATCTAAAAATTATGAGTAGATCAAACTATACAAGACCGAAGAAATGCAAGCTGCAACGAAATGTAACTAACACATTAATAAAATTACATTTCTTTTCTTTTGCTCCTTTGAGAGTATTCTCTCTCTAGAGATGGTGATTTGTGTTAGATTTGATATGGTATCAGAGCAAACATTCGTTTCTTCTTAAATAAGGTTATTTCTTTTCTTATGTTAATTCAATCTTTTTGCCATTGTTGATTATACAGTAAATTGGTATTTTCTAGGGTTTCGATGAGTTGAATTTGGGTTTTTTGTAGTTGATTGATGGAATTTTCTTCATAACGAAGTTAGGGTCGTTTTTTATCGCAATCACTGTGCTGTTATTTCTTTTTTTGAAAATTTTCAAATGATTAAGAAAAAAAGCAGTTATGATGATCCAAACACGCTCTACTACTGGTTCCGGTAACAATGTTAACAATGGAAATGGTAACAATGTTAATGATCCAGAAAATCAATTTGGGAATAATTTGCCTAATATTTTTGGGAATAATAATGGTTTTGTTGACCTAACTGGAACTCCTTATTATATTGGCCTCGGTGATACAAACAGTTATTTTCTTGTTAATCCAATATTAAATGGTACTGATTACCATATCTGGAAAAGAGTTATAGAAATTACACTTTTGGATGTAATCTAATATCAGCAAGCAAGTTGAGTAAAGATTCAAAGTATACCAAAATTAAATGATAGTATACGAAATTAAGAGAAATATGTGGGTAATGATTAGGGGTGTTATCGGTTCGGTACCGAACTTTTTGACTACATAACGATACCATAGCAAACTAGTTTGGTTTGAAATTTTTTATACCATTACCGAACCAAAAAATTCGGTATACCGAACTTTCGGTATACGAAACTATTCGGTTGGTTCGGTTCGGTTTCGTTTTCATTCCAAACTTTAGAGTTTACAAGTGATGATAGGAAAATGGTGCGTATTGGAAAAAAAACATAGTATAAAGTTTTAAAAGTAATAGATTAAAAAAAATATTTATTTATATTATTTTTACATTTCTTGTTTGTTTGCATAAAATAGTAAACACTGCTAGATCTTTCTAGTAAATGTTATAAATAAAAGAAAATGTTATAAGTATTCACTAGAAAAAGTAATATAAGTATATTATAAAAATGTTAATAATTAAGTGTATATAAGTATTTTAGTTTATTTGTCTATATAGTATCTTTTAATATTTCGGTTTGAATCGGTAACATACCGAACTCACCAAACGAATACCGAAACCGAACCGACTTACAAAGATCGGTTCGGTTGTACCGTAATGGCGGTATACCAAACTTTTGGTACCGACTTGATTGGTTCGGCTGGAAAAGCAGTCAGTTGGTATAAGTCGGTAATGATAGTATACCAAAAACATTGGATTTGGGTAATTTTGTCTTTTTCTTTTCAAATGAGACTAATCACAAAGGGAGTTGGAACACTAATACTTATTACTAAGTGTAATGATAAATACACTATTCACACACTCGTTCACACACTTATAGAGGCTGAAACGTAATTATAACAAACTCGTTAACCTTAAACATGTTTGGTGAAAATTTATTTTGGTCCCTGTCACGTATTATTGGTGACGTGGTTAGTGTGTGAACGAGTGTGTGAATAGTATAGGTATCATTACCCTATTACTAATTAAGTTAACGGAGTTGTACTAAATCCCAATTTAAAACTAACAAACAAGTTTCATTTTTGGTTGAACCTGAGAATAAAGAAACTACATGCATGTTAAGATACTAAGATTAAACATATTCAACTCATGTCAATCAAATTTTTGTAGCAAAGCAAACCTTCTTATTATCTTAAAAATTGCTTATACTGATTTGTAGATTATTTAAACTCGGTATTAAAAATGTCACCCGTAAAATGTTCAAATTTAGCTTTTCTGACATTTATTATTAGACATCATGATGTACTTGGGGTTTCTTATGCTGGATTTATAAGGATGTGTTGTGTCTTAGAAAGATTTTATCATAACAGCAGATGACATTGTTGTTTTATGTAATTATTTCTATCATGCGATAGATAGGACTTGAGAATTGTAGTTCAATACTTTACATATGTAATCGTCAATGAGATATGTTGTTATGATAAATATTTTTAAGACGCAGCACATCCTTATAAATCCAGCGTTTCCAATCATACATGATGTCCAATTAAAAGTGTCAGAAAAGCTAAGTTAAAACATTTGTCGGGTGACATATTTAATACCGAGTATAAATAATCAACAATTCATTAAAAATGTGTTCATATTTTTAGTGTTCACTCCAGACATTCACTAATCTAGACAAGAGCTAGAAAGTATTTAACAACGATTGAAAGAAAACAACACCTGATACTATAAAACAAAAGCAGCAAACTTTCACAATAATGATTGGTTTTTTATAACCTTGACTTTGATATATGATCTTTACAACTTTAATTTGTCAACCAAATGCAGATTAAGATTAAAAAAAACGTTATAACGCTAACACCTAACTAAATAAAAATTACCAGTATCCCACAGCTGAAAGAACGTCCTCTATCAAATCTAACACAAATCACCATCTCTAGTAAGAGAAAGCTCTCAAAGGAGCGAAAGAAAGGAAATATAATTTTATTAATGTGTTAGTTACATTTCGTTACAGCTTGTATATATATACATCCAACTTAGCATTCTGTTATATCTGAAACTATGTTTACAATTTAGTCTAGTAAAATAAAAAACTAACACTATACTATTATAAACCAGTCCACTAACATGAAAACATGACCGAATAAGGAATAATAAATCTAGATATACCCCCTCAAGATGGAAGGGAAGGACGAAAGGCCATCACACCGATCTTGGACAGTAAATCAGTAAACAGTTGACAACCAAGACCCTTTGTAAACAAGTCTGCAAGATATTGAGAAGAGTATACATGGAGCAAATGTATAGTACCATTTTGAACTTTTTCTCGAATAAAATGTACTTCTATTTCAACATGTTTGGTACGCTCATGATGAACAGGATTGGCACCATGAGCAAGTGTGGATTTGCTGTCACTAAAAAGAGCTATTGGTTTTTCATGAATGATTCCTAAATCATTCAACAATTGCTTTAACCAGACTATTTCACATCTGGTAATTGCCATTGCCCTATACCTAGCTTATGCCGAGCTTCTAAAAACAACATTCTGCTTCTTACTTTTCCAAGAAATCAAACTATTACCCAGAAATATACAATAACTAGTCACTGATCGTCTGGTATCTTTGCAACTAGCCCAATCACTGTCACAAAAACCCTTTAATAAACCTTGGCCATGTGAGTTCTTCAAGTACTTAAGTACTCCCATAGCAGATGCATAATGAACTGTAGTAGGAGCATTCAGAAACTGGCTTAATGTGTTAATAGAAAAGCTAATTTCTGGTCTTGTTAGTGTCAAGTATAAGAGCCTGCCAATAAGCCTTCTATAACCAGTAATATCATCTAGAGTTGTACCCCCTTCTTTTGACAATTTTAAGTTGGTCTTCATAGGAAAAAGAACAGGTTTAGAACCTATAATACCAGTCTCTTCTAGTCGCTCAAGAGCATATTTTATCCGATTAAAAAAAAACCCAGTAGCATTTCTAGGTACCTCTACACCCAGAAAAAAACTTTAAACTTCCCAAGTCTTTAATGTGAAAAGTATTATTGAGAAAAACTTTTAAACTATCAATAAGACACATATTTGAACTTGCTGATATGATGTCATCAAAATATACTAACAGTATCCGAAAACTAGTTACATGTGTTAAAGTAAACAAAGAGGAATCAACATGGGACTTAGTAAAACCATAGTCAAGTAATGCAGTGGACAGTTTACTAAACCACTGCCTACTTGCTTATTTTAAACCATAGATGCACTTATTTAATTTGCATACCTTGGAGCTATTAGATTCCATAAAACCTGGTGAAGGTGTCACATATACCTCTTCTTCCAAGTCTCCATGGAGAAATGCAATGTTTACATCCATCTGTATTGAATGCTGCTATTGCCAATAAACACCTTACACTGGTCATTTTAGCTACAGAGCTGAAAGTCTCTTCAAAATTTACCCCCTCTAACTGAGTATACCTTTTTGATACCAATCTAGCCTTATATCTCTCCACTGATACATAAGACTTGTGTTTTATTTTAAAAAGCCATTTACATCCTACAACATGCTTATCAGGAGGTAGATCAACCATTGTCCATGTACTATTCATTTCTAAAGCCTTTATCTCAAGCTCCATTGCATTTAACCATTTAGGACATTGAGAAGAAATTTTAAAAGGCTTTGGTTCCACAACAGAATAAACAGATATACAATAATTTTTATATTCTGGAGAAAGAGCAGAATAAGAGACATGTTTCCTAATGTCATGAGTAACTTCTTTCCTAGAAGAATAACATTGAAAATCTTTTAAATGAGCAGCTAGGTTATTTATCCTCACCGATTTTCTAATTTTTGGTGACTCATGGTCATTAGTATGGCCATTTTCTTCATTTACATGTGACTGTTTTTCTTTTGGTAATAGAAAAGAAAAGATTTATTCGAAAAAAATCACATCTCTTGAGATAAAATACTTCTTAGTGTGAATATCCATTAGTCTATATCCCTTGAATGCAAATTCATAGCCTAGAAAGATATATTTTCTGAACCTAGAATCAAACTTCAACATTTCCCTAGTCAGTGTTGTAGCATAGCGCAAGCATACAAAGACTCTCAAATGTTTATAATATGCTTCTTTACTAAACAGTATATTAGGAGTGTCACCATTCAAAACTGTACCAGGTAGTTTATTTATCATATGAGTTGTTGTCATAACACAATCACACCAAAAATAAATAGACAAAACTGATTGGAATCGTAAAGCTCTTGCCACACTAACCAAATGCTGGTGCTTTCTTTCCACTCTTCTATTTTATTGAGGTGTCTCAACACACCTAGTTTGATGTATGATTCCCTTTTTATTATAGAAACTAACATAATCAAACTCACGGCCATTATCTGTTCTAATAATCTTTATTTTCTTATAAAATTGAGTTAGATCCAATTCATAAAAAGTCTCTATAAAACCTCTTGTTTTAGACTTATTTTTCATCAAAATCACCCAAGTCACTCTGGAATGATCATCCACAATAGTCAGAAAGTAAGAATAACCACCATTTGTAGATTTACGGTAAGGTCCCCAGATATCAAGATGTATCAAATCAAAACATTCAGCAGCTCTAGATTGACCATCAGTAAAATACAATCTTTTTTGCCTAGAGAATTGACAAACATCACAAGGTACAACACTTGTACTTTTTTGAAAGCCTTCGATCTTATTAGCTGTAAGTCCTAGATTATGACTTGTAGCATGTCCTAATCTACAATGCCGTTTATTTGAGATACTTTGTACAATATAAGTGATTGGTGGAAACTCTTTTTTCATAGCTACAAGTCTTGCATTCTTCATGAAATATAAGCCTTTATGTTGTACTCCCATCCCAATCATTTTCCAAGAAACTTGGTCCTGGATCAAGCAGTGACTTGAATTAAAAATCAAACACCAATTTTTCTATTCCCATTAATCAAGGCACAAATTTCTCTTCTCATTCTTCATTCTTTCAAACCTATTAACATTTTATTTTTAATCAATATGGAAAACAAAATAAACCGACCCTTAAACAGTATACACCAACCCAAATCTATCATGTCTATCTTAATTTAAAACACCCCATTTCACAGCATAACTACATTTGAACTTCTTATCATATTATTCGTCATACATATTGTATGCTTTCAAAATCGTAATTATATTATGTCAAAATCATTGGCTTATGTATTCTCTCAATATATATATATATGTATATATATATATATATATATATATATATATATATATATATATATATAGTTTTTGTATGATGTTAGATCAATTGGTTTGTATTCTATTAAATTTTTTTAATTGTATGCTATCAAAACAATAATTGTAAGTTGTGAAAAAAAAGTCTAGCTGTCTACTCTCAAAATCGTACTTGTATGCTGTTAAAGTAATGTAATTTTAGAAAAAAAATTGTTTGTTTATTGGTTGTATAGTGTCAAAATATGGTGTGTTTTTGTACTTTGAATTGGCTTCTTAAGTATTTTATATATTTGAATCCGTTGGAGTAGAAGATGAGAGTCCAAATCCTTTACTTCCTAATCTTTACCTCATTCTGTGCCCAATTAATTTTTTAACCCAAAATAGTTATTCAAAAAAATTACTACAATTACAATTAGACATGTATTAATACATTTCGATAAAAATTTTCTAACAAAAAATTCAAATATGTTACACATTTTGGAATTAAAATAAGAAATAGTGTAAATTAATTATAAAATTTTTAAAAAATAATGTAACTCAACAAGATATCCCAATATTATTTATGAAATATATATATATATATATAATATGTTGTAACGCTTTATAAAATACGAAAAACGTTATAAAAATTTAAAATTTGAACAAAAATAGCTAATGAGGTACCGGATAAGGTAAAAATTAAGGGTATAAGATTTGGACTCAGGAGGATAAATTTTAGTAGGAGGGAAATAAAGGAATAGTGGAAGAGAATTAATAGGAGAACAATCTAAATTATAGGAACTATGGATAGTGGGTAATTTTTAAAAACAATTTGAAAAAAAAGACTAAACACGAAGGAAGTCTAAACGTTGATTTTTTCACTAAATAAGTATGAAAAGTTATACACATAGCTAATTTTTCCTATTATTTATTAACAGAACCACAAAAATCTACAAAACATGCCACAATTATTTCTTTGCATATGGAATAAAAAACATTAATAAATCAGATCCACTCGTAAATACTCAGATTATAAATTCATTTTTTTTTCTTATCAAGAAAAAATTAAAAACAAATAGGAAACTCACGAATCATTAAACGTATTGCTCGATTGTAAAAAAAATTAGCATTATTTTTTAGTACAATCTAGCAAGGTACGCTAGACAACGTCTTTTTTTATTTAAAGCTTGTGGGTCACGTTAAGTGACTCATCCTCATTATGAATGACCTTTTCACCATTCAGAATGAGGATGAGTCACTTTGACTTGACCCTCAAGATCTGAGAAAAAAAGGCATATATGGCGTTGTTTAGCATACTTTGCTAGTTATTACTAAGAAATAATGTTAATTTCTTTCTACAACCGAGTAATATGTTTAATGATTTGTCATCGGATAGGAATAATGACGTGTCTTTTCCAAGTTTATTCTTGCAAGTGCAAAATAAATGTGTGAATTTCCTATTTGTTTTTAATTTTTGCTTACTAAGAAAAAGAATTGAATTTATAATCTGAGTACCTACGGGTGGATCGGATTTATTGATGTTTTTTATTCCATAGACAAAAAAATAATTGTGGCATGTTTTGTTGATTTTTGTGGTCATGTTAATAAATAATATCAACTAACAAACAAGTTTCATATCTGGTCGAACCTGAGAAAAATAAACTATATGCCTGTTTAGTAAGATTAAACATATTCAACTCATGCCAATCAATATAAATCATGTACATATCTGCATAATTAAGTTGCACAGGGTCACCTGCAAACCTTTCAAAGCTTACTAACAAACTGATACACTGTAATAATCGCTTAACAACTAATCTAAATAACAGTAAAAGAGCAATTTAAGCTTTGTGTAAACAAAAAACCGGCTTTGTGATAATACTATTTTGAATAAGCTGATAATACAATCGAATAATCTCAACTACAGTAAACAAACAACAAACTTGTATTTTTACTACTAATAAACATTTGAAATTCAGTTCTAAAAGCATAGTAAATAGAGCATGTTTTAACTACGTATCAGGAAAATATATATAGCGAAGCGTAAGCACAAGTAACGGCTTAGTAACACCCCTTTTTAGTACCGAAATGATACCTGGATTAAGGCTAAGAAAGGCTACAGTAGACTGAGATGAACAAGCAACGAAAAGAGATGAAACGCAAACGAGTTTAGCCTCAAAATTCAGCTTAAACCTGCGATGACCAAACTACAAGAATACGATACAAATTGATTATTTAAAAAGGGATTCCAAGTTTTAAAATACTGGAAATAGAACTGAAAAGGGAACAAAACTCATTGAATTTATACCTCAAAGTACTCTTCCGTGCAATGGCTATGCAACGGAGAAGACGGATTAACGAGTAGTTAGATATTGGGTTTTAATTGTATGTGTCTTTATGATTTTTTTTCTCTCTTTTTCTCACGCTTACTCTCTCTGTATGAATGCGTATATGTATGTGTTTACTGTATGATTGTAGATAAGAGTTAATTCATCTAACAAACTATCTTTTTTTTCGTAATTTTCATACCCAACTATTTACATACGAATCTAAATCAATCAACATACTTTGGTCGGCGTCGTGAAATAAATTAAGCAAACAAATGTCAAAATGACGTGAAAACACCTTGTGCTATGAGTTTTTTTCAAAAAGACCAAAAAGATTAAAAAAAACTCATAAAAAAGCTCAAAATACAATTCTGTAAATTTAAAACTCTTTTTCTAACTTCTCTAACCATTTTGTACTAATTTTTTTTTTTGTAATTTTTTTTTTAAAAAAGAGCAAAAAAAGTCAAAAATAAAAATAAAAAATCAATAAACATTTAGAAAAATTAATTTGTAAATTTATAAACTCAGATTCTGACGAGTGTTACCAAGTTTTAAACATTTACGCTTTTATTTTCAAAAAAATCATAAAAAAAAAAACTCAGATCATGAGGTGTTGCCATGTAATTTGACATATGCTTGGTTTATTTGTGGCATGTCGTGTCATATCAGCAAAAGTATGTTGATTGATTAATTATTGTTAAATTAGTATGTAAATTGTTAAATTTCGTAGTTAGGTATGAAAATTGTTAACAACCGATAATTTGGTACACAAAACATGAATTAACCCTTGTAGATCATTATAAGAGAAATGAAGAGGTGAGGAAGGATAAAAATAAACTACTTCTATATAACATCAAGTCATTTTTATTTGTTTTTTTTTATAAGACACACACACACACACACTCACACACACACACACTCACACACACACACACACACACACATATATATATATATATATATATACACTGTATATGCATATAATATTTAGGGTATTACATCCTCCACAACATATAAAAATTTCGTCCTTGAAATTAAATAATTAAAAGAATATAAAAGGCTCAAGTAATACTTCAATGCATTATAGAGCTACAGTATATACTTATTTCAAAATTGGTGTATAACACTATTGATAGAAAATCAGTTTGCACAGCGGAAAAAACGTGCCCAGATTCTTAGGTTTAGTATGTACGTATATTATCAATTAAATCATATTTTACTGTATAGGTTTAGATCATACCGAATAACATAAGGGAATAGATGACAGCTGTGATGAAACAGATTCACCTTAACTCTTCTACCTTATTCCTGAACTAGCAACTTACTCATTGAAAGAGTGTGGGCTCTATGTCTCTAAGCAATCTCGGAATATAGTTATGAAAACTTATTCTGCCAAAAAAAGGGGCATGTTATATGTAGGATAAGGTAGTGACTTGTAAGCTGATTAGGATAGAGCTCCTTAAAAAGATTTTGTGCTATCATATCTCCTTAAAAAATGTGATATACACAATCAATTTAAATCGTAATTTATACCACTAAAGATTACGACTGATCT
This sequence comes from Primula vulgaris, assembly GCA_963920805.1. Taxonomy (NCBI): domain Eukaryota; kingdom Viridiplantae; phylum Streptophyta; class Magnoliopsida; order Ericales; family Primulaceae; genus Primula; species Primula vulgaris. The sequence continues at coordinate 25,006,187 of OY987216.1, forward strand.
CTCTACCATAATCCGAATATCCAATTCGTTCCAATTGTCAAACATGTTCATTATCTCCACACGTAAAGATTAATCAGATACTCATTTATTAAATTAAATCAGTGACTGATTTCTTATTTAATAAACGTATTATCCCTAAGTCTGCCCGCTTAACTTATTTGTCGTGTCGGATTATAAATCAACCTGCAGGGTTTACACGAACAAAACTTATAAGATTACCTAAGGGAGTATCATCAATCCGTTACGGGACGTTGATTTCTTTTATTACTAATAAACACTGATACGAATAATGCTGCCATCCAACTCATTAAGTTTATTGACTCGTGACGAATCTCACCATGTATGAATCAAAATGACAAACACATTCACACATGTCTAAATAGAAATATCGGAATTAAGAGCATAAACAATAACAACGACCACGAGTTATAAATCATTTTGTCTAGTCAGTCACCAAATAATTATTTCGTAACAGTCTTTTTTAATACTCACAAAGTGCACTAGTAAATTAGAATTTATCTGTTCCATGTAGTCAAGACAGACCTACTAAAACCACTTACTACAACTCTACTGATGGTGTGTCTATTTTCATCTAAAGTTGTAAACATATAACTTATATTCTATTAGAACCGACAGTCTAATCTTCTGTGTGTAAGTTGTACTCTACATAGTAGACCATCTACTAAATAGGATAATAGACACTTATTTATCCATTTAAACAATAATGATAAATGACAATTGCTCATATTATTCTCATTAAAAAGATCAATTCAAAACATTATCAAATATAAATCCAAAAACAAGCATGTCTTTTAGTATATTTCTAACAACTATAACTAAGAGAATATCACCAACCTTCACAGGTTATTTTTTAAACTACCACATCATATTGAAATATCAGTCAAACAATGTTAAATCAGATTGCAGTTCATTATACTTGCTAAATCTCGACATATAGAAAACTCGCAGGTTTATAAATTCGAAATTCATTACAAAATCAACCACTTATATAGATATCAATGTCCACATAAATACCGGTAGCTAATCGGTGATTCACGTGATCGTCAATATAAAAAACAAAACAAAACCTTCCATTTGAGTGTTACGCCGGACTAACTCCCAAATGAAGCAAAACAATACCATATTAATGTAATTTGAAATATTGATTACATAAACTATTACAAACCTATCATTATAAGGGAAATAAATAAATTAAAACAAGCTGATATATTAAAATCTGGTAACTCACAACTTAGATAATCCAGTAAACAAATAACAAGTTGGTAATTAAACTACTATTGGACTCTTGAATACAATTTTAAAAGCATACCAATCACTGTTGACTAACTCCGGCTCTCTTTATCTGACTCGTGTGATGGTTCAACAGGAGAATGGTTCTATTGTTAAGTATTAACAGGCTCCAACTGAGCAAGTGATCACAGCAATTGAGAAGGGTTCTATTGTTAATTCTGATGAACATGAGTTCCCGAATTTGTAAGTAGTCTTTTAGTATTGGTGCTGTTAATGTTGAGTTGAGTTTCAATAAGTATGAAATGGCAAGTCTTTTTCGATATTTTTGTATGGTGTTGATAAAGATGATGAAACATTATTAGCAGCGTTGGAATGCTTATTTCATGTGTTATGTATTCTTTGGTGTGTATTCTTTGATTGTTTGGCCTTCTCCTTTTTCTCCCATTAATCTTCGTTTTACTTATATTTACTGCAATAACTTCTTGTGTTTGTGTAACTAATATTCCGGCAACTGACATACGGAAAAACTAAGAGTATAGACATGGTCAATCCTATAATGGTGTAGGCCAACCCAATGAGAATTTATGTTTATAATTTTTTTAATTTAAGGGTCGGCCACACTAGGCTTCCCCATTTTCTCAAGTTTAAGTTAGTTGTCTGACCACTTTTTTTTGTAGACCCGGTCTACCTACGGGTTACCCCTGGAATATGAGTAATGAGACTAATGACGGAGCACTAAAAATTAATGTCATGGCAGTGTTTAATTATCAATGTTATTCCTGTACCACAGGTGTCTACTAATGCTGTATTATTTTGATGTTAAACATTTTTGAGGTACGATTGTTTCTCTGTAGTTTTGGTGCTCGAGCCAACTTACGTACACGAACAATGAACTCCTCACCTTATCTTTCAGTTTTCTGTACCCAACTGGCCGGTTATTATATAATTCAATATTATATTTGCATAACTTTATCTAGTTGTGTGTTTTAGTGCTTTGAAATGTTGGTCATAAGGAAAATGAATTATGTAGTAGTTTTAACTTGTATAATTAGTTTTATCAAGCACATGGTATTACGCTTTGGTACTTTTTGCAATTACTCTTTATCTACCACGTGATTTTCGGAACATTTTCTCATATGGGAACCCTAGTAAGGAGCTATCTAGTTCTTTTACTAGAGAGAATACTTCTCAAACCAACTGCTAAATAATAGGCATCCAAAAGTTGCGGTATCGAGACTGACGTGAACACTCAAGTGATGGGATAAGAATGAAGCTATACGTAGACATACAGATTCAATGTGTTGTAGTAAAGAAGTTGTAGTGAAACGAGAGCATGAAAATGATGCTATCGGTAAAGATGTAAAAAAGAAATAGTCACGACTTTGGAGTCAACTATTAAGAAATGGCAAGCCAAGTTACAACAGTATCCATTATAACATACAAAGAGGGTGTAAATTAGAAAGATTTCCATTCAACAACAATACAATGTATGATTCAGACCGATGGGGAGTAAGAAGCGGAAGAAGATGAAGATACAGAACATAACGTCAACAAGCTACTGGTTCTTTTAAAAAACAAATAAGCAATCTACCAAATATATGATGTGTAATTTTACTCTCCCTCATGTATCTCAACTGTGAAGTGTGATTAGTTGTTCCAAAGTACCAAAAATTAGTCAGGGCTGATTGTGCTAAGTAGTTTAAGCAGAAAAATGATTAACAAAGTTTGGGGTCGTGGTTGATGTAAGGTTTTAAAAATATTTCATAGAAGTATTGAACTATTTCGTGTAATATCAGAACTTTGATTTGTGTTATTTATACATGTGCATGCTACTTCAATATTGTATCTCTCCCCATGTACTATTTATTTGGAGGAGGGGCACCGGACTCCTTCATTTGGGGGAGTTATCGGGAATCTCACTCCATTTTCACGATTTGGAATGATTTTTCGGTTATGTTTTTTTTCCATCAATACTTTGTTTTATTTCGAAACAGCCTGTTCAAAAAAATCCGTAAAATTTCAACTTTTTTATATATTTTTTTTGTATATTTTGGCATTACTAAACTATAAATTGCCAAATAAACAATTAAACACAAAAAATGCATAAAAGTTAAAATTTTACAGTTTTTTTTAACAAACAATTTCGGAAAAAAAATGTTGATACAAAAAAAACGTAACTAAAAAATCATTTCGAATCGTGAAAATGGAGGGGGAGTCCCGCTAACATTCACAAATAAGGGAGTCTGGTGCCACCCCTCTATTTAGCTTTCGATAGTCGATGCACATACTCATCGATGCATCCTTCTTTTGCACGAATAAGGCCGGTGCCACCCACGGTGACGTACTCCGCCTAATAAACCCCTTTTCTAGCAGTTCTTCTAACTGCTTACTTAACTCCTTCAACTCTGTTGGTGCCAAACGGTACGGGGAAATGGCTATGGGTGCCGTTCCCGGTACCAAGTCGATAGAAAAGTCTGACCCTCTCTTCGGTGGTAACCCCGGTAGATCCTTCAGAAACACATCTCTAAAATCGTCCAGTACGCGCGGCCACATTTTCACTTCCTCGTCGTTATCCACTATCGAGAGACTAGCCAAAACACAAGACAGCTTGCCCAAAAACCGCTTGGAATAATAAGGAATAGAAGAAAGGGTAGCGTCCCTTTCTCCACGAAAGAACACCTCATCTCCGGATGAAATTGTAAGGAAATTTTTTCGTCAAACACAATCGATGAAAGAGTTGAAATGAATCAACCAGTCCATTCCAAGGATCACGTCGAACCCCGACATCTCTATAACAATTAAATCAAATATAAATACGTGGTCCGCGACCACCATCTCACAAGACCGACACACTCGGTCCAACACAGCTCGACCCCCAACAACAGTCTCTACAACAATCGGGTTCTCTAGAATCGCAATTTCTAACAACAACGACTCAACTAGACTTTTAGATATAAAAGAACGCGAAGCCCCCATATCGAAAAGAACATGTGCCCAAGATGAGCACACAAGAACCATACCCGGCCCCATGGACCGAACCGCCACGCCCGTATCAACAATATTGTCCGCTTTGGCACAACTTCCCAGGGGGGTCATCAATCCTGGTACTACTCCAAGCTAAGCACGCTTAACTGTGGAGTTTCGTCCTCACTATTGTGCCGCACGGCTTTAAAGGGCTTATTAATAGGAAATGGATCTTTAAGCTCATATACCATACGGGTACTCTCATATCTGGGCGATGTGGGACTGACGCACAACACCGCACCACAGAATTTCCTTCCTGGAAATCTGGGTCGTCACAATCACCCCTCCTTTAGGCACGATGTCCTCGTCGGGCACGTCGTCCTTCAGGGGCCTACACACACGTGCTAGTCCCCATATTTCCGGCCAGATAGAGGCTCTGATACCAACTTGTCACACCCCAAAATCCGTAAGACGGACATCGAGGCATGATCTTTTTAAACAAAAGGAAAAGAAACCTGTTGGTACAAAATTAAGATTTTAAAAGAAAACACTTTGCGAGCTAATGGAACAATTAAACAACTAAATAGAAATATTTGCCAAACGCGGCTACAAGACAAAATGTTTTAACGAAATTATATAAACAGGAATGAACAAATGTAATTCCCCCGTAGGCTACAACCTCAAAATTAGTCTAAGGAAATAAAACAATTCAAGAAGCCCGAACCCATGCGCTACTTCGCTAAATGCTCCTATCCAACCGCCTCAACCTAATTTGTACCTGAAAGACAAAACTGTAACGATGAGTCCCACGCACATACATAGACGGGACGACACCAAAAATACCGTCACTCCATCCCATAAATGCAAGAACTCACAAACGACAAATACGATAATCAACATATAAAAAGAAATATAATAACATTCTACAACGGGATAAATTAAATAAATTAAATAACTTCAACACACATCTATAGCATACATGGACCTCTCACGCCACATACTCCAGTCCGTAAGTTAGGTCATTCCCTATCCCTTCGGCCGTTTTATGTCCCCGGAATTAGAGAGAGATATAGACCATTGCTAACATAAAAGTAGATTTATAGTGCGCACTTCGACCTCTCACGCCACTCGTCCCAGTCCGTAAGATGAGTCATTCCCTATCCCTTCGGCCGTCTTATGTCCCCGGAATTAGGAAGAGACATAGACCATTGCTAACAATAAAATAAATATAGTGCACACTGGGACCTCTCACGCCACCGACCCCAGTCCGTAAGGTAGGTCATTCCCTATCCCCTCGGCCGTCTTCTGTCCCCGGATTTAAGAAGAGACAGAGACCATTGCCACTATTCTAAAACACAAGGCCTCGGCCAACAATATAAATCCACGCAAATATCACATTCTCATACGGCCTCGGCCAATAATATAAATCCACGTAAATATCACATTCTCATACGTCACTCTAATGTAATTCAACATAAACCATAATCATAAGTGCTAGATTCACAACTAGCCAAACAACTCCAATAACATAACATCTCATTCAGGCATTTTAACAAACACCTTGTATGCATAAACTACAACTCCTCTTTATTCAACAATAAATTACCCAATTTCATCAACAATCATAATAACACATAAACAACACATAACAACACGCAAACCTATCAATATTCTCATTAATCCGAAATCAAAAGACTAAATTCTCAACTACTCCAAAATCAAACAAGTGAATTAAAAATATAACAAATAACCCCAATTAACAATTTATAAACCTAATTAAGATAAAAGGCATAAATCCCCAATTTCTAATAAACGCAAAACCAAATCCTAACATACACCCTCGTCTAGTCGCAATGGATAACCCCCGTTAACTTAGAGCGTAGTGGAGATGCTTCCGGTAAGAACCCGCTAATGGTGGTTTCCTGTTCTTCTTATTTTTCTCTCTTTTCTCTCTTCTATTTCGTTGGTTTTAGGTTTTAGGTTTTTAAAAAGTGGCTGAAAAGAGGTTTAGAAAAACTGTTTTGAGAAAGTTTGTGGAAGCGAACTATTTGGTCCCCAAAGTTCTAAAAGTTAACTTTTAATCAAAATTATTAAATTACTGCTCAACAATAACCAATATTTAGAAACAAACCTATTGGGTTATTTTTATTTATAAAATTAGTAACATGTTTTAAAAATAAAGTTTTTCGGAAGAGTTTCGGTTTTTGGCTAAAAATTAGTCGAGTGACCGGTTTTTGGTAAAATCTGCATAAAACGTTTTTGGATAAATTAAAATATAAATAAAACGACTTATAAAAATACGGGATGTTACAATTCAAGCACACATCTTTTCTTTATCGGAAAAACAAAGTATTTTTTATATGTCAATATTTCTGCAGGGTGTAAAGAACGTCTTACTACCTATTAGGAGCTTCTTAAAACCGATTCAAAGATAAGGACAGAACATAACGCCAGCGATCCACTAATTCTCTTAAAACGAATAAGAGATTTACCAGTTATATGATGGTGTAATGAACCTCCCACGAGGGAAAAAGAGAGAGAAGGAAAGGGGAGAAGGAAATTTACATGAAGAAAGAGCTGGTTTCAAATGATTGATCGTGAACTCATGGGTTTAAATGCAATTTTTGGAAAATCAGTGGTCTTAAGACAATGATGTGGACTACTGTGTAATTACATAATAGTTCTCAACAATAATAAGATACAACCTCGGCTTTAGACATATGAAAAGAAGACGAATATTTTAGCTTTATTTTTGTTTTTAAATTTTGAATTACGATTTTGTTTATCTTTGTACTTTTTGAATCTCTCATATATACACATACATATTATCTCAAATAATGTAAATTTTAGATGATATTTGTGTATAAAAAGAAACTATAAATTCTTAACAAATATATTCTATTTACAAAAAAAAAATGAATAATTTTTTTAAAAAAACAACAATTTTATTGCCGTTTTTTCATGAAACTATTCAAATAGTGATGTGGCCTCAAATAATTTTTGTTCAAATGTCATAAACCTAAAACTTACTTTATTTTCGTTTTATAGAAAGTGTAAAAAAAATTATATATTTTTTATTTTAGAAAAAAATCAAAAAAAAATCAAGTCAAATAATATGTTTTTTAAATTAAGATACAGATTATGTATAATATATGTATGTGTTTTAGTAGAAACATTGTAAATTGTAATGTTTCGAAAAGACAAGATTAAATGTATACAAATTACAAACAATATGACCAAAATGAAAAGTAAAACTAATTTTCATCCAACTAAATTAACGGCAGTACATGAATTATTAATATTATGATAGTTCAGTAGGGCAATTGTTAATTTGGTAGTCTGTTATATAAATCGTTAAAAGCAGATAGTACAGTGCAATAAATGTATTTTTTCCCGATTTCTATTGCAATCAGTCTTTGGCCATGCTGTATATATTGCTTCTCTTTTGCTTTATGAATCACATTTTAAACTCCATTCATTCATGAATTTTCCATGCGCTCTCTCATCAATTAACATATATTAACAAGCTTTTGGTACATTCTAGTTATATGATGTTAGTGCACCCATTTACGTTAATTAAATGCATCTAGTTCACTGCAAACCTGAAAGTAAATTTGTTCGTGCAATAGATTTCCTTATAAATTAAAGCTGTGTGTGAGTTCCAGCACTGTGTTGCGTTCGAACACACTTGGATGCCTTTCGTAGCCAAGCGAATGTGTCGGTGCCTAATTTTTATTTTCTTGCTTTACTTTTCCAAGTTTTGCTTCTGTGAAAATTCTTGCTTTACTTTTGCAAGTTCTGTTTCAGTGAACTTTAACTGGGGGCGTATGGTCTCGAATTCAAATGTAAAGTTTGTATACCCCATCAGGTTTTAACCAACACTTGCTTATTAATGGGTGAGAAAATTCCCCATGTAAATTACGTAAAAGAAAATCACATGACGTGAATACAAGAATAGTTAGTCTTCTTAAATTGACCAAATTATAATTGACTTATTTGAGTCTTTCATTTTCTTATTTGGACGCGGACCAAATTGAATGGATTGACATTAACCGATATATAAAGACATGTATACCACTGTTTATGAATAAAACTCTTATGTTTATTAGTGTGTACAGAAGATCCGGACTTAATAAATAAGGATAACAATTATAACCCTTTAGGAAAATAAGAGTAAGCCTCTACGCTCTCTAGGTTTATTATAGATATCGTTTTCTGCTAAATCCTATAGAGCATCCACAATTGTTAATATACTTTTAACATGTAAAAATAGTGTAACCTCATCATTTAGTTAACATGTTAAGTCACATGTGTGTATGTTAAATTTTACTCTCACATCGGTATGCTATTTAACAAAATTATCTCTTTGTAATATGAGAGAAGATGGAGAAAAAAAAATATAGAACTAATATTGCGGAATGGTTACGTACTTGAACAATTAAGGCAATTCATGCCGATTCTTTTTTGGATCACTTGTCGATAGAGTATGAAGCCAACAGGATAAAGACAAGGGGAAATTAACAAAAACATACATTCCTTCTATTATATTAATAAAAACATATTCTAATAATTTAAATTATCAAAAACATACATATATATACTTATTATTTCTCTAATTCTAATCAGAACATAATCTAACCTCTCTCTCTCTAAACGCAACTCTCTCTATCTCTAATCACACCTCTCTCTCTCTAACACACGATAATCGCAACTTTTTATAACACGTGCTAATCACCCATCTCTCTCTTTAAAAATGACTAAAAACTCACAAAATATTCATATGCTAATTATAAAACGTGATACCTTAATTTTAAAATTTCATAACCTAAATGTTCTGTATCACAACCAAATATCTAAAAAAGAGTTCATACCCTAATTTTAAAACTTCATACCCTAATTTCAAAACTTTATACCCTAATTTTAAAACTTCATACCCTAATTTCAAAACTTTATACCCTAATTTCAAAATTTTATACCCTAATTTTAAAACTTGATACCCTACATATGGATTTCTCTTAATACTGTACATATGGATTCTCATATTTCAACGTGAAACCCACAAGGTTTAAAATAGTCTCAAAACTCAATAAATAGAAAACAATCTCACAAATTTCATATATTTTTCATATATTACGGGGTATCAACAAGTGTAATATTTATGTATTACGTATGTATATATCTGTATTTATATGTATATGAATGTCTATATAATTTAGATGATGTTCGGTAGTCAGTGGCGCGTTTTCGTGGTGGAGGAGGGGAGAGAGATAGATTGGGATATGAAAGAAATATATAAAGAAGAATAGAGGAGAGAAAGTAAGATATGAGAGATACAGAGAAAAATTGATGAGAGAGAAGAATGGAGGAGAGAGAGAAGAATTGAGGAGAGAGAGAGTAAGATGAGAGAGAGAGAGTAAGAAGATAATAAACAGTATTAAATTTGTTTGATATGTTTTTTATAATGAAAAATTTTTGTGTATATTTTTGTTAATTTAGTTTAAAAATTAGTATGTTTTGTTAATTTATTCTAAAGAGAATTCTTTATTTGGAATATTATTAACTGAGAATGAATGTGAAACATTGAATCTGTTAATGATTTAACCAAATATTCATAGCATTAATTATTATTTAATTAATAACCTACCAGATATGCCTCGACAATTCTTTATTTGGAATATTATTAATTGAGAATGAATGTGAAACATTGATTCTGTTCGAATTGGTTTTAATCAAATATTCATAGTGTTTATTATTATTATACCTGGACAATTATTTAGTTGTAGTATTATTAACTGAGAATGAATATGAAACATTGAATCTAATCGATATTGTTTAACCAAATATTCATAGTATTAATTATTATTTAATTAATAACCTATTTGAAATATATATCTATACTATTAGTTTATGTCTAGAGGTCTTATGAGATTTTGAAACAAATATTTGCAAAATATTATTGATAGTTTGAAAAATTACAAATAAAAAAATGATAAGATAAACTGTTAAAATAAAAGTAACTGCTATTTCACGGTTACCATCTCTCTCCCTTATGCCTTTTTGTCTCTCTATTATCTCCCACAATGCTATGGTGAAATTCTTCTCTTTACAAACAGAAACAGTTAATTGGCCCTAAATAGAAATATTTAATATATATAAATTTAGTATATATATTTATAGGATAAATTAACAAAACATACTACTTTTAAAACTAAATTACAAAAAACATACCCTTACAACTTTAACTATCAAAAACATACCAAACAATTTTAATGATGTTTATTCTGTTCTTTCTCTATCTCTCATTTACTCTCTCTCTCTCCTCCATTATTATCTCTCTCCTCCATTCTTCTCTCTCTCACCAATTCTTCTCTACATTTCTCTCATCTTATTCTCTCTCTCCTCCATTGTTGTTTATATTTTTATTTTATATCCCACTCTATCTCTCTTCCCTCCTCCACCACGAAAACCCGCCACTAACTATATATGAAAAATATATGAAATTGCTGAGATTGTTTTCTATCGCGTAATATATGAAAAATAAATGAAATTGGTGATATTGTTTTCTATTTATTGAGTTTTGATACTATTGTAAAACTTGTGGGTTTAAAGTTGAAGGAGAAGAATTTATATGTATAGTATTGAGAGAAATTTATATGTAGAGTATGAACTTTTAAAATTAGGGTATGAACTTTTAAAATTAGGGTATGAAGTTTTGAAATTAGTGTATGAAGTTTTAAAATTAGGGTATGAAGTTTTAAAATTAGGGTATGAAGTTTTGAAATCAGGGTATGAAGTTTTAAAATTAGAGTATGAAGTTTTGAAATCAGGGTATGAAATTTTGAAATCAGGGTATGAAGTTTTAAAATTAGGGTATGAACTCTTTTTTAGATATTTGATTGTGATTCAGAACATTTAGGGTATGACATTTTAAAATTAGGGTATGACATTTTAAAATTAGGGTATGACATTTTAAAATTAGCATATGAATATTTTGTGAGTTTTTAGTCATTTTGAGAGAGATAGATGGGTGATTAGCATGTGTTAGAAAGATGTGCGATTATCGTGTGTTAGAGAGAGATGTACGATTAGAGAGAGAGAGTTGCGGTTAGAGAGAGAAATGTTATATTATGCTTTGATTAGAATTAGAGAAATAATAAGTATATATAGGTATGTTTTTTGTAAGTTAAGTTTTGGGGGTATGTTTTTTGTAATATAATAGAGATAGGGTATGTTTTTGTTAATTGCCCCATATTTATATAATCTTATTGCGAGTAGCACTGCTTCACAAATCACACCACGCATCGCGTGGCCTCCGTGTGCTAGTATAGTTTATGTGTAGATGCCTTATTAAACTTTGGAACAAATAATTGTAAACTAACTCATGTTCTTGACACTAATTACAAAAAAAACTCACACTTGACATTTAAATTCAAAAATTAACTAGCAGTGATGTAACCGCTTCACTACATATATACTCTATCATTTAATTTCGTTTATCGCATTATCATATCATATCTATACTAATAGTTTATGTGTAGAGGCATTATAAAGTATTGAAACAAATAATTGCAAAATAACTCATGTTCTTAACACTAATTACAACAAAAAAACTCACACTTGACATTTAAATTCAAAAACTAATTGTCCATGATTTAACCGCTTCTCTGCATATATATTGTATCATTTAATTTCGTTTATCCCATTATCATATTATATGGATTGTTTTATTCTTTCTCCCTCCTCTACAAACTATAAACTTGAAAAATATTAAAAAATGGAGCAAAATTTTACTATGATCAAACAATCACAAGATAGGTTAGCACCCTTTCTTTCCATTTCGATGTATTTTTTTTTACACCTATTTGATTTCATTTATAATTCTAATTAGATCTAATAAACCGTATTATTTTGTAATTGATGTAACCTTTCTCTCCATTTCGATGTATTTTTTTTTCCAGGTATTTGACATCATTTATAATTCTAATTAGATCCAATTAATAAATCATATTATTTTATAATTGATGTTTGAAACATAAAACAAATCTACGTGTTACGCCACATATAGTTTGAACACATGCGCTAGTATTTATATATACGCACACACGTTCAAATCAACACTTTTCCTGGTCTCTCCCTCCACACATATACATACATATAATAACATACATACATAGATACACACACATATATATAAATATAAATATACATACATACGTATATATATATATATATATATATCTATTCCAGTTGAATACTAATATAGGTTACAAGTCCACACGCACACGCACACGCACACGCACATATATATATTCCAGTTGAATACTAATACAGGTTACAAGTCCAAGTACCCTTTTTTATCCCTTTATTCATTCCATAACTTATGTTTTAGTATTGCTTATATAGTTATATACGATCTTTCTATCTAATATTTCATTGTTTATTTGCTTTTTCTCGGTCTTCACTGTTACGCACTCATGTTTCATATTACTTTTCGTTGTCATAGTTACATTATTAGCCTGGGTTACAACTTTAAGTATTAGTTATTATTATGTTAGTGTCGAAATACATTTGCTAGGGTAATTGAATTTTTGAAATGTATAAATGAACTTATTCGTATTAGGATTTCCTTTAAGAGATGTATTGAAGAAGCACTTATTTAGAATCGTTTTTGAGAGGGTTTACGGTGTCATACTATTCCCAAAAAAATTTGCACTTGGAATTAACTTTTGCTTTTTTTTTGTTACCATAAATGTCGCATTTATTTTAATTTCTAGTCTCACCAATGATGTGTTATAGTGTTGTTTTACTGCATTATGTTTCGGGAATTTCATTTCTATTGCTGATAGTTGTTGTTTTTTTATTAACAGTATTACAGTCTAGCATGAAGACATATAAAACTCAGTTTTAGATCTTGAAATTATGAGTACATCTAGCCTATACAAGACGGAGAAATGTTGTTATCTGCACCATTTATCTTGTTGGATGTATATATAAACGAGGATTTTATCGTCATGTTTTCCTATTTTATGGTGTTATTAGATGCTATAAGTTACATGGAAATTAGCTATACTATCATTTACTGTTTGGCATTTACCTCTTTAGTATAACATAATACGGAATAATGAGAATTTATTTTACGCTATATAGTTTGAGTATTAGATCTATTATGTGGCTGTCCTGTTTCTAACTTCATGTGTTGAAAAGTCATGTTAATTAACTTTCACCACTCAATATTAATATACGTATATGAGGAAATTTATTGTTTTTTAATGTCGTTTCCCCAACTAAGTAGCTTTAAAATTGTTTTCAGCACCGTAGTTGAATTCTTACGTGTAGGTTAAAGTTTTCATTCTAGCTTGGATTATTTACCGTACGTGGGTATATTATTACTGAGAATCTACCTTTGATTTTCTTTAAAATGCTACTCAATACAATTTACCACTCTGCCTAGGTGTTGCTAGTTTGGAAGAGAGTACGTTTTGTTAATAATTTTTGTTCTTTTGACCATCGATATCATATGTGGATTTACAGGGCTCGCAATTTCCTTTATACCATTGCCTAAGATTAGAAAGGTTTCATTAAACAACAATACAAGGTTCATTCAAAATGATAACGCTTGATGGGAGGAAGAATCCGAAGAAGATAAATACAACGATGAACATAGCATCAACAAGCTACAAGTTCTATAAAAAAACGAATAAGCGAGTTACCATATCTATAACGGGTATGTTTTCTCTCTCTATGACGATTCCCCATACGTACAAACAGAATGAATGATTTCTTAGAGGAAACAGAACTGAAATTGTAATCGATACACCTAGCAAGTCAGATAAAGAACTTTTTAGTATTATTATAATATAGAGACAAAGTACATTGGTAGTTAATTCAAGATGACAAGTTTCAAGTAGCCGATTTAAGATGGCAAATCTCCGAATAAACTCTCGAAAGAGAAATTTAAACAACAATAATTTTCTGTATACCCTATTTTCTAAACCATATAAATATAGAATACATAACAGGATAATGGTGGGAATACAAATTCGAAAAAAAAAAATTACTAAAATAAATTTTTTTATTGTCCATTTTAACTAAATGTTCCCGCCAATAAAAATATGATAAATCTCCACGAGTTGAAATTAAGCTTCTTCTCAAGATTATATATTTAACTTCAGCTTCTTTTTCATTTGCCAATTAAATCCATTGCCCATAATCAAATTTTCAATCTTCTCACCATACTCCTTCTTGTGCACATTTATTTGGCCAAACTTTTGAATTCAGAGTGTTACCCGTTTATTACTTACTCGATTTACTAACTAGTATTCTCTGTCTATGCTAATACGAATCTCAGTCAACACTACATACCCGTTTTCTTATAAGTGGTTCAAGTTGATTTGATTAATCCCATTCTTTTCTCAAACTTTCCCAATCAAGGAACCGGTATTCAAAGTTAATGTCGTTTTACCACAAAAGTTAAATAGCAGATCGTTAGATTACTCATTGTATCCGTCATTGATCCTCTGTTTATGGCTTCAGGTAAATAGGTCATCTACGTACAGAATGTATCAAAACTCATACAATTTTGTTTTCTGTCATCTCAAGTCCTTTTTCTTCAAATCCCTCCTTGATGTTCCCATCAGCTTTTCCATTTTTTTTGTCCAAAGAACAAAATATAAATTTAATCAAACATAACAATATTTATTCAAACCAGACAAACTATCCCACAATAGCAAATAAACTATCAAAGAACAAATCAAACTAAGAAGAAAACTCTCCTCCCAAATAAATAACTATCTATCTCTTTAACATCTCTATTTCCTTTATTGTGTTCAAAACATTAACACATAAGAAATTATATATAGGCCCCAACGGAGACTATTATACATTTTTATGGGATGTGGGATAAGCAATCAAAATACCAAATACTATAAAATTGTAATTTAAATCAAACTCTAACAAATCCCCACCTTAACCTCAATTACAATCGAAACTCTTTCAAACGTACTCCACCATTCCCGAAAAAATTTATCGAGCAAACTAAACCAAAATACCCATCAATCAATCATATCCATAAATAACATTCAAATTATTTTTAAAAATCAATTAGTTGGAGCCATAATTGCAGACGCTCTTTTATCCAAACAATATTGTCCATTCTTTTGAATACCTTTCATAACCAACCTCGATTCAGGAGTTACTTTCACAACTCCACCTGCTAATAACCTAATATCCTTTATTGTCCAATACTCCTATTGACATCAGATTCTTTTTTGGTGTGTACCGAACATCTTTCATATTTGCAAAAACTCCATTAGCAACTTCTAATCGAATATTTCCTATACCTTCTTCTTTTATTTCATGAAACATATTTCTTTCTGAACACATATGAACCGAAACTCTAGAATCAAGTATCCAATTGTAGAAAAATACCTTCGTAGTCAATCAGAAGAACAAATTCACAAGGATGAATTTGATCATGCACAATTGACAATTAAACAACCAGAAAAGAAAATAGAACACAATTGTTTTGTTTGTGGTTTGGGATACACCTCCACCACTAATACTAGATTTATTATTGAAGAATAGAATTAAGGATTACAATCTCTCAACTCTCAATCTCTCAAACAATATAGCTAACTATTGTCAAGATCATAAATCAACTTATATATTTGCACGCCTATGACATACTATATATAGCCTACACTTTGAGTTATTCTAGTATAATGTAAGTCTAATCCTATTCAAAGTCTAAGCCTACAAAATAGCTACAATCATGCGAAGCCACATCCTTACAAATATGTATTTGTTGATCTCCTGATTGCTCTCGGTATCCTACGTATATATGGACTCCATGTAAGCGAGGAAAAACCCAACAATTCTCCCCCTTCCGAGCTATGAAAGGAAAGAACTATCTTCATGATCTATCGTGAAGACTCAACCTGAGCTACCCCTAGCCCAGCTATATTGCAACAATTCTCATGCTTCCCTCTAGGCAAGATCTTTGTTAGCATATCCGCACCATTATTGCTTGTGTGAACTTTGCTAATGTAGACTTGCTTTTCTTCTAACACATCCCTTACCCAATGGTATCTTACTTGTATGTGTTTCGATTTGGAGTGAAGTGTGGGATTCTTGCTCAAATGAATAGCACTTTGTGAATCACAAAGTATAGTAAACCTCTCTTGCTCAATACCTATCTCTTGGAAGAATCGTTTGAGCCAAAGGAGCTCCTTACAACATTCGGTAATTGCAATGTACTCGGCCTCCGTAGTTGATAGTGCAACACAACGTTGTAGTTTCGACTGCCAAGAAATAGCACCTCCAACAAATGTAAAAAGATATCCAGAGGTGGATTTCTTTGAATCCAAATCACCCGCCATGTCCGAGTCGGTATAACTCTTGAGTAAAGAGTGTTGATCTCCATAGCAAATGCACACCTTTGTCGTACGTTTAAGGTACCTAAGGATCCATTTAACTGCCTCCCAATGTTCCTTCCTTGGTAGTGACAAGAATCTACTCACCAAACCCACCGAGTAAGCTATATCCGGACGAGTACACAGCATAGCATACATTAGACTCCCAACAGCCGAGGCGTATGGAACATCTTCCATCTTTTCATCGCAAACTTCCTCCAAACTGGACATCTTTGAGCTTAGCTTGAAGTGAAGATCAAGTGGACAACTTACTGGTTTTGATGATTCCATGTTGAATCTTGCAAGCACCTTGTTGATATATCTTTCTTGAGACAACCAAAGTCTCTTTGCTTCTCGATTTCTAGTGATCTCCATGCCTAAGATATATCTTGCATTCCCCAAGTCCTTCATCTCGAACGCCTTGCTTAATTGTCCCTTAAGCTCCTTGATTTTGGCAATGTCCTTGCCTACAATCAACATGTCATCAACATATAATAGTAAGACCAAGAAGTTGCCACTCGAGAATTTTTTGACATAAACACAATGATCAATCATTGTTCTAGTGAAGCCATTCTCCCCCATGAATGTATCAAACTTCTTGTACCATTGTCGAGGGGCTTGCTTTAAACCGTACAAACTCTTTTCTAGTTTGCATATCATGGTTTCTTTGCCTTCAACAACGAACCCCTCCGGTTGCTCCATGAAAATATCTTCCTCGAGATCACCATGCAAGAAAGCCGTTTTTACATCCAATTGTTCAATCTCTAGATCTTGGTGAGCTACGAGACCAAGTATTACTCTAATGGAAGTCATTTTTACTACGGGAGAGAAAATCTCTTCATAGTCAATTCCTTCTCTTTGTCCAAAGCCTTTCACAACCAATCTAGCTTTGTACCTTGGCTTTGAGCTACTATCATCGACTTTCAGCTTGTAGACCCAACGATTGCTCAACACCTTTTGGCCAGGAATCCGATTGACAAGAATAAAGGTTTTATTCTTCTCTAGAGAGTTCATCTCCTCTTGGATAGCCTTCATCCACTCATGCTTGTCATTCTTTCCAAGAGTCTCCTTGAAACAAGTTGGTTCACCTTCATCCGTAAGTAGTACGTATTCATGAGGTGGATACCTACTGGATGGTGCTCTTACCCTAGTTGATCTTCTAGTGGCACGTAAAGATAGTCTTGCTCCTTGTGTATCGGACTCAATTGTCTCCTCTAATTCTTCATTTTGCGCAAGTTCATCATGATAAAGTGGCTCTTGTAGGTTGTCTTCAATAGGTCGATGATCGTCACGATCGTCTTGATCCCTAGTGTCCACAATTTGAGGAGTAGTAGAGTTTGGAACCTCTAACTCTTCCTCGGACTCATCTTCAACCATATCTTGTTCACTTGATTCAATCACAAATTCCTTGTCAAAATCTTTGATGGTTTGATCTTCGAAAAAGATGACATCTCTACTTCGAACAACCGTCTTGGTTAGAGGATCATATAATTTGTACCCGAACTTATCATCACCATAGCTCAAGAAGACACATTGTCTTGATTTGTTGTCTAGCTTGGTCCTCTCGTTTTTGGGAATATGAACAAATGCTCTACATCCAAAAATCCTTAGATGTTTGTAGGAAACCTCTTTGCCACTCCATAGCTCCTCCGGGACTTTTCCTTCAAGAATGGTTGTTGGTGATCTATTAATAATTTGAACCGTGGCACACAGTGCTTCACCCCAAAAAGTTCTAGGGAGATTAGAATGAGATAATAGACATCTAATCTTCTCAACAATAGTACGATTCATCCTCTCCGCCAAGCCATTATGTTGTGGTGTTTTAGGCACACTTTGCTCGTGTCTAATCCCATGGTTTTTACAATATGAGTCGAACAAACCTATATACTCTCCACCATTATCTGTGCGAATACACTTGAGTAGTTCCCCAGTTTCCCTTTCAACCATTGTATGGAATTGTTTGAACACCTCAAACACTTGACTCTTGAGCCTCAATGGATATGCCCATAGCTTCCTAGAGTGGTCATCGATGAATGTCACAAAGTATGTGCATCCTCCAAGAGTTTGAGTACTCATAGGACCACACACATCCGAATAGACTAGATCAAGCACTTTGTCCTTCCTTTGAGCATGTTTATTGAAAGAGCCTCTATGTTGCTTTCCCATTAGACAATGAGAGCATCTAGTAATGTCTTGATCATCCATTGTAGGTATGAGTCCACGGTTTGATAGCATCTTGAGTCCTTTTTCACTCATATGGCCAAGTCGATTGTGCCATTTTACTTTCTTTGATTCAAGAATATGAACCTCATTGTCGAGAATCACAAGTTTGGTTCGATAAAGAGTACCTTCTTTAACACCTTTCATCACCATATTCGAATCTTTGATCAACTTCCAATGTCCTTCACCAAAGAAGCTAAGGAAACCTTGATCATCAAGTTGTCCGGATGAGATGAGATTCAACCTGAACCCAGGGATGTGCCTTACATCCTTCAACATGATTACATGTCCAAGTTCTGACTTGACATGTACATCTCCAATGCCAACAATTTTGGATACACCATTGTTGCCCATTCTTGCTTCTCCGAAGTCTCCTTTCTTGTAAGTGTGAAAGAACGACTTGTGTGGTGTCACATGGAACGAAGCTCCTGAATCAATGATCCACTTTTTATCCATGGAGACGTAGCAAATTTCATTAGAACCTACCACAATCAAATCACAATGTGAATGCACTATTGTCACACTATTGTCATCACCCTTTTTGTTCTTAACCGTGCCATTAGCTACATCCTTTTTGAAGGTGTAACACTCGGATTTCCAATGGCCACGTTTGTTACAATAATGACATTGATCACTCTTCTTGTCCTTCGAATTGCTCTTGGTTTTTGTATGAAATTGCTTCGTCTTTCTCCCCTTCTTGTGTTCATAAAACAGTGTATCACCTTGTGAGTTATTTCCTCCCCCTACGCTTGTCGCAGTCCTCCGTAGGTCCTCATTAAGAACAGCATTGAAGACCGTTTCTTTAGAGAGAATTCCTTCCGGTGCTGAGGCACTTAGAGTCACCGTAAGTGTCTCCCATGACTCCGGTAGTGAACGTAACAACCACAAGGCTTGCATCTCATCTGTGAAGTGAGTTTCCATTGATGCTAGTTGGTTTAGATAATGCTCCAATTGATTTAGATGTTCAGTCATTGAGGTTCCATCATGATAATTCAATTGAGCAAGTTGCTTTAATAAACCAACCTTTTGTCCCGATGTTCTCCGCTCATACAACCCTTGAAGCTTCGACCAACACCCATACGCTGTAGTGGTGTTGTCTACATGATGTATTACTCCAATGTCGATGTATTCGCGTATGTAACCCAAGCATCTCCTATCTAGGTTTCCCCACTCCCTCATATCCGCATTAGGTGGCCTTATACCGAGCTCTTCAATAGGACTCGCCAAGTGTTTGACATATAATCTATCAAGCATCTTGGTCTTCCATATGCCATAGTTGTTCCCGGTTAGCATCACCATCTTCGGCTTGTCTCCTCCCATGGTCGTAACCTGTTGCTCTTGATACCAATTGTAGAAAAATACCTTCGTAGTCAATCAGAAGAACAAATTCACAAGGATGAATTTGATCATGCACAATTGACAATTAAACAACCAGAAAAGAAAATAGAACACAATTGTTTTGTTTGTGGTTTGGGATACACCTCCACCACTAATACTAGCTTTATTATTGAAGAATAGAATTAAGGATTACAATCTCTCAACTCTCAATCTCTCAAACAATATAGCTAACTATTGTCAAGATCATAAATCAACTTATATATTTGCACGCCTATGACATACTATATATAGCCTACACTTTGAGTTATTCTAGGATAATGTAAGTCTAATCCTATTCAAAGTCTAAGCCTACAAAATAGCTACAATCATGCGAAGCCACATCCTTACAAATATGTATTTGTTGATCTCCTGATTGCTCTCGGTATCCTACGTATACATGGACTCCATGTAAGCGAGGAAAAACCCAACAGTATCCAATCTGAACAATCACTTGGTTTTATTGTGTCAGAAAACACAAATTCGGAATCTGATTTTCCATCATCCATAAGGTTCGCAACTGGTTCATTCGGTCGTTTTAGTTTCGGGCAATTCACTTTCCAGTGTCCTCTTTCATGACAAATTGCACATTCATCTATCGTTACACCTCTCCTACCATTATTGTCACCATTTAATTTTTTCTTCGAGGTTCAATTCCTATTTGCCCTAATTATAAATGCTTCATCTTGGTTAATCGTTCTTTGCATGCTAACATCTTTTTTCATGTACTCATTATTTACCAAACCATTCGACACATCTTCATATTTTTTATTCTCTTTACCATACAATAAATTAATGTTAAGATAATCACACGACTCATGCAAATAATTTAGTAACAATAATGTCTTATCTTCATCATCAATTGTAACATATAAATTCAACAAATTTTCAAGTATATACCTGTTGAGTTGTTCATGCATAACTTTTGAGATCTATGCCCATCATCTCACACTGCCACATCCAAAAAATAGTGTATCTATCAACAATTTTGATTTCAAACTTTAGATTCGTAACCATAGCTCTAATACCAATTTGTTGTGTGAAAGCATCAATAACCAACAAATAAGTATGAAATAAACAAAATATAAATTTAATTAAACGTAACAATATTTATTTAAAACAAACAAACCATCCTCACAATAAAAATAAACTACTAAATAACAATCAAAATAAGAAGAAAACTCTCCTCCCAAATAAATAATTAGTTATCTCTCTAACTTGTCTATTTCCTTTCTTGTATTCAAAACATTAACAAATAAAAGAAATATATATATAGGCCACAAGAGAGACTATATTATACATTCCTATGTGATGTGGGATAAACGATCAAAATACCAGATAGTATAAAATTTTAACTGAAGTCAAACTCTAAAACCACCTTTTTTTTCTACTCTTGGATCAAAACAACGAATTTTCTGCAAAACAATATTGATTTTATTTTAAAGGTGTTTATTTCCGTTTTGTTTCCCAAACTTTTGGCAAACAAGAAATGGTTTTCCGAGCACACATTATTCTAAGTTATTTGATCTGGGGTCATTTTTAGATTGAATAAAAAAAGAATCCAAAATATTCGCTTTTGACTGCAGATAAAAAAAAAATTTGCTTGAAACAACTTACATTTGAAATCTGGTTAATGCAAATATGAGCACACAGTTTCAACTTCTTACAGGTCGGATTAGTTATAAACTTATATACCTCACCGACATCGCATAATACTGAATTGGACTTGTAATGCATACTCTCCTTTTCCATCTGAATCTTCTTCCTTTATTTCTTTGAACATAGTTTTTGGATGTTTCTTTGTGATCTTGCCTCGACTTCTTTCAAATTATTTTCGCCTTCTTTGTTATTTGGGGTTGACAATTGGTGCAATTGTTGCGAAATTAGCCGCAACATATGATCTAGTTGTCTCCACCTCTCATAGTCGATTTTTTGTTAGTTTTTGATATAATTATGAACCTTCAATTCAAAATCTTCAAGTTTTCGTGTTGAGTTGACAAGATCTGCAAGTTGTTGTTTATTTTGGCTTGACCGGGATCGAGTTTGGGCTATTGAAACTTACGCTCTAATACCAATTGTGATTCCCACTACGTACAAAACACAAAGAATGGCTTTTTAAAGTAAAACAAAACTGAAATTGTAATCGATACATATAGCGAGACAATTAGAGTACTGTTTATTAGCATTGTAATATAGAAACATAGTACAAAAATAGTCCATTTAAGATGGCAAGTCTCCAATATCAAATTCGAGATCCGAGCAAACTCTCAAAGAGGAAAGTTAAACAACAACTTTAGCATACTGTTAGCACCAGATTTCTGGTCTAAATATTATTTGTTATCTAATGATTTTTACTGATAAATCCTATCTGCTAGTTAAGAGCTAAGACAGTGGTGTTAGGTTTCAAGTAACGTTGCAACATCTGTTACAACCTTCATAAGACAAATCTGTTAGGTTCCAAGTAGATGTTGCAACCTCAGTTGCAACCTAAGTTCCAACCTGCTAAGACAGCGTAGGTGGTTTCAAGTAGATGTTGCAACCTCAGTTGCAACCTAAGTTCCAACCTGCTGTTTCTGCAGGATTCTGTCTTATTCTTAAAACATGCATTACTATTCTTTAATGATTATTATTTGTGTTAAAGTATGCAGGATATATTCTCATGTGATCCTAAAGGTTTAGTATGCGTTTATTGAGAATTATCAAAGTGGTAAGAAAAGATTTCCTAAAAGATACAAAGAGATTAGTTATGTTTCCTTTACATAGATAAATCTATATCTCTATTTTTATACAAATCTTTATCACTTGTTTCAATCTTTGTTCCTTATCAATTCAGTATGATATGTTTAAGATTGAATGAAATATGGAGTTAATGTTTCACATGTATATTTAAAAGATATTATCTTTAAAAGATATAATATTTGTATATGTTTTCTTGTTATAGGAAAATACTAACTCCTACAATCAAGCTTGTTATTAAAAAGGTATCAACCAATGATGATTGGAGTCAATCCACGCTGAAGAATCACGTAATGCTTGGAAAGATTGAAGCCAATCAATAAAGTCAAAAGCAATCACAAAAGACATTCAAGATAGAAGAATGTTTTTACTTGCTTATATAGTTGATAACTTAGCTTGTAAAAGGGTGTGTTCTAAATTATAAACAACTCATTCAAGAGAGAATACACAAAGAGCGTACAAAAGAAAACAATGGTGGGATGTCATTGATTTATAATTGATAGTTATGAAAGTAGGAGCAATATAGAGATAGGCAGAAAAACCTAGAGCGAGTCTAAGAGTTTTTCATTAAGACTTGAATCCTATATTGTAAGTTTTTTATAATATCATAATCTGGGTAAGTGCCCCGGAGACGTAGCGTAGTTAGGTGAACTCCGTTGTTAAATGTGCGTGTGAATTATTTCAAGTACATTTAACTTTACACAGTTCTGTCCATTAATACACTTGGTTCCAACTGTGGTTGCAACCTCACTTGGAACCTTACTGCAAAATGCATCTAGAACAGCGGATAGGAATATCAATTGGTATCAGAGCTTCACACTAGATCTTACTTAGTGTGGATCCTGTGTTCTAGTAAATATGGACTTAATGAGGGAAGGAAACGCTTTCAACAAAGCCCAATTGCTTGAAAGAGGAGTAAACTATGGAGTATGGAAAATCAGAATGAGGTCCTTCATTAAACAACAAAATGAACATGCATGGAAAGCTGTGATGTATGGATGGGAGGCTCCAACTGCCAGTGACGGTGAAGGTGAACTGGTTTATATACCTGAAGACAAATGGCCTGCTGATGAAGACAGGAAATCAAGTGCCAACTCAACAGCCATAAACTTGATCTTTGCTGGTGTAACTCTCAGTGTGTTCAGGTATATCTCTCACTGTGAAACTGCCAAAGAGGCATGGGATATTTTGCAAGTTACTTTTGAAGGAACTGTTAAAGTAAAAGCTTTCAAACTCCAACAGTTAACTACTCAATTTGAAAATTTCAGAATGGAGGAAGATGAAACCATTGAACAATTTAATGGTAGAATTTGCCATATTGCTCATCAAGCTGGAACCTTAGGTGAAAAATACAGTGATGCTAAACTTGTTAATAAAACTCTAAGGTCACTCCTAGAAAGGTTTGAAATTAAGGTCACAGCTATTGAAGAATCAACAGACTTAGATAATCTTAAACTTGAAGAACTTATAGGAAATCTAAGCACTCATGAGCTAAAATTCTTCAAACATAAAAGACCAGAAAAGGGAATAGCCTTTCAAGCTAAGAAATATGAACCTAAGGTCTGTGAACAAATGAGTGATGAAGAACAGCTAGCCTTCTTTGCTAAAAAGGTGTACAAAAATTTCTACAAGAAAAAACAGGATGATACTGGAACATCCAATAACTTTCAGAAAAGGGATAATCAATTTAAGTCAGAATACAGGTTTAATAATAACCCTACAGGAAAATGGAATCCAAAAGAGAAGGATAATAAATATTACAAGCCTAGAGAGATTCAATGTAGAGAATGCAGAGGTTTTTGTCACATTCAGGCTGAGTGTGCAAATACTTTAAAAAAAAATGCTTATATAACCACTCATAGTGATAGTGATTCTGAAAGCAACAGTGATGAAAAGGATGATTCTAACTTTGTTAATTTTATGGGAATAATCACTGAAAAAGAAGTTACTTATGAAAGTGACTGTGAGTCTGTTTCAACCATAGTTACAACTGCTCTTAAAACCTATAGCAGTGATGAGGAAGAACCTTCTGATGAAAACATTACTCAGCAATATCTTGTCCTGTATGAAAAGTATCAATGTCTAAGTAAGCAATCCTTGATCATAAACAAACTTAATATTAATCTAAAGGATGAGGTTAAAAGTCTTACTGAGCAGCTTAACGTACAACTGGCTGAACTTACTGAAACTAAAAAGAAATAAAAATGTTGAATGTTTTTGGTTCAAAAAAATTAGATGACATGCTGTCATATTCTAGAGGCTCTAAAGATAACAGTGGTTTAGGTTACTATGGTTGTGAAAGTACAGGAAAAACTACCTTTGTTAAAGCTGTTGCTAAAGCTGAAACTCATGTTTTTGACAATAAGGTTAGAAGCTCAGTTCCAACCAAAGTTGCAACCAGGAATAAAACTCATGTTTTTGACAATAAGGTTAGAAGCTCAGTTGCAACCAAAGTTGCAACCAGGAATAAAACTTATGTTCTTAACAATAAGGTTAGAAGCTCAGTTCCAACCAAAGTTGAAACCAGGAATAACCTGAATATCTTTGAGGATAAAACTAACTTTAGGGTGAAGCTGTGTAATTTCTGTAAAAAACCTTGTCATTCAGAAATCAAGTGTTACTTAAAGAGAAACATAAGGTACATCTCTCAGAAAAACTGGTTGGCTTATGTCAATAAAAATTTGAACTGGGTCTGGAAAGTTAAAGAAAAAGCTACCTTAATTGCTAATAACAAAGCTGTCATTACCTCTTTGAATGTTGTTACTTCTAATGATTGGTATTTTGACAGTGGTTGCTCTAAGAAGATGACAGGTACTTCAAGTCTCCTAAAAAATATCACTAATCTTACAGGAAACACTGTTGTGTTTGGAGGTGGAGATACAGGTAAAATTGTTGGTAAAGGTACCATTAACAAACCTGGAATGCCTGATATTGATGATGTTTTTCTTGTAGATGGTCTAAAAGCTAATCTTATTAGTATCAGTCAACTTTGTGACAACAAGATGATTGTTAAGTTTGACAAAGATAGATGTCTAATTACTGATTTCAACAATGATTTAGTCATGACTGGTGTTAGATCAACAAACAGCTGCTATGTCTTTGAAAAAGCTGAAAAAGAGTTGCCTCAAAGTAGGTGTAATCAAGCTATTACAAATAATGTGGATATTTGGCATAAAAGGCTTGGGCATGTGAATTACAAAACCTTAGATAAGCTTGTTAAAAAGGAATTGATAAGAGGAATTCCTAAACTTAGTGCTAAAACTCAAAGTGTCTGTGGTGACTGTGCTATAGGCAAACAAACAAAAAGTATTCACAAAAGTACAAGTCAAATCTACACTAAGAGAGTCCTAGAACTTCTTCATATTGAATTAATGGGTCCTATGCAAACTGCTAGTATATGTGGTAAGAAGTACATTTTGGTAGTTGTAGATGATTTCTCTAGATACTCTTGGGTAGTGTTCTTAAAGGATAAATCTGAAACTTTTGAACTGTTTAAAACTCTGTGCTTAAAACTGCAACTTGAAAAAGGTTCCACCAGTGGTAATATTGCTAGGATTAGAAGTGATCATGGAACTGAATTTGAAAACATCAAGTTTAGAGAGTTCTGCAACTCCTTAGGTATAAGTCATGAGTTCTCTGCTCCTAAGACTCCACAGCAAAATGGCATAGTTGAAAGAAAAAATAGAACCATTCAGGAAATGGCTAGAGTCATGCTTAACTCTAAGAAACTTGCCAACAGATTTTGGGCTGAAGCTGTTAATACTGCCTGTCATATAGTTAATAGAGTTTACATTACTAAAGGCACTTCCATGACAGCTTATGAAATATGGAAAGGTAGAAAACCCAATGTTAAGTATTTTCAAGTCTTTGGGTGTGTTTGCTACATTCTCAGAGATAGAGAGCATCTTGGTAAATTTGACTCTAAAAGTGATAAAGGGATCTTTCTTGGTTATGCTCAGAATAGTAGAGCTTTTAGAGTCTTTAATCAAAGAACAAACTGTGTTATGGAATCTTATAATGTGTTATTTGATGACCTAAAAACTGTTGATGAGATTACAGGTGATGATGAACAGCCTGAGATTCCAGAAAAAGAGAAAGAAGAAACTCAACAAACAGGAAGTCCCATAGTGGTTGGAAGTCCAGTTGCAACTGAGGTTACAACTGAGGTTGGAGCTGAGGTTGGAACCGAAGTTGAAACCCAGAATTCAACAGAATCTGAAGAAGAAGAAGGAGGATCTGCTATCCCAACTACAAGCAAGCCACGCTATGTAAGGACTCAGAAAAACCACTCTCTTGACAATGTCATAGGAGAAGTCACTTAAGTTATGAAAATCAGAGGTAAGAGAAATAATGTTGTTCATTTTGCTTGTTACCTTTCTCAGTTAGAACCTAAGAACATAAAAGAGACTTTGGAAGATAGTGAATGGATCTTAGCTATGCAAGATGAACTGTCCCAATTTGAAAGGAATGATGTATGGACTTTAGTACCCAAACCTTCTAATAAAAATATTATAGAGACTAAATGGATCTTTAGAAATAAAAGTAATGAAGATGGAGTTATTATCAGAAATAAAGCTAGTTTGCTAGCTCAGTGTTATACACAAATTGAGGGAATTGATTTTGATGAAACCTTTGCTCCTGTAGCTAGAATTGAATCCATTAGAATGCTACTTTCTCTTGCATGTATGTATGATTTTAAACTGTTTCAACTTGACATAAAGAGTGCTTTTCTGAATGGTGTGATTAATGAAGAAGTTTATGTCTGTCAACCTAAGGGATTTGAAGATCCTAACTTTCCTGAACATGTTTATTTGCTGAAAAAGGCCTTGTATGGTCTAAAGCAAGCTCCTAGAGCTTGGTATGATAGATTAACCAAGTTCTTGATTGAAAAAGGTTTTAACAGAGGGGGAGTTGATAAAACTCTGTTTACTAAGAAAACCACAAAGGACATAATAATTGCTCAAATCTATGTTGATGACATTGCTTTTGGCTCTACTTCTAATAAAAGGACAGAAGAATTCATTTATGATATGAAGAATGAATTTGAAATGAGTGGTGGAGGTGAACTAACTTACTTTCTAGGACTGCAAGTTAAACAGAATGAGAAATGCATTTTTCTATGCCAAAGTAAGTATGCAGACAATCTTGTTAAGAAGTTTGGTCTGAGTGAGAGTAAAGTGAAGAGAACCCCTATGAGTACCATTCTTAAACTGTCTAAAAATGATAAAGGGAAAAGTGTCTGTCCCAGTCTTTATAGATCCATGATTGGAAGTTTGCTGTATTTAACTGCTAGTAGACCAGACCTTTGCTTAAGTGTAGGAGTTTGTGCCAGATATCAGGCAAATCCTTTAGAACCTCATCTTCTAGCTGTTAAAAGAATTCTAAGGTATGTAAAAGGAACACTTCACCTAGGCCTATGGTATTCTAAAGATACAAACCATTTTCTAAGTGGCTACTGTGATGCAGATTGGGCAGGAAATATAGATGATAGAAAGAGTACTTATGGTGGTTGTTTTTATTTTGGAAACAAGCTTGTTTCTTGGTTTAGTAAAAAGCAAAATTGCATCTCTGTATCTACTGCTGAGGCAGAATATATTGCAGCTGGAAGTGGATGCACTCAACTTATTTGGATGAAACAGATGTTAACTGATTATAATGTTAAACAAGAAATATTAACTTTGTTTTGTGACAACAAAAGTGCTATAGATTTGGCTAAAAATCCAGTTCAACATTCCAGAACTAAACATATTGATCTAAGGCATTACTTTATAAGAGAACTAGTTGAAGAAAAGAGCTT
Organism: Primula vulgaris; assembly: GCA_963920805.1. Lineage (NCBI taxonomy): Eukaryota > Viridiplantae > Streptophyta > Magnoliopsida > Ericales > Primulaceae > Primula > Primula vulgaris. Next base: position 25,034,939 of record OY987216.1, read on the forward strand.
AATTTTAGAACATGTTTCAACTGAAAGACAATTAGCAGATATTTTCACAAAGCCCCTTGATACAAACAAGTTTGAATCATTAAGAAGTGACATAGGGGTATGTCATTATCAATCTAATTGAATATTCTTGCTAAATATGTCTGTGTTGAGTACCTTCAATAATTTTTATTTCTAAGGTTAAGTCTTGATTGAGCTATGATGTTTTTGTTTTGAAAAAGCCGCTTTTTGGTGTCTCAAAAACAGATGTGAGGTAATCTATCTTTAAAACCTCTCTGGTAATAGAGTTGCAAGCACAAAGTGCAAATTTTTTTTATGCTGGTTGCAAGTTCAGTTGCAACACTAGTTGAAACCTCATGCTCAAAGTAGCAGGTTGCAAGTTCAGTTGCAACATCAGTTGAAACCTCTTGCTCAAAGTAGCTGGTTGCAAGTTCAGTTGCAACATCAGTTGAAACCTCAGTCTGTAGTGTAACAGCCAAGACAAAGTCTTGTTATTTTTGACATCACTTATACTCTTTCCTTGCTGAGGTCATCAAACTAGTTTTTGTGTAGAAATAAAAACGGACTTGTTCAATATAAGCTCCTAAAATCTAATTTTTATTAGAGTTATTCAATGATAAATATATTTTCTTGGGTAAATTGCTAAATTTTAGTCTTTCCAAAAGTTTCAATATCTGTTAGTTACTATATTTATCTTGAATCAAGTCAAATTTCCTTCAAATCTTCAACTTTTGAATATTCAAAATTTTGGATTAATCTGTTTTACAAAGAATATTTATCTGTATTGGCTGGATATTTCCTTCGTGATTTTGCTGTGATTTTTCTGTTTAAAATTCTGTTGCTAATAAATCTCCTAAATTCAAGCAAAATCTGTTTCTAAATTGATTTGAGTGTATCTTTTTCTAATTGTAAAAGGATTTGCACTTTATTGCTATTTACACAAACCTCTATTAATATCCAAAATCAGAATCAATTACACAATTACTCTCTCTCTCTTTCTATTAAACAAAAACCCCAAGGTCTCTGTAAAACCCACTGCGTGGTTCTAAGCTCAGTTCTAACCCTAGTTGCAACCATGTCTGCAAAATCTCCTAAAAACCCTAATCTCAACAGTGATGATGATTGTAGTCTTAGGGACCTCATGTCTAAATCTCCAACCAGTGCAGGCTCAAAAGCTAACGTAAGTGAGTCTACCTCATCTAAGAAACAGAGAACTAAGAAACGTGCTAGGAGATCTTTGGAGGATGATCATATTTCTGCTGTTTTCACTTATAAATCTAAGTTTAATGAGATTGATTCTAGGTTCTGGAGTAGGACCATGTATAGGAGGTTTAGGTCTTTTGCTGGTAGGGAGATTCACAGTGAAAGAAGACTTAATTTGGTCAATTATCCACATATTCAAGTACATATTGAGAAATTGCTATCTGATGTTGGCCTAGAAAGAACTATCTCTTATCCTGATTCTTATTATCCTGCTGTTATTAAAGAATTCTATGCTAATCTAAGTAGTAATGTATTTGATGAGGGTGATCCTGCCTCTGGCAGAGTATTTTTGAGAGGTGTAACTCTAGATTTTACCCCTAAGTTGATAAATGATTATCTCAGTTCACCTAGCCCAACTGTTAACAGTGCTGAGCCAGACATGGAAATTATTTCTTTAGTTCTAACTGAAAAGAACAATAGATTTGATGGTAGCTCCATTAAAACATCATCCCTCACCTTGTGTGCCAGTGTGCTGCACAAAATAGCTAGGTTCAATTGGAATCCCACTAACCAGCCATCTAAAGTAAGCAAGGATATGGCTATATTTCTCTATAGGATCATGTCATCTTTGCCAATTAATTTTGGTAATCATGTATTTAATCTGATTAGAGACTTCAGTGATTCTGATTCACACTCCATTCTGCTACCTTTTCCATGTTTAATCACTGGAGTGATTATGGCTCAAGTCTTACCTATGACTAGATCCCCTCCTATTAGAATAGCCACTGAACGAATCACAGATTGTCCCTCAGCCCTGTATATCTCTGCAAAACTACTAAAAGAAGGGCATGTAAATGACATTTCTGGTGACAAAGGAAAGGAAAAGGAGACTTCTAGTGCTCATTCAGAAAAGAAGAAAGGAGTAAGGTGGTATTTGAAACAGAAGCTGGCTTATAATGAAGAAAGGAGGGCTGAATTGGATGCTGATGATTACCAAATTAAGAAGCTCCTGGTGAATCTAATTGAAAGTGAGGATGAAGGAAATAGTGATGCTACTCACAGTGATGATGGTTTTTCCATAAGCAGTGAGAATGAAGATGAAGAAGTTGTCAAAGAAACACCTCTAAGAGAGAGACCACCCCAGTCAGACATACCTCGTGACTAGTGAGTCAGGGTTGTGCCAAATAGGGGGAGAAGAAAATTTTATGTTTCATGTTTTATGCTTCAGTGTAATGTTTTTCATTTTCAAGTTTTAAAGTTCAATTACCATTGTTGTACCAAGACTATGCTTGTGCCTGTTTGGCCTTAATATTTCTGCAATTTCTTTTTGAAATTTCTTGTTGAAGTATGACTGTCTTTAAACTTGAATCTGGTCTGAAAACTCACTGAATTGATATATTTTGTGCTTATATAATGCATGCAACTCTAACTTGCAGGGGAAGCTTAAAACAGATACCTCACAAATATTTATATAAGACTTACAGAACAAGACTATGTTGAAATATATTTGCAGGTGGATTTATGTGGTTTATAAACTTAATTGATTTGTCAAAACCAATGACAAAGGGGGAGATTGTTAGGACCAGATTTCTGGTCTAAATATTATTTGTTGTCTAATGGTTTTTACTGATAAATTCTATCTGCTAGTTAAGAGCTAAAACAGTGGTGTTAGGTTTCAAGTAATGTTGTAACATTTGTTACAACCTTCATAAGACAAAGCTGTTAGGTTCCAAGTAGATGTTGCAACCTCAGTTGCAACCTAAGTTCCAACCTGCTAAGACAGCGTAGGTGGTTTCAAGTAGATGTTGCAACCTCAGTTGCAACCTAAGTTCCAACCTGTTGTTTCTGCAGGATTCTGTCTTATTCTTAAAACATGCATTACTATTCTTTAATGATTATTATTTGTGTTAAAGTATGCAGGATATATTCTCATGTGATCCTAAAGGTTTAGTATGCGTTTATTGAGAATTATCAAAGTGGTAAGAAAAAATTTCCTAAAAGATACAAAGAGATTAGTTATGTTTCCTTTACATAGATAAATCTATATCTCTATTTTTATACAAATCTTTATCACTTGTTTCAATCTTTGTTCCTTATCAATTCAGTATGATATGTTTAAGATTGAATGAAATATGGAGTTAATGTTTCACATGTATATTTAAAAGATATTATCTTTAAAAGATATAATCTTTGTATATGTTTCCTTGTTATAGGAAAAAACTAACTCTTACAATGAAGCTTGTTATTAAACAGGTATCAACCAATGATGACTGGAGTCAATCCACGCTGAAAAATCACGTAATGCTTGGAAAGATTGAAGCAAATCAATAAAGTCAAAAGCAATCACAAAAGACATTCAAGATAGAAGAATGTTTTTACTTGCTTATATAGTTGATAACTTAGCTTGTAAAAGGGTGTGTTCTAAATTATAAAGAACTCATTCAAGAGAAAATACACAAAGAGCGTACAAAAGAAAATAATGGTGGGATGCCATTAATTTATAATTGATAGTTATGAAAGTAGGAGCAATATAGAGATAGACAGAAAAAGCTAGAGAGAGTATAAGAGTTTTTCATTAAGACTTGAATCATATATTGTAAGCTTTTTATAATATCATAATCTGTGTAAGTGCCCTGGAGACGTAGGCTAGTTAGGTGAACTCCGTTGTTAAATGTGCATGTGAATTATTTCAAGTACATTTAACTTTACACAGTTCTGTCCATTAATACACTTGATTCCAACTGTGGTTGCAATCTCACTTGAAACCTTACTGCAAACTGCATCTAGAACAACGGATAGGAATTTCACATACCGTACTACATTTTTCTACCCTATAAATACAGAATACATAACTGAATAATGGTGAGAAAACTCGGAATAACAATTAACTAATTTTATAAAATTGTTCGTTGTCCATTTTAAGTAATTGTTCCCACCAATATAGATATGTTTTACACCCTGCCCATTCATCTTATTATTATTTATAATTCCAATCAACCATCCACCCCTATGATCAGATTAACATCCACCTTTTTGTTTCCCGCTAGGTGTCAGACTATACACGTACACTTCAACAGGAACCTCCAAGCCATAGTAATTAGTAATTCTTATCACTTTATAGTCCTTAGAGTCAGAATCGAACCCAGCGACACGATTATATGCACGACTTCTAAAGGGGGTTTCCCATTGCAGCTGGCGGTGATCCGATAGTAATTGTCATAAGCAAGACGAAAAGTGGTTTTAGAGGCTCCTCGAAGCCGTTTCGCGTCCGTTTCGAAGATAAAGATAGAGAGCATAACGTCAACAACAAGTTCTCGCAAAGACGAATAAGAGATTTACCAGATACATGATGGGTGCATTTACTCTCCGCCGTGTATTTCAACAGTGATATTTTTTCCAAAATACTGAAATTTAGGCAAGTAGTCGTTGTACTGCAGAGTTTAATCAGAAAAAATGATTAACAAATATGATATCGTGGTTGATGTAAGGTTTTAATAATCTGTTGAAGTATTAAAAGTTATTTCTCCATGTAGTGGCAGAACCTTAATATGATGGGAACATTTACTCTCCTTCGTGTATTCATATTTTTTTGGTCAATTCCATGTTTTTTAATTAGATGCATTCTATGATGTTTGATCCCAATACAAGTGTGGTATTGCGACTTTGGTTACTCGACTTTTCCAATGTTCTTTTATGTTTATCTGTGAGTATGTTTTATCATGAGTTTATAAATGCGGCTTCACTATGTTGTACTCGTGCTAATGACCAAGAGCAAGCAACTTGCTTACCCATTGTCTGAGTCAATTTCCTTTTGATTTAACAATTTTTGGAATTGCGAGGTCTTGGTTATCACTGAAAGGAAAAGGCTAGCGATGTTTCTCTTTGATCAATTGTACATCATGTTTTATTTAAAAAGCTAATGATTTATGCATGTTTTACTCCTTAATTTTAAGATTTATAAACTGTAATTTCCGATGCCATGATTATTTGCTTTTCTTCATTTTTATTTTGGGTAATTCTTCAAATAGTCTATGTAGAGGAAGAATATTATAACCCCATGAGAATACATGTCTTTTTTTGGTTTCTTTAATTGAATTTCTACTCTCTCAATCACACTGGATGATCACTGGTTGTTGCAATTGTTTTTACAGAGCGAAAACCTGTTAGAAAAGATTGTTCCGACTTCCGTCATACTTTTTTTACTCACGTAGTTGCTAGATTCACAACCTAATACTAAACACACACTCGTTCTACAGCCCATCCACCCCTTGATCCCTTTATCATGTAGTTTCAAACTTTTCTTCATTTTTATTTTGGGTAATTCTTCAAATGGTCTATGTAGAGGAAGAATATTATAACCCCATGAGAATACATGTCTTTTTTTGGCTTCTTTAATTGAATTTCTACTCTCTCAATCACACTGGATGATCACTGCTTGTTGCAATTGTTTTTACAGAGCGAAAACCTGTTAGAAAATATTGTTCCGACTTCCGTCATACTATTTTTAACTCACGTGGTTGCTAGATTCACAACCTAATACTAAACACACACTCGTTCTACAGCCCATCCACCCCGTGATCCCTTTATCATGTAGTTTCAAACTTTGAATGAACTCGTAATTGCAATGAAAAATGACTACTTACCTAGAATTAAATCACCAACCATTATCATACGGGGAGGGCATTAATTAGAGTCCACAAGTTTTAGTTATCACAAAGACAATACAACAATAACATTTGAATGAAAATGATTTAACGACTCAGGTTATACCGATCAACGGAATAATAACAATAATCTGTTATGTTGTATCCATGATTACCGGAGTTTGTAATGTCCCACTGTTTGACAACATTCTTATTAGATGTTGCATTGGTTCGGAGTTATAATTAAGACTGGTCTCCAGTAAAACATTTTAAAAAAAAAACTCATTATTATTTATCGAATCCGATTGGACTAAGGAGCCGCTGTATCGACGTAGCATTTTGCTAATTTTAGTTCAATTTCCATTGTTGGTAATTATGGGGATCATTTGTCTACTATTTGAATCCATTGCTGCTCAAATTTAATTAAGTCAAAAATCTTTCCATTTACTTTTTTAATAGACTAGTACTCACTAATCTTATTATTATTTAGGACTACAAAAATTATATGTCATTGATATTGAACTAATAGAGAGTTATTTAATTTAATAGAGGCGGTGTTTAATTTAATTAGATCATTAGCAAGTATTGTGAGTTCGGGTACCATCATCAAGAGAGGTGGGTTTTTTTTTCCGAGAGAGAAAGAGTGGGAAAAAGGAGAAAAGAAAAACATAGCCGCCGTCTTCATAGCCTGGGGTGGGGGAGGAGGTTAACTCCTGTTAACTCCTACCCCTAGGCCCTTATCTTCACCATCTAACACCTGTGCTAACTCACCTCTGTTGATCCACCACACCTATAGCGGTGCCGTCAAAAAACCCTAAAACCAGTCGCCACTCACCTCTCCTTCCTATTCTATCAATCGACATTCTTCCTCTCACCCTCCTCTTCCCTCTTTCTCCAATCTCATCTCCTTTTACCTGATCTTACATCACCGTACGGTGGGGCCTATACGCAACAGTTCTTTAGACTGTTTCGTAGGCTTGGTTATCGTCCCGTACTAGTGTGGAGACAAGTTGCTTGCAACAGGTTCGGATCTGTTTCATGACATTTTTCACGGAGTGTGAGCCTCACCTCCTCGGCTTGATGGGTTTTGGGATCTGAGACGGGCGGTCTGGTTACGGGTTTGGTACGACAACATCACTTGGGTCGGGATTGACGGATATTCGGGTTTGTTACGGGTCAATGTTTGTCTTAGTGGTTACTCATCCACACTATTGGTGAGTTTTCGGACTATTAAGTATGATTTATGGTGATATGATATATTTTTGTAGTTGTCGTAGTCTACCCACCTTTTGATTTTGATCAAACACAGTGCCACTTTGGTTTTTTACTTTTCGCTTTCGGAGTATTGACTTGTTTGGGTGATTAGCTGGTGCTCTTTGTTTGATATATGGGTATTCATTTTTTTGTTCTTTCGGATTCGGTTGGTTGATATGTTTTGTTCGGGTCCCCTTTCCCGACTGTAATCAAAGATAGACTAGCAAAGCTCGGACCCCGTAAGACTGTTTTTACTCAAGCTCTAACAGTGACAGCTATATTGTCTTTCTATTGTCTTTGCATGAGATTGTAAAATCGTTGGAAAGCAAAGTTGGTTAGTGATTGGCAGATCGATAGGTTTTAGAAAGTTAGCACAAGTTATACCATATGTATTTATTTGTATGATACAATACTCGTTTCGATTGTTATTTTTTGAGCGGTGATGGAGCTTTTCTCTTAGATCGTTGTAATCGGTGATTCAATTAAGTTTAGGTTTTGGTTGGCGATTGTGTGGTGTGTGCGGACGGATTCGATTTTTTGAATTATATTTTTAAGTTTTTTGGCTTGGTACGCATGTTTAGATCAGTTTTAATTGTGTGTTGGCACCCCAATGGTGATTTTTGGATCGTCCCGAGTAGAATTCTAAAGAGTTTCCTGAGTTTCTTATTTATCTGCGCCTCTTGCTCTGCTGCCTCTACTACTACTCGGTGTTTCGACTAATTTGATGTCTCTCACGATAATATTTCATTGCTCTTAGATGATCGTCGATATGGCTTTTATTTTTACTTACGTTTTATTTTGGTTTCTTGTGTTTACTTTGTTTTGGGTGAGATAATTTAAATGACTTTTTAGAGTTGCGGGCTAGTATGTCTATGTATTTTTTGTTGTCTTTAGCCTTTTGTATTTTGCTCCAGAGGCAATGATGCTTGTAAAACTTGTTATTTTGATTAATGATACGTCCGATTACTTTGGAAAAAAAAAAGAGTCCGGGTACTATCTCATTTGTACCCCAGTTTGGATCATACTACACTTTCATCCTACTTACATTAAACCCCATTAAATTAAATTCCTAAACCGGAACCGGACCTCTCTACCTCTCCCTTTTCCGTCTTCCAAGTTTAGGTATTTTGCTATTTAGTCCCTTGCTTCTTATTGTTATTTGCTTGGTTTGGATTGTAACCTTAATTTTTTTTTACTTATTCTGATGACAAAGAGGTTCCTTTTGCCCATGCAAGTTGCTTAATAAGAAATCGAAGTGAAAGGGGATATTTGGGTCCATGTTAAATGAAACAACAAGAACTTGAAACATGAATGTCAAACACTAGTGTCCCGGTTTTTTCCCCCTATTATCTGCTATCTTTCAAGACCGTTTGATAATTTTGCTCAAATTTTAATTTTCACCTGTACTTGTTTCGCATGTTTGCAAGCTTTTATAATATAATATGCAAATTTTATAACTGTTAGGACCAGATTTCTGGTCTAAATATTGTTTATTGTCTATTGGTTTTCACTAAATAAATCCTAACTGTTGTTAAGAACTAAGACAGTACTGACAGGTTTCAAGTACCAGTTGCAACCTCAGTTGCAACCTTGGCTGACAGGTTTCAAGTACCAGTTGCAACCTCAGTTGCAACCTCAGTTCTAACCTGTTGTCCAGCAGAATTCTGTTTAGTTCTATTTATCTGCATAACTATTCTTTAATAATAATCATGTGTTTTAAAGTATGCAGGATATATTCTCAAATGATCTTAAAGGATTAATATGTGGTTATTGAGGAATATCAAAGTGTTAAGGAAAGATGTTGTATTAAAGATGTAAAGAGATTAATTTATAAGGTTGTTTCCTTTTGAATATGATCTCTTCTATTATGATTATCCTTATCACTTGTGTCAAATCTTTGATCTTTATATATTCAGTAAAGACACGTTTGAAGATTGATTATATGGAGTTGAATGATATGGAAAGATATTATCTTTAAAAGATATTATCTTTATATGTTTCCTAGTTAAAGGAAAATACTAACTCCTACTTTTAAGCTTGTTATCAATCAGGTATCAACCAATGATGATTGGAGTCAATCAATGCTGAAGTATCACGCAATGCATGGGAAGATTGAAGCCAATCAACAAGTCAAAAACAATCAAAAGATATTGAAGAATAGAAGATTGTTTTACTTGCTTATATAGAGTTGATAACTAAGCTTGTAAAAGTGTGTGTTCTAAATTATAAAGAACTTATTTTCTAGAGAGAATACACGTGAGCTTCAAAAAGAAAACAATGGTGGGATGCCATTGATTTATATTTGATAGTTATAGAGTAGGAGCAATATAGTGATAGGCAGAAAAACCTAGAGGGAGTCTAAGTTTTTCATTAAGACTTGAGTCATATATTGTAAGCTTTTTATAATATCATAATCTGGGTAAGTGCCCCGGAGACGTAGCCTAGTTAGGTGAACTCCGTTGTTAAATGTGCATGTGAATTATTTTCAAGTACATTTAATTTTAAAACAGTTCTGTCCATTAATACACCTGGTTCCAACTGCAGTTCCAACCTCACTTGGAACCTTAATGCAAAACTGCATCTAGAACAGCGGATAGGAATTTTAATTGGTATCAGAGCTTTACACTAGACCTTACTTAGTGTGGATCCTGTGTTCTAGAATAAATGGACTTAATGAGGGAAGGAAACGCTTTCAACAAACCTCCATTGCTTGAAGGAGGAGTGAACTATGGAGTATGGAAGATCAGAATGAGGTCTTTCATCAAACAGCAGAATGAACATGCATGGAAAACTGTGATGTATGGATGGGAGGCTCCAACTAGCATTGATAGTGAAGGAGAACTGGTTTTTATACCTGAAGACAGATGGTCTGCTGATGAAGACAGAAAATCAAGTGCCAACTCAACAGCCATAAACTTGATTTTTGCTGGTGTAACTCTCAGTGTATTCAGGTATATCTCTCACTGTGAAACTGCCAAAGAGGCATGGGATATTTTGCAAGTTACTTTTGAAGGAACTACCAAAGTTAAAGCTTTTAAACTTCAGCAGTTAACTACTCAATTTGAAAACCTTAGAATGGAGGAAGATGAAAACATTGAACAATTTAATGGTAGAATCTGCCACATTGCTCATCAAGCTGGAACCTTAGGTGAAAAATACAGTGATGCTAAACTTGTTAAGAAAACTCTTAGATCACTTCCAGAAAGGTTTGAAATAAAAGTTACTGCTATTGAAGAATCAACAGACTTAGATAATCTTAAACTTGAAGAACTTATAGGAAATCTAAGCACTCATGAGCTGAAATTTTTTAAACCAAAAAGACCAGAAAAGGGAATAGCATTTCCGGCTAAGAAATCTGAACCTAATGTCTGTGATAAAATAAGTGATGAAGAACAGCTAGCTTTCTTTGCTAAAAAGGTTTTCAAAACATTTTACAAGAGAAAAGAGGATGATACTGGTTCTTCTAAAAACTTTCAAAAAAGGAATAACCAAGTTAAGACAGAATCCAGGTTCAATAATAACTCTACTGGTAAGTGGAATTCTAAAGAGAAGGATAACAAAGATTATAAGCCTAAAGAGATTCAGTGTAGAGAATGTAGAGGCTTTGGTCATATTCAGGCTGAGTGTGCTAATACTTTAAAAAGGAACAAAAATGCCTATATATCCACTCATAGTGATAGTGATTCTGAGAGCAACAGTGATGAAGAGGATGAGTCTAATTTTGTTAACTTTATGGGAATAATCACTGAAAAAGAACCTACTTATGAAAGTGACTGTGAACATGTTTCAACTGAAGTTACAACCACTCTTAAAACCTACAGCAGTGATGAGGAAGAACCTTCTGATGAAGACATTTCCCAGCAATATCTTGTTCTTTATGAAAAGTATAAATGTCTGAGTAAACAAACCTTGATCATAAGCAAACTTAATGTTAATCTAAAAGATGAGGTTAAAAGTCTTACTGAGAAGATGAACTTACAACTGGCTGAACTTACTGAAACTAAAAAGAAAATAAAACTGATGAATGTTTCTGCTTCAGAAAAATTAGATGACATGCTGTCATATTCTAGAGGTTCTAAAGATATCAGTGGTCTAGGTTACTATGGTGGTAAAAGTACAGGAAAAACTACCTTTATTGAAGCTGTTGCTAGAGCTAAAACTCATAATTTTGACAATAAGGTTAGAAGTTCAGTTGCAACCAGATTTGCAACCAGGAACAAAACTCAAGTTTTTGTAGAGAAGGTTAGAAGCGCAGTTATAACCAAAGTTGCAACCATGAATAAACTGAATAGCTTTAGGTATAAAAATAACTTTAGGTTGAAGCTGTGTAATTTCTGCAAGAAACCTGGTCATTCTGAAATCCAGTGTTACTTAAAAAGAAACAGAAAGTATATTTCTCAGAAAACTTGGTTAGCTTCTGTTAATAAAAATCTGAACTGGGTCTGGAAAGTTAAAGAAAAAGCTATCTTAATTGCTAACAACAAAGCTGTCATTAACTCCTTGAATGCTGTTACCTCTAATGATTGGTATTTTGATAGTGGTTGCTCTAAGCACATGACAGGTACTGCAAGTCTCTTAAAAAATGTCACCATTCTTACTGGAAACACTGTTGTGTTTGGAGGTGGAGATACAGGTAAGATTGTTGGTAAAGGTACCTTAAACAAACCTGGAATGCCTGTTATTGAGGATGTTTTTCTTGTAGATGGTCTAAAAGCTAATCTTATAAGTATCAGTCAACTCTGTGACAACAAAATGATTGTTAAATTTGACAAAGAAAGTTGTCTAATTACTAATCTTAACAATGATTTAATCATGACTGGAGTTAGATCAACCAACAGCTGCTATGTGTTTGAAAAAGCTGAAAAAGAATTGCCTCAAAGTAGGTGTAATCAAGCCATTACTAATAATGTGGATATTTGGCATAAAAGGCTTGGGCATGTGAATTACAAAACTCTTGATAAGCTTGTTAAAAATGAATTGATAAGAGGAATTCCTAAACTAAGTGCTAAAACTCAAAGTGTCTGTGGTGACTGTGCTATAGGTAAACAAACCAAAAGTATTCACAAAAGTATAAGTCAAATCTACACTAAGAGAGTCCTAGAACTTCTTCATATTGACTTGATGGGGCCTATGCAAACTGCTAGTATAGGTGGTAAGAAGTACATTCTGGTAGTTGTTGATGACTTCTCTAGATACTCTTGGGTAGTGTTCTTAAAAGATAAGACTGAAACTTTTGAACTGTTCAAAACCTTGTGCTTAAAACTTCAACTTGAAAAAGGTTCAACCAGTGGTAATATTGCTAGGGTTAGAAGTGATCATGGAACAGAATTTGAGAACAGTAAGTTTAGAGAATTCTGCAACTCCTTAGGTATTAGTCATGAGTTCTCTGCTCCTAAGACTCCACAGCAAAATGGCATAGTTGAAAGGAAAAATAGAACCATTCAGGAAATGGCTAGAGTCATGCTTAACTCTAAGAAACTTGCCAACAGATTTTGGGCTGAAGCTGTTAATACTGCCTGTCATATAGTTAATAGAGTCTACATTACTAAAGGCACTTCCATGACAGCTTATGAAATATGGAAAGTTAGAAAACCCAATGTTAAGTATTTTCAAGTCTTTGGGTGTGTCTGTTACATTCTCAGAGATAGAGAGCATCTTGGTAAATTTGACTCTAAAAGTGATAAAGGGATCTTTCTTGGTTATGCTCAAAATAGTAGAGCATTCAGAGTCTTCAATCAAAGAACCAACTGTGTTATGGAATCTTATAATGTATTATTTGATGACCTAAAAACTGTTGATGAGATTACAGGTGATAATGAACAGCCTGAGATTGCAGAAAAAGACAAAGAAGAAACTCAACAAACTAGAAGTCCCATAGTGGTTGGAAGTCCAGTTGCAACTGAGGTTGGAACTGAGGTTGGAACTGAAGTTGAAACTCAGAATTCAACAGAATCAGAAGAAGATGGATCTGCTATGCCAACAACAAGCAAGCCACGCTATGTGAGGACTCAGAAAAATCACTCTCTTGACAATGTCATAGGAGAAGTTGCTCCAGGTATGAAAACCAGAGGTAAAAGAAATAATGTTGTTCACTTTGCTTGTTATATTTCTCAGTTAGAACCTAAGAATATAAAAGAAGCTTTAGAAGATAGTGAATGGATTATAGCTATGCAAGATGAGTTGCATCAATTTGAGAGAAATGATGTATGGACTTTAGTACCCAGACCTTCTAATAAAAATATTATAGGGACTAAATGGATTTTTAGAAATAAAAGTGATGAGGATGGAGTTATTATCAGAAATAAAGTTAGGTCGGTAGCTCAGGGTTATACACAAATTGAGGGAATTGATTTTGATGAAACCTTTGCTCCAGTAGCTAGAATTGAATCCATTAGAATGCTACTGTCTCTTGCATGTCTGTATGATTTTAAACTGTTTCAACTTGACATAAAGAGTGCTTTTCTAAATGGTGTGATTAATGAAGAAGTTTATGTCTGTCAACCTAAGGGATTTGAGGATCCTAACTTTCCTGAACATGTCTATTTGTTGAAAAAGGCATTGTATGGCCTAAAACAAGCTCCTAGAGCTTGGTATGATAGATTAACCAAGTACTTGATTGAAAAAGGCTTTAACAGAGGAGGAGTTGATAAAACTTTGTTTACTAAGAAAACCACAAAGGACATAATAATTGCTCAAATCTATGTTGATGACATTGTCTTTGGCTCTACTTCTAATAAAAGATAGAAGAATTCATTTCTGATATGAAGAATGAATTTGAAATGAGTGGTGGAGGTGAACTAACTTACTTTCTAGGATTGCAAGTTAAACAGAATGAGAAAGGCATTTTTCTGTGCCAAAGTAAGTATGCAGACAATCTTGTTAAAAAGTTTGGTCTGAGTGAGAGTAAAGAGAAGAGAACTCCTATGAGTACTACCCTTAAACTGTCCAAAAATGATAAAGGTAAAACTGTCTGTCCAAGTCTTTATAGATCCATGATTGGAAGTTTGCTGTATTTAACTGCTAGTAGACCAGACCTTTGCCTAAGTGTAGGAGTTTGTGCCAGATATCAGGCAAATCCTTTAGAACCTCATCTTCTAGCTGTCAAAAGAATTCTAAGGTATGTAAAAGGAACACTTCACCTAGGCCATGGTATTCCAAAGATACAAACCATTTTCTAAGTGGCTACTGTGATGCAGATTGGGCAGGAAACATAGATGATAGAAAGAGTACTTCTGGTGGTTGTTTTTATTTTGGAAACAACCTTGTTTCTTGGTTCAGTAAAAAGCAAAATTGCATATCTTTATCTACTGCTGAGGCAGAATATGTTGCAGCTGGAAGTGGATGCACTCAACTTATTTGGATGAAATAGATGTTAACTGATTATAATGTCAAACAAGAAATATTAACTTTGTTTTGTGATAACAAAAGTGCTATAGATTTAGCTAAAAATCCAGTTCAACATTCCAGAACCAAACACATTGATCTAAGGCATCATTTTATTAGAGAACTAGTTGAAGAAAAGAGCTTAATTTTAGAACATGTTTCAACTGAAAGACAATTAGCAGATATTTTCACAAAGCCCCTTGATACAAACAAGTTTGAATCATTAAGAAGTGACATAGGGGTATGTCATTATCAATCTAATTGAATACTTTTGCTAAATATGTCTGTGTTGAGTACCTTTAATAATTTTTATTTCTAAGGTTAAAGTCTTATTTTGAGCTATGATGTTTTTGTTTTGAAAAAGCCGCTTTTTGATGTCTCAAAAACAGATGTGAGGTAACTTGTCCTTAAAAAACCTCTCTGGTAATAGAGTTGCAAGCACAAAGTGCAATATTTTTTTTGGTTGCAAGTTCAGTTGCAACCTCAGTTGAAACCTCATACTCTCAACAACTGGTTAGAAGTTCAGTTACAACTTCAGTTGAAACCTCGTGTTAAAAATACTGGTTGCAAGCTCAGTTGCAACATCAGTTGAAACCTCAGTCTATTCTATAACTGCCAAGACAAAGTCTTGTTATTTTTGACATCACTTATACTCTTTCCTTGCTGAGGTCATCAAACTAGTTTTTGTGTAGAAATAAAAACGGATTTGCTCAATTTAAGCTCCTAAGATTTAATCTTTATTAGAGTTATTCTTTGATAAACATATTTTCTTGAGTAAATTGCTAGGTTTCTTTTGTTCCCCTAAAAGTTAGATATCTGTTTAAGTGTTCTTTATCTTGAATCAAGTCAAATTTCCTTAAAAAGCTTCAATTTTTGAATTTTTGAATTTTGGATGAATCTGTTTTGAAAAAGGAATGTTTATCTGTGTAATTGGCTGAATTTATCTTAATGCCAACTGTTTCTGTCGTGATTATAGTATGATTTATTTTTCAAAATTCTGTTGATAAAATACTTCCTATTTTTAAGCCAAAATCTGTCTCTAAATTGATTTGCATGTATCTATTTCCAATTTCAAAAAGATATGGTCTTTATTGCTATTTATACTAACTTCTTTTTACTATCCAAAATCAATTACTCTTTACAGAATTACTCTCTCTCCCTATCTCAGTAAAATCGTAAGTCCTCTGTAAAACCCTAGTTTTTCAGAAAAACCCACTACCAGGTTCTAAGTACGGTTGAAACCTCCCAGTTGAAACCATGTCCAAAAACCCCAATTCTGATGATGATTGCACCCTCAGAGATTTTCTGAATAAATCTCCAACTCGTCAAGGTTCCAAATCAAAGGTAAGTGAGTCTTCCTCACCCAAAATTAAGCGCACTAAGAAGCGTGCTAGAAGGAATTTTGATACTGACCCTGCTATAGCTAAGTTTGAGTATGTTCCAACAGTCAATCATGTTGATCCTCGTTTCTGGAGTAGGACAACATATAGGAGGTTTAGGGGAATGGCTAGTAAAGAAATTCTGTGTGAAAGAAGGCTTAATTTGGTTAGCTATCCTCACATACAGGTGTATGTTGAGAAATTACTCTCTGCTGTTGGATTAGCCAAAACTATTTGTTATGCAGACTCCTATTACCCTGCTGTTGTAAAAGAATTCTATTCCAATTTGAGCAGTGGTGTCTTTGAAGAGGGTAATCCTAAGTATGGAAGAGTGTTTTTGAGAGGTGTAACTTTGGATTTCACCCCTAAGTTGATTAATGACTATCTGTGTTGTCCCAGTCCTACTGTAGACAACAATGCTGAACCAGATTTAGAAATTCTAGCTTTAATTCTAACTGGGAAGAACACTAGGTTTGATGGTTATTCCATCAAAACATCCTCTCTCACATTAAGTGCTGCTGTGTTGCACAAAATTGCTAGGTTTAACTGGACACCCACCAAGCAATCTTCCAAAGTCAACAAAGATATGGCTATTTTTCTGTACAAGATTATGTCTTCACTACCCATCAACTTTGGCCTTCATATCTTTAATCTTATAAAGGAATTTAGTGATGATAATTCACCATCCATTCTGCTTCCTTTCCCCTGCCTCATATCTAGTCTTATTCTGGGCCAAGTCTCTTCTCTTGGTAGAGATTCCCCAATAAGTATCCAGAATGAACCTTTCACTGAGTGTCCAACTGCCCTATATATTTCTGCTAAGCTGTTAAAGGAAGGGCATGTCAATGATATTTCTGGTGAGAAAGGTAAAGAAAAAGAGGCAGAGCCTTCTGCTGCCTCCTCAACAAAGAAGAAAGGAGTGAGGTGCTATTTGAAACAGAGATTGGCTTATAATGAAGAGAGGAGAGCTGAATTGGATACTGATGATTATCTGATCAAAGAGCTGTTGGCAAATACAGTTGAAGATGAAGAAGAAGATGGTAGTGAAGCTACTCATAGCAATGATGGTTTTTCAATCAGCAGTGATGATGAAGTTGATGAAGATGTGGTTCACGACAGACCTCTTAGGGAAAAGGCACCCTTTACAGACATTCCAAGTGACTAGTGTGTCCTGGTTCTGTCAAATAGGGGGAGTAATGGGTTGAAAGTTTATGTGTTTTCATTTTGATGTTTTCAAGGCTTTATTCTGTTTTTCAATTATGCTGTATTAAGACAATTTTATGCCTGTTTGGTTTTAATCTGTTTGGTCTTAATCTATTTGGCTTTAATAATTCTGTAATTTCCTTCTGAAAATATCTTGATATCTTGTTGAAGTATGAATGCCTTTAAACTTGAAACAGGTCTGAAAACTTACTGTGTGCACATACATTGTGCTTATATAATATGCCTGCAATTCTAACATACAGGGGGAGCTTACTGATATTGAATTTGCAGGTGGTTGGGATGATTTATAAACTTTATTGATTTGTCAAAACCAATGACAAAGGGGGAGATTGTTAGGACCAGATTTCTGGTCTAAATATTGTTTATTGTCTATTGGTTTTCACTAAATAAATCCTAACTGTTGTTAAGAACTAAGACAGTACTGACAGGTTTCAAGTACCAGTTGCAACCTCAGTTGCAACCTTGGCTGACAGGTTTCAAGTACCAGTTGCAACCTCAGTTGCAACCTCAGTTCTAACCTGTTGTCCAGCAGAATTCTGTTTAGTTCTATTTATCTGCATAACTATTCTTTAATAATAATCATGTGTTTTAAAGTATGCAGGATATATTCTCAAATGATCTTAAAGGATTAATATGTGGTTATTGAGGAATATCAAAGTGTTAAGGAAAGATGTTGTATTAAAGATGTAAAGAGATTAATTTATAAGGTTGTTTCCTTTTGAATATGATCTCTTCTATTATGATTATCCTTATCACTTGTGTCAAATCTTTGATCTTTATATATTCAGTAAAGACACGTTTGAAGATTGATTATATGGAGTTGAATGATATGGAAAGATATTATCTTTAAAAGATATTATCTTTATATGTTTCCTAGTTAAAGGAAAATACTAACTCCTACTTTTAAGCTTGTTATCAATCAGGTATCAACCAATGATGATTGGAGTCAATCAATGCTGAAGTATCACGCAATGCATGGGAAGATTGAAGCCAATCAACAAGTCAAAAACAATCAAAAGATATTGAAGAATAGAAGATTGTTTTACTTGCTTATATAGAGTTGATAACTAAGCTTGTAAAAGTGTGTGTTCTAAATTATAAAGAACTTATTTTCTAGAGAGAATACACGTGAGCTTCAAAAAGAAAACAATGGTGGGATGCCATTGATTTATATTTGATAGTTATAGAGTAGGAGCAATATAGTGATAGGCAGAAAAACCTAGAGGGAGTCTAAGTTTTTCATTAAGACTTGAGTCATATATTGTAAGCTTTTTATAATATCATAATCTGGGTAAGTGCCCCGGAGACGTAGCCTAGTTAGGTGAACTCCGTTGTTAAATGTGCGTGTGAATTATTTTCAAGTACATTTAATTTTAAAACAGTTCTGTCCATTAATACACCTGGTTCCAACTGCAGTTCCAACCTCACTTGGAACCTTAATGCAAAACTGCATCTAGAACAGCGGATAGGAATTTTAATAACATTTGAACATAATCTTACAACAATATTTTAAAATATTTAATGTTCATTTTACACGTATTCCAGATTAATTAAATCATGTGTAGTTTTCTCCTAGAAAATAATTACCGGTATATATTGTATTGTATAATTATTTCAACTTTTTTAAACAAATAATTTTTATTAAACAGTTAAGGGTCATGAAATGCAGAAGATCCGTACTCCAAATGTAGTTGACATTTAATTTTTTAATAAATGGGGTCAACATCTGTATAAATTTGTGTAATCTGTAATAATAGGAGTATTTACTTATTGTGTAGTCTGTTGTATTTTGATTTTAGTCTATTCGTAACGGAATTCACACATTATCCCTCTTTAAATACTGACACTTCAGATGACCAAACAATACAAAAAAAAACTGTCACTTTAACCATTAAAAGGTCATTTTTTATTTGAGAAAATTACCCCAGCTTATAGGTACACACGCTCCCCCAATCTTTTGATTTTTAATTGATTTTTCAATTGATTTAGCTTTTATAAGTTTAATCAGACAAAAATATCATTCGAATAACTATGAAATGGAAGGTGCAGAGTTCGATTCTTATTAACGGGTGTATTTGTGAAATCATTGATCCTTTTTAATAAGTTTAAAAAAAAAAAAAAAAAACTTCATTATGTTTGTTCTATTGAGGGTCCTCTATATGGTTTTCATGAGTGTTCATTTAACTTGGGGTTTAATTATAATTATATTTATAAAAAAGATGTTCATATACTACACAATAATGTTTGATTTAGTGAGAGTCAAAAGTTGTAACAAGACTGTCACTAATTTATAAAATTGTCATAAATCTGTCGCAAATTGACTAAACTGTCACAAAGTCATCACAAAAACCGTCGTTAATAAGCTCGTAACAAAAAATACCGTCACTAATCCCGTCGCTATTTGGGTATTTTTTTGTAGTGGGCCGGAATATTATTGTTTTCAATTTCAGTACTTTAGAATTTTATTTGAGATCGGAATGGGGTTCTAGGGCGCTACCGAATTGATGCACAAAAAAAATTTACTTTTATACAAAAAGAAAAGTCATTTTGTCGAAAAATATTAAGAAAAAAAAAATTATTTCTGCAAAAAGAAAAAAAATGCTATGAAGGGAAAAATACAATTTAGGGCGCAAAAAAAAAACCCGCAGTTGACGTGCTAACATCTCTAGGTTCTAAAATTCGATTCGGAGACGGAAAGTCTCACCTCTATGTTTTCGTTTAGTAAACTTGGTACGGAAGAGTTTTAGTAATGGTTATTAATTACACTAGTTTAATTTGCTTATTTAGCAAGAGTGGTTTGTTTTGAGATACAATATATCTTGGATCTGTAACTAAATGTCCTTTGTTACCATGCCTTGTTATTCTCGAAGTCTCTTTATTAATTTAACTTTTATCGAATTATCGTTTCCTGTTTTTGCAATCAATTTCATGTTTCCGTGTTGTTATAATTCAAAACTAGGTATGCCTCACTAACCCTTGTCAGTTACGTTCATAGATGGTAATTTTAAATATATTTACTTTTTATCCAGGAGGGTTTAGATAGATGTGATGCATACAAAGATAGATATTTAGAGAGTCTCTCACTTTTTTCTTTACTTATTGAAAAAAAGTTCATTTTCAACAGCACAAGGTTCAGTTAAAATGCTAGAGGCTAATGGGGAGGAAGAAGCGGAAGAGGATAAAAACAAGGAAACAGATCAGCGTATATTTATGAAACGAATAAGTGAATTACCAGATAAATAATAGGTACATATTTTCTCTTCCCTGTTATGTATGTTAACTATAACTTTTCGATGTACTGGATTTTCTCAAGGGATTATTATGAAGTAGGTTTAAGCAGAGAACGATTAACAAAATCTAAAATCTCGTATTTTTGTCTTATGAATCAGGACTGCGAGCTAGTCTTATATTAGTTGCGTCTTGCTTTTTGAAAAAATTCGCATGTCGTTCAATTAAACCTTGCTTTCTATTTACAGGATGTTAAGGTTTATATGGGTGTAGTACATATGTTTGGGGAACTTGTCCTAGAGATCCATTTTGTGGAAAAAAAAATCCATTTTTCCAAAATTTATTCTTCAATGTTAGTTTAATTGTACCATTAGGCAGAAAGAACATGAGAAGGTTAGGTTTTATATATTAAAATTTTATTACTTATTCTGTCATGAACCCTCTTCAAAAGAGCAGAGATCGGGTGTGGGCCACTTACAAAGAAGCTATCAGAACGATTGTCGACAACATTAGAAGTCATAGCACAGATTTTTTTTTGACTTATCAATCGGTTGATGACCAAAAAGGTGATGATCAGATCCTCATATACCATGCATACTCAAATTGATGCCTAGACCCCACTTCCACTTCAGAATCAAATTCTTTCTTGTTAACAAGTTTCGATCCAGGTGCTCGAGCATGTGGAGCAATTTTAGATGCTGAAACTAAATGAGAATTTCTAGTTGGTGAAGGGAAGAATATAGCAGATTACTGTAGCAGGTTTCCCAGGCATTTTCATAGGTGGAGAAGAGGGCTTTACTTGGGCATGAAAACTACTTTTTTCAGAACTCTTCATGACGCAGCAACTCAATCAAAAAAAATTTCTTTAGATTCAGTACCATTTTCATAGACCCGCTTTTGTGAAAAATACGTAAGCGGTGATGATGGTGATGATGGCGTAGAATTACTACTTTGACTACTTGAAAAGGAAGATTTGCTTTCATAGGGATAACAAGGATACCACCACCCAATGCTAGTTCTAGATCTCTGTGTATCGTCACCGCTGAAATGCTATGTAGATTTGTAACGCCCAAATTTAGATACAACCATGATGTAAATAAACATAAGCGACGAGGTCAATCTATTTCAGGTGGAAAAATAAGTTCTCTAGCTACAACAAACATTACATTTAGATGTCAAAATTTGTCTCTAAAATATTAGTACTTTTTATTTGTCCTCAAATTTAATGTTTAGGGACCAAAATTAAAAAAATAATTGTCTCCAAACACAATCCGGTATCAACATAAGTAGACAATTTAGATATGTCACTAAATGTATTTCTAGACAAAATTAAATTTCCCTTAATAAATTAAAATTTAGATTTGCATGAAAAAATAATATTTTTGTATCTAAATTATTATTTCTGTCTATAAAAGTTACTATTTTTGAGACAAATTTTGATTTTATCTAAAAATATTGTACTTAAAGCTTTAGTTTTTTTTAGTGTGTCTTATAGGGTCTCGAAGCTGAGAAGTGGTCTTATTTCTTATTTATGACATGTCCTAAAATATTTAGGGACATTCAATTTATTAACATTAAACAGCATATTTCAGAAACTAATATCTTTACTCAGTTGGTATGGTAGTCTAGATAATGGTAAGTGGTAATACATTTGATCAGAGGCGGAATTAGGATTAGATAGTTGGGTGACAGTAAAAAAATTGCAATTAGAATTTTAAGAAAAATAGCACTAAAAATAACCGAAAGACGAGTTTAAACATTTTTTTTTAATGTTAAAAAAACGAGCTGGTCATTGCAAAAAACACGGAAAATTTAAAATTTTAAAGATATTTTTTTAGTTTGATAACATTAAAAGAAAGTATCCAAAAAGTATTTGTTAAATTGTATGAATACATATAGAAATATATGTTATTATTGAAAATAATAGAAAATGAAGTTTTAAACTTTTACTCATGTAACTAAAAGAACATAAAAGAACATAAAAGAGAATAAGTTGTAATAAGATTAGAATCGAACAAAAGATCTCTCATTCCATTTTATGTAGTGTTATCAAATGAGCTAAAAATGTATATATATCTTATAGGGGGCAATTAATATACGTAACCTAATTTTGTGGAAAAAATTCCTATAAAAAAATGTTTTTAAAATTTGCGGGATGGCGGCGCAACCCCTCGCACCCCCAAAATCCGCCCCTGCATTTGATCGAAATGACTAGTTAGAAATAATATTATAATGAATAAAACACAATGGTGCGTTGCCCATGATAATTAACTTGTAAAAAATGGGCGAAATTGCTTAATTGTTCCTTTGTGATATAATGAAGCTGTAGTGTGTGTATTCCTCACTATATATGTTTAAGACACTCATCTGGTTTCTCTTTGATTAACATGCAACGATGATCTTACTTCACCAAAGAAGGTAACTTCAATTTCACATTGATTGATTCTCGTGACCCATTCACTGTCGGTTATTAGAGTCCTCTAGGGGTTATTTTTGTTATCGCCTTTCACTTGTAAGTAATGTTGCGTACTTTCAGGTTTGGATTCTTTAAGGTGCAAGGGGGTCAATTGCCCCTCCTTGGTTCTGGACAAAATGCGAAAAATAATATGTTTTTCGGATATTTTTTGTAAATACAATATGCCTAGACTTTTGTTATATATAAAATTTAGTGTAAATATCTTCAGAAATGTTTTATTAGCCTAGATGGTAAAGTATTGTTTTCAATAGGATGTTTAAATTTTTTAACCTTTATTCAATTTTTACCCCTTCTTGTTTAACTCTGAGGATTCGTCCCTGCGTACTTTGACAATGAAGATCGATTATAACTGTTCATTCTTGTGATATTTTTGTTTTATCACTCTAACCAATGTACATTATAAAAGTGTAGTAATAAGCAAACAATGGTCTCCGTGTTAGGGGTGGGTACGGAGCGTATTGAGATCAATCTAACCAGTAAATTTAAATCTCAACCCAACTTGTTACACTTAAAACCCCAACTCAACTCAACCCAATCCGCAAAATAAATTACGGATTTGGATTGATTTTTAAATTTCTATTTTGATTCTTTATTTTTCATAGTTTGCATATTCAAACTAAATTTTAAAATAAATTAAATCTTTCAAAGAAAAATATAAATTAAATATTTCATATTTTGCATAATCAATCTAAATTTTAAAATAAATTGAATCTTTCAAATAGAAATATTAATGAAAACCAATAAAAATACGTTTAGAACATCCACGAACAATTAACAAAACTAAAATATAACAAGAGTGTGGTTGATATATTGAAATACACATATAATGTATATAAATATATATTTATATTTATAGATATATATTGTGGGTTGAAACGGATTGGGGCGGATTAACACGCAGTTTGTAAAATATAACTCTAACCCAACCCGTAAAATATATAACGGATTGGGACATGACGGATTGATTTTTTTTATACACTCAACCCGTCCCAATCCGCACGGATTGGGTTACGGGTTGGGTTTACGGATTTTTAGCCCACTCTAACTTCGTATTAATAAATCCCAAGACTCCAATGGAATGGCGTTTCAAAGCAACTTGCACACAAGAAGAAGTAGCACAAATACATATTGAACTTCGGATTCAACCAAACATAAAACAATCCACAAATCATAAAAGGGTCTAACAAACTCACTCAAATAAAATGTAAGATCAAGAAAACTCTACTCCTCGTGACCACTACACCCATGAGCTTATGTACATTTTAGCGGTAAAACATCACCCTTTTGGCATTGTCGTCACTACACCAAAGTTAAGAATTAGAAATAATAGTTTTAGAGACAATAAAAAAAAAAATCCAAATATTAATTTTTCGGAACAAAAATAATTTTTTAGACATAAAAGTAAATTTTTTGTTCCCAAATCTAATTTTAGGCACATAATTTGAAAAAAAAATTGTCTCCAAAGAAATCTCATACGAACATAAGGAAACAATTAAAATTTGTCTTCAAATATTTTTTGAGACGAAATTAAATTGTCTGCTTATGTTTGTATATGATTGTCTTTGAATACAGTTTTTTTTTTCAAATTATCTGCCTAAAAGTTTGATTTGGGGACAAAATTTATTTGTGTCTACATGATTATTTTTGTCCCAAAAAGTTGTCATTTTCAGACAAAATTTAATTGCCTCTAAAAAAAAGTGTCCCTAATTCTTAAGTTTGTTGTAGTGTTTTGAGGGCAGTGAGTGGTCTAACCGGGGTATCGACACCTGGCACCCTCGTACTGTGAGGCCCACCACGGCCAGCTCATCGAACTACTATCGGATGTTTCTGGTTCCATGTAAAAGCCAGCTCGAAAAGACTACCAGATGGGCATAATGTGCATGTGGAATGTATTTTTTTGGAGGTGGAATGTAACAGACATATTAATTGGCAGGAACACCTATTATGAGACCAGTTAGACATATAGCAGTTATTCGTTTTACTCCAACAGCAGTTACCTAATTGTTATTTAAATTCAAATAATCATGTAGGTTGATTTGTATAAATACCGTAGTGAACTTCTAATTAGGATATGCTCAAAAATATTGTTGTTTAAAACATTCTCTCGTGGAGAGTTTGTTTATGAAAATTAGCCATCTCGAATTGGTCTTATTTGTACTCAATATTAACATTCCGTACTTTATATATACTACATTACAGTACTCTAATTAGTTTAGTTTATCATTTCGATTCCGATTTCAGTCATTGTTACGTAATATAGTTCGTATGGTTTCATACTTAATCGGGGTTGTTACAGGGAACAATGGGGACCGGGCGTGTGCATCTAGCATATGTATGACAAAGATGATATGTCAATGACTGCTGGAGACCTTCTGCTGTGAAGTTGTTCTCGTCCCATAGCACATGGTAATGAGCTGGTCGATTGGTACCCCAAATGCATGCCTGCATGGCTGCACAAGTAGAAGTCGAAGAAACAAACATACAAATACACAATTGATGTTAAAGCACCAGCAATGAGTACGTCTCAATGAGTATGTTTGTAATGGAAGTGCATTTCATATTTCCTTATGAATTAATCAATGTGGAAATAAGAATTGGATCAGTGCCGTCTCCAGCGTTTTGCAGGCCCAAATCAAATTCCGATCTGAGGTTTTAAACATTACGTTAATTTACACATCATTTTTTTATGTAAAGATCCAAAAAATCCAGTTCACCAATCAAATCCAAAATTAATCAATCAATCTATAGCGTCCAAAAGTGTCGTTTTTTTCTTCTTTGCATATGTTTTTTTTCCTAGCATGTGTCTATCAATTTATTTGTAAACATAATAAAGCAACAATCAAAAGATAAGCGACATTAAAATCAACCAAAATTCATCCTATTTAACATTTTTAATCAAGTAGTATAAGACAATATATGAGAATATACTTATGAGATTGTTAAAAGGACTTGCAAGTTTATGAAATCTATTGTTGTAAGCTCAAACTACAAACATAAAACAAAATGGAGAAAAATAAATTTAAACCAGATGATTTTTAAATGAATAAGATGACGAAAGTAAAGAACTTAGTATAACGAAACCAAACGTTTGAGATTCTAGGCCTCAAATTGTAACATCATGACTCGTGAGTATGTAGCAATATAATTGACTTGTTGCAAAGCATAGTCTCTTTTCAAGCCTAAAAATTAATTTGTGGTATTTATATTATGGGAAAGGATATATCGACACATAAAAAAACACACTATGCTTACATTTTAATCATAACCATCTATTACCTATGTTTTTAAGGGTTGTGATGGTTTTTTTTATTTTAGGTAATCTTATATTATTTCTCATATTTATAATATATAAATATGAGTCTTTGCAGCCGTTGCTGATTGGATCCCTAAAGTATCAACGAGGCGTAATGCAAAAAATGGTATGGTTTATTAAAACTTCGTTTAATATTACAATGAAGCAACCTTGTTTCATGTATTCAAATGGGATTGGCTGATGTTTTATACTTTGTTTCAACTATGTGTTTCCTACGTTTGTTTCTTAAAATAAATATATATAGTAAACTAGGATTTTGACGTTCGATTGCAGGAATACAAATAAAGCGAGCAGGCTGAAGGGGCTGTAAGTGTGGTTATGCAATGGGTGAAGGGAATCAAATGATGGTGATGTTAATGCTGGCAAGTTAAGTTAAACTATATTAATATGATTTATTAAACTTCATGTAATATTACAATCAAGCATCTTTGCTTCATGTATTCAAATGGGATTCGCCGATATCTTATACTTTGTTTCAACTTTCAACTACGTTTCCTACGTTTGTTCCTTAAAATAAATATATCTTAAAGTCGGATTTTGACGTTTCCTACGTTTGTTCCTTAAAATAAATATATCTTAAAGTCGGATTTTGACGTTTGATTGGAGGAGTACAAAAGTGACCAGGCTGAAATGGCTATAGCGGGTAGTTGTGCAAAGGGTGAAGGAGATGAATGATAGTAATATTAATGGTGCCAAGTTAGATTAGTGGGTTGTAATGTTGTATATAGGTGTATATATGTGTATATGTTCAAGATATTTCATTTCAATTTTTTACATTTCTTAATATATTTTTATATATTTGTTTTATGATAAGTACGGGACCTAGCCGAGCTTATCTATTAGACGAGGGCCTGTTTTATTCTTTATTTAATTGTTTTGGACCATGTTGAGTTAATTTTTTTTGGACTACTATTGTTGTTTCTTTAAAGTCAGTACTATTAGTTTTCATAGTGTTTTTTCCCAGAGAAGTTATTATGGAGCAGTAAAAGGTTTTGACCTCTCTTTTCTCATCAAGTTTCTCTATTTTCTCTCCTTATTTTTTCTATATCTCATCTATTTTTCTGTGTGATTTACTCTGTTTGTCATCTCTTTGTGGGAGATTTATCATTTTACATACCAATTTTAATCGACTAAAAAACACCCATTTCATATTAAAAGAAATTAAACACCCTCCCCGAATGGCATTCTGAACCATTAAACTTGACCTAGGGTTCCGTTAAATAACTTCCACTACTAATGTTCACTCGTAAATTCTCAAATAAAATGAACTAATAAAGTATATGTTAACCATTTGTCAGAGGCAATGATTTATCGATTGATATCCCCAATAAATAATCATAAATGATAAATATATATAATCAATTTAGATTCATTGTGAGTTCGCTTTGATTTCCTTAATCATATGTTGATACTTACTACTATTATAGTAGTTAATACACTATTCAGTTGACCTACGTTTACGATCAAACAACCGGCTTGTTTCACTACAAAAAAAATATATTCATATAGCAACAGTTTAGTTACAGTTTGTCTGATACTATACGGCTTGTTGCTGAAATTTAGTAACAGTATAGCAACAATTTCTGTTGCTAAGTGCTGATAACTGCTACTATACTGTTGCTGAATTTTCTGCAACAAGCCATATAGTAACATACTAATTGTTGCTATCCGGTTATTTTCTTGTAGTGTTTCGTGTACAGAACCAATTGTTTAAACGGGAAGAGCTAATATTTAGGATTTTGTTTTTCATACTCTAATGAGTTATTTCATAGTAAGCAATGGGCTGTAACATCTATTTTTGAAATTTTTAATCAAAATAAATTGAAAAAATTATTTTTTCAATAACTTTAATCAAAATGATCGAGTGCTTGTAGTCGGTGTCTCCACCTAATTTCCTTTTTGTTGGTTATTTTTATACAATAACTATAAGACAATATAAGTCATGAGATTGTATTTTTAAACTCTTTTCTTCTGAAAATACGCTGTAACCGTAGATTAAATCTACGGTTTACAGTTAATCACTGTAAACCGTAGATTTTTTCTACGGTCTGTGTAATTACACAGTCAGTCCCTGCTTTTCAAAATTACACAGTCAGTCCCTGCGCGAAAATTACACAGACAGTCCCTAAAAAAACAGAATGTTACGTTTTTTTTTTAAAAATAAACTTTTATTCTAGACTCTCTCTCTCTTTCTCTCAAAAACCCCCAATTTTCAACCCAAAAAATCACCCAAATCAATAAACCACAATAACTATCAACTTTCTTAACAAAAAACCCCAAATCATCAATCAAATTTATCCACAATTCAAGGTATATCTTTTATTCTCAAATTTATTATTTATTTTGTGTAATTTCAATTTGTAAAATAGAAAAATATATATAAAATATGCAAATCCATAATTCACTTAGCTATATATAATTGTTTGTTATTTGTTTATATTAATTATAGAAATTATAATAATTGTTGATATTTGTCCCATTTTTGCATGTTTTTTTTATTTTGTGTAATTTTAATTTGTAAAATAGGAAAAAATATATAAAATATGCAAAACCATAATTCACTTAGCTATATATAATTGTTTGTTGTTTGTTTATATTAATTATAGAAATTATAATAATTGTTGATATTTGTCCCATTTTTGCATGTTTTTTTTTTGTGTTTGGTTAATTTCAATTGTTGATAATTGTTTATAATGTGTTTGGTTATGATTAAAAAATTGAGTTATTATTGTTTGGTTTATGATTAAATGTGTTTGGTTATGATTAAAAAATTGAGTTATTATTGTTTGGTTTTATGATTAAATGTGTTTGGTTATGATTAGAAAATTGAGTTATTATTGTTTGGTTTATGATTAAATGTGTGTTTGGTTATGATTAAAAATTTGAGTTATGATTGTTTGGTTTATGATTAAATGTGTGTTTGGTTATGATTAAAAAATTTAGTTATTATTGTTTGGTTTATGATTAAATGTGTGTTTGGTTATGATTAAAAAATTGAGTTATTATTGTTTGGTTTTATGATTAAATGTGTTTGGTTATGATTAAAAAATTGAGTTATTATTGTTTGGTTTATGATTAAATGTGTTTGGTTATGATTAAAATTTTAAGTTATTATTGTTTGGTTTATGATTAAATGTGTGTTTGGTTATGATTAAAAAATTGAGTTATTATTGTTTGGTTTTATGATTAAATGTGTGTTTGGTTATGATTAAAAAATTGAGTTATTATTGTTTGGTTTTATGATTAAATGTGTGTATGGTTATGATTAAAAAATTGAGTTATTATTGTTTGGTTTATGATTAAATGTGTTTGGTTATGATTAAAATTTTTAGTTATTATTGTTTGGTTTATGAATAAATGTGTGTTTGGTTATGATTAAAAAATTTAGTTATTATTGTTTGGTTTATGATTAAATGCGTGTTTGGTTATGATTAAAAAATTGAGTTATTATTGTTTGGTTTTATGATTAAATGTGTTTGGTTATGATTAAAAAATTGAGTTATTATTGTTTGGTTTTATGATTAAATGTGTTTGGTTATGATTAAAAAATTGAGTTATTATTGTTTGGTTTTATGATTAAATGTGTGTTTGGTTATGATTAAAAAATTGAGTTATTATTGTTTGGTTTATGATTAAATGTGTTTGGTTATGATTAAAAATTTGAGTTATTATTGTTTGGTTTATGAATAAAAATTTGAGTTATCACTGTTTGGTTATAATTGAGTTATCATTGTTTTGGCTATTATTAATTGGTTATAATTAAGTTATCATTGTTTTGGCTATTATTAATTGGTTATCATTGAGTTATCATTGTTTGGTTATAATTGAGTTATCATTGTTTGGTTATCATTAATTGGTTATCATTGAGTTATCATTGTTTGGTTATCAATAATTGGTTATTAATTGGTTATGTTATCATTGTTTGGTTATCATTAATTGAGTTATATTTGGTTATCATAGTTAGGATGGCAGACCCAGGTCCAGGTCCACATATTAAAGGCAGGTTAGGCATTTTACGACAGACCGGTCACATTTCTAATCAGACTTGGGATGCTGGAAGAGAAGAGGGTAGAGGAGATGCCAATAAGATTAGGGTTTATAATTATAGTTGGCAGATACCGACGCCTGAAAGGGTAGTTCGAAATATGATTAGGGCTAGTTTTTACGGTATTTACAGTATAGGTAATTATACCGTAGACCGAGGCTTGGTTACGGCCTTAGTTGATAGGTGGCGTGATGAGTCGCACACTTTCCATTTTGTCGGTGGAGAGTTGGGGATATCTTTACAGGATGTAGAGATTATGCTTGGTCTCAGGGTTGATGGTCTTGCTGTTACCCGGTCGGAGCAGAATGACACCAAGGCGAGCAGGTTGGATATGATTGAGAGTTTGTTGGGTGTTAGACCTGCTGACCATCAAGTCGATACAAACTGTTTGACAGTTAGACTTGATTGGATGTTACACACCTTCGGTGAATTACCCCCCAACCCTACTGAGGATCGTTTGCTATATCAGTCTAGGGCTGCCATGCTATTATTACTGGGGGCACATGTGTTTTCGGATAAGAGCAGTGATCAGATTCCACTATGGCCTCTGCCATTTCTGGAGGATTTTGACACATGTGCTGAGTATAGTTGGGGATCAGCTCTTCTGGCCTGGTTAGAGGCTAATCTATGCAGGGTGGTACGTTGTAAGACAAGCGGAGTAAGCGGGGCGGTGATGTTTCTGGATATGTGGGCGATTACCAGACTACTGCCGGTTAGACCATGTGAAGAGCTGCCGGAAGATATCGAGCCACCTGAGGGCTGGCCTAGGTTCCCCCTCGGTTACAGGTATGATATTTATTTAGTTTTTGAATTGGATTTGCGTTTTTATATTATTGTGTCATCTATCATTTACTTAGCTGCCGGTTATATTTATTGTTTATCGGGTTTTGTTTGTATATTACAGATGGAAGATGTGGAGGCAAACTAACCTTACGCCATATGTCTACGGACATAATGTGGTCCACATACGTGACCAGTTTGATAATATGTCGTCTGAACAGGTAAATTTTAACTTTCGTATTATATGTAACTTACGTATTATATGTTGTATATGTTTGCATTGGTCTTATGTTCGCAGAATTTATTACTTGTATTTTTAAACCATTGTTTATATATTCTAATTTTGTTGATTACAGATAGTGTGGCAACCTTACGGGAATCTCAATCAGTATCCGGAATACTGCACGCGGGGCCGTGATATGTGGCATTGTTCTGTGCCTCTGATTTGTAATGAGAAGATTGAGTACCACCCCGCGGACAGGTTCATGAGACAGTTCGGTTTTGTGCAGCGGGTCCCTACATATATTTGGAAACCCATACGGGATCACGGCAAGGATAGAAGATATGGGATTGGGCAAAAACACGACTGGCCTTTACTTTGTGGAGAGTTTATAGCCGTGTGGAATGACCGCCACACCCGTCTTATTAACGTGGAATTTGGCACGGGGACGTCACCGGATTACATGAGATGGTATAGAGAGAGGACCCGCATCTTCATAAAACCACCTGAACTTGCCCCGCCATCTCACGGTTTCCGGGAGCATACGGGTGTGTTCAATAAAATGGTAACTACTAGTTAAAGTTCATTAGTATTTGTTTGTTAATTTTTTTCTGTATATTTCAATACTAATAAATCGTTTTTTATTGTTTTTTTTTTCCAGAAAGCGATGTTGCGCCGCAGTTTCAAATCGTTCAAACGGCTGAAATCTAAAACGGACGTGGACTTACTACGTGCGGAGTTCGCTGAAATGGGTATGAATCCGTATGGGTCAGCTGATGAACAGTCGGAGGAGGAGGATGACAATGACGACGACGACGACGATGGTGATGACGACCTACGTTACGACCCAAGAACTTACACTAGGGCTTCAAGTTGTCGGCGTCCCGACGAAAGAGGCAGAGGGGAAGGCGAATCTAGTAGCGGGGGTAGAAGATCGACTGGAGGTCGACCCCCGACTACAGATCAGGGTCCGGGTCCGAGTTCAAGCGGTCATCATCGTTGTTCTTCTTTTGCTGGGTCGGACTACGTTTAGACCGATGTTCCGTTCGATCATCATAGACAATCATTTAGTTCGTACGAGCATCATCCTAGTCATCAGTCAACCGACAGTTGGAGTCGAGGGTTGACACTTACATCCCACGAGCGTGTGCCGTATCCAGAATCGCAGCAGCGACAAAGACGGCGTACGGAGCTAAACGAAATCGAAGAGTCTGCTGAGCCGTCATCGGATAGATTAACATCGGCGGGAAAGATGCTCCATATGTCCAACTTTAAAACATTTAGTCGTTACAAAAAAAAATAAATGCACTGTTTTTGTATTTGATTTCTATGTTTGATTTGTCAGTTTTATTCTTAGCTAGGGTTGGAATATTATAAATTCGTAAGTTTAATTTGATTTCTATGTTTGATTTGTACGTTATAATTTCGTAAGTTTAATTTTATTCGTATGTTTGATTTGTATGTTTGTAAAAAATATTCTGTATTTTAATTGATAGGACCAATATTGAGTTTTTACAAACCCTAAACCCTAAACCCTAAATTACAAACCCTAAACCCTAAACCCTAAACCCTAAATTATAAACCCTAAACCCTAAATTACACACCCTAAATACCAAACCCTAAACCCTAAATTACAAACCCTAAACCCTAAATTACACACCCTAAATACCGAACCCTAAACCCTAAATTACAAATTATAAACCCTAAACCCTAAACCCTAAATTCTAAACCCTAAACCCTAAATTACAAACCCTAAACCCTAAACCCTAAACCCTAAATTATAAAGCCTAAATTACACACCCTAAATACCAAACCCTAAACCCTAAATTACAAACCCTAAACCCTAAACCCTAAATTACACACCCTAAATACCGAACCCTAAACCCTAAATTACAAATTACAAACCCTAAACCCTAAACCCTAAATTCTAAACCCTAAACCCTAAATTACAAACCCTAAACCCTAAATTACAAACCCTAAACCCTAAATATTCTGAAATATACATACAAACCGTACATTTAATGTACGGTTTGTACATATTTCATACAAACCGTACATTAAATGTACGGTTTGCATGTATTCTGTGCAAACCGTAAAAGTAATGTACGGTTTGTACCCCTGATTTAAGCAGCGCCACTTTACGAATGTACTTTTTGCACTGAATCACCGTTAATAACGTAAAAAAAAAAAAACTACAAACCGTAAAAGTAATCTACGGTTTGTAGTGTAAATGACATTGGATACCATATCTATCAAAATAATTCCGACAACACCTTATCACTTTTGAATTATTATGACTTGACAACCCTATCCGAAAATGACTACTCAATGCATTATTAAAGTTTGAAAATGACTACACCAAAAAAAACACTACAAACCGTAAAAGTAATCTACGGTTTGTAGTGTAAATGACATTGGATACCATATCTATCAAAATAATTCCGACAACACCTTATCACTTTTGAATTATTATGATTTGACAACCCTATCCGAAAATGACTACTCAATGCATTATTAAAGTTTGGAAATGACTACACCAAAAATTCACTACAAACCGTAAAAGTAATCTACGGTTTGTAGTGTAAACTTACACTATAAATATGACTCAATTTTTCCAATTCTAACAAACCATAAAATCAAACACAAACACATTTCGGAAATCTCTAAAAAAATCCTCATTTCTCCCCAATAAAATATACAAACAAACACTTTTCGAAAATGAATTACAACTATGGTTTTGACAACAACCAATGGAATAACAACAATGCGAATTCATCCAGTGGCTCAAACGATGAGCTAACTGATTATTCAGAGCACTTTGAAGTTGATGAATTGACTTGGGAAACAAGGGATGAAATGCTTGCTGATCTTGCTGATGTGGCTGGAAATTGGGGTTTCATTCTTACGATTCGTAGGTCTGGAGGGGGTGATGGGAGCAGAACACCGTATGTTGATATTGTGTGTGATAAATCGGGGGTTTACGAAAAAAAGAAACCATCTTCCGTAAATTCAGGTACAAAGAAAAAAGATTGTCCATTTTTCATTAAAGGTTACGTAGTTAATGGTGAATGGATGTGTCACGTAGAAAATGGACAACATAACCACCCACCTCCAACTTACCTCCAAGGGCAAGCACGACGTGCTCGTTTAACCCAAGATGAAAAATAAATTGTTAAAACTTTAGGACAAAGTAGTTTTAAAGTTGGTGCAATATTAGAGGCCATAAAAAATCGAAATCCTGACAATGTATCAAACACAAAAACGATACATAATTTTTTGGCCGGACTGAAATTTAAAGAACGAGATGGTAGAAACCCGATACAGGAACTGTTTAATTTGTTGGATAGCCATCGCTACACATTCTACTATAATATGAACCCATCATCCCATTGCCTTGAGAACTTATTTTTTGCACACCCCGATTCTATAAGGATGTTCAAAGCTTTTCCTGATGTCTTGTTAATGGATTGTACATATAGGACAAACCGTTTTAATATGTCATTTCTAGAAGTCGTAGGAATGACATCAACGAACCAAACATATTGTTTAGGTTTTGTTTTCATGAGTGACGAGACAAAGGAAAGTTATATATGGGCATTGGAAAATTTTAAAGTTACATTGGAGGGGTGTATACTACCTAGGGTGTTTGTAACCGACAGGGAAATGGCCTTATCAAATGCTTTGTCCGTTGTTTTTCCCGATTCTCATCATAATTTGTGCACTTTTCATATTGCAAAAAATGTTTTGAAAAATTGCCGTAAAAAGATCCCTGACGAGGAGTGGCAAACGTTTCTAGATGATTGGGGTTTATTGGTTGATTCTGAGTCAATAGAGGAGTACAATCATAACCGAACTTATTTCAATTCCTCTTACAAATCGTACCCTGCTGTGATTAAGTATGTAGACAAGCTTTTAAATGATTACGCTGAAAAGTTTGTTGCATGCTATACCAACCACACAACACATCTAGATAACAGAACTAGCAATCGAGCCGAACAACAACATGCTAAGCTGAAAAGATCCCTTTCCACAAATACTGGCATGCTTGAAACTGTTTGGGTAAAGGTGAATAGAATTCTAGAAAAACAGTTTGAGGATATTAAGATGAAATTGGATAAATGCAAGTCTTATTTTCCACATTCTGAACGAACACCTCTATTTATAAATCTTAGGTCGTATATCACACACTATGCCTTTGATTTATTATTTCAAGAACACAAAAAATGTAGTGGCCAGGCTGATGAGAATTGTTCTTGCGGTTTCAAATTGTCTCACGGTTTATCTTGTCATCATATTATGAGTGAACATATTTTATTCGGGAAGCCTCTTCCTCTAGAATATATTCATCCATTCTGGAAAAAATTAGACGTAATTGATGATAATGGGAACACCGATGATTATGGGGTAGAGGGTGATCTAGAAGAGTTTAAAAGTGTTTATGCTAGCAAAACGAATGTTGAAAAACGGCGTATGAAAACACAACTCCGAGAGATAACCGTACCAGCCAGAACATCCATCAGTGACCCCGAAGTGAGAGTAAATAGGGGGAGACCTAGAAAAGGCGACAAATCTAGTAAGAGGGATAAGTCGGGATGGGAGTATGTGGAGGAACAGAGTGCTGGTGCTAGTAGGGACAAGGGCAAAGGCAAGGCGGATGAAACACCGGAGGTAAGGGTAAACCCAACTAGGAGGCCGCGAAACCAGAACTCTAAACCCACCCCCAATAGGCCCACCTTCCTGTACAGTGACCAAATATGGGTCATGTTACATAGTTACATCGAAACGGTTTATGATGTGCGTGGGGATGGTAACTGTGGGTTCCGGGTACTTGCAAATGCGACGGGTAAACAGCATGGGGAAGATGATTGGTACGCAGTAAGATGTGAATTGTTTCAAGAGCTGCAGCAAATGAAAGGTGTTTATTATGAGCTGTTTGAGAATCTTGACTTTGAAGCTTACCGGTATGATTACATTTTATCAAGTTTAAATTTTTATCATGCTACAAATCCCGCACCTGCTGAGAAATGGATGAGATTTTCGTCGTATGGTTTTTTAATTGCTTCTCATTACAATATGTCAATTGTATTGTTGTCCTTATGGGAAAATCAAAATGGAAGGGTAAACATGTGGAACTCCACTTTTTTACCTCTTTATACTGGTCCGCCTCAGGGAACGACATATTACATCCCGACTGTAATGGTGTTCGTCAACAGTTGTCACTATGCTCAGGTTATTCCTAAAGAAGGGATCTTCCCAATGCCAGGAATTATAGCACGGTGGGAACAAACACGCACTGAGGCAGCTGCGTCATGGAAGGAACTTTTTCGACCAAATTTCAAATTATATATGGCGCTGGAAAAGCAATCGGGAAAGAAAAAAGCAAATGAAGAAGCTATAGACCTAAGTCCATAATCGGTTTTTTATTTTTAATTTTATGTAAATTACTATTTTTTCCAATTTGTTGTAAATTTATATGATGTAAACAAATGTTTAATAAATTTGTTTTATGAAATTTAGTTGTATGAAATTTTGTTGTAAATTTTTTTTAATTTTGTTGTAAATTTTGTTTAATAAATTTGTTTTATGAAATTTATAAGTTGATATTCATGTTTGCATATTGACTTAATTTCTTTTATGAAATTTATATAATTTATGATTGTTTCATTCAAGAAAATTGACGATTGACACCAAATTGACGACTTAGTTAATGTTTCATATTGCGTTATACAAGTGTTAAAAACAAACCAAAGGTACTTCACAAAAATTGACGATTTAGTTAATGATTCAATAAATATCAACTTATATACTTGACAAAAATATAACATGAACCAAAAACATAAAATTTATCAAATCAACTTTATTTGTGTAAATTTTGTGTTTATTTTGAGAGATTGTTAGAATATTGGTAATTTATAATATGTAAAATTTTAAAAATAAGGCATTTAGTTTTTTTATTAAAAAAATCATATTTAATTTGAAAAAATTATTCAGTATTTTAATTTTAATTCTCAGATTTTTTTTTTTTATTTTTAAAGCAAAAAACCTGAAAAAGGCTGTAAACCGTAGATTAAATCTACGGTCTACAGTCATTGACTGTAAACCGTAGATTTAATCTACGGTTTACAGATTTTAACTGTAAACCGTAGATTAAATCTACGGTTTACAGTCAATGACTGTAGACCGTAGATTTAATCTACGGTCTCAGAGTTTTTACAGAAAAAATGTTGTTTATTAATCCAACCTCATAAGTCATTGGTTTCACTGTGTTTTGAAATTTTGAACTAAGAGCATCGATCCACACCAATCTCATTAAAACTATACCTAAATTAAGATTGAAAATTATATTTTTTAACATTTAGATAGTCATTTATATTTCACATGAATTTCTAGTCTTCCTATGCATATTCTCTATAATGCTTAATTAAATTTAGTATTATCTTTTACATTATTAATTTTTTAAAAGGTATAAGGAACACGATCAAGTGGTTCAAGTAATAATTTGCTTTGTAGATTATGATGAGAATATTTCTTCTCCATTTTTAAAGAGATCTTAGTCCTCTTCAATAATAGAGGATTAATTATGAATTTGATATGAGAGATTTTTTTTAGCTAAACTTCTCAAATTATAAAGAAATTGTATTTTGACGAGAAAGATGTGAATGATCTAACCATAATATTTTATAGTCATCAACCTATAGTTTAGTTGACTAGTGGATGTCGTGTGGTCAGATGCATAATTTTTCTCAAGATCCCGCCTTTTTATTATCTGCACGACAACTAATTTATCCTCAATATCACTCGAGGATCAAAAATCTCTTTATAGAAATACACCTACAGCAGAACAATTATAAACCGAACTATTCATAATATTCTTATTATATTGTACTTTTATCCTCACTCTCCAAAATTGGAGAAGTGTCAAATTGGAAGAAAAAACACCAAAAAAAATATATACCGAACTACAGGGACCAATAACGCTATTCACACTTTCTCTCTCTATAAATGCCAACACTTTAGCCTAGGTTGTTTTTGTTGAAAGATATTATTGGACTCTTGGGCTTGTACTTTATGGGTCCAAGTGGGCTTGTAACCCTACCCCTCTATCTATATAAGGAGGGTTAGGGGTCTTGTATTTTATATTCATGCATATACATTTGATTAATAAAGATTCTGTTGTTGTCTCTCTCTATATTCTCTCTCTATATCTATATACATATATATGTGAGCTAATCAATCACACAACACGTTATCAGCACTTTGCTCAAGAAAGCAAGGATATTGGATAAAGTACTGTTACTACGGGATATACGTTCGCTGAATGAGTTATAAAGACGGCTAGGTTTTGCTCGTTCTTGTTTTTAATCAACCGTTGGAGCACTTGGTAATTCGGTACAATTACTAATCCCCCTTATTATTATTTTCGTATACTGAAATTTGAACCCATGTTATTTTATATATATAAACCGTGTGTTAATATATATATATAAATCGTGTGTTAATATTGTATACTACTATGGTGAATTGGTGATATTGTAACATCCCGTATTTTTATAAATGGTTTTATTTATGATTTAATTTATCCAAAAGCGTTTTATTCAAAATTTTAGCCAAAAACCGAAACTCTTCCGAAAAGCTTTATTTTTAAAACCTGTTACTAATTTTACTTATAAAAAGGACCCAATAGTTTTGTTTCTAAAGATTTGTTATTTTTGAGTAGTAAAACTATATTTTTGGATTAAGAGTTAACTATTAGAACTTTGGGGACCAAATAGTTCGTTACCTCAAACTTTATCAAAACAGCTTTTATAAACTCTTTTCAGCCACTTTCTACAGATAAGATTCAGTAAATTAGCAAGCAAGAGAGAGAAAGAGTAAGAAGAGAGAGAAAGAGAGAGAAGAAGAAGAAGAAGAAGAAGAAGAAGAAGAGGAAAAGGAAACCACCATTAGCGGGTTCATACCGGAAGCATCTCCTCTACGCTCTAAGGTAACGGGGGTTATCCATTGCGACTAGACGAGGGTGTATGTTAGGTTTTGGTTTTTGTGTTTATTATAAATTGGGGGTTTTTGCCGTTTATATTAATTGTGTTCCTAAATTGTTAATTGGGATTACTCGTTGTAGTTTTGGTTCCATTATTTATATTGTAGAGATTGAAGCCTTAGATATGATCATTTCGAATTAGCGAGATTATGGATGGGTTTGCATGATTTATTAGTTGTTTAGGGGATTATATAGTTGTTGATGGTATTGGATGAATTTATGGTGAATAATGGTTAATTGTAGTTTATGCATACAAGGTGTTTGTTAAAATGCCCGAATGTGATTTTACGTTATTGGAGTTGTTCGGCTAGTTGCGAATTTAGTACATAGGGTTATGTGTTAGGTTGTATTACGTTACGTGAACGTTATTGGAGTTGTTCGGCTAGTTGCGAATTTAGTACATATGGTTATGTGTTACGTTGTATTACGTTGTTTGGAGTTGTTCGGCTAGTTGCGAATTTAGTACATAGGGTTATGTGTTAGGTTGTATTACGTTACGTGAACGTTATTGGAGTTGTTCGGCTAGTTGCGAATTTAGTACATATGGTTATGTGTTACGTTGTATTACGTTGTTTGGAGTTGTTCGGCTAGTTGCGAATTTAGTACATATGGTTATGTGTTACGTTGTATTACGTTGTTTGGAGTTGTTCGGCTAGTTGCGAATTTAGTACATATGGTTATGTGTTATTTGCGTGAATTTATATTATTGGCCGAGGCCGTATGAGAATGTGTTATTTGCGTGAATTTATATTATTGGCCGAGGCCGTATGAGAATGTGTTATTTGCGTGAATTTATATTATTGGCCGAGGCCGTATGAGAATGTGTTATTTGCGTGGATTTATATTATTGGCCGAGGCCGTATGAGCATGTGTTATTTGCGTGGATTTATATTATTGGCCGAGGCCTTGTGTTTTAGCTGTAGTGGCAATGGTCTCTGTCTCTCCCTAATTCCGGGGACAGAAGACGGCCGAGGGGATAGGGAATGACCTGCCTTACGGACCGGGGTAGGTGGCGTGAGAGGTCCCAGTGTGCACTATTTACTTTTATGTTAGCAATGGTCTATGTCTCTCCCTAATTCCGGGGGCATATGACGGCCGAAGGGATAGGGAATAACTCGTCTTACGGACTGGGGCGAGTGGCGTGAGAGGTCCAAGTGCGCACTATAAATCTACTTTTATGTTGCAATGGTCTCTGTCTCTCCCTAATTCCGGGGACAGAAGACGGCCGAAGGGATAGGGAATGACCTACCTTCCGGACCGGGGTAGGTGGCGTGAGAGGTCCATGTATGCTATAGATGTGTGTTGATGTTATTTAATTTATTTAATTTATCGTAGTTGTAGAATGTCATTATATTTCGTTTTACACGTCGTTTATCGTAGTTGTAGAATTTGTGAGTTCTTGCATTTATGAGATGGAGTGACGGTGTATGTGGTGCCGTCCCGTCTAGTTAGGTGCGTGGGACTCACCGTTACATTTTTGTATTTCAGGTACAACTTAGGTTGAGGCGATGGTTAAGAGCTTTAGCAAGGCATCACATGGGTTCGGGCTTTTGCTTTCTTTTCATGTATATTTTATTTTGAGGTTGTAGCCTACGGGCAATTTACATTCGTTTAGTTTATCTCGTTTTTGTAGCCGCGTTTGGCAAATACTTTTGTTTATTGTTTACTTGTTCCTTTAGCTCGCAAGTCTTTTCTTTTAAAATTTTAATTTTGTACCAACAGGTTTCTATTTCCTTTTGTTTTAAAAAGGTCATGCCTCGATGTCCGCGTCTTACGGATTTTGGGGCGTGACAGATATAACCCCTGTATGTATGCATGCTATAAATATATAGTAATCTAAATCTGCTCGGTTAAAAGCAGGACTAATCAATCGCATGTTTTTTGGTAATATATATAGCTTCGCACTTATTCAAGGTTAAAACGTTTGCATGTTTAGTATCTTTCGGTGTGCTTGCAAAATATGTTATGTTACTTGAAATAGATATACTGCATGCTTGGTTTAATATACTACTATGACTTATTAAAAGTGTGTATATTGGAAGTAATAAAAGCATGTAGAAGCTAAACTACTATGTTCAGAAGTAATAAATACATGTAATACCATGCTATATTGCTATGTCACATACAGCTCATGACCATGTTGATTAATATGCTTATATTACACCCGCACGTCTATAACTTGGATTAAGTAAATTAAAATAGTATTGCGTGTCATATGATTGATATTTACTTGTTACCCACGTGAATTGATTAGAAACTGCATATTAATAATTACAATAGTAAGGATAATAAAATATTGTGCTACATCTTGCTACTGTAATTGGTAAATCTAGATTGGTAAGATTAATTTGATTTCCTTACTTGGAAATATTTACTATTATGTTAGTTAATCATGAAACATGTACAATCTAGATATTTATCACTGCCATGTTTACAATATGGTAATTTGCGAAATCACATATTTTCCCATTTAAGTTGGAAAAATTATGAACCTTCCCCAACTAGGCTCACCTGTTTGGATACGATGTCTAGGAAAGATATAGGCGGAAGTCGATATCCTAATGAGGTCGGGTTTTAAGTGGCATTCGTGCCCTCCACCCTCACCGTCTTTCCTGGTCGTTTTTCAAGTAGAGCTACCGAAAGTGATGTATGTTTATATAGTGATGTATGTTTCGCCGAATTGGTATTTCAGTATCGACCCGTCGTTCGATCAATGAGAACCGATTCACATGAGAAGCAAAACTACTGTTTTCGAACCTGTCGTTTTCAAGAAAAAAAGTTTGTGCTTATGCAAACCATAAACATATAAATCAGTCGTTTTATATTAAAAATAATCCAGAACTCCCAACACATGTTGGATGCCATCTATGATGAGAAAAATCGTAAAACATACTTGCGAAATGACTGTTTAAACGTTGATTTTAATCCGTCACCACATGTTACTCACCCTGATGTGTGAAAATGTGATACCCAAATATTTTTTTTGGATGCCATCTTTGATGAGTAAAACACGAGTTTGTTGTTACCATCAGGATGAATGCTAAGGCGTTGATTTTATTCCGCCGCCACATTTGAGACGTGATGACGTCTATGGTGAACAAATGTCTGAAATTGACATATTGGAGCAATCCTTCACCAAAATACTAGCTTGGAAATTGTATTCCATAAGCAGTATCGTGAATTTATATTCACCATGTTCCTTTATCGCCCATCTGTTATTGGATAAGAAAATTACCCCGGTGAGTAGTTTTAATCTTATTGGGTCAATGGCGAATTGTTTGCCTGATATTAATGCTCTTCGTGTATATTTTTTTTCCATGAATCGAGAACCGAGACAAGTGTTATTTGTCTCGAACTGTCGCGATCCCGATGAATCGCCTAGCCAAGCGAGATTTTAGACAATTGTCAAAATCGAAAACCTGTGGCTCCAAGACAGTAATTGAAAGGAACAATATGGCCCGTTCTCACAAAGCAATAGATAATACTCAATGAGGCAACTCTATGCTATAAAGACAAAGGTCATGCACGGTTACTCCTTAAATAGTTCAAAACTATTATAAAGGTGAAAAAACCGATGCTAATGTGGTTAAAGCTAACTGAAAGAAAACTCTTGAGACCCCCGATTTTGTGGCTCAAATGAGTTTGATACCTTTTTTTATTGATTTTGATAAATCATTGAGCCATTTTTTCGCTCATCTGGATTATGTTTTCCATTTGGATTATTATTTTCCATTTGGACCATACTTTTGGATTGTGGTTTGCCTGTTTACGAAATTTCTCGAAATAATTTAAAGTGTTTTGAGCAAATTCCTTTGAAATGTGACCAAACTTTAAATTATGAAATTTTAGGCAATACTTGTGGTGTAGTTGGTTTTTCTGGAAATAGTGGGTAACAATGTACCACATAATTTCACCAACTACTTGCCTAAAAGAGTATTCAGTGACAATGATTCTGGACCTGTCGTTCCAAAAATCGAAATCTTTAGTAAAACCAAATTGATTTGTCAAATATGAGGTCTTATACTCATATAGGTCCTGCCGTACCTTGTTGAGTTATAAAAATATTCGAGAAAACCAGTGTTATCTGGTAATAGCTCATGAAACAATTAAAATTTCTTTACATAGCCTCCATTCAATACGACCAAAAGCGTATTTTAGAGGAGTTGAAATGTCTTTCAAGTGGTTGCTACCACATTCTTTAAAGCATTTAAAGTTACCTTATCATTTCGCCTGTCGTCGAAATGATAAATGATTTAGATGCTAAGACATGATTGTCTATACTATCATTCGCCTGTCGCCGATTGATCAAAGCATTTTGATATTGTGGCATTGACCGGATGAGATATTCCCGGGTCAAAAGACGATGCTTGATTTATAATCGCATCGCATTTAGATTCTCTCTGAGGATATATTTCGTGATTAATCCGAAATTCATGCCACTAATTCTCACTTTGAAAGACTAGTATGTGTAAAGATCACGAAATGAACTCGTAGAATTCTTGTAAAGAATTGACGGAGTTATTGTGGACTTATCCAACCATAAGACGGACCATAAATATAAATGGTTATGGTTGATGCATCGACAATAAGGTCACATGATTATTGTTGTCCACAGAAATGCAGCATTTCCCAAACTTTTAGCCATATCATTAAGTTGATGGATCATGATCCGGATTATCCTGAAAAGTCTAGTCGACTTGATAATTCCGAAGAGTAAAAATCGAAATTTCGATTTGAATTACTTGAGTTTGGAAATTGAAATTGAACATCCTGTCGATTATGTTCAGACCCAAATGGACTCACGAAAAGTTTGATGATGCGACTGCAAATGATTGCACGCATTTCTTGGTCTTGTGCACCAAGATTTATATTTCCATGTGGGGTTATGCTATTTTGCTGCATTGGTCCGTCATGAGGACCATAGACACTCAAACACCATATGCGTACCAGCTGGTTACTGGTTATGAGCCAGAAGTCTCATATTAACGCGTGTTTGGAGTGCTTAATTAATATTTTGATTGAGCCGCTATAGCGTTCAAAATATGGACCTCTGAAGGGGACATAAGTCGATTATGAATCACCTGCCTATCATTTGATAGAGTAACCTTGGCAAGCGATCTCTTTACCGCATGATATGCGAAAGTGACATCGCTAAGACTGTTCTCCCCGTCGTTAGAGGGAGATTTGCACGTTACAGTTGATAAGGAACGACGTGAAGTAACGTGGCATAACCCACTCAGTCTTAGCTTGATTCCCAAAACTGCACTTAGTGATAAGTTAGTGCATAGACTCACTCAAGTCTAACTAAATGCCAGACGCATTTAATGACTTTATGAGATGTCACGAGATCATTTATACCTGCTGCAAAATGCTTGCAAGGATAGACGTCCCAGTCGGACGTCGTGTTCCTGTCGTAACACGTTGCTTTGGCCGAACCCGCCAAGCAAAGGACACTGCCGTCGGCCGTCAGTCTGTCGTCCTTCCCAAGATACGCGGAAGTTGACCGGTTTCAAATTCGTTGAGTCCCAGAGGTGGTGAACTGAAACTCGTTTGTCGAACGAGATTATAAAGGATCTAGGAGACGTGTGATCCTCCTCATCCTGAGAATCTTGAAATATCTGTCGATCATGATATCTTAGACGATATTGAAGCAAAACAATACTGTCATTGATTACTTGTTCATATATTC
This sequence comes from Primula vulgaris, assembly GCA_963920805.1. Lineage (NCBI taxonomy): Eukaryota > Viridiplantae > Streptophyta > Magnoliopsida > Ericales > Primulaceae > Primula > Primula vulgaris. The sequence continues at coordinate 25,079,811 of OY987216.1, forward strand.
AGTGACGACTGATAATATGAGCAAATTATGACAGGGAACCATGTACCGTTACTTGAAGTCAACGTAGAATAGACTGGACTAATGGAAACTTGCAATCTAAGTAGACTCCTTAGCGAAAGTGTGTTCGGACCTGTAGCTCCAACACCACCAATGTTAAACGAGTTCGTTTATTTGGTTATTCGTAAGGAAGAGTGATGAGAATAATGAGATTGTAGAATGCTCGCCTAGTAGCGCAAGACTTCTCTCACATCTTGGAATTGATTATGAGATGGTTTATTTCCTCGTAATGGACGTTATAACGGTCCCCTACTTTATCAGTTTAGTAGTTTCCGAAAAACTGATTATGCAGCATGCGATTGTGGTCACGGTTTTATCTCTATGGGGATTTAGACAAAGAGATATAGATGAAGGTCCCTGTGTGACTTCATGTGCTTGAATCAAGTAGTTCCTGAACACGGAACACGATCTCAATTGACTGAGACGTTCACTATATGGATTAATATAATCCAAGCGGATGTGGTATACCGCCTAAGTGAGTACTTGATCAGCTTGGGATACTTGAACAAGTATTATGTCCTTGCGTGCTTTATTACGCGATCCATTTTTGGATTTGCCTTCCAGATGAAGGATCTTGGGACGACACGGTATTGACTCGGCCTGATGATCGAGTCCCGTAAATATTGAATCTAAGTCCATGATTCAGACTACACCCAGAAGGTGTTATGACGTTTTAGTCATCATGACGCTAAGTCGTCAGATTCTCCCATGATCGTTCGATCACTAGACATTGATATAGACTCAGTTCGTCCCTGATGAGATGATGAAGAGATATTGAACCATGATGTTCATATCTAAGTACAATAAGCGCATCATTGTACTTGGTCTAATGTGCTAGGACGAACATATCGTCTGCTGTGAATGGTATAGCTCGACACAGCATCGTGCTAACACGCTGCCATCGAAATGGCATAAAAGACATTTTCCCATTACTTTAAGGTAACTGTGGATGAGGGCTTATCTTATCCCATTTTGCATCATCGAGTGTACCTACCCCCTTCGGTACTCGAATTAACGCAACCCTTTTTCGGTTATACCGATGCTGGTTACTTATCAGACCCGCATAAGGGATATTCCTAACATGGTATGTCTTTGCCATTAGGAATAAGGCGATATCTTGGAGGTCTTAGAATGACTCCAAACGAATCACTCTGATATACTCGTGCTCTATGAGACGACTAGAGAGTGTATATGGCTTCGAGCTCGTATTAGCCATATTTGAATTACATATGCTCTGTCTCACGATCCATATAAAACACTCGTCATAGAAGACAACTTGTTGTTATCGATCAAGAGAGACATGACTACATTATGCTATTTAGCATTTATCGTCGAAATAAATCTTCACATATGAAGTTTAAGAGCATCCTGTCGAATGCTCATTTTATTCCATGTTATATTTTCTTGCATATAGTCGTGTGCAAGTAAATGAGGCATCCAGTCGAATGCTCGTACTCTTTCTTGGAATATGAAATCTTTGCACCCAGTCGTGTGCAAGTAAGTGGGAGCATCCAAATGAATGCTTATTGCATTAATTACTACTTAGTCGAAATCCTCGTACCCTGTCGTGTGCAAGTGAGGGGAAGCATCCAGTCGCATGCTCGTGTACTCTTTTTGTCCTTAGACCAAGGTTTTTTTTACCACTGGGTTTTCCTTGGCAAGTTTTTTAGCGAGACACGTTCCCATTATATCTCACTTAAGATTGCCGAAATTAGGGGGAGTATCCTGTTGTATGCTTCTTACCACTGTGTACTCTTTTATCCTTCGACTAGAGGTTTTTCCCACTGGGTTTACTCTAGCAAGGTTTTGATGAGGCACCTGTTTTGTGATGATCCCCTACTACTACCACTGTTGCACTTTTTTTCCTTCGATCGGAGATTTTCCTATTGGGTTTGCTCTGCCAAGGTTTTGATGAGGCACACTGTTTCGTGGTTAGTTAATTACATGGAATTTCGGCCTATATCATTCGGCTACACAGTTTCTTCTTGGTACCGGTTTTGTCTCACACTGGGTTTTCCGGCCCTAAGGTTTTATGTGTTTAGCACTGCGAATGAACTCGACTCAGATCGACTGCATGAAGACGAAGAATTCAAGACGTCCAAATGGGGAGTGTTGTAAGATATTATTGGACTCTTGGGCTTGTACTTTATGGGCCCAAGTGGGCTTGTAACCCTACCACTCTATCTATATAAAGAGGGTTAGGGGTATTGTATTTTATATTCATTCATATACATTTGATTAATAAAGACCCTGTTGTTGTCTCTCTCTATATTCTCTCTCTATATCTATATGCATATATATGTGAGCTAATATGTCACACAACAGTTTTTTATTTTTAAAAAATTACCTCAGCATACATGTATGATCTCAATATTCATATATCGATTTTATTTTCAGTTAATTTAGCTTTTATGCGTTTAGTTAGACAAAAATTCTCATAAACACTCGAATAACTTTATCTTTATGTTCTATTGAGGGTTGTTTATATGGTTTTCATGAGTTATTGAGCTTGATGAGTGTTAATTTAAGTTAGGGTTTAATTTTAATTGTAATTCACTTCTTTATAAAAATGATGAGGTAATCAAACTCATTTCCTTATATTATTTTTTATATTCAATATTTAAGAATTTTATTTGAGATGATAACCAGAAATTCGACTCATAGACACATTAAATTCGGTTCCGCACAGAGTTTTCACATTGCTAAGTGTTATTAATTACACCAGTTGCTTGTTTGGCAAGAGTGGTTTGTTTTGAGATACATCCTTGTATTTGTAACTAAATATATTGTACTTTATTACCATGTCTTATTATAAATTCTTCAAGTCTCTTCTTTAATGTAACTTCTTTCGAATTGTTTCTCCCATTTTCTAAAATCAATTTTCCATTTCGGTTTTCATTTCCGTTTCCCATATTATTTTTCACTCCCCTTTTCCATAATCAAAACTATGTATGACTCACCAACCCTACTCAGTTAATTTCCATAGATGGTAATTGTAATTATTTTTACTTTTTATCCATGCAAATGGTTTAGATGGATGATAACCCTTGATGCATACAAATATATGTTTATTTAGAGTCTAATTGAAAAGAATTCATTCTTAACAACACAAAGTTGAATTAAAATGCTAGAGGATAATGGGGAGGAAGAAGCAGAAGAGGATCATCGTCATCAAGATACCGTTTTTATAAAACAAATAAACGATTTACCAAATAAATAATAGATGAAAAAAATTATATTCCTTGTTATATATGTATTTTAACAATAATCACTTGTTTCAATGTACGGGATTTCTTGATTATTTTTGTGTAGATTTGAGCAGAAAATGCAAAATCTAAAAATCTTGTAATTAACATCATTAACCAATTACGTCTTCGTGATAAAACACTCTTGTCAAATGAGATGAGTCAAATCTTAAATAAAACCCTCCATATACTAGGACTCTCCTCCTAACAAAACAAATTTTCCTTACCATTTATTCTCATGACATCTTTTCTTTAAATGGCCCTAAAATACCGATAGAATAATGCATGCCGAAAAAAGATGCAAAATAACCGAAGGTCAAGAACGTCTTGAATGGAAGTATCTAGGCCACGAGCGAAGCGACGACGACATGTTCTTATGGTTGGGCGACTACCTCGCAAAAATATTTGTGTTCTCTAAAAAATGAACTAGATTTGGTAATCCTTCTCGAGTTCTATTTCTTTAGTTAAAAGAGATTCAAGAAGATATACATTAAAAAAGATTCTTGTCCTTCTCTTTTTTGGGAAGAAAAGGAAGACGCACACAAGATCTGATTTTCTGATGGAGCGGTGAAATGTGTAGAGATCGGAAAAAACACCAACGGCACAAGCAAGAGGTTATTAATTCTTTGGAAGCTCAACACATGTATTCATTACCTGCTTATGCATTAATAAGAAAAGTTTTTCCGCAAATTCAACTCTTTAGTTAGCCAAAATAAGCGATCGGTTGGTGACGGTCCGGAAATTATTATTTTTTAAAATAAACTTTACAAAATGGTGATTTTTTTGTAAGTCTGAAAATTTCAGTTTCCACTAGCTATAATGAAGAAACTTTGAGCCGACGCCATTTTCTTTTGGCAATCTCAAAATTTATGTTCTAGCTTCGCCCCGTTAGTGCATGGTTCAGTTTGATATGGACATAATTTTAAAACATTTGGACATAATATTGTATTCAAATTTTAAAATATTTGGACATAATATTGTTTTAGACAATTTTTCTAATATTTAATGTACACTAATTTATACATTTATTTCAAAACAAAATTGCGTGTGGATTTTCTTTTAAAAACAATTATTATAATGTATTGATTGATACATATCTTTTGTACAATTTTTTTCAAGTTTTTTTTGGATAAAATAAGTAAGAGGGCACGGAAGGGGTAGAGAATAACGGGTAAAAAATTTGAACTCAAGCTCCATATTTTGAAATTGCAAAAATAATGAGACGTATAGTCCCGGCGGGGCTCGAACCCGCGACCTTCGGCTCATAAGACCAACGCTCTAACCAACTGAGCTACGGGACTATTGTACAGACTTGTTCTAGTTCAATATATTTAAATCATAGTATTATTTGAAGATAAAAATTTAGAAATCAGTCCTTTCCTTTGGAATGATTTATTATCCTTTCAAGGAAATATAAGAATCTCTGTCAATCTTCTTCTTTCAAGAATAATTGAGTAGAAATCTTGTTCTATGAGCTCCATACTCTTCCACTTTCTATATGGTCGTATGATTACATTTTAAAATAGGAAAAAGCTAACCAACCATTGCCTATGAGGCATTATTGGTTAACCATGTATTGTATTTGTTTTACTATTTTTTATAGTAATTCAATAATAAAATTTTCATAACTTGAGTAAATCAAATAAATTTATAATGCACGAATGTTATGATATAAATGCAACAATATTTTTATTTAATGTAAATTCAATTTGGAAAATCATCTAATACTTAAACGATGCATCGGGTAACTCATTAGCCGAACTGTTTAAATTCTGTTTACAGAAGGAGATTCTTGATTTTGATTGCGTCTTAAGAGTTATGTTTCATAAATAACCATAGAAAATTGAGATATTTAACTTTAATTTGTAACTAATATAATACATAAATAGAAAATACAGTGAAATCTCTTTCTCCACATGGAAAAAAAGTGATGAAGTATTTCTTGATAAATGAATTGTGGAAAGATTCCTAAGTTTGAGTGATTGTTTCCAAGACCTCATAGTAGAATAACTCAGAAACCATAACATTAATTAGCTCTATTATGTCTGGTGTTTGGGGGTTAACATGTTATTTTGGCGGAAGATTTTACAGATCACCCGCTTGTTCTTTGAACTTTTTAAGTTATGTACGAGATTATAGATATTTTTCTTATGTTTACGTCTTGCTCGACACTTTTCTCTAGGACAACATCGCTTACTTAACTTTCTTCGCGATAATTTTTAATAATTTGAAAACTAATTTCCCTCATCTCATTAGATTGATTTTTATTTATTTATTAGAGTTGTGATTTAGTCGCTCGTTAGAAGATGATGGTCTGGTAGTGAGAGGGAGAACCTATCTTTCTTTTTTGGCGTCAAAGGTTATTCTAATTAATTTAAAGAAATTTATCATTTTCTCTCGTTTAGCAATAAGGTTAGAGGTGGCTTTTGAACTAGGAGTTTTTATAAACTGTTGATGGTGGTTGGTGGTTAATTGGAGGTGGTGAAGGAAAATATTGGGCTTCTTTATCAGTTTAAGGAGTTTTATCAGCTTGCAGTTCACTTTCGGGGTTAGCAGGCTGTGCCGTCAATCGCCAGATCTGGCTCTCTCCAAGTTGGAACTCAATAAGAAAGTCAATGATAAACTTACTTGAGCAGTCTTCTAGACTTCTCAAATCGGTCATCGTAACCCTAGAGTTGTCAGATACCGATATCCATTGAAATATCTGAATTTAAGTTTGAGTCTGATTTTTCTTTAGTTGTTGAGTGTCTTAACAGTGAAGCTCGGGTGGTCGAGACCATCCAGAATTTAAGAATTGGAGTTGTTGAAGTTTTTGATGTTTGGCACCTTAAATATGAAAGTCGGTAGGGTCATCTATTCCCACCGGATAATGGATATGTGGGTGAAATCTTAACGCCATTTTAGTTAATTAATAAATATTTAATAATTAATTCAATTTAATTATTGGAAATAATTTTAAAAAAGTATTCTTTTTAAAAGTTGATTATTTAAACCAGATTTTTTTAATTGAAATTTTCAGATTTGTTTAATTAATAGATATTTAATAATAATTCAATAAATAGTTATAAACTAATTAGTGCTTTAAAATGTGTAACCTGATTCTTGAAATCAGGAAAATTAATTTTTAGATTTTTTTGGATTTTTAGTATTAAAAATAAATTAAGTCTAAATTTAATAATTAATTCCAAAATACATATGAGCGGTTGAGAAACGTTTTCAGCATTAAGGTCAAACTATTCATCGCCATTTTGATGGAGTTATTAAATATGTGAAAAAATATACAGTTGATTACTCTAATCCAACAAATAATCAAAATGATGTGCATCCATACATCCATAATAATAAAAAAATACCGGGCTTTGAAGGTACTAAAATGCGGGGTTTTATAGTTATTTTGGCCTCTAAAAATTATATTTCTTTTTAGTAATAAAGCTTATCAATTGTTTAGGATTGTATCAGAGTAATTGATGGGTTATTGTACGACCTAAACGAAGTGAATCGTACCCTTATTAAAATAGAAAAGAATGTTATACGACCAACATATTTGCAGCGTGCGACTTTTATATGTGTTTTACTTGAATTTCTTAAGGTTGGCAGGATAGAATGCATGACAAACGAGTTTTCTACGGTCTAATTTATGATAGAAATAAGAATTTTCTTCAACCTAATAAAGATTAATAATTTTTAAAAACAATTCTTATTAAAAAAAATATACATGCATACACACACATATGTATATGTACATAATATTTATTTATTTTCTTTGCTTGTACATTTTCAGAAAATATATATGACCTTCTAGATATAGGGTATCCAAATACTAAAGGTTTTCTCTCACCTTTTAAAGGTGAAAGGTACCATCATAAGTTTTCTCTAAGGTGCACCAAGTGCCCCAAGGAAAATCTCGAATTGGATCCCAAATTGACAATCCTGATCAAAGGCATATGAAAACTTTTTATCAAAGTGGAGCAATGTATATAAATACGTGATGTATTAATTTTCATATATTATATTAGAAGTCAAGAGTAAAACCACCAAAAAGCAATAAAAATATATTAGTTAATAAGATTCTATATATACTTGTGTCTTAATTTTTTATTTTTTAAAGAAAGTAAATTATTTAAATTTGAGAAAACTCATTAAGTAACCATTAGGCCAGTGATATGTTAATAGTGATGTAGTTGAAATAAATAATATTGTCATGTAGAAACTTTTATTTTTTATAACAAAATAATCAATGCTTTGTATTTTATATTAAAATCACATTATGTTCGAACTTTTTTAAGAGAAAAAAAAAATCAAAATAAATTTTATAAATGTTGAAATGAAGTCTAACAAGTTAAAAGTGACGAGTGCTTTTCAGTTTTTAATTAGAAAAATATAAAAATAATAACATTGAAGAGAAAGTCATAATAATAAAATAAAATAAAAATTGAGTGTGGGATAGATTTGAACTTAAAACATCTTGGTAAGTAAAGAAATATTCTCCATTACACCAGAAAAGTAGATTTGTTACAATTTGCATTTAATTTTATCTATTGACTAACTGCTTTTACAAATAAATGTTTAAAAATTAATAATAAAAAATACTTTTTAATATATTTTTTTCTCCCAAACCAAGGGTGGGTGCTTGCACCCCTTTACCTCTATATAGATCTGTCTTAGGTGTACCGGTATCTAATGCTGATAAAATATTTAATCTTAATTATTCGTCATGGAAAGAACCTTCAAAGTATGGAAAATGCGATGGGGGCACTCTACCTGATATGCCTTCCTACGATATGAAAAAACAAATTGTTTTAATTGATGCTCATCGGCATTGCATAATTTTATCCGTAGGCATAATTTGGGTTTTCCACATCCCGAACACGATAATGTAATGCGTAACGAATACGTAGAACAATGGGCATTGTTTTAGACGACGATGAATATATGAAAATATGTAGAAATGTTCATCCTTTGCAGAACTGTGAGAAGCCATAGAAGAATTCGTAAATTATGTAATTTTGTCAATTCTAACTGTTTGCAGTTATTTTCATGGTTCTTTATTAACCTTGGTAAAATATTTCTATTTCTAGGGAAAATACTCAATTTTTACCCTCTATTATGAGGTTTTAACAATCTCTACCATGTACTATCAAAACTCCCAATTTTATCACTCTACTATTGAAATTGGACCATTTTGTACCCTTTCGTCCAAATTGTTATGTTCTAATTTAGGCTTTATACTGTCATTTTCCCGATTAGACATTAAACCATTATTTTTTTTAATTTAGTATATTTCTATAAATATGCGCATTAACCCATATACTTACAAATTAAATATGCATGTTAACTTACAATCACATATACTAAGTATGAACAACGAACACAACCAAACATCAGAGCAAACACAAAATATCAATAATTGTTTTAATTTATTAGATCCAGTATTAGCAAAAAATTATCGCCACCATAAATTTTAAAAAATAACCATCCCACAAATAGAATGTTGTGATAGATTAAATCAAAAAAAAATCTTTTAAAAAACAAGCCTAATGACCTCATTAAATCACACCCACACTTTGACTTGACACGTCTTTCCAATTATATTTACCCACTTGATTTTTAAATAAATTGTAGAGTGAAGGAAAAAATAATTTATAAAAAAATTTATTTTTATCTGGCTCTTTTTTTTATGATATAAGATCAAAGTTATATATGAAATATGGGTTAAATATCAATATATTTTTAAAAAATTGGATAAAGAAAAAAAACCGTGCAAATAATCTTAAATGAGGAGTTAGTCACAATTTTAAAAAGTAATGAATTATAGTTTAAATTTATGTCCTATCGTATAATGTTCTCTTTCCATTTTTTTCTCACGTGATATTATATATAGTTTATAAATATATGTATATGTATATAAATATTAGTTCTTTACCTAGTGCAAATTTTGTTTTATGTAAATTTTTTAATGTTAAGGTACTAATCGAGTTAGATTTTTAAGTTCATTTACTAAATTGGTTAGGTTTCAAAGTTCAGGGACTAAATTGGGTAAATTTTAAAAGTTCAGTGACCAAATTAGGAAATACTAATGGTTGACTTGCAAAATGACCAAATTACCCCTGACTACTGATGGTAAACGTTAGATGTCGTCATTTTTTTCGTTAATTTAGACGCAAGAGTATAAAATGGTCCGATTTCAACAGTTAAGTGACAAAATTGAGAATTTTGATATACACGGTAGCAATTGTTAAAAATTCACAATACAATGTACCAAATGGGTATTTTCCATTTTATTTTCCATGTAGGTGTTGTGAATTGTTTAATTGGTAGGATGATTAACATGAAGGCTAGTATGATCTCTTAGGGTGAAACAAAATAAAAGCACATTCGGTTTATTTGGTTCATCTCAAAAGTATACTTTTACATGGCGTTTACTCTACAGTTTTGTAAAGTTGTTTCGCTAACAAAATGAAAAATATACTTTTAGCAAGAGTAACATTGTAAAAGCTTACTTATAATAAGCAGCATTATGCACACTTCTCTATCTTGATCTAAAAAAAACATACTTTTCCAATTTTAGTTTGAACCAATCAATTCCAGTAAATTTACCAAACAATATTTGTACTTTAATATATATATATATATATATATATATATATATATATATTAGTTTTAAAGTTTTGACCAAACCACAATTATTCTTTACGAAACTACGTTTAATTTTGACCGGTTTATAACATATATCAAAATTGTCGATGAAAATTTTCAAAACTAAATCATATAATTTAATGTTTGAACTATAAGATTAACTTTTAAAAAATTCCATTTTAATAATTTTAATACAAGTTATTGACCGATTAAAATTGTACGTACGTGGTTAGTAAAAAGTGTAGTGTTAGCAAAAGCATGAGTTTGTAAACGTGTACTAGTTTTTAAGCCACTTACTTAGCCAAACAAGGTGTATGGTAGTAGAAACGAGAAGAGTGTGAGAGAGTGAGTAAGTGTCACATAGTAAGCAACTCAGACTTGCCACATGTTGTCTCTATCCGACTTTCTCATTACAAAGCACCTCTTTTCCTATATAATATATATCCCTCTCTATCTCTCTCTCTCTCTATATATATATAACGCCTCATCTCTAACCTTCATATTTTCAAAACAAAACCCTATTTACCATTGCGGCTGCTAATCTATTTTCTCAATGCGAGGTGGGTTTTTCTCTCTTCTTCCCTTTTTTTATTTTTTATTTTTATATCTAATATAGTAGAATTGTTTGTTGTTTTACAAGATTAAATTTTATTAGTCATTTATTGGTCTACATACATTCCTTTTTTTTTATGATTTCGACTTTGATTTGTGATTAGTGTTTTTTTTTGTAATCTATGATTAGTGTTTCTTATCTATCTGGATCTTTGAGGGTTGCATGTTTTTTTTTATATACTCCATCCGTCCCGAAATAAGTGTCCACATTCCTTTTTTTTACTAAACTTTTTCTTTTTTCCTTTTGAAATTTCTCTTTTTGCTAGTTTTAATCATATCAAATTTACGTTTATAATGTCTTATTTTAATTAAAAGGTAGGTTTTTTTTGAAATTTTGGATTTTTTGAATTTTTTTTTTGAATTTTGAGTGAAATTGGTTTGATCTTTAAATATCATAGTTTTCCAAGGAGGACACTTATTTCGGGACGGGAAGAGTAAATATATATGTGTATATATATATATATATATATCTATGTAGATAGTAGATAGTAAATAAATAAATATGATACATATATATATTTATATATATATAGGGAGAATATGGAATTTTTGCTAAAGATCTTCATTGAGCTATCTTATAGCTGACATAGAAATGGCAAAAACACCAGCTACACAAAAAAACGCCTTTTTATTTTTATAAGTTTTGTTAGAGAATCAGTGGGATTGAGTAGTTTTCGAACTTTCTCTCCCCATGGAAGGAGTAAAAAAAACTGTTCTAATTTCTCTTATGTACATATAAATATTTGTTTTGAATGAAGCTAGTTCAGCTGTGTTGTGCAGTGCACATATAATTTCAGCATTGTGCTATTTTTTGAGTTTATGTTGCATAAATTTTGGTGTTTCTCTCTCACTTGTTTTATTGAGTTTTGTAATCCTGTTATTGTCTGTTAAAAGACACTTGTGTGTATGTTTAGTAATCAATTAACCACCTCACTTTGATTTTCTTACACTATCAAATGTTTTCTACCTGTATTTTGTTTTCTTTGTTGTTTCGTGGTTGTTAACTAACTGTTACTAGTGAGCCAGTAATTGCCTCGTGTTCCGTTAACCGTTTGGTTAAAAGCGCGGGCATTTAGTTTGGTTTTGAAACATTTCCTCTTATGTGTTATAACTACCATTGTGTCGTTTTCTGATTATGGCAATCATTAGCAATTGAAATTCGGAACATATTTTGTAGGTTTAAAGTTTAGTTGACTCGTGGCTCACAGTATCTGTCGCCTTTTTTAAATTATTACAATCATTTATTGTACGAATGGCAAGTCACGGGTAACAAAATAGCCGACAATCAGTAATAATGTTTACCTTGGTCATCTTTACGCGAAATTGTATCAACTTTTTCCCCTTGAGAGCATTTTTTTTTTCATTTTCTTATACGCATCGTTTTCCATTTGATAGTAGCTTCTTTTGGGGGCAGTAGAGCCTGCTCTTTGGTCCATTGTAGATCTTCCATATCACCATCTTCTTGAATTACCATTGACTTATGTTCCCATTCTCAAATTAAATTTATTCAAGACATTCATAACAATTTTCTTGCTGAAATATGATATACAGAAAATTTCCAGCCATTACCAGCTTTAGTTAAATGAGCATGCCTATTAGAAAGGCATTCAGGTCTTTCCTTTTGAGAGTTCATGGTAGCATTAATGATTAATGTGTCTTCTTTTACATTCCTTGAAAGACAGAATTTTCTTTTTCTTATCATTAAAAATTCATTTTTTGCATTTTCACCTTTTTTGTTGGTAACACTTCCGCTCATTTTCGTTTCGAATAATTCCATGATTTTAACTTTGAATAATTATTTTCTTAAAACCGAGTCAAGAGACATATATCACTTGTTGATTCAAAATCATACCGCAAGTCACTAGTAGATATGTTAATTTATGGTGATTACCCTAATGTTTGAAGTGTTAGGATCAAACTCTGATTATGAGCTGACACAATGGCCAATTGGCAAACTGTGTTGCTCCCCTATTTGATACGGTTGTAAGATTGTTTTATGGAAGAATTCCTTTCTCTATCGCATTGTAAAATAGCTTGAAATTAAAAGGAGGGGATACTCTTTTTGTTAGTGGATATTGCAACCTTTGGGCTTTTTACTAAATTTATTTTGTACAACTAGAACCTTTAGACAAATTCTATTATTTTTAGATATAATGAAAAAAGAAGAGTTCCCATTTCTCGAAAGAACTATGATCAAAACGCAAGAAAGCCCCTTTGGGCCATGCTGAATAGAAAGAACCTTTAGACAAATTCTATTATTCAGCTATTTCTCCCACACACTTCACTAAATAACTAAATAGCTGAATAACCAACTAAATAATTGAATAGCTAGATAAAGAACTATGATTACTATCTAATAAGAAAGCCCCTCATCAAAACGTAGAAGCCAGAAGAGTGTGGGAGTGAGTGTGTTGTATGTATGTACTTAAAATACTAAGTGTCACAGAGGGAGAAGGTGATCAAGTCAGGTTTGGTATCTGTTGTCTCTATCTGCCTTTCTTCAACCCACCTTTGGTCTAATTGAGTTGATAATCCTATTACTATGTTAAAAAACGTTTGGAGTTATGTTTTTTAATTAGCTATTGTCATGCCAAAAGAGTAATCACCTTACTTTGATTTTATTGAATTATCAAATGATTTTACCTACATTTTGTTTCGTGGTTGTTAGTTGTTAGTAGTGAGCCAGTAGTCGCCGCGTGTTTCGTTATCCGTCGGTTAAAAGGGCAGGCTATTAAAATGATTTTTTTTCTTCTGTCTTATTTTCTATTTTGGCATTTAAGGAATTTAAATTAGGAAATGAAAATTGCGGTTGAGTCGGTTTGACACGTGGTTTAGTTCCGCACTTGTGGCTCACACTTTGTTACCTTTTTTAAATTATTGGAATCATTTATTGTATGCATGGCATGTCACAGTTACAAATATAGCCGACAATAAGTAATAAAGCCTACCTTGGCATCTCTAATGCAAAATTGTAACCCATTGTACAAATTCATCAAAGTATGTAAGTTAGTAAAGCTTGATCTAAAGGCCTTAATCATGTTAACTGAATGCTTTTCGAGTCGTGTGATCCCTCTATATCGTTATATATAATTTACAGGTATTAAATATCTCAAATGGCAATAATATAGTTTTTGATGTTGTACTGTCTTTCCCAACCTTTAGAACCTCTGTACTTTTCCCCAAAAGCAACTAAAAGTATCTTCATAAAAAAATGGTGGTCTTTTTAATTTTCAATTTCAATTTCCTTGTCTTGACAAACTACATTCAATGTGATCAAGAAGAATGGAGGAGTAGTAAACTGAAACATCTCTGCATAAAGACATTATATTTTCCATTGTTAATTTCTTAGGCATGCTTATAAGTGTGGAGCAATCATGCATTTGTTTTTTGTAGTGCTCTATCTCAAAAGACATGATCTGAAGTTTATTATTCCATGCCACCTTGTTCTAGCTAATAGTTTTTCATTTATTTTGGAATATAATCCGATTCGATAGTTCTTCTTAAGGCTAAAAATACAAGCCAGCCCGAAAAATGTATCGCTATAGTGCTCGTGTAACTCTCTTCCCTTTTTGATTGCAGATGATGTGGCAAATATAGATTGTTTCTCCTGACCTCTACTGTGGTGACAATCGCCTTCTGCTTTTTCTAATGTTTATTTATAATTTAAAGGACCAGCTCATCAAAGACGCATGTGTAGATTTCATTCATATGGAGGTGACTTGGACTTTCAATAGCGGTGTTCACTCAGTAGTGCTACAATAGATAGGCAAGTTTTGTTAATTTGACATTGCAACTCGGTCAGTGAAGATGTCATTCGATAATGAGACTGAGGATTTGTTTGATGATGGTTTTGAGGGATCAATTAATGAGCATAAAATTTTTACAGAGGTGTTTTTTGGAAAGGACCAAATCAAAACTAATAAGAAATGTCTTGTTACGGGAGCAATTAGTTTTGCAAGCAATAAAAGTAAGCCGAAAGATATGTTACCTTCCTTAGATAATGAAAGTCAATCAAACACCAGTAATATAAATCTTTCCCTAAATAAACATGCTTCGTCGACCAGAGATGATATTACAGGTGGCAAGCATATGAAGTTATCAACTGATGAGCAGTCTGTATTCAACTCAGTAACGTGCCGTCTGGTCGAATCAATAAAGCAGGGTATTATTTCAAGTAGCTACTTACTTAAAGGGAGGGTTTCTATGCATAGTCTCCCAGGTTTTCATGAAAATGTCGATAAAGTAATTTCTACGAGCAAAGCCACTCTTTCAACTGTTTCCCAGGAGAGCCTTCATGAAAATGACGAGAAAGAATTATCTGCACGTAAAGCTATTCCTTCACCAGTTTCACATGAGAGTACTCATGCAAACGACGGGGAAAAATATTCTGCGGGTGAACCAATCCCTTCAACTGTTTCGCAGGAGAGATCTCATGAAAATAATGAGGAAGTAATTTCTGCGAGTAAAGCTATTCCTTCACTTGTTCCTCAAGACGAGAGTAAAACTTTGAGTAAAGCTATTACTTCACCTGTTTCTCAGGAGAGATTTCATGAAAGTGATGAGCAAATGATTTCTGCTAGTAAAGCTATACCTTCACTTGTTTGTCAGGAGTATTTCAATGAAAGTGACGAGAATAAAAAAATTCTGAGTAAAGCTAGTCCTTTACCTGTTTCGCAGGAGAGATTTCATGAAATTAATGAGCAAATCATTTCTGCGGGTAAAGCTATACCTCCACCTGCTTCTCAGGAGAGTTCCCATGAAAATTGCGAGAAAAAAACTTCTGCGAGTTTCAAAGCTATTCCCGCACTTGTTTCTCAGGAGAGTGTTCATGATAATGATGAAAAAAGAATTTCTACGAGTACACTCATTACTTCATCTATTTATCAAGAGAGTTCTGCTACTCAGTCGCCAACCCTCATAACTCGTGGGGAGAAAACAATGATATCCAAGGTTGATAACCTTTCTAAAGATAAGGTATTGCCATATAAAGATCCCCGTCCTCTTCTACGCACATACATTCAGAACTTACTCACGGCGTCTGGGTGGGAGATTACAAAACGTATAAGACCAGGTAAAGTTAATGGTGGATATATATATAAATCACCACAAATAAAAAAGTTGCTTCGTGAGTTTACTAAAGTTTGGGACTTATTAGGACAGAGTTTGTCTATAGATAGGAATTTACTCGTCTCAGAAGATGGTAAGCAGTGGAGTGATATGACCAGCTTTTGGTCAGACTTATCTCTTACCTTAACTAAATTTGACGAAGAATCCTCGCTGGCAAAACGGTGGTGCCTTCTTGACCCTTTTGTAAATTTGGTGCTTATAGAAAAGAAGCTAGGATTGTTAAAAGCAGGGAAAGAAGTTAAAGCACAGAGTACTTTACATGGGAATGAAGGTGCTGCTATACCTTCGAAAAGTAGTAATAGGACTGGGATCAAGTCGAAGAGAGGTTATTCTAATGGGGTTTGCAAGTCTTCTTTGACAGGAGAAAGTTTATTGACAAATATTGAAGCGATGAGTTCTGTCTCGAAAGATATCTGTGGTACTAGTATTACTGCTGATTTTGAGAGGAAATCAAATGAGACAGTAAATGATCAGAATTCTTTGTGCGATGAAAAATGCACATACTCTCAAAATTCTCATGGATTAAAGTCGAATGGTTTACAACTTCGTAACTTAGATAACAATTCTGTCCACTCCAGCAGCTGCCTAAATGAAGCACCTTTTACTTCTCAAAATGTTCGAGGTTTGTTTTCAGAGTCAGTTTCTCCACGGAAGGAAGGAAATCCAAGTTCACATGTTAACAGCGTTTGCGTATCGAATTATGGTGTAGACCCTGAATTGGTAAGGGGAAATATTAATATGAGTACCCCTCAAGCTAAAAGTGGAAACAAACGCAAGAGATCGAAAGCTTGTGAAGTAGAGGATGATAAGCTCTTACTTTCACCTGTTGTTAGAAATAAAAAATCTCGATATTCTGCCAAAAAGTCTACTCGTAAAACAAAGCCCTGTAGACCTAAGACTATGAGAAAATGCAATACAAAAAGAGGAAGTTGCCGGTTACTTCGGAGAAGCTTGAGTAAGGGCGACAAACAGGAAAAAAAATGGTATCTCTCTAGTCCAAGAACAGTATTATCTTGGCTTATCAACTCTCGCCATGTTTCCTTAAAGGAAGTGATTGCATGCCAAGATTCAACAGATAATACTGTAGTGAAAGAAGGATTGATCACCAAGGATGGAATATTATGTAATTGTTGTGATAATGTAATCTCTGTATCTGAATTTAAGTCACATGCTGGGTTTGGCCTACATCATCCCTGTTTAAATCTTGTGATGGGTTCTGGTAAGGATTATAAATTTTGTGAACTCGAGGCATGGGCAGATGAATATAGGACAAGGAAAAGTGCCACCCGACCTGTTGAAGTTGAGGATTTAGATCAGAATGATGACAGCTGTGGTCTGTGTGGCAATGGGGGTGAGTTGATCTGTTGTGAGAACTGCCCTTCGACTTTTCATCAGAAATGTTTGTGTGAGCAGGTTTGTCTTTGCTTACTTTTTATGCCACTTTGCTTTCTTGTTTCCTTATATTCTACTCCTCGACCTATCTTTCCATAGTTATGTCTTTCCTTCTAAAGGCTGCCTGCAATCTGATGTATACTCTGCCTTTATTATAGCCCGTGGTACCTAAGTTCTGTTTTGCAAATTATCTTCTTTTTTTTTGAACTTAGATAAAAAACAAAATATACCTTTCCGTTTATTTGGTAACTGATAAATTCTCGTACTATACTACTGACATGGCTATTTAAGTTTTTTCCTTTGGTGTTGGGAACATATACCAATCTATGAGTCATGAAATAAACATTTTATCTGTTTTACACACACATAAATAAAATTATTTTTCTATTTGAAGATGGAAGGGTAGGGTTAGCTGCCTCAGCATGAAGGGAGGAATGTTTTCATGTGTTATTGATGTCATTACTAGGTTAGATGCATACAAATATTCAATATATACACTCACACATGTGACACCCCACGCATCATATATGTATATATAGATATAAGCTGATGTCCCTTTATCCCTCCCCTATATATTTATATATACTAGTAGAAGGGCACACTCGATGTGTTTGCAAAACAAATCCTTACTCTACCAAAAGAAAAACTCTCTATTGATACTTTATTTATAATACCGAAAATCGAATCAATCTAATATAATCTGCTGTATTAGAATGCTATAAAAATTTAAGTAAAATTAGAATAAAAAATGATGGCATGTACCTGAGAGAGAGATCAACATAGATACAAAAAAAAGTTACAAAGCTTTACAATAAAGAGATGGAAATATTTAGTGGGAGGATACATGGGCAGTTGCAATACTTTTAGATTTAAAATTTGATGTCGGTAATTCGTAAAAGGTAAGGGCAATTTTGGAAGTTTCAAAATTTCAAGGCAATTTTGGAGCGATCATATAGACACAATATTAGACATCACAATCTCAACCCTTAAAATATTTCCTATATATATAGTGTATGTGGTTGTCTATACATATATATATATATATTAGTATTCTGTTTCTTTGCAGTACTTACTGTTATTCCCTTTGTATTTAGTTAATTGCTTGGAATCTTTACCCATATAAACTTCATGAGGGGCAGAATCATATATAGGACTATGATTTTATAGACTACTTTCTTTTGAAGCCAAGACCATTTTTTATTTTATTTTAAAAAAAAAAAACATGTGAGAAAATTAACCTCTTATCATCTGACCCGCATGTATTTATTTTGTTAACATATTTTACTGAATTTGGTTGAGGTATAACCACTTTATTCAGTTATTCATTTACGGCAGTCAGATCTTCCCTGCATTATTTGGTTAATTGTTTATTGATCTAATGTTAAATTCACAAGGTGACTATTTCGGTTTCCTTATCTTTCTATTTGTTCCTTTAGGAATTCCCTGAGGGTGATTGGTATTGCCAGTACTGCTCTTGTGGCATCTGCGGTAAATTGGTTAATGATAAAGAGGATCTGATGTCAAACGCTGCATTTAAATGTTCGCAATGTGAACACAAATGTAAACTCTTACTTCTTTAACAAACTTACATAAATTCCGGTCATTTTCAATATCCAAAAATTGCCTAAATAATATTTCTGAACTGAAATAATTGATCCTATTTTCTTTCGTTTGAAAACATTCACTCGTGAATTATTGCATACTTATCATGTCCAGTGGTTAATTAATTTAATTTTTTTTGAGACTTTAGGTTTCTCTGTCTGACCTATTCTTTTGCTGGTCAACAGACCATGAGGCTTGCATGAAAGAAAAGGTTGCTTCTCAAGAATTGGCTTCTGAAGCCTGGCTTTGTGGAAAAAATTGTCAAGAGGTAATTTAGAAAATTCTATACTAGAATTAGTTATATCCTGAATTAAGGTAGACATACTTAGTGCTAGTTCATAATGTTGGCTTCAACAGTATTTAATTGACAGTTCCCCTAAGAAAAAAACCATTTTGTTGTCTAGTATCATCATTTTCTTCAAAACCTAATTACGCACGTTTCATCACCTGGGGAAAAACCATTTGTTGTCTAGTACCATCATTTTCTTAAAACTTAATTACGCACGTTACATCTGTAATGGAGACTTGTGCGCTAAATACATCACACATGCGTAAGAGTGAGCTATTACTTCATGATAGTGTAGCCAGTAGCTAGCTTGATTTTAAAAATCTGCAGGGATATTTAGTTTTCCTTCTCTTCTATCTGTCTTTCAACTTTGAGTGAACCCAGTCATTATATTGTAACTTTTATTATAACACTAGGAATATTAATCTGGATGCTATATAGTTAATAAGAATAAATAATCTCATTCCCTGTCAACTCCAAGATCTTTTCTGGAGATCGAGAGTTTAATATTATTCATTCTTATGTAGGTTTATCTAGGCCTGCAATCCCGGCTTGGACTTCTGAATAATCTATCGGATGGCATTTCTTGGACACTTTTGAGGTGCACTCACGAAGACCAAAAAGTTCATTTTGCACAAACATTTATTGATTTAAAGGCGGAACGCAACTTGAAGCTAGCTGTTGCTCTTACGATCATGGAAGAATGTTTTCAATCTATGGTGGATGCACGGACAGGCATAGACATGATACCTCATGTTTTGTACAACTTGGAGTGAGTTCTTTACCTTTCTCGAATGATATTCTTTTTATGAATGCTTGTGCTTCAAGGAACCGAGCCAGGATTTTGGTTTAGCGGGGACACAATAAACATATAAGTCCGCAGTTATTGTAATAGTTGGAGAAGCCTATTTGTAAGAATACAATCCTAGATTTGAACATTGTTTGTATCCAAACTAAATCATACCTGAGAACTCTTCATTTTTTTCTAAACAGATTCCGATATATAACCAAAAATTTGTTTTAAGTTTGTTATAAAGTATTTCAATCTACAAAAGTAAGAAGAATTACTTGCTTAAAGATTTAATATGCTGACGGAAGAAACCATATAAATACCAATTTTATTGACAACACACCAACAATGATTCTACAAAAGGAAAAAAGTTTTGTGACCTTTTGTTTTATTACACTGTTAAATTTTTGCCCTCTAGTTTCAGTTTGATATCTAATCCTCTAGTTCTTGGAATTCTGTGAACTTGTTGAGCCAAAGTATTTGGTCTAGAAATGGAGAAAACTGTGCAACGCACTGCTGGTTTTTAAATGTCGAAGCTATAAACATGACCACTTTGTCAGAGTTGCTATTTTGCTTCTCCCTCATCTTTTTGCAAGGAAATTGTTAGCAATTCGACTAATTTCATAAACTTTCATAGAGGGTGATGGTGCAGTGGAAGTAACTAAAAGTTTGAATCTAGGGTAATTATGCGGGAATAACTCATAATGAATTTATTAAATTTTCTTGTGATAAGAGGCAATCTATGTATTTTAGATAAACTGTCTGTTCCTTTGGAGTTACACATGTGAGACAAATCTTTGTTTTAGGTGGCCTATACCAAGCATGTACAGCATATTGTTTGGTATCTAACTTCAAGCAAAAAATTGATGTTGTATTGGCTTTTTTCCTTTTACTATTTACCTGCTCTATTGTCACGGAAAGGATACTTAAATGTGTCTTAAGTTTTTTTTTTTTATCCTAAGCAGATCAGAATTTGCTCGTCTAAATTGTCATGGATTTTACACTATGGTATTGGAGAAAGATGATGTGCTGATTTCTGTTGCATCGATTAGGTATTTTTCTTAACCTTTTCCACTTCTCTTGTTTATTTAATTTGTACTTGAGAAGCCATCTTACACTTTTGATTGAACACTTTTATGCCCGATAATATACCACATATATTCAGACTTCAAAGTACACGGGTAGATTAAGAAAAGGGGGACAAATTATTTGGATTCAATATTCAAGGGTGTTGAAACTAGAATGACATGTTTTAAAACAAGGGTACAGAAAACCATAAAATTTTAACTATCTTGTATCTGTAGGGATTCAAAACTATAAGATTTTTCCGGTTCAAGAACATTGAGCATTGTTATAGGACAGTTGGGTTTTGTATTCAACCATCAAATTTTGTGCAGGATCCATGGAGTAACAGTTGCGGAGATGCCCCTTATTGCAACTTGTAGTAAGTACCGTCGCCAGGGGATGTGTCGGCGCCTAATGGATTCGATTGAAGAAGTAATTTTATTTAGTTTGTCATTTATAATTTACCTGCACACTTCTGAGTTCTCAGTTCTCACCCTCTAATCTACTTGCAAACATTTACCATATTTCTCTTGTTATAAGAAAAGGAAAAAATATTATTCTTTAAACAGTTTGCACTGCGGACGTTTCTTATCTAACATTTTTTTTCTCTCCCACTGAACTTCACTTTCTTCTTCTCCTTTCTTTTTCTCTTAATTTAATTTCCGAGTTTAGCGTTGTAAATAAATTTTTATCTTTTCAGATGCTGCTATCTTTCAAGGTTGAGAAGCTTGTGATAACTGCCATTCCCGATGTAGTAGAGACGTGGACTGTTGGCTTTGGCTTTGAACCCTTGGAAGATCATGAGAGAAAAAGTCTCAGTCATTTTAATTTAATGGTATTTCCTGGCTCAGTATGGTTGAAGAAGACATTGTACAGTAACCAAGCAACAGATAAACAGATGAGTAAGCAATTTGTAATCCCTTTTCTATGCTCCTTATTTTTCGGTGCTTCCATATTCTTTCTCTTAACACATGTAAAAACATCTTTCGAGAATTATGTAGAAGTGTTTTTTAAAAGGAAGATATTATGTTCCTTTCACTAAAACGAGAATATAATGGTCATAAGCAAAAATGACTTCAAAATTACTTAAGCAACTATTGATCTACTTTATTGTCCCCTTCTCTGCTTCTTTTAAAAATTAAATATGCAATATCCTTGTGCAATAAAGCTGAAATGGAATGCTGCTCGGGTGAAGTGCTCACTATCGCACGACCGCGAATTGTTGAAAGTGGACAGAGAGAGGAAGATATGAGGGAAGAAAGAAACAATCATGTGCAAGAAGATTCTGGGAAGATTTTAAGTGAGGAATTAGCTCTAATAGACGGGAAAATTTTGCCTCAAATGATTGGTGACGGCGTCTCTGTGGATATGAATAGTGAGATTGAACTCCCAAAGGTGTCATGTGGAGAAAAACCAACTTCTAAAATAGGGGAATCTCAGCTCGAAACCACTTTAAATGTGGATTCGCTGGCTATGGATGATGCGAGAATACTTGCAAAAACGCATTATGAAAAACAACCAATTCTAGATCAAGGGGAATGTGGAAGTTGAAAGTTTTAGGGTGTACAAACTGTAAAGTTAAATATCAGAAAGGAAAGAAAACATTAGAGGATAGTTTAGCAATTTGCGGAAAAAGTTTTTTCTTATTTATTAACTCTTTTGCTAAGACAATGTTCCCGAGTTAAGGGATTAGCTAAAATCTGCGACTTTGGTGGACTGCCATTCAAAACATGGGGGCTTAGCTAGTCAAGTATTGTGTTTTAAGACTTTGTTATGTTGGTGTAACTTTATGATGTAATTGCAAATGTATTTAAAACCCTAGTCATTGGTGCAGAAGGGATACCTTGTATATGTATCAAAGAGCTAGAGAATGGGGGGTCTCCCTCTAATTAAGCTTATAATTAATTGGTCATCTTTGCTACCATTGTAAGCTTAACTTTCAATGTAATTGGAAAAGGTCCTGGGAATAAATGTAGATATAGTTGGGTTTTTTGGGTGAATTTGATCTTATATTTCTTAATATCCGTTGGTCTGAAAGCTTAATACTTTAATCCATTATGTTAATTTGTGCCTTTCTCCAATTTTATCTGCTGAAGTTTTGTTTCAAAAACATTTTGGGTTTGGCAAACGTGTACTTGCAAATTTTCAGTTGAAAAACCATGGAGGGACATTTTTATTATTATTGCTGGTAATGGATGCCGATGCCAATGCCAAATCAAAAGAAGAAAACAGATAACAAGGCTAGCTACCTACCCCCAACCCTAGAATCCCACATCCACTGCCACCTGCCTGTGCCGGGGAAGAGGCGTCGACTCCCCTCTGCCCCAAGGCAATCCTGCATCTCCGATCCCCTTTCCGCTGCCTCCTCACCTACTTCTTCGTCTCTCACACGCGCACTGCTCATTCACTCTGGCTTCTCACCTCCTCCTCCTCTACTCCCCTTTCCCTCATCTTCTCTCTCCGCTCCCTCATCCCTCCTCTGTCCTCTCACCTCCATCTCTATATTTTCCTTAAATTTTTCCCTTCTCCTATACAGATAAAAAAAAAGTTAGATCCCTGTTTACTCACCTCCACCATCCTCTTTAAACCCCATTCGAAACTTTTATATTAACTCTGTTTTCTTTATCCCCCGATGGCTTATCTCTTTTTGACCGCTATTATGTGATTGATTCGGGTTATTATTAGATTTTTCACGGCGATATCTGACCTTGTCGGGTCCTCAGTTTATTCGTGTGTTGCACCCAAAGTATGTTTTGTCTTTTTTAATTTTGTTGCGAAAATGTTAATGTCTCCCGGTCTTTTGTTTTTGGGTTGTGCTAAAATTATTTCTTTTAGATTATAATGTATACATTGGATAGATCCCAAGTTTTGCATTTTGGTTCCGATTAAGTAAGTGACAAGTGGCTGTTTTGTGTTTCTCTACCCAAGTAGGCCTTAGATCTGGTTTATGTGTGTTGGCATCCTGATAAAACTTAGTTTATCTCTTTAGCTTGTAGTCGCGGTTTATATATTTAGACTTGCTCCATTCGGACATTAATGTGTGTTGGCATGCTCATAACACTTTTCGCTAGTCTACAGTGGAGAGTTCCCTCCAATTTGCAGTCTTTGTTTTGGGTTGTTTAATTTTCCGCTCTATGTAGAGAATCCAAGAACTTGTCTCGACTTCCCTAGTTTAACAACTAGCAGTGGTCTGATTTAGACATTTTCCACTTGTTTCAGTGTAATAGCACAAACGATCGCGCTTTTCGCAAATCCTCCTTGAGAAAATAAGTATCTCGTTCATACATTCTAGGCTTATTCATTGCGCTATTAGGGGTTTCTCCTAACTAACTTGAGGCGGGGCAATTCGGGAGAAATTAGTCTTTGTTAGTGCGCCCGTTTGGCTTGTAATTTTAGGTTTGTTTCAGTCCCTTTGAGCTTGTTTCTGGGTAAGAGATGAATATTGTTTTTTTGTTTTTGTTTTTTTATAATCAAGAAATGAATATTGTACTAGTGTGCTATATCAATAAAATTATATTTGTTCCTGGAAAAAAAAGGCTAGCTATGCATCCTAGAGGCGGGCACTTGGCTGTAAGCGTCGCCCAAATCGGAGTATTAATAACTACGCATGTTTGCAAAGGGACCAAGGATTAACCATTCATTTATGAGCAAGGATTAACCATTAGTGCATCGCTTTCTAGTCCCAATCATGTTTATGAGCAGGGATTAAACATTCATTAATTTTTAATAAAATTTCCTACGAAGCTCTTTTGCTGCTCTATCTAACCTGATATTGAGAACAAGTTTGAGTCAACTAAATTAAGAAAATGCTCAAGGTTAAGTTTGCATTGTAAGAGTGAACCTGTAGGTGGTACGATTTCGATCGATTGCTATCAGCACATTCGATATAATTAGGGCATTTTTTTTAAAAGGTTTAATCAATGAAAGAATTTTTTACTTTTGATCAATTGGGAAATTCTATTGAATTATTAAAAAGAAAAAATACCAAAAGGCATCACTTTTTAAAAAAATGCCAAAAAACACACAATTAAAACTATTTTGCACAAAACCACACATTATAAATTTAATATTCTATTTCTTGTTCACTTCCTCCTCCCCCTCTTTCTCCGCATTTTCTCTATCCATCTCTTTTATTCCTCTCTCAATATCCATTGATGGGATGTCAAAACTCTATATTTTATATTCGTTATTTTTTTCGAATTTTTTTGATTATGATGTAGTTTTGTAAATACGAGCTTTGTTTTTAAAATATGTATCCATTAGGTCGGAATTTATATCAAAGTGGAGGTTTATGTGGCTTTTGAGTTGATTTATGTGTGGTTTTTTTGGTCATATGAGATTAATATATTGGCTAATTAAAATTTCAGCCGAATTTTGGCAAGTGAAAATCGTTTTTCTTAAATTGGATGTATCTTATGGATGTGACTCGCCTATATATTAAAACTATTTTGTCTAAAACCAAACATTCTAAATTCAATATTGTATTTCCTTTCTCTCGCTCACTTCCTCATCCCTCCTCTCTCTTCTCATTTTCTCTCTCCATTTCTCTTATTTCTCTCTCAATATCCATTGATGGGACGACAAAACTCTATATTTTATATTCGTTTTTTTTTTCGGATTTTTTGATTATAATGTACTTTTGTAAATACGAGCTTGTTTTGTTTTTTAAATTTTGTATCCATTAGGTCCAAATTTATATCAAAATGGAGGTTTACGTGGCTTTTGATTTATGGGGATCGTTTTGGTCATATGAGATAGATATCTTGATTAATTAAAATTTCACCCCAACTATGGCAAGTGAAAATTGTTTTTCTTAAATTGGATGTAAGCTATGGGTGTGACCGCCTGTAAAACCGTCTCTATATTTCTATTTTATCATTTATATTTACAATTATTATTCTATTATAATAAGTCAAAACAAGAGAAATGAGTCTGCTCAATTTAGTTAATTTTTTTTAAAAATACTCATACAACTTTATATTAATTACAATAATATCATACTTACATAAAAATATAAAAAGTAAAAACTAATAAAACTATTTATCACTATTTAACAACCAAACATTTTTTTAAATGTTAAACTATGTTTTTTTTTTGTATTATCCACATATTTATATCATAACTATACATATTTTCTATATTTTTATTGCATTATGCATCGTACACGTAACGCGTGGAATACGATTAATAGTATATATATATATATATATATATATATATATATATATATATATATATATATATATATATATGGCTTGTATAATGGTGGTGAAACAAGTCTGTGACTAATAAGACTAAATGAGTCAAATATTAAAAAAAAAAAAAAAACTATGAAGTATGAAAAAGGGTATGAAGTATTGATAGTTGGGTATAAAT
This sequence comes from Primula vulgaris, assembly GCA_963920805.1. NCBI lineage: Eukaryota > Viridiplantae > Streptophyta > Magnoliopsida > Ericales > Primulaceae > Primula > Primula vulgaris. The sequence continues at coordinate 25,105,999 of OY987216.1, forward strand.
ATTTGAAAATAGAAAATATGGAGCATGGAAAAAAAGGGTATGATTTAAAAAAAAAAAAAAAAAGAGTATCAAGTCTGAAAATAAGGGTACGACATTGAAAAAATAGGGTATGAAATCCGGAAAAAAAAATATGAATTTCGAATTCAAAAAAAAGAGGTATGAACCAAAATTGTGGTTTTCAAATAAATAGTTGTTTTTTTTTTTAAACAATCAAATAATTAGTTTGGTGGTGTCTTTTAGTAATATAATTTAGTGGAGTGATAATTTTTAGTCATTGCCCCTAATTAAAAAGGTCACAACATAAAGTAAAGGCATCCACAACTTTGTTGGTCATTGGCGAGATGAAGCCAAGGCCATCTCCACTCCGTTATTCGCCGCTAGGCCACAAAACCACCAGTTACCAAGCATCACTACTCCGACATACTGCATATTCATTTCTAAAATGTAGTTTGTAACCGATTAGACGGAACGTAACGCACACAAGTTATGATAGTGAGAGAGAAATGAGAACCAAATCTTTAAAAACCAATTTCGCCCAACTGTGACTGAATCTATCTCTATACTTATATATAAACGTTGTGGCAGATCAAAGTGAGCAGTTTTTTTCTTCTTTTCAAACTCCCTTTCTTCGTCCTGCATGCCTGTTTATCATCGTGGGACCCCAATAAGCGTGTGATTCTAAAGTATAGTAACGGAATTGGGAAACTTTTAACTCTAATAAGATTTACATATATAGTTAGGAGGTTTGTAAAAAATCCGTAAATACGTTCCGTAATCCAACCCGTATGGATTGTCGTGGGTTGAGTATCAAAAAAAAAATCAATACGCTCCGCCCCAATTCGCTATATATTATGCGGATTGGGTTAGGGTTGATGTTCACAAACCGCGGGTTAATCCGCATCAATCCATTTCAACCCGCAATATATATATAATTATAAATATATATGGTTATATATACATTGTGTGTATTTTAATATAGCAACTTTTCATTCTTATTATATTTTAGTTTTATTACTTGTTCGCGAATGTTCTAAACATATTTTCATTGGTTTTAATTTATATTTCTCTTTGAAATATTCGATTTATTTTAAATTTTAGGTTGATTATGGAAACTATTAAAAATAAAGGACTAAAATAAAAATTTAAGAATCAATCTAAACTCAACCCGCCCTAACCTCTCATTTATTTTGCGGGTTGGGTTGGGTTGTGGTTTTAATTGTAACGGGTTGAGTTGGATTGCCATTTAAATTTTATTAATCATCTCCAATCCGTCCCACCATTTATTTTACGGGTTAGTTTAATATTGAGTTCAATACGCCTCAATCCGTTCCGTGACCATCTATATATATATATAGTAACATATTCCTAAGTAAAAATTCTGAAATCCATATAAGTAGTAATAAATGAAAATAAAGCGTCCTAAAAGGCGTTGAGAATGCCTTGGCCGTACGGTGTCAATTTTACCCGAGTCATTTTACCCGAGCCGATACAACGGTTTTTGAATATTCGGGTAACGATTTTACTGATTATCTTATCATCTACGGGTTGGGTCGGATTGGGTTTATATCACTATTTTTATTTATTTTACCCGATCCATCTTCGTATTTGTAATGGGTATAACGGTTCTTGGTGTGTGTATTTACTCAAAATACCAAAAATTCGTAAAATTTATTCTACTTTTCTACATGTTCTTTTCTAAATGATATTTTTACATATTGATAATTAATATATTTTTTCAAGTTATTTCTTAAATTACTTGTTAAAAATAAATAAATTAATGAGATACTATCAATTTTTTTGCTTCATATGTGTTTGGTTGATTATTGAATCAGTAAATATTACACAATCAATTAAACATTACAAACTAATGGTTCTATTTTTCATTTTCTTAATTACCCATTTTATTATTAATAAGTTTCCTAAATTATTAAGAAATATAGACTGGATTAAAAATAAATCGTAAAACTTGAAATCACAACAAAAATTAACAACTATTTTTTTATTAAATGGTGTGGAAACCCCATATTTTTATATTATTAATGATAAAGATATAAAAATATGTGGAAAAAACCTCACAAGACATAAAAGAAAAAAAGTAAATAAACGTCAACTAATGAAAAACAAAACAAGTATAAAAACATTATAAGAACTAATTGTTCAATGTTAAATTTTCAACCGTGTCTTCGTACATATTCAAAAACGTTTCATTTTTCTTCACTCGCCGGCGTATGGGTTATTCTTGTGTTGTTTCTCGTGCAATTATCCAATTTTCGTTGCACATACATAATATGTATATATATTTTTAAAAGAGGGGTATATATTGCGGTTGTATAATTCGGGTATGCGGATCGGTTCCGCGGGTTGGGTCTATAGGTCGGGTCCACGGTATATAGTTGATAACCATACCCGCCCCAAGAACCAGCGGGGTCGGGTTGGGTAGACTAAAAAACAGTTATGTGACGGATCGGTTCTTACGGTTTTTGGGTTTTTACGGTTCGGTTTTCGGGTCCCGGCTATTTTTTACACCCCTACTTAGCTGTTTGAAAACAAACATACTCGAAAAAGATAGTTGCACCGAAGGTTTGCACTTAAACAATGACACAATATGATGTGGCAAACTGCGATCGGTTTAAATGGGGTTCCTTTTTCAAGTGTAATCAAGGTTAGGATCAGAATGCAAAAATACCTGTGCCAACACTATTCGGTGTAATATTTAGTGTAAAATTTCTGTACACATATCATTACTCTTAAATACTTGGCTAGCCTAGCCTAATTGCTCTTACAAATTGCGAGTCGTTTTCCTTAAGTTTTATATTTTTCGCATGACACATTTATGCAATATGATGTGGCAAACTCCTACTCCCTCCGTTCCTATTTAATTGTCAATTACGAAACTACGTGCAATTTTGACCAGCCAAAAACTTATATCAAAATTGTCGGAATGAAAATTTTCAAAAGTTGATTATATAGTTCAAATGTTAAATTTTATGATTAGATTTTAAAAAAACTTCATTTCAACAATTTTGATACAAATTATAAACCGGTCAAAATTGCATGTAGTTTCGTAGTGGACTAAATGGGAACGAAGAGAGTATTGGTTTAAATAGGGTTTCTTTTGCAAGTGTAATAAAGCTTAGGACCAAAATGAAAAAAAAATTGTTTTGTGCTAACACTACTGTGTGTAATCTTTAGTGTAAAATTTCGGTGCACTTATCATTACTTAATATACTTTGTTACCTATAATTGCTCTTACAAATTGCGAGTGGTTTTTCTAAATTTTATATTTTTCGCATGACACATTTACATGCAATATGAAGTAAGCAAACTACTATTGGTTTAAATAGGGTTCCTTTTGCACGTGTAATAAAGGTTAGTACCAAAATGCAAAAAATAGTTTTGTGCTAACACTATTCGGTATAATCTTAATTTAGTGTAAAATTTCGGTACACATATCATTACTCTTTAACCTACAACTGCTCTTATTTATAAATTGTGAGTTATTTTCCTATGTTTTATATTATTCGCATGACACATTTACATGGAATTTGGCATGAAAGACAACAAACAACTAACTAATAAAGTGGTTGCTTTCCCACTTATACTTGGACGTCTGATCCACTCCACTCCACTCCACCTGACACCAGAATGAAAAATAAAATAAAATAAAATAGTAGTATTCCCACTTATTCCCTCTCTATCTCTAACGGGCACATATTCAATGATTCGTTTCTTGATTTGTTGGCACCACACTAGATATGTTATAAAAAAGAAAAAGAAAAACTAAAGTCTATGATCAAGTGCAACACTTTATTTACTTTTGTTTTTTGCTATCATAAACTATCCTTGTGTGTGTCTCATATATACATAAAATCACGGATGAATGAAGTAGTAATATAGTGATGAGTTAGTAGCCTTTTTTTTTCCAAAGAAAAGTAAATGAAAATAAGCTTGGATCTTGTTGGTGCTGCTAGGTGGAATCTGAACTTCTTGAGGATTGTTTCTCACTCTCATTGGCTTCACCACACTCCCACCATCCTCCATGCCATACGCAGGTTAACTAAACTACCTTCCTCTTTTTAATTATAATAATGCTAACCAATGTGTTATTTTTACACACTACCAAAAAAATATCAGGATACTAAAAATGATGGTGAAACGAGTGTGTTGTTAAATTTAGCTACACTAATTTTGTCATATTCCTTTCGCCATTAGTTTAGCAAATTAGTGTAGCTACAATTTCTTGTAGTGACAGTTATATTTACTTTACTACTTAATTTACTGGTAATATTTTTCTCTCCATTCTGTTCAATACTTATTAAAGATCAACCATTCAACGTATTCCAGCCAGTGATGTAAAAAAGCAAAGACATAAGCTTAATATACTTGCAAGATCTACGCTAAACGCGTGTAGAATGCATAAACTTAATATCGGTTATAAAAACTTAAAAAGCAAGTTTATTCCAGTTTTAAAAGCTTTATGTCCAGTTTTTTTAGCTTCATAGGGAGCTTTTTAAAAAAGTGATTCGACCTGCTCATGTTTAGCCTATACAAATGGGGTTATAATAATAACTATCATTTACAGATTTAATCTGGGCCCTGGTTTAGAGACTAGTCTGTGTCTGTATCAAAGTCCTGAGCTCAACTTAAAATTTGTTTACAGCTTGGCTCTTTCTTTGTTATTGTTGATATCTTTTTGGCTCGAAACAGTGATTAGTTTTGAAGAGCTTGTTTGATACATTTGGTATTATGGAAAGTTCTAATTATGTCGTGATAAATGACTTTTGAAAATCTTAGACAAAAGTAGACTGAAACTTCAAATTAAACTTATTATTATTTATTACAGAGAGAGAAATAGAAAGAGTTGCACACCTATTGTCTGCCCTAATAGAAAGGCCAAAAACAAGGCGGCCGACAGAAAGCCAAAACATAGTGGCTGAAATAGTAAAAGCCAAAACATAGTGGCTAAACAGTAAAAAGTGAAATGATTCTCAACTTTTGTTTTGATCACGTTGGATGCTCATTGGTCCCATCATTTCAAAAATAGTGATTGAAGTAATCTTTTATTTACTGAAATAATTTAGAAACTATTGAATTATGTATCATTTTACAAAGGCTTTAAGGCTTTAATTTAATCTTCCTTTGCCTTTGTCCTTTTTGGGTTTCTCCACCTCTTCGCTGAGCAGGCTTCGAAGTAGAGTAAGGTTATCATTAAGATAATCCTCCATATCTTCATTTACTGCTTCAATATCTTCATCAATTATAGAATTGGATTTTGAAAATTTTGCTTGAAAACAGTCAGAAAAGTCCACATCTAACTGTTGTTGAAGTTATTCCAATAATTTCTCCTTGAGCTCAATATTTGATGTCAAGCGTAATTTCTTTTTAATATCTGCTATAGAGGGCAGACCAATTGTCTTTTTCTCGGGTGCATATTCCCGTTCCATTTTGTTATAGGGTTCAATATTCTCTTGGATTGTAATAAGTACTATTTTATAATCAAACTTTGTCCACCACTTATAATATGATTGTCTGAATAAGGCCATAATACCAATTGGTTTAACCACGTAAGACCATTGCCAAATCCAAGGTAGGCTAAACTTGGTAATAAAATGAAGTAAATTACTTCCTTTAATCACTTTTACCCTTCTGATTTTAGAGTTACTTATAAGATAATCCTCATATTTTGTAAAAATTTCTGGAGGAAGAATATTCTCATCTGGTCTCATAAATGAAAACCAATTGTAAAACCAATATGGTATCTCTTGGTTTAGTAATGATGGTTCTAATCTGATGAACCATGTGTGCTTTTCTGCTTTATTTTGATAATAGAATGCATTTTTCCAAGCAGAAATATAATCACAGTAATTATAGTTTTTATGGGAAAAATTAAGCTGCATATGCTTTTTAGGATTTAATCCCCATTCTGCAATATGAATGACTTTTCTAACTAAAGCTTTACTGAAGTAAATATCTCCAGTATGTTTATTTTGGTTCATACGGTTGAAAGCCACTGAACCTGTTTCTATAATAATAGACTGAAAATATTTGAAGTCTTTGTTATCAATTAGAGGGAAATTGTGTTTTGTCAACGTGTTGGGAGAGGTAAATAACCTCTCATCTCCTTTTTGAAGAAGAATGATTACTTCTTCATTATCTTTTTTCGTACCAGGATGAACTGGTTCCTTTAAAGATTCAAGGAAATTTTCTCCAGAGGATAAATAATCATCATAATCCGCCGGTTTCTTTTTGGATCGGGGTATTGAACTCTTAGATGAGCCTGAAATGGATCTTGAAGAGGAATATCTCTTCATGTTCTGTTGTTCTGAGGAGGTGGAATACCCCCTAGTCCTCTGCCTTGGCTCATTAGTCCCCAATAATAAATTCGCTGGTCAAAAAATCAGGAAGAGAATTATGTTCTCCAATCAAAAATAGACAAAATAGATTGTTATCTTGCAAATATTTGTTTAGATGATAAATTTTTTACATCTTTTTCTAAAACATCTTTTGCTGCTTCGCAATCGATTCTTAGAATAAATTTTTTATTTAATAAATCATCCCGTAATTTTGTAATACAATTTACTATAGAAAGAATTTTTTTTTTATAGTAGAATAGTTTAGCTGGGCATTATTCAATTTTCCAGAATTATAACGAGATAATATCTCTTTTTCCTTATTGGGGAATTTCTGTTTCAAAATACCGCCATAGCCAATGTCGGAGGCATCTGTTTCCACAATCTTAAGACTGTGGGGGGAAATAAGTGCCAAACATGGTAGGCTTTTTACTTTAGACTTAATAAGTCTAACAGCTTTTGAGTGAATATCACTCCAGGGTGGCGGATTTTTTTTCAACCTTTCATATAAGGGAGAGTTATCAATAGATAGGTTTTTGTAATAATCCGCAATATAATTTAAACTTCCCAAAAATCTTTGAAGTTGAATTTTGTCCTAAGATATCATGGAATTTTTCTGCAAATTGTATTGTTCTATCAATGGAGATAATTTTCCCTGGATCAATTTCTTGGCCTAGAAATTTAATATGAGTCTCAAATACGGATATTTTTTTAGCAGAAACAACGATTCCTACATTTTTTATAATTTTTATAAATATATTTAGTTGTTTAAAATGAGAATCCATATCTTGGGAGAAAATAAGGATATCAACTATATAAACAATACTAAAAGTGGAATAAGTATAGAATAGATCATTCGGGTGTTTTTTAGGCCAAAAGACATAACGTTCCACTCATAATGAATTTCAAAATATCACTTTCTTATGAGGATGATTTTAAAGAAACAAATATCACTACTATGGCAAGAGCGGCCCAAATGGGGCCCGACCTTATTGAATACTGTAAGGAAAAAATAAATTCTTTATTACAGAAAAAACTTATTAGAAAATCTTACTCTCCTTTGAGTTGTACTGCTTTTTATGTTTATAAAAATGCAGAAATAGAACGAGGAGCTCCGTACTGCTTTTTATGTTTATAAAAATGCAGAAATAGAACGAGGAGCTCCTAGATTAGTTATTAACTATAAACCTTTAAATAAGTTATTAAAATGGACTAGGTACCCTTTACCTAATAAAAAAGATTTTTTCACTAGAATACAATCAGCCAATATATTTTCAAAATTTGATTTAAAATAAGGATATTGGCAAATTCAAATTGATGAAAAAGATAAATACAAAACTGCTTTTGTGGTCTCTATGAGACATTATGAGTGGAACGTTATGCCTTTTGGCCTAAAAAACACCCCGTCAGAATTTCAAAATATAATGAATGATCTATTCTATCCTTATTCCACTTTTAGTATTATTCATATAGATGATATCCTTATTTTATTAAAATTATAAAAAACGCAGGACTCGTTGTTTCTGCTAAAAAATTGTCCGTATTTCAAACTCATATTAAATTTCTAGACCAAGAAATTGATCAAGGGAAAATTATCCCATTGATAGAGCAATACAATTTGCAGAAAAATTTCCTGATATCTTAGGACAAAACCCAAATTCAAAGATTTTTGGGAAGTTTAAATTATATTGCGGATTATTACAAAAACCTATCTATTGATAGCTCTCCCTTATATGACAGGTTAAGAAAAAATCCACCACCATGGAGTGATATTCACTCAAAAGCTGTTAGACTTCCCCCCACAGTCTTAAAATTGTGGAAACAGATGCCTCCGACATTGTCTATGTCGGTATTTTGAAACAGAAATTCCCCAATATGAAAAAAGAGATATAATCTCGTTATACTTGTGAGAAATGGAATAATGTCCAGCAAAACTATTCTAATATAAAAAACGAAATCCTTTCTATAGTAAATTGTATTACAAAATTGCAGGATGATTTATTAAATCAAAAATTTATTCTAAGAATCGATTGCAAAGCAGCAAAAGATGTTTTAGAAAAAGATTTAAAAAATTTAGAATCTAAACAAATATTTGCAAGATGACAATTTAGTTTGTCAATTTTTGATTTTCATATTGAATTTATTATTGGAAGATTTATTTGAAAGATGACAATTTATTTTTCATATTTTGACAAATATATTGTCTATTTTTCATATTTTGCAAGATTTTCATATTTTGACAAATATTTGCAAGATGACAATTTATTTTATCTATTTGCAAGATTTTCATATTTTTGACCAAGAGAATTTATTATTGGGCTCTAATGAGCCAAGACAGAAGACGAGGGGGTATTTCTCCTCTTCAGAACAACAGAACATGAAGAGATATTCCTCTTCCAGATCCATTTATGGTTCATCTAAGAGCTCAATAACCCGATTCAAAAAGGAACCGGCGGATTATGATGATTATTTATCCTCTGGCAAAACTCAAGAAAGTTTACTTGAAGCTTTAAAGGAACCAGTTCTCCCACTTGAAATATTTTCAGTCTATTCTTATTGAAACAGGTTCAGTGGATTTCAACCATATGAACCAAAATAAACATACTGGAGAGCTTTACTAAACAGTAAAGCTTTTGTTAGAAAAGTCATTCATATTGCAGAATGAGGATTAAATCCTAACAAGCCTATGCAGCTTAATTTTTCCCATAAAAACTATAATTACTGTGATTATATTTCTGCTTGGAAAAATGCATTATATTATCAAAATAAAGCAGAAAATTATCAAAATAAAGCAGAAAAGCACACCTGGTTCATCAGATTAGAACCATGATTACTAAACCAAGAGTTACCATATTGGTTTTACAGGAGGATATTCTTCCTCCAGAAATTTTTACAAAATATGAGGATTATCTTCTGAGTAACTCTAAAATCAGAAGGGTAAAAATGATTAAAGTGAGTAATTTACTTTATTTTATTACCAAGTTTAGTCTATCTTGGATTTGGCAATGGTTCTATGCGGTATTATGGCCTTATTCAGGCAATCATATTAGAAGTGCCGGACAAAATTTGATTATAAACTAGTCCTTATTAAAATCCAAGAGAATATTGAATCCTATAACAAAATGGAACGGGAATATGCACCCGAGAAAAAGTCAATTGGTCTGCCCTCTATAGCAGTTATTAAAAAGAAATTACCCTTGTCAAGTAGAAATTATTGGAATACCTTCAACAACAACAGTTAGATGTGGACTTTTCTGACTGTTTTCAAGCAAATTCTTCAAAATCCAATTCCATAATGGGAAGCAGAAAGTGAAGATATGGTGGATTATCCTAATGATAACCTTAGCCTACTTCGAACCCCACTCAGCGAAGAGATGGAGAAACTTAAAGGAAGATTAAATTAAAGCCTTAAAGCCTTTGTAAAAGGATATATAATTCACTAGTTTCTAAATTATTTCAGTAAAGAAAAGATTACTTCAATCACTATTTTTGAAATTACGTGTTTGAGGAGGCCCAATGAGCACCCAACGTGATCAAAAGAAAAGTTGAGAATCATTTCACTTTTTACTGTTTAGCCACTATTTCAGCCACTATGTTTTGGGCTTTCTGTCGGCCGCCTTGTTTTTGGCATTTTCGGCACCGAATCTAGGAATAGTTCTCTCTGTGTAATAAATAATAATAAGTTTAATTTGACGTTTTGAGTCTTTGTTTGTTACATTTGGTATTATGGAAAGTTCTAATTATGTCATGATAAATGACTTTTGAAAATCTTAGAAAAAAATGTAGTTAGGTAGAAGGTAGAGATGCTATTATCTCGAATTTGCGAATAGGTGGATGCGCTGTTGATGATTTTTTCACTATTTGAAAGAAACTAAAGTCTTTAAAGCGCAACTATTATTTCAGATTTGAAATGAGTAGTACACCTTTATATCGAGTACAAGACCTTTTAAATCTTGTGCTTGTGAATATGTGTTCCATTGGCTTACTAATTAATCTCAAGTTTCTTTTTAAGTACCCTAAATTCAAAAGCAATAAAAGTGCATTCCTCCTGTTCTCCTCTCTTGGGTTTTAAGGTAAAGTCAGTCAGCATTGCAACTTACAGGATTAGAAGTTGAATAATTTACATAAATGTTTTTGATTTTGTGTTACAGGTATGATGAACTTTGGATGCCATTGATCTCTGATCTGAGTGTGAGATCAGATGCTCCAATACTTCTTCCTCCTCTGGATATTGAATGGGTGTGGTATTGTCACACCTTAAATCCGGTACGCTACAAAAAGTTTTCCAACTGAACTTTGTTGGCGTGCTAAGTAAATGTACGGAAAAAGATATATATATTTTTTTTTTTCTTTTTTTCTGTTTGGTAAGTAAGTGTAGCATATAATAAAAGCGGGACCATATACAATGAAGAACATAAGAACAATCCAGAGCAACAAGCTTCTCAGACAACCAAACAAACCAAAATTAGAGTCAAGTATCTTAGTATAAGAGTCATAATGAGCAAACAACGCATTCTGCTGATAATCTCGTATGTTTCTAGCATTTTCAATGGGGTCCTGTACTGCATTGCTCACGTGAAATTTGCTAAGCAGCAGATTACCGAATATTATCAAAAATAAAAAATTAACCTTCTTATTTTCCTCTCGTGATTTTTCTTCAAAGTCCGAACATTAGGTTATTACCTTCCGGTAAATAGCGTAACCAAAGACCGTTTTATAATAGTGGACTTCTTGTCAACAAGATAAGCTCAAAATGAATGTGATAATGTTGAAAACTGCTGATCGAAGACTGATCCAGCTTTTATGGTTCTATTCAATATTTTTAAATTAAAGCAGTTTACCACCATTGCTTTTTCAGGTCATCTATAAGGAATACTGTGAGTCAAACTTTTCAAAGCTCATTGGGAAACCTACCATTTTTAACAATGAAAATGAAGAATATGCATTGGACAGATGTAAAGACATCTGGATGCAGAAATATCCTCTTGAACCATTTGACAATGAATTGGATTCTGATGATACAACCCTTTATGAAAAATATGAAGATCTTCTTTTGCAAGTTTTGAGGCAAAGAAACCTATACTCAGAGATAGTAGAGCCTTACATGTCTGAAACTGTGTACTTAATTGGAGCCAGGAAACGGTACAAAACTTTCTTGAATTTGATCCATGGATTTGCAGAAGGGAGTCGTCTTCGTTTTGTACCAACAGCAGATATTCTGCTTATGTGGTTGAGTCATCTGGTGAGTTAATTTTAAATTCATTTTAATCTTATTTATCAGTTACTGTACTACTACCTCAAATTTTTCTGAGGTTACTAAAATCGAATAAAGATTATGTTACTTCAAGTTAACAAATTTAACTGCTCAGGTCGAGGTATTGGTAGTAAGAATATCAGTATAATGTCACAACGATAAAATACGAGAGATCCGATTTTGTGTGTTATGTTGCTTCATTTCAAGTCTGAAGACTGATCGAATCTATATACCAATTATAATTTGATAGATGTAAATATTTGTAAGTGATGTACACATGAGGTTCTCCATCCAACTTCCGTGAGGTATTGTAATAGTTGAAGAGGTGGATTTCATTTCCATCCAAATAGCATTGATAATCTTACTATTCCTATTAACGGGGACAGTTTTTCCCCTTTTCACTCGTTTAATAAGGGTATATGTTTTAACTTTATTACATGTTTAATGGTTTGTAAAGTCTATTTCTTCTTCATCGCCAATATCTTTTTTTCAGGCTCATCCTTCAGCCTATGCTGCTGATGTGGAGAAGATTGTGGAAGAAAAGGTGGTAGCACTGTGGGAAGAAGCGACGGAAGAGGAGGTGGAAGAGTCAAAGACGGTTTGGGAGAGACTGTTTAATCAACCCTACATGAAAGCTGGTGCCACAATTATCCAACGGGCGTTTAGAATCAAGCCAATACTTCATTGGGAGCTCACAATTGATGATGTCAATACGAGATATAAGTCCATGTTACCACGATTTGTGCTAGAGGTAGGGTTGTATGTTTGCAATTTGTATTTCTCTTGTACCATTAGGGGCAAAGAAAATGTTCATACTTGGAGCTTTTCAGCAATGTATATGTTTCACTTTCCCAAAAAATAAAACATTCAAAATTATCAAGAATAATTAAGTTAGTCTATGCTGGCAAGTGGTGGCGCAATGTCACTTTCTCATAACTGAACCAATAGTAGTTGTCTTACTCAATTTATAAGACATCTTGTAATTTTATGTATGAATTTTTAGGGCATCCAGGTATATTAGTTGCAACATTTTTCTTAGAAAGCACATGTCAGACTAAAAAATACTCCATTCAAAACTCAAAATGCTCCGAAAAAGCTCAAAAGCTTACGCTTTTAACCTTTTTTTACGCCTCTAGCACTTATAAAGCTTATGCTTCAGGGAATCCCTTGCAAAAGTGCTTTAACAGATATCTTGCTTTAAGTAACTGGTTGAAACAAGCAAGACTTTTACAGTCGCTGTTTTTATTAGACAGGTATGTATCTTTGTGAAGGTGGATTCACGGATGCAGATGGTGAATGAGAACAAACCTCGTGAGTTTTTGCGTTTACGGATGGTGAGGAGTCACAAGGAGCTTAAGATGGATAAAGAATTTTCAACTTTATCATTGGACACATGGTATAAAGCTTGGCATCTTTATTGTGAATTCAAAACAAAGGGAGTTATAATTGAGCTTCGTGATCGTGGGTCCGGACGATGTTACAAAGGAAGTGCAGTTGGAGGAACACTGACATTTTTATGGAATGACTTATTACGAGAAACATCCCTCACAGTAGAGAAAGATTTTGGTAGAAGAGTGAGAGTGCTCTCTTCGATTACTCCGCCTGCTCAAGCTTCATACTTGCTGAAATGTGTACCTGATAGAGTTACAGACGATTCAGGGGCCATGATTTCGAATGAAATTCTTAAGGTGAACCAATATCGGCCTCAAGAAGGACGATGGCTGTCTCGCACTGTCCTTGATCATGCAGGAAGAGAATGTTTTGTTGCCCGAATGAGGTGATTTGTCTTTCATTCTTTGTATGTAGAAGTACAGATGATTGAATGATAGAATAACAACAACAAAAAAAGAGAAAAAGATGTGGTCCGATTTTATATATGACAAACAGGCAGCTCCAGGTTCAATGACCGCAGATTTTAGTAAAACGCTTCCAAATATCATTTGGATAAGTTCTGGCTACACTTTTGTATTAATAGTTAATACCATGGTCATTCCAATTAAGTATATGATATTAGAGAAACAATGATAATGATGTTCAGTTGATCTTTATTATTATAGAGTGGGTGGAGGGTTTTGGAGGAGGGGAGACGCGACTCCATCTGCAGTGAAATGTGAGGACCGAATAGTGCAGATATGTGAGGGTTCTTGGTCTTATGTTGCTGGCGCCATTGGCCGAACTCCTGGTATGGAATCATCTATCGTTCTCTTTTGTTTCACTCTTTTGGGGAAGGTTGTGTTATTTTTGCAGATGGCCGGTGATTCTATTATACAGACGGAGTGTTATGTTTGGTAAAAATATAAACACACAAAAGGATCAAATGGTCTACAACTATAAATACATACAAGGGTTGTTTCTTGTCTATTGTCATTGTCCGTAAAATCTTAAAATTAAGTGTCTTGACCTGTAGTTTCACTTGCTCATACCCTACATGTAAAATCCCCTATTTTTAATTTCTATTTTTAATTTATTTTTAATGATTTAATAGAATTATTTTAGGACTTTTGCAATATTATTAGTAAAATGGTGGGTCAATTAAAAGTTGAAAAGAAAATGTAGGTTAGAAGTATTGAATGTGTCGGTTTTGGAAATCCCATATTAATTGTAATCTAGTAATGACATAAGTTTTGGACTTTTGATATTATTGTTAGATATACATAAGTTGTGTTAATAAATTTATAAAAGGATAGGGTAGGAGTTATAATGAGTTTATACAAATACCGTATGGGTTTTATTTGCATAGTTAATGTCATTTTACCAATTAAATGCTCATTTAATTACTAGCAGGGAGTTATACATTCACACGCTAGTAGAATAAAAATCGCTCTTTGAAAAAACGCGCTATATTGCGTAACATTTCGCGATATAGCGCGAATATAGTGTATTTATATGTTGATACACGAATATTGTTTATTTAGTTTCATGTGTATTAAGGGGCTGCATTTATTCACAGAGGAAGTTACTAATTACATTGAGTAATACAATAAGTCAATGATAAAGAATTTGATTTCCACCGTTAAATAACATTGCCACATTTCATGCATTTATGTAAGCAACCCATAAACATAGAATAGAAAGTGATACACACAATACTCACTAATCTTGTTTTTCCATCCATGCACACATAGTGTGACATTTTCTCTTTTCTGATGTGTTACTATATATTTGTTACAATATCATTGTACTATTATAATAAGTCAACGCAAAATAAGCCAATAAAAGTTAAATGAGTTTGTCCAATTTAGCCATTTTTTTTCAAAAATACCTCTATATTTTTTTTATTAATTATCATATTAACTATTTTCATAAAAAATAAAAACTAATTACACTATTTTTCTCTCTTTCTCTCTCTTTTTAACCCCACAAAATTTCTTATACCCTATATTTTTTTCTCTAAATATTTATATCATCATCACAATTTATATCTTTTTTTTTTCTTATATCCGATATTTTTTTTACTAAATATATCATCATCACAATTTATAATGTATGACACGCAACGCGTGGGCATCGTTTACTAGTTAATATATATGTATACGATAGAGTTTACTAAAAAGTCGAGGGAAAGAAGGAAGGGTCAATGGTTGAGAAGGAGAAATGATTTATCAATAAAGTCAAGTTGTTAAGAATAACTTATCCCGTAGTAAAAATATCTTGTTATTTCGGATCCGTATTGAGATGAGTGGTTTTATCTTGCTATTATAAAGTATTCCGTTGCATATTTTGTTACAATTATTACATGCTCATTTTTATTATTTTCAAGTACATGTATACATGTACGTATTGAATTTTTTTTTCATCATTGCAAGAAATAAAGAAAGATCAGTTTATTTCGGGGAGTTCCCAAAAGAAATGAGTTTATTTCGGAGATGTACGAAAAGAGTAGTTTATTTCAGAGAGTTCCGAAAAGTGTAATTTATTTCGGGGAGATCCGAAAATAGTTGTTTATTTCGGGGAGGTTCAAAAAGACTAGTTTATTTCGGCGAGTCCAAAAAGAATAGTTTATTTCGTGGAGTCCGAAAAGAAGAATAAAAATTTCATATGTATTAATTTAATGATTCTTAAAGTTTATTTTTCAAGAAAGGTTTTACATTATTATTCTGCATTACGAAATTTTACTAAACTCAAATGTTTGTTTGTAAGAAAGAAAAGGAACATTAAAACTTATTTTTGTCCCATATTATTATTGTAAGTTTTTATTACTCACTAAGGTCATTTAGCTTACCCCTCGCTTTTAAATGTTTTCGGTTGTTTTGAGTTGAGTTCAAGTTAGTTGGGACCAGACATAGCTCATAGGATTTTGCATTTAGTATTCCGCTGCATTGATATATTGATTTACATTGTAAGAAGAAAAATTTAAGTGTTGAATTTTCGAGCTTGTATTATTGTAAGGTTTTTAATAGAAGTGATTTTTTTTATTATGTATTTTATAATTATTTTAATTAGGCTTTGTCTAGCACGTGTCACCGCACATGTTATTCGGCCGTGTGACACACCCATTATGTATAGGATGTTACACTATAACTGTCTTCACATCGGTGTCAACCCTTAAAGATAACAAGGAGTATTATACTCCCTCCATTCATATTTAATTATCCATGCAATTTTGATCGGCTTATAACTTATATCAAAATTGTCGAAATGAAATTTTTTTAAATCTAATAATAAAATTTAACATTTGTATATTATCAACTTTTGAAAAATTTTATTCCGATAATTTTGATACAAATTCTTGGTCGGTTAAGATTGCATGTACTTTCATAGTGGACAATTAAATAGGAACGGAGACAGTAAGAAAATACATGTCCTTCCTCTTTTCTCAGTACATGATGCAGAAAATGTCTGTAAATTCCTTTTACTGTTTCAGGACTATAATAACTTGTCAGAACGTGTTAGCTAGTCTTTTAGATTATCAAATAGGAGAAGTGTGAAGCCCTTCAATATCCACCATTAGTTTGCTTTGATGCAAAACTCATTTAGAAGTCACATTGAGTAATTAAGGTTTTTCTATACGGAATGATTACCAAACTCTGTACATGAAATCAGATTCACGGGATTTGTTTCCTCTTATAGTTGTTTTTGTCATCTAGCACAGTAAAAGTTGTGGGAACTGCGACGCCATATGAACCGGAGGACCAATGGGACGTTTCATGGAAATTTTCTTGCAATTATAAGTTGATGATACGGTGGGAATCTTCATCTTCAATGTCGATATCAAGACCTTGTTTTAACTTAATTAATGAGGCATGTCTTGACACAAATGTAAGAGGATAGTCTTATGATTTTAAAATGAAAAGATATCAAACTGAGTCTATTAGTACCCATTAATAGTTGATCAAGTTGCAGGTAACATTAGTTACAGGGAGGAAAATGCAATATCAAAGCGAAATCAGCGTTCTAAACAACGGAAAAGAAAATGAAACGACCAACAATAAAAAGCTAGTAGAAGATGAAGAAGAATTTATCACACTTGTTCGATTCTCAGATGAGAACCCTACTGGAAAAGCAACGGCTCTTCTAAATTGGAAGCTATTAGTTGTTGAGTTTTCCCCTGAAGAAGATGCAGTTTTTTTGCTTCTATTATGTATCACAATACTGAGAAGTTTGTCCCAGATGACGAAGAAAGATATAGGTGGGTTGTTGATTAGGAGGAGACTGAAAGAACCAAAGCTCGAAGCTAGAGACTGGGGTTCTGTGACCTTACACCCTTCTTCATGCTCAAAATCGATTTCATCCCCTCATCTGAAACCTTGGTATTGGAATCCTAAGGAAGCGGTGGTTTCAGAAGATAGCACAAGACAACAAGTGGCCAATCACTCACAAGCTGAAGGTGGTGATGCGTTGTTTAAGTCGGTGATTATAGATCAAACATTTCTCAACAGTTAAATAAACCACCTTCAACACTCATGACGAATGCCAAGTAGGGTTAGTCGCAGGAGATAACTGGTATAGAAATGGTCAAGAAAGCATCTTTATCGTCTGATTCTGATGACTGCTAACTTGGTACTCTCTAGAGACATCTAATTATTAGCCTTTTTATGTTGGCACACATTTTTGAATAGGCAACTATATAGATAACAAAGTGGGAATATTTTTCTTAATTTTTCTGTTAGCACTAGAAACAGTCAATCTTGAATTCTTGATGCAATAAAACTCATGCCCTTCCCACAGGAGGTAGATCATAATAAAGCTTTAAAGATAATGAGCGATTTTATTCTATTAATTTCTGTTATCTTCGTAAGTTTTTAGAATAGCAATTTGATATGAACATAACCGTACCATGCTCCTCGACCAGATATAGGACATTTTTTCATGTTTTTTTTTTCCCGCAGGCCTTGTGTCAAACCAACATTGATTTCATGCAACGAGTGACAGGATTTTCTGATTCACTGCAGTATTAGTATTACAGTTAAAACTTTCGTGAACAAAACCCAGTCAAATTTATTCAATTAACCAAATTAATACTCATGAGTTGCGAGTTAGAAATGTTATGACAGTTGTTAAATGAGAGTTCTTATCATATCATTGTACTTGCATACAAAAGTGACATGGAAAATCGTTGTTACATAATTTGTAAGCAATAACACCGTTACAAACTTGATCAGATGCACAACTCACATCATTTATTGATAAGCTAGAAATGTTCGTAAACATATCTAAGCTTTCAATGACACACCAGCAGAACACATTTCAAAATTTAATAGCAGATGTTTCTTTACTCACGAAGTCAAAAAGGTTGAGAAAAAACAAATCAGTTATCCTCATCTTGGGGAGCTTCTCCGTCAACCCATTCGTAACCCAAATGCTTAAGCTCGGCAGTGCACTCGGCTTGGGGCTTCTTTGGGACAAACCCGATGGGGTTAGCTAACCGGACTGGGGAGTCAATGCCAGTGTTCTTTGTGAGGCTCACTTTCACGCTATCGATCTCGTCGTTGATCTCATTGCAGTTGGCATCTGGGTTGGACACCACCTTCACCTCACAAATGTCTTCTTCGTGGTCACCTTTCACCGGAAGGTTGTACTTCCCGTCATTTCCGGTCACCCCATCAACCTTGTATGTCTCTGCGCCGCTGACTCTATCCTTACACTTCAATTGCACAACCGCACCTGGCCAAACAAAAAGGAGTATTTGGTGGACATCTCAAGGGGCGGAACACCAATTTTACAGATTTCTCAGAACTTTGTACAATGATCAAGGCGGAGCAAGAGTTTGATAAGTACAGATCTTCTTGTGAATTGCTTACCTCTGTACAACTGTCGGCTCATAGTAATATTTATTCATACACAATTATTTCGTGCGATGGTCAGGATGGACACCAAATTTTTCGTGTACATATCTTATCTATGAATTTTCGACCTCATACGATGGTGAGATGGACTTTCCGTTTACTATTCTTAATTTGCTACCTTGGAATAATATAGCTAATAAGTCAGGCATGCTTAGAATTTTTATTTTGTGATTGTCATTTACGAACTTCTGGGGAGGTGGTTTTTTTATCCGTAATCCTTTTGTACAGAATTTTGAATTATGTTTTAATAACTGTCCATGAAATCAAAATACTTCTGCTAAAATGCAGGAAACTTCCCGCATTAGGGCCAAAAAGTTTAACTATAAACCGGAAACCATTGAGGATAAAATATTTCAATGAACTTTTTAATTTATCAGGGACCAGATTTATCAAGATGGAGACAAAATTAAAGCTCTACAACATGATCAAATTCGTAAAAGGGCATAGTATCTATTAGAATACCTTTCTTCCCTAGAAGAGCAAAAATTGGTCAAAGGCGACATGACAAGAATGTACCTTTTGGGGTTGTACTGAGTTTGGTCTGGAAGAAGACTCGGCAGGTATCGCAATATACTTGGCCTTGGAGTTTGAGGTCCTTCGAGTAGGCGGTGGAGGCAAATGCGAGAACGAAGAGGGCAGAGACCACAAGAGCAATAGCCTTTGCCATTTTTTATTTAGTTTTTATGTTTTTATGATTTGCCAATGTGTTCTCTGAGACCGGAGAGGTAGTTATATAAGGGGATTATTAAGGAGAAAATAGAGGACAGCCAGTTGCACCGTGTGGTAAATCTTATATTTCTCCACATTGTCCTAATATTTTTAGGAGAGGGATTGATTCAAATTCAAGGGATTTTATTGATCTGCACTAAAAATAGGAAGTTAAGAGAATATGGGGTGGCTAAATATTTTGTTCTCCTACTAATCCAACATATGGTTGCAGGTTTCAGAAAATGGAATCATATATGATAACGAGAAATAAGATTTTGAAACTACAAGAAAATGGAAATGACGGTCAAATCAGAGTGTACTTGAAACAGGTTTCTAGGACAAAAGTATTCACAGGTTTGAGACGCTATGCTGGTTCCAATATCGAAACTACTAATTATATAGAAAATCCGTCTTCCAACCAAGTAAAACTTAAAGCATTAACTAAATCCTTCACAGTTGGTACTTTCATAATGTAACTTGTATGCATTCGTTATTCGTTATTCGTATAATCTTTAATTTCCTCTACCAGGAGCTACCAATCTGTAGAGATAACTAACAAATGTACCATGTTACGTTTTTGTGAACGATTGTGATCACCTGTCTCAAGAGAATCATAAAAAACAGCGAAATGGGAAACGAGCAGCCACGAATACAGGAAAAAAAAGATATATGGTACTCAAATCTAACAATATCATCTTAAAGCTACATCAAGTCTGACCAAACTTGATTACTGAGAAAATTTGCACCAAATTCAAAGACTTCTTACAGAATCTGCAATCTTGCTTACTATCCCCATATGGCGCAATATGTGAACCCATTCAAAAACTTGTTACACAAGCACAATAAGTGTAAGCCCTACTAGTCAGATCACTAGGTTTGTCTTGAAGAGTGCTAACAGTTAAAATCTAGCTTAAAGACTGAGGATAAATATGGCGAAGCTGCTTGAGCCTTCATTTTGGAATTCTCTTGAGTAATTTGTACATGCCGAAAACATTCCTCTCCTGCCAACGGTATGGGATGAAGAATGACCGATACAAAGGAGGTGAAAGCTCTCTATCCAGATAAGGTAGTGCAGCCACAACCTAGGATCAATAACATAAATGAACATTGTAAAAAACAAAACTACCTATCGTTCTCAGAGTGTATATGATAGAGAAACAGAGAGAGAGAGAGTATACCTCCCATGTTGACAAATCACTTCCTCTTGGAAGGTAAGGTCGTTGAAGCTGCAACTCGATCAGAAATGTACAGCTGTCCATATCCTGCAGCTGCAAAAGTAGTAGCAACCATATAATATTGTTCAACTCCAGTCCAGTAAAGGGAAAAATAGATAAAAAAATCTATTTTACAAAACAGAATGGATAAGATAATAATTCATTAATTACATATTGTTCATCTGATGCCATGTTCTTGTTGTTAAAGTATGGCGGTGCAGCCGAAGTCCCACCCAATGTTGTATTGAATGGGAAGGGAAGAAGACCCTTGAAACCATCATCTATCCACCGAACTTGGCTGATATGGTCGGGAATGAAAAATGAGGAAGGGAATCGGTGCCATTCGCTTCCAACGCAAAGAACAGAACCTGTGGTCAGTCATACGAGAAAATTTAACTGTGTACAAGATGAACATAAGGAAGTTATACATATCAACAATTAATTTTTTGGCTATGATTGAAAACTTTGGCCATGTTTGGCAAGGAAATAGACTTTGAGTAATACTGCGGAGTGCGGGCACCATGTGAAGGCCGTTTGGCCAAAAATTGTGAGAAATACTACTCGTCTCCAAATAAATGCTACTTTATTTAGAAATTCAATTATATTTCAAGAGAACAAAATACATTTAAAAAGTGCAAATAGTTATGAATTCATTTAATTTTAATCAAGGGGTCAAAAGTATTCTAACCTATGTCAGGAATCAATTTATGAAAGTAATCTTATTTGATAAATATTTTACCTTTCAAGTCAATCCACCAAATGTGAGCTAACAGTAAGTGATGCCAGTGCCTTATGAGGAAAAAAATACTGACTGATAATATTTTACCCCTTACCACCAATAAATCTTAGTACAAGTATAATTTACACCTTTATCTACCCAATACTCTTTAATACCCAGCCTATTGGTATAATAACGATAGGGTGCTACTCCTGTAGTTCTATGTTTTGTCACTTAAGCCATTTTTCAATTTATCATAGTATGAGGACTTAAGGTCTACATCTTCCATAATAAGGCGTGGATCTGACAAAAGATGACTGTCTGCTATAAATCTCAATTTAATGAGGGTTCAAAATGAAAGGCACCAAAAGTGGTGAGGAGCCAGAGCCTAGACAGTATTAAGTAGTAAAGGTGTAGATTGTACTTGTTCTTAATATTATCAAAAGATACCACTTTAAAATGAACCAAAGAACTCGCCTGTTTCGACATCGTCATGGTAGTCCAGATGTTTATAGATCTCCAGAGGAGCTGAGTAGCCATTGATGAGGGAAAATGTTCGAGAATGGGAGGCACACAAGATGAGACCAAGAACCATTGGTCTCACAAACTTTGCTGCCTGCATAAGTAAATAGAGAAATCAGCACTGGCTCCAGTCACTATCAAATTTCTCAATAAAAAAACCATTTGGAAATAACAAAAATGGTTACCTTAACCAGCATATAATTATGACTGGAATCATATTTATCCCGGAATATATCAGGAAAGCTCTCCATGACAGCTGAGGCAGCTACACATATGAGTGGGTACACTGGGTAGAGGAACCTGCATTAGCAATTAGACCAATTGTGAATCACCAATTACATCATCATTCTTATACATGAAACAATACCAGTCCAAGCTAGTCTGCACTACCAAAGCTCTTGAAAATTATATTTACAACGAGATATCCTCGCAAGTTACCTCACTAAATTTACTTGCTCATTAGTTGAAAAGCATTTTCAAGCAAAATCACGGTGCACAAAGGCACTAGTGAGAACCTAAATCCTAGCATGGCACATAAAGGTCGACTTTTCTTTCTCTATTTTTATATTATTTCATAGGCATAACTAATATGTCCATCTCCCACTTTTCATTTGGGCATCTGTGAAGTATCCATAGACTATAGCATGCCACAGACGAAACCGGTCAAAATCTCACTTTCAAAAGAAAAAGACATGTCATTTTCCATCTTTAAAAACTAGCAACCGTTGAAGTTAGTAGCCCACCTATCCAGTTATGTGGCAAATCAAAATCTTAAGCTACTTTATTCCACTGTTTTAAAAGGTCGCTTAGAAACGAAAAAGCATGATTCAAAGCTTTAAAAAAAGCAGAAAACTTGGTTTCCCGTTTTTTCTCCGATAAAACTTGCATTTTTTTACGCTTCAGCTCTTGCAAAAACGCTTTAGCTAATTCGTCATTTTTGAAACACCGCTTTATTCACATATATAATTTATTACTGATAACCAAGGGAGGAACTAGCTGCTAAAGCAAAAGAGCAACAACTTCCTTTTAAGGTTTATTAGGAAAAGCTTCTTATTGCATTTTAAATCTAGTCTAAAACATCTTCTCCACATACATAAACAACCACTTATATTAATTCCTGGCATGTAAATAAAACGCATGTTCCCACTTCTTCATTACTAAACCAGGAGTCTTAAACCTTACATGTAAATAAGAGTACAAATCTAACCTTTCTTCTTTGTGTGGCTGCAACGACATAAAGGCTAACCAAATATAGACAGGAGAGATGACGATCAACAAGTCTGGGGCATACTTCTTCCTTGCAATAGACAAAAAAACAAGGAACAGCAAGGCGAGGACGAAACAAAAGTTGAAATTATTAAACCCATTTCTCAGATAAAAAGATGCCCCTTCTGTTCCATACAAGTGGCTCTCACCACCGCCCAAGACATTATACAACAAGAGGTTCAGAACAGATGATGTCCATCTTCCATAATAGTAGTAGTCAATAGATAATGAAAGACCCTGGAATAAATACGGATCATCTTATTTGTCTACAATTTGTCAATTTCTAAACAAAACGTAAGTAAAACTAGTAAAATTTGACCCACCAGAAGCACAAGTGATGCGACTGCCCCTGAAATAAATGCTTGTCTGAATTTTCTCATCAGGGAGTAAATTGTTACCGGAAGAAAAGCCAGGATTGAAAATGGCCACCCAAGAATTACACCGGTGGTTGCAACTGCAACTGCCATTGCATGTTTCTCGAAAAGAAATAATGCAGATGAGAGAGAAATTGCATACATGGAGAATGAACTCGGTAGAAAACCTACAAGAAAAGTGTAGACAACAGAAACCAAAATAAGGAATGAGAAAAACATGCAGCTTCAGTAAAACAAGGGATAATTACACTTTTCTACCCTCTACTAACAGTCCATAATAATATAGTATCCTCCACTAGTCCACAAACATATTCTTAATTTAGTTTCTGTACTCTAACACAAATTCATATTTTGTACCTTGCTGTCAAGTGGACGTGACTGCAATGTTTTCTAGCCAATGATTGTAAACAGAGGGTATAAAATCAAAATGGACTATTAGTAGAGAGTACAAAATCGTAATAAACCTGTAAAAACAATAATGAAATAGCGAATATCATATTGGCAAGTGGTAATATACATAATAGCGTACTCACTTGTGCTGGCGAAAAAACAACCACTAGTTAAGCATAGCATAGCTAGTGCATAAGAAGCTAAACGTTTTCCATATCTCCTGGAAAGTGCTACTACCAAAGCAGCATCACATATGACAGAGACGAAACCGAGAAAAATTCTCACAGCATAGAAAACTCTCACCTGTTGAAAATCATGGTTCAAGTTTAATTAGTAAAGAATAGGAAAGCTGTTTCTCAAAAGTGAAATTTCGTGTAAGCATAAAAAGGTTCTTACTTTATCTTCACTAAACAATAATGAAGCTGGTTTGCCCACTACATTGTGGAAAAGAAGGTACAAGTATGAGCGTAATGCAAACTTGGAGCTGCAAAATAGTGATGCAAAAAATATCAACACCAAGGAAACCCAAGAAAACTGAAAGCTGATAAATAAATAGAAAAACATCAATATTAAATAATTAATCTTTAAAAAGGAAGTACTATCAAACACTTCCAACAAAAAGGTATTGCAATTAGAAGACCATTTGGTTGGAAAAATTCAAAATCCATTATATGAAATGATTAGTCAATTAGTCATGTAGGCTAGCCAAAACCATTTGTACCAAAGAAAGAAGTTCACATGCTGTATGAGATAGTCATCTACTAAAATTACCAGATATTGATACTTCTGTAGCCGATTCTGTGATGCAAAAGTTAGATCACACAAAACCTCTGTTATTGAAGATGATATAAGTGGTTCCAGTGTATGGTACTGTTAAGGCTACTTATTGGAGTTATAATAGACATTAAGGGGTGGAACTTTTAAAGTCTGGGGATGGATGGGACCCCAGATTAGAATACTTTGCCGTGTGCAGGCGATTATTTAGTCACCAAAAGGTCCTGGCTCGAGTCTCATCTAAATTTACTGATACCAAAACCACAATTGAGCTTATAATAGACTACTATGATATTCTGAGCTCTTTCCTGTTAAGAAGTTAAGTAGCAGCTCATTGGTAAGCATTGACATTCTCCATTCCTAATTCTATGTACATGGTTACTGAGAGAACACGTCTAAATGAATTTCTTAGATCTTTGGTCCTTAACTGACAAGCTCTCTCTCTCTCTTACACACATTATCTCTATTCTCTTTAACTAAATAACTGATGTATGCACACTCTTTCTTCACACCCTATATAAAAGGATTAAAAACTTCAGACTTAAGCTTTTTTCCTGTGAAGCAATCCTACACAGTCATTTGGAAACAAACACCCATTAGAAACCTATTTGTGTTTTTTCTTTGAATAGTGTTAGCTCAAAGTTACAAAACCTGCACTAGTCAATCAGTATGACCATGATGATGATGATGATGATAATAATAATAATAATACTAATACTAATACTAATACTAATAGTAATAGTAATAGTAATAGTAATAATAATAATGGGGGGACTTGTATTCCCATGTTTGGAAGCCAGGGGAGTAGATGAGGAAATGGAGAGGCTCCCAATAATTAAAAACCTCGTCACAGTCATGTATAATAATCGAACTCGTGCTCATGTAACGTAACAGGCTCAGTGATACTAATGGTAACATCCATTTCAGACCCTCGTCGCTTTCTCCTCCGCCGTTGGATCTGTTGGGTTTATCTAACTTGCTGTATGAAGATGATGAGGAGGAGGAGGAGGATGGATCTGATGATGGGACTCGTCTCTGACGAGCTGATAGAGACGTCTCTGACGAGCTGATAGAGACATCTCTCTCTCTCTTTCAAATCTCTCCTATTTTAGTTACTGTTTCTTTCGCTCCAGGTGGAAATTAATTTGTCGCTTTTTTGGTCCCAAGTTTTTAAATGGGAAATTAAGTTGATTCGACTTAGATGAATTATGAATATAGAGATGTTACTGATGTTTATCTACTCCTTTTTAAATAGAAATGAATTCGCAAAATTCTAAAATCTAGAACCAAACACAAATCTTAGTAAATTATGCTTTTAAAAATCTGTTACCAAACGCATAATAACAAGCTTTTTATAACCAAGCTTTTTCACAGTCGCTTAAGAAAAGCAGCTTTTTGACCAGAAAAATTAATGCCAAACGCACCCTTAAAGCGAGTAATTTAAAACAAACACCCATTAAATACCTATTTGTTTTGTTATTTGAATTTTGCTAGCTTAAAGATACAAAACCTGCACTGGCCAATCAGTAAGAACACACAAAATCTCAAATAAAACTATAAAAAGCCATACGAAACATAGTATATGATAATAATAATAATAATAATAACAACCTGTATTCCCATAATAATATTAATAGCTTTTTCCCACCTTATACTGGTATTGTATACGGTATAGTAGAAATTTTACTACATTTTAGCCTAATAAGGGGGTACACCTAACAATACCTATATGATTTTATTTTTTTATACCTATATGATGTTATTATTTATACAAGTCATAATATCTGGTTACAAATTGCACCCTTTGTACTATACTACAATTTGTATTAAATTGGTAGGTTGGGGACAAAATTGGTAAAACTTAAAGGTCGGGTATTAAATTGGTAAAAGTAGTAAATGAGGAGTACTAAACATATTTTTTCCCCACAATAATTATAAATCATGTTTGTTTGTGATTGGTATTATATAGGATAAAGTAGTAATTGTAGTACATTTTAACTTAATAAGGGCTACAACTAATAATACATGTATGGTGTTATTATTTATACTATACTGCAAACAAAACAAACATGGACTACAATTTGTACTAAATCGGTAGGTCGGGGGGTCAAAATTGGTAAAACTTGAAAGGCAAATTGGTAAAAGACAATAGTAGACGGATACTAAAACAGCTTTTGTCACATAATAATAATAATAAAAATAATAAAAATACCTGTATTCCCAGGTTTGGAAGCCAGAGGAGTAGATGATGAAATGGAGAGGCTCCCAATAATTAAAAACCTCATCACAGTCGTGAATAATATTAGAAGTTGCACTCATGTAACGTAACAGACTAAGAGATAATAATGGTAACATCCATTTCAAACCCTCGTCTTTTTCTCCTGCGCCGTTGGATCTGTTGGGTTTATCTAACTTGCTGTATGATGATGATGATGATGATGGTGATGGATCGGACGGTTGGGAGCGTCTCTGCCGAGCTGATAGAGACATCTCTCTCTCTCTCTCTCGAACTTAGTGCTTCTTTTAGCCCCAGGGAGAGGATTTTTTTGTTGGTTTTTGGTTTTTGGTTTTTGCTCCCAAGTTTTTAAATAACGAATCCGTCGGTCCCATTTTATTTTGGAAAAAAATACGCTAGTTCCGTGTTTCCAATTGTAAATGATTTTAGTCACAATAACTTCTATCAAAATTATCGAAATCCAATTAATTATACAATATAAAATTACGTACAATTTTGACCAGCCAATAACTTGTATTAAAATTTTCGGAATGAAAATTTTAAAAAGTTAATCATATAGTTCAAACATTAAATTACAGGGTTAATTCATGTTTACTGTACCAAACTATCGGCTTTTAACAATTTGCATAGGCGACTGTAAAAATTAACAATTTGCATATCAAACAAACCATAATCGATCAATCAACAACCTGATGTCAAATTATCAATGGTTAATTCATGTTTACTGTACCAAACTATCGGCCGTTAACAATTTGCATACTCGACTATAAAATTTAATAATTTGCATAACAAACAAACCATAATCGATCAATCAACAAGCTGACGTCAAATTATCAAACAGAAGTTTGGTCACGAGCCTGCACGTGACCTATTGTCGTTACAGCTCAGGGGTATTTTGGTTTGTTAACAAAAAAACGTATTCTGTTTATTTTATATTCTCTCTTTATATACGATCAAATTTGGGTAAAAAAATAGACCTATAGTTATATCTCACTCACAAATCTCCAAATTCCTCTCTCCTAAACAAATCAGGGTTATTTCGACTTATCAAGTATAATAAAAAATTTGATGAACTATAAAATTGAGATTTAAATATGAAGTGAAAAGTTCACTAACGGATAGCCCATTTAGAAATATGGTAAATCAACTTCTTTATCAATAATAAGGAATTATATTAACCTTAATTACATAATGATCCACTTTTATTAAATAATAAATTAATTAATGTTAATTATGGTTATTTTTCTTATCAATCTATTATAAACTGAATAAGTTTTGTTAGCATTTCTTGTCTATTTATTTTTCCTAGTTATTAAATTTGAACAATATTGATAATTAAGGCTTAATCAGTATTCATTATTTTCTTGAGTTTTTTAATCTGGATAATCAAGTTTAATTCGTTATAATTTTTTAAATTGTAGATAACATAGTGGTGTTATATGCCGAGGTAAGAAAATACAGTATTTAAGAGGGTCAACTGCTTACTATGATTTCTATGTTGATGTTATGTGCCGAGATAAGAAAATACGGTGTCATTTTCCTATAGCAGCCCAGCGAAAGAGTGGATGTATTAAGTTAAATATGTATGTAAATTGGGTTTATAATTGCGGATTTGATATAAGAGAACAAATAGATTAATTGGTTTTTGGTAACAAAAATAAGGACAAAAGCTAATGTACCAATTTAAATGAACTTCTATTTGATAATTTGATGACATGTTGTTGATTGATCGATTATGATTTGTTTGGTATGCAAATTGTTAATTTTTATAGTCGGGTATGCAAATTGTTAACGGCCGATAGTTTGATGCAGTAAACATGAATTAAACCTAAATTATATGATTTAGTTTTGAAATTTTTCATTTCGACAATTTTGATATATGTTATAAACCGGTCAAAATTACACGTAATTTCGTAGATGACAATTAATTAGCAATGGAGGGAGTAACAAACTATAAAAAATTAACAATTGAGATACTTATCTATTAAAACTTTCACAATTTAGGTATCGTCGTTACAGTAGAACCTCTATACAGTTATAAGTTCGGGATTAGAAAAAAATATTACTATATAGAGGTTATTTTTAAATGGAGGTTCATATATAAAAAATATAATTTTATTTAAATGTATATTTTATATAATACAAGATAAATGTTTACATTGTTCCACTAACTAGCATACATATTTAACAGACAAGTACATATTTTTACTTTAAGTAGGTAAACACATGATTACATGAATTTAAAGAGGTGGAAAATCATAATATAATAAACTCATAATTTATTTATTTTTTTAATTAAGTACATAATTATTTAGAAAATCGAGTACATGTATCTAGAAAAGTGAAAATTCATCTGGATTTTATTTAATGTTTTCTTTACATGTATAAACATTATATATAATTTAGCATAGAAAACCGTCTTAAAAAATTACATATATATAATTTTACAATTTTATGTTATTTATCACTATATATAGATACATATTCTTAAGACGGGACCTTCAAAAATTATGAATGATTATAATGTGTATGTTATTCCTATTTATAATTGGTCTCAAGTTGGGATCGAGAATTTTTATTCCTATATGGAGTATTATTACAGAGAGGTTCTATTGTCATTGAAATGGATGAAATTTAGTTTTATTTTTTATTTTGGTCATATTTATATAACTTTTATAAATTTAGTCATATTTATATGTGTATGCATTTACATACATGTGTATGTGCGTGCGTGCGTGCCTGTCAATATATACATACTAATAACATTGACACACGTGTTCGTACCCGAAAAACAACTCTAAAAGAACATATATGATTAGCGAATAAAAATGTTAAAAGAACAACACAGAGACTGAAATTGATAATCTCTGTCTAGATCTTAGTACTATATATATACAGAGAGAGATAAGTTTATTTATTTTGTAAAAAAAGTAGAGAGAAGGGTGATATAAGAGAGAGAATGATAAGTCGATGTGGGAACATGATTTGATAAATATAACCATATTTTGATTTTTTATCAATAACCGAATTACGTGGGTAATTATCAAAAGATTTGATTTTTATATTTTTTAAAAATTGATGGCTTTGTGGGCCTAAAAAAACTATATATTTATGGGTTAACTTATTATAATAGTATATAGATATATATTTATAAATATATATTAAAATGAGATATTTTAAAAAATTCAAGGTTAAGTTTTAGATATATTATAACAATATGACCAAATAACACTTTAAACTAACTTCCATATATTTCAATTAACCAGAGTACCTAAATTGTGAAAGTTTTGATAGACGAGTAGCTCAATTGTTAATTTTCATAGTCTGATAGCTAAATCGTTAATAGCAGATGCTATAATACACTAAATGTATTTTTTTCTCATTTTATTTTTATTGGGGCACTATGGCCGTAGCAAAAATTAAATGATAATCATGTAAAAAAATGAATGGGATTAAACTCCATGTCATATGGGTTTAGAAACGATCAAGTGTTTGGTTGAGTTAATGGTGTATATCATATATCATCATTTGTAACACTGGTTACCACTTACATGTGGTATTATTTTTAATGAATGATGGATTAGTCTAAATTGACAATAATTTTACATTGTATAAATATTGGATATTTCTAATAAAGTACTTAATCCGGGTAAAAGAGGAAAATCAAAAAATTATCTAACAATACTACATATAATCCAATGTCAAACAAACACCGTATTTATAATACCATTCAAAAAAAGATTAATCCACCATTATTTTTTATCCAACTCTTATTCTATGATATTTTTTATCCCATCAAAAATAGCACATCAACCAAACGAAGCTTGAGATAGGAAAAAGATAGACAGTATATAGAAAAGTTTGAGTGGAAACAAAGTTATAAAGAGAAATGAACAAAAGGATATCGTTAAATTTTATAATTAGGCAGTATTTACTTTGCTTAAACAAAGTAGAGTGTGTCAGTCATGTGACTGTGAGCCTCTTTGTTGTTTAGTGTGTCATGTGATACGTTTTTGCTTACTTTGTTCTTAAAGAGCACCAAGTGCATTTTTTCTTCTTTAACCAAGTATATCATATGCACTTCTCTTTCAAAAAGGGTGAAATACTGAAATAGTTTATATTACATATGAAAATATTTCCATTTGCAATTAAATACCTCATTAGCAGTGTATCCATATTCGAATAATGCATGAAAGCAAATATTTATCTGCTTTACACAATGACACAACACATGCATAAAACAAATCTCCGGAGCCATCTATCTCTCTTTCGTACAAACCAGTGTTTTAAAAAGCGAAATCTTAGCTAAAGCGCTTTTGTAACAGATATGCTAAAAGCGGAGACAGTGTAACATTTCAGCGGTCTAAAAAGTGGAAAAGCGAGCTTTTTAAGCATTGAATCGAGGCTTTTCGCTACTAAGCGCGTTTTTTAAAACAATGGTACAAACCCTAAAAAAAACATGGAAGATCAACAAATTAGCCAGTGTTTTGCAAACCAGCAGCAATACCCTTCATGGTCAAGATGAGAGTGTCCTCTAAACCGGGTGCATACTCACTTTCGGGATTCAATTTAACGAGCTCATCTGCAGCTTTAGTTGCTTCCATGTAATCTTTGGAGATGTGGGGCCGCAACTGCACATGGTAGTTAGGGTCACGTATACGTTTGAGCATGTAAGCTTGCAACAAGTTGAGGGTGGTGATGTATGAATCACGGAGGCGCAAGCGTTGCTTCAAGTAGGGGTCCCCTTCCAGAAGATCTTTATGTCCAGCAATCTACACAAATATGAAAAAACGAATGTCAAAATAATCTAAAATAGGGAAGATTCGTTTGCTCATGTTTTCCCAGAGTCCAAATTTGAGCTTATGAATTAAGAACAAAGAGAAAGATGATTATGTTGGTCAGAGACTCAGACACATTAATGAACATGGATAAAGAAATAGAAATCTAGAAAACAATAAAATCATATAATATTTCTTAAAATTTAAATCGATTGTAAGAGCAGAAATATATCATGTTCCCCCAACTTTTGTTTGTTTTAGAAAGCCAGGCAAATAGTTATCTATAA
The DNA here is from genome assembly GCA_963920805.1 of Primula vulgaris. NCBI lineage: Eukaryota > Viridiplantae > Streptophyta > Magnoliopsida > Ericales > Primulaceae > Primula > Primula vulgaris. The sequence continues at coordinate 25,138,156 of OY987216.1, forward strand.
AATTCGGTAAACAATGGCATCAGCTACTAGAAAGGTTGGCGAGAGAAGGAAAAAAATAGTTCCAACGACTGTTTTATATCGAGATACAAGAATGGGAAAATAGAATTTACTCTTATATTTTGGGGTCAGCTTAAACATAGAGGACATTAGAAGTTAGAACACGCATTAAATGGTATAAATTCAACAAAGTTTCAGCTCAAATTCTCGAGATGGTATAAAGACCTGCACCATGCCAAGAGTCTATTACCTGAAGCAAAAGAGCCTTAGTTTCTTCATAGTTATTTCTCAAACGCTCTCCAAATGACCACAGATCTTCTGACACGAGAAGCTTGTCATACAAAGCAGCAATACCAGGATCACCCTTAGCAAACACCATTTCAACTAAATCAATGGTCACCCTAAAGAACGGCCACTCGTTGTACATCTCTTGTAGCATATCGAGGTTCTTAATGTCCTTTTTAATGGCATAACTAAAAGCAGCTCCAAATCCAAGCCACACCGGGAGATGAAACCTTGTTTGGGTCCACGCAAAGATCCAAGGAATTGCACGGAGTGACTCGATACCTCCACTTGGCTTACGTTTTGACGGACGACTACCAATATTCATCCGACCATATTCCAGCTCAGGTGTGGCCTATATAAAATTCAGAACTAATCTAAGAGCCGAGAACTGTAATAGAAGAAATATTTTAAATGATTGGTTTTTGTTTAATTAAAAGACTAACTGGTGTTACTTTGTTTAATAGGAAAAAAGACAGAAAAACAGCCTAACATGTTTTTCTACAAAATAAACCTAATTAATCTTCTCAAACCACATTTTCCAAACTCACTTACCAAAGCTACCCGGGTCAGTTACAATTGGGACCATGATTAGAGAGATATTTCAGTCAAGTCTCGATAGTTTTTGTCAGCAAAGTTTTTTGAATAACATAGGTGATAGGTGGTCCCTACAGTTTCAGAAGTTACATCGGTGTACATTCCTATAGGACCGATATCATTATACATGGGAGCACTTATAACCTATTTAATTGTGGGGACTATTAGTATAACTTACTGAAAAAAAAGGGACTAATGATGTTTCAACTGAAACTACGGGCACCAGATAGAAATTCTACCTGAAATATGGGAACAATTGCTGTGGTAACTTAAACAATAGGAATCAAATGGAATTTGAATAACTTACAAGTCGAAAATACTCGACGAACCGAGGCTCTTTGAACACGATCGAACGGTACTCTTCAGTGGAAACAACAGCCATTTCGTCCAAAAGAGCACGCCATTCCGGTTTTGGCGACACAGGGGGGTGCATTCCGTGTTCAAGAGTAGCAGCAGTAAACCTTTGCAGTGTCCTGAAGCATAACTGCTCCTCTCCGAAAGATTGCTCGATAACCTCTCCTTGTACCGTAACACGTAATGAACCATGGATAGTATCAGGGGGCTGTGATAATAAAGCAAGGTGAGTCGGCCCACCTCCTCTCCCGACAGTTCCACCTCGCCCGTGAAACATAGTTAGTTTTACACCGTATTCTTTTGCAACTTTGATGAGTTCTTCCTGAGATTTGTACAATTGCCATGCGGCCGAGAGACGACCAGCGTCTTTGCCAGAATCCGAGTACCCTATCATCACCTGAAATCAAGATATTACGTTCGAGTCACAAATGGGGTTAAGTACAAAGAACTGATATCCTTTTGAGATCGGGTAAAAGAGGGGATAAAATACAGTTCTGAACACTAAATTAGTAACACCCAAGTTTCAGTTTTGTGCATTATCTGACGTAACGTTTCCTACCTTTAGCGTACCAAGTCCAAAAAAATCATAGATTAGGCTGCTAGATGATTACGAAAACAATTTACTTTATACACTGTACTATTGTTTTTTGCAGATACTATATCTTGTTTTTCTTATTTTAATTTCATTCTATAACTTGTTGTACTTTACATGTCGGTGTAATGCATTTTTTTCTATGTAGTGTACTAAAATTATCAAGAAATACAAGGTTAATGTACTGAATGCTAATTTCGTAGGATATGTAAATCAACATCGGATATTAAGCTATAATACAAAATTGTAATTTTCACCCCATAGAAGAGAATCATTTACCTCTTGTTTACCATTTATTCGGTCACGGTACCATCTGATTGAAAAGAGCCGGGCAACGGCCGCGGGTGCCGTCTCGAGATCTGCGAGCTTCTCGAAAAGCGGAACGACCCTCAGAGGCTCTTTGACATGGCACTCACGTTGGAGAAGCTCAACCGCAAGAACATCGGAAGGCGATGTAGCCATCGATATGATATAAGCTCCAAAGCAATCTGCTGGAAGCTCTGCTAACACCTGGAATGAATCTAAAACATCGGCGATTTCTTCGGTTTTGGGAAGATCAGGGCCAAATAGTGGCCTTTTCCCACCAAGCTCGGATAAAAGCCACTCTTGTCGACGTTCTTCAGACCAATTACGATAGGAACCAATTTCCAAATGGTTGGTAATCGCATCCATTACGTCAGTGTGCCGGTCTGATTCTTGTCGGATATCGAGTCTGACAAGAGATAGACCGAAAGTAGAAATTTGTCTTAAGAAGTCTAGAAGGCTTCCGTCTGCTATGAACTGGTCACCGCAAGCACATAAAGATCTATAGCAAACTTCAAGAGGTTCCAAGAACTGCGTTTGCCCCAAAACAATATAATGTTAGATTGTAGAGGATAGGCCAAAAAGTTATGATGTAAATTATGGTATCAACTCAGGTCTATAGTATTTGGAACGAATACCTAGTACTGTTGAGTTGTGGAGCCAAATGAGTTTTGGCCATGTCTCCTTATTATCCCACATCGCCTGGAATTGTAATATGACCCATGTTGGGTTCTATTTATATGCCCCAATATCTTGTATTTTAATTACACCTTTACACAACACCTCTATATTATAAAGAGAGAGTTCTATTTGCGAGAGAACCATAGCTTGTAAATAGGCTAGATTACGATTGTAATCCTCTTAATAATATTAAGTGCAACGTGTAGCGGCCCGGAGACGTAGACAATTTGGGTGAACTCCGTTATCAAAGTGTGTGTGCTCGGTTTAGTATTTCTGTCTTTCATTGATTCGCCTGTATCGACCCTAACAAGTGGTATCAGAGCTCGGAAGATCGATGGCGAAAGAAGACAGAACCACACATGGGATCGAGAAGTTCGACGGGAAGGACTTCGCATTCTGGAGAATGCAAATAGAGGACTATCTTTACGGGAGGAAGATGAATCAGCCACTTCTTCTTGAGGAAAGGCCGACCACGACCACCGAGGAGGCGTGGAAACTCTTAGACCGATAAGTGTTGGGAGTGATCCGCCTAACACTATCTAGGAGTGTAGCACATAACGTCGCAAGAGAGACGACGACGATGGGGATGATGAAGATCCTCACCGACATGTATGAGAAACCATCCGCAAACAACAAGGTACATCTCATGCGTAAGTTGTTCAACCTACGCATGGCTGAGGGGACACCTTTCGCGAGTCACGTGAACAAGTTCATCGACACCGTAAATCAGTTGGATGCGGTGGAGATAACTTTTGAAGACGAAAGTGAGAGCCCTTATACTGCTAGCCTCTTTACCGAACAGTTGGGAATTCATGCGAGCTGCTATTAGCAACTCAATTGGAAAAGAGAAACTGACTTACAACGGCATCCGAGATCAAATACTCGCTGAGAACTCATGAGATTAGATATGGGTGAATGCTCAAATGATGGAGCAGCCTTGAACGTGGGTTCAAGAGACCGGGGTAAGGCCAAGGTATGGGACGTCAGAGGACGTTCGTAATCCCGAGGTAGAAGAGGGAAAAGCCGAGGAGGCAAAGATAGCAATCGAAGTAAGAAGAATCTTAGGTGCTATAACTGCCAGGGTATGGGGCACTTCAGTCATGAGTACAGACAGCCGAAGAAGGGTACCGGCCGTGATCACGGGGCTAATGTTGCGAGCGACGAGGATTCGGGTGACTGCTTAATGCTTGCCGTACAGAGAGATATAGATTCATGGATTCTAGAATCTGGGGCATCATTTCACACGACCGCTCAGAAGGATTTATTCGAAAATTACACTGCGAGTAATTTCGGTAAAGTGTATCTAGCCGACGGAGAAGCGTTGGATGTTGTTGGAATGGGCGATGTGAAAATTCGCATTCCAAATGGATCGGTATGGAAGCTGACGAAAGTGAGGCATGTCCCGAGGTTGACCAAGAATCTGATCTCAGTAGGTCAACTCGATGCCGAAAGGCACTCCATTTCGTTTAGCTGTGGAGCTTGGAAAGTTTCACGAGGAGCTATGGTGATAGCCCGAGGGAGCAAGGTCGGTACGCTGTACATGACGACCGATGAGGAGTGTACAGTGGTGGCAGTTGTGTCGCAAGACTGCTCGGAACTGTGGCAAACTTTCAGGCTTGAAGTCTGTCAACCTCGATATGTGTGAAGGTTGCATCTTCGGGAAGCAGAAGAAAGTGAGCTTCCGGAAAGGTGGAAAAGCTCCCAAGGAGGAGAAGCTAGCACTGGTCCACTCAGACGTATGGGGACCATCTCTAGTAACCTCACTGGGAGGATCTCAGTATTATGTGACCTTTATCGATGATTCGACGAGGAAAACATGGGTCTACTTCTTGAGACACAAGTCTGAGGTGTTTAAGAAATTCCAAGAATGGAAGGCCATGGTCGAACTGGAGACCGGGAATAAACTCAAGTGTTTGAGGTCCGATAACGGCGGAGAATACATTGATGCGAAGTTCGTAGAGTTCTGTGCTCAGAGAGGCATTTGAATGGAGAAGACCATCCGAAGAACGCCACAGCAGAATGGCGTGGCCGAGCGAATGAACCGAACAATCAATGAGCGTGCTAGGAGTATGAGACTGCAAAGTGGGTTGCCCAAAGCCTTGTGGGCACATGCAGTAAGCACGACAGTTTATCTCATTAACCGCGGACCCTCAGTGCCCCTGGAAAAGAGAATTCCCGAGGAAGTATGGATAGGAAAGCCTATCTCGTATGAACACTTGCGAGTGTTCGGTTCTCTGTCATATATCCATGTCGACATAAATGAACGTACCAAGCTTGACTCGAAATCCAAAGTGTGTTACTTTGTGGGGTACGGTGGAGCTGAGTTTGGATATCGCTTTTGGGATGGTCAAGTAAAGAGGATCATTCGCAGCAAGGATGTCATCTTCAACGAAAGCATTTTGTACAAAGATCGATAAAATGTGGAAGAACAAGCGCTCTCGTCTGAGGAAAGTGGTATGGTCGACATGAATGCGTTTCCAAGAATGTTAGAAGATAATGACGAAGATGAGCCAGTGGTGCTCGACAACCGGCCAGCAGATGCTGAAGAGGACGAGGAGCTGTCCCAAACTCCTCGACCTGAATTGGGCCGAGGTCATCGCGAGAGGAGACCTCCTGCCCGATACTCTCCTTCCCTGCATTACATATTGCTCAATGATGCAGGCGAGCCCGAAAGTAGAGAAGAAGCTCTGGAGCTGAAAGACTCGAGCAAGTGGGAGCTCGCGATGAAAGATGAGATGAAGTCACTCGAGAAGAATGTGACTTGGCAGTTAGCCGAACTGCCCAAGGGGAAGAGGGCACTGAGCAACAAATGGGTGTTCCGACTGAAGGAGGAACAAGACGGCACGAAACGATATAAGGCATGCCTAGTAGTCAAAGGGTTCCAGCAAAAGACAGGAATTGACTACACCGAGATCTTTTCACTAGTCGTAAAGATGACGACTATTCGGCTATTGTTGAGCATCGTTGTAAATGCGAATCTTCATCTTGAGCAGTTAGATGTGAAAACTGCCTTTCTCCATGGAGATCTCGATGAGGAAATTTACATGCTCCAACCTGAAGGGTTTGCCGAAAAGGGAAAAGAGAAACTGGTCTGCAAACTGAGGAAGAGCTTGTACGGGCTAAAACAAGCACCACGGCAGTGGTATAAGAAGTTTGACAGTTTCATGGCGGATACCGGGTTCGAAAAAAGTGATAGTGATCACTGCTGTTTCGTGAAGAGATTTGAGAACTCTTCATATGTCATACTACTGTTGTATGTAGATGACATGTTGCTCGCCGGGTCGAGCCTTGTTGAGATTAACAAGGTAAAGCAACAGCTGGCGAAACAGTTCGAGATGAAAGATTTGGGTGCCGCAAATCAGATCCTCGGTATGAGGATTTCTCGAGGAAGGGATGGGTCCCTGTTTCTGTCGCAAGCCGAGTATGTGAAGAAAGTGTTGGCACGATTTAGCATGAGTGAGGCCAAAGCTGTAGGCTCACCGCTAGCCGCACACTTTAGCTTGTCGAAGGAACAATCACCCTCGGACGAGGAAGGAAAGGATCGTATGTCGAACATACCCTACGCTTTAGCAATTGGTAGCCTGATGTACGTTATGGTGTGTACAAGACCGGACATTGCCCATGCAGTGGGAGTTGTCAGTCGTTACATGAGTAACCCGGGCAAGCACCATTGGAAAGCTGTGAAGTGGATATTGAGATATCTCTCGGGTCCCGTGAGTTTGGTATTATGTTTCCGAAAGACCTCGGAAGGCCTGCACGGCTATGTGGATGCTGACATGGCCGGTGATCTGGACAGCCGAAAGAGCACAACGGGATGTGTTTGTACCTATGGTGGTACTGCTGTGAGTTGGACATCGAAGCTGCAAAACATCGTTGCACTGTCGACCACAGAGGCTGAGTACGTCGCGGTGACGGAAGCAAGCAAAGAGATGATTTGGTTGTAAGGTTTCTTAAAGGAGCTCGGTCAGAAAACCGACAAGGGAGTTCTGCACTGTGATAGTCAAAGTGCATTTCAGCTAGCTAAGAACCCTGTATTCCATTCACGCACCAAGCACATACAGATTCGTTACCATTTTATTCGGGAAGTTCTGGAAGATGGAATCTTCGCGCTAGAAAAGATTGAGGGCGCTAAGAACCCCGCCGATATGCTAACGAAGACTGTTACAATCGACAAACTGAGGCTGTGTGCAACCTCAGTAGGACTCCGAGCTTGAGACTCAGGGTCGCCGCTACACTGGAAGAATGAGAAACTCACCGATGACGGCATAGTATCAATTACTATACAAGAATACCGATGGGAGCATTCTGCTCGGTGGAGCACAGTGAGTTCGGTGGTCGGGGATATCTGGAGTTCTTTTGAATCACTCAACATTTGACTCCAAGTGGGAGATTGTTGAGTTGTGGAGCCAAATGAGTTTTGGCCATGTCTCCTTATTATCCCACATCGCCTGGAATTGTAATATGACCCATGTTGGGTTCTATTTATATGCCCCAATATCTTGTATTTTAATTACACCTTTACACAACACCTCTATATTATAAAGAGAGAGTTCTATTTGCGAGAGAACCATAGCTTGTAAATAGGCTAGATTACGATTGTAATCCTCTTAATAATATTAAGTGCAACGTGTAGCGGCCCGGAGACGTAGACAATTTGTGTGAACTCCGTTATCAAAGTGTGTGTGCTCGGTTTAGTATTTCTGTCTTTTATTGATTCGCCTGTATCGACCCTAACAAGTACGACATAGGTATATGCAAGAGAAAAGGCTGAACATGGGTATACAAAATAAAGCAGGGCTTGGGAAGGTCTTGGATAGTTATAACATGAGATTATCAAGTTAAAGGGAAGCAAGTAGTACCTGTTCAACATTGGTGAAAGTGGCTTCTTCCGGGACATCAGAGACACCATTCGATAATAAATGGCGAGAGTGTTCACGTGTTTGATAAAGTTTATCTCTCACATCACCAAGGATAACGCGATATGGTTCATTTGGGGGTACTTGCTTCCAAAACTCTACATTAGGATAAAAGTCAATTATCAAAATTTGCCAACAGTACATGAATACCTGGTAAATTATGTCACAGGCTTCCTTTATTTTTCAACAATAATAAGATAATAATGTAAATCAAATTACCTATATAGTGCTTTTCATCTCTCCTTGAGGATCTATGTAGCTCGTCGGCTCGAACACGAAGCTCATCAGTACAACGCCACATGGACAACTGTCAAGGGGAAGTGTTAAAGTTAATCTACCAAAAAGAGAAAGTGATGAAGACCCTAAAAAAGTTGAACAAAGACAAACTACTATGGCTAATTGTACCTCAAACATGAGATCCTCAATCTGGGAATAGTATAAATTAGCAGCCATCATCCTAGCCAATAAACATACATCTCGAGTGACCTCAGGAGTAACCCTTGGATTGCCTGCATTTTAATGATATAAGCGAGTGCAATCGAGGGTTCGTTCAAGCAAACTTAAATTGTAGGTATTGTGATCATTGGAATTTATAGAAAATAGGTAACAGAAAGGACCTTACCATCTCGATCTCCACCCATCCAAGAGGAGAACTGAATGAGGGGTGCATTGTAAGGAACACGTTCATTTATCCCAATGTTTTTCAGAGCTGTGTCAACACGTCGCAAAAACTTCGGAACTCCCTTCCAAATAGTTTCGTGGAAGTAGCTCATACCTGCTCTCATTTCATCTTGCGGGGTCGGAGGAGTTCTCTTGATCTCATCTGTCCGGAAAGCTGCTTGAATCTGGCATTAACAAGGAAAATATATAAAGATAAGTAAATCTTTTTATTTTAACGTGGCCGTTTGGAACTTTATGAATCTGAAAGCAAGATATTTGGCATGTTTAAAGATTAACTGTTGTATTGGAACTTTAAAATCCCTCACCATTTAATGTCTATGAAGGAGATTTGCTTAAAGACCTTTTGTAAGTCCTTACTATTTACTAATATCAAAATTCTCTACCCAAGCATGTAGGCATTTTATTCATCAAACAGCATATGGTAACTAAGTAACTAACCTCTCTCTGTAGAGCCTCGTCAAGTTCTTGCTTGTCATCTGGAGTGATGTCCTTGGCGTATAATTGAGCCAAGTTATTTCGGATCCTGGACAATAAAGAAGGAAGTGGATCAAATTTAAACACTTATTTTCAATGTTAACATTTTCCGATTGCAGCTTTTAAGCAAATAAGCAGGATTTCATCAGGTTCAGAAAAAAACAAGTTCCATCCGAGTTAAAGCTAGTCGCTTTTTTAATCCCAAAAAAAAAAAAAACTCTCAGCTTTTAACCTAGTCAACCTAGCAAAAAGCTGCTTTTAGGAAAAAAAACCTGAACTTAAAACATGCAACCAAAAATTCTTTAGTTACACACCTTCCATGCTTTTGGAGCAAAGATCTGCGAACGGACTGAGTAGGGTGAGCAGTGAAGACAAGATCAACAGTCTGATTTTTTAGGGCATCAAAGACTTCTTGAGGCGACTTGTTCAGTTTTCCAACAAGTCTTTTGAGGGTTTCCTCAATATCGGATTCAGTAGCTGCCATATTTTCATCATGGAAATCTCCCTTTTTCAACTTAATTCTTCGACGATGAGCAATCTGAACTTCTTCAGCTAAATTGGCCAAGTTAAGCATGTGCGAGAAAGACTTGGCAACGACGATCGAATCCCCAGCATCTAAACTTGTCAAAAGGCATCCTAGTTGTTCAAGTTTCTTAGGGTTATGCTTCCCTTCGTAGTCAGCAGAGAGTTCATAGCATTCTTGAACCTAAACATACAAAAAAAACCCCATCTTTATAAACAATCCCTCTAAGGTACAACAAATCATGACTCTCATTTATTTGAAAAGAAAAGGATCATTAAACAACAATGCTTTGCTAATCAGGATTTCAAATCAAAGTGTAGACATACAAATTAGGCTGTACTCCAATCATCTAATGTCAGTTAATACTCAATTGAATTTATGGATGCCGAAGTTATAAAACTAATAACATTGGGCAATGAAGTGATTTGTAATTCTTCTCATCATATCAATCGCAAGGCAGTTGATTTCGAAAAGAGTTTTTTACTAGGACCTCAATTTTATTTTATGTTACGTTCTACTTTTATTTAGCATTAACTGTAACAAAGTTATTTGTAGTTCTTCTGATCATATCAATCGCAACACAGGTGACCTTCGAATGATTTTTCTACTATGATCTCGAATCCACAATTATCATTAATTGTTAGGCCCTCAGTCTAAACTCAAACCGCAAGTCTATATGTTTATGCAAATTGAGCAGTAGTGTAATAGTATTTACTGAAAAGTATAGGGTTAGTTCGAGTGAGGATCCCCATTCTTCAAACATAATTCTATTGGATCATACTATACTTTCTATAGAAGCAGTCAAACAGTTAAAGACATTTTACAAACTGTAAATTCCCAGTTATCATAAATAACAAAACTCATACCAAATTACCAATTGACTTGTATGTTTTCAACCAAAGTAAGTATATAAATTGGTATACGCTGCTGCTACAATCACTATAAGCAGTGGCGGAGCCAGGATTAGTAAATGGGGGAGGGGGGGTTGTAGCCCCTGCCAGCCCCCACTTAGCTTCTCTCCTGACTGTAAATTCTAATGAATTGGGATCCGGAAAAATCTATCACTCTGTCAAACTTTCAATATTTAGCGACTATTAGTATTTCAAATTAACGTAGAGGATCAAATAAACTTTGAAAGTCAGCTTAAAAACTGAATTGATTATGTTCTCTACCTTAAATGCAGGGTGCCTAACTCAATTTGTTTCAGTCTCCAATAAGAGCACGTTTGGTAAACTTCTAACTATTCCCAAATAAACCAGAAAACTCCAACTTAAACTGGTCAGCCATGTTTGCCATTCAACTTTTAAGCAGAGAACAGAGCGTAAAAGATGCAACCAAACAGGCATCATCAAAGAAAACAGTACGGTTTTATTACAAAAACAGTATGATCAAAAGCGGATGGTTAGTTGTTACCGTCTCTCATCTCATCCTAAAAAGAAACATCAGGGTTAATAATTGCTCAATGCAACATTTTCACTTTAAAAGTTGCATATAAACAAGCTCATTCATCTCATCAAATAAAACCATGAGTCTTATTGTAAACAATAATAACTTAAAGAAACATACGAGTCCATACGATTTCTTTTATTTTCTTTTCTTTTATAATGGTGGACTAATTAATGCCCGAAGCCAAAATAAAAATTGAAAACCTAAAAGGTAAGCAGGAAAGATGCAAAATAATGATACACTATTTTGAAAAAGTGTCCCCAACAGTAATTTTTTTTTTACATTGTCTGATAGTCTTAATTTCCCTTTATAATGCTGGATAAATTCATTAATCAGGCAAAAATAGAGTAAACCAGAAAGTGGCAAAACAATGATCACTATTTTCAAAAAGTATTTTTTTTACATATGTGATGGTCTTAATTTCTCTTTGTAATGGTGGATAAATTCATTGATCAGGCAAACTTACAAGGTAAGCCAGAAAGTTGCAAAATAATGTTAAATAATTCCGAGCAAATAATGTTAAGCATGTAGAGTTATTTCTAGTGATGATCCCCATTCTTTGAACATAATTCTATTTGATCATAGTACACATTTTATAGAAGCCGTTTAAGACGTTTTACAAAGTGTAAATTCCCGGTTATCATAAGAAAACAAAAATCATACCAATTCTCTTCCAACATAATTATATTTGATAATCATTCTACTATAATAAGTCAATACAAGTCAAATGAGTCTGTCCAATTTAGTCATTTTTTTCCAAAAATACCCCTATATCTTTATATTAATTACAATAATAGCATGCTCCCATAAAAATATAAAAAGTAAAAACTAATAAAACTATTTATCCATTTTTAACAAACAAAAATTCTTTTAAATCTGAAACTATGTTTTTTTTGTATTATCTACATATTTAATTATATCATAACTATACATATTTTTTATATTTTTATTGGATTACGCGCCGCACACGTAACGCGTGGACCACGATTACTAGTATATATATAATGGTGGATAAATTCATTGATCAGGCTCAAATATGGTAAACCAGAAAGTTGCAAAACAATGTCAAATAATATCGAGTGTGAGCTTAAATGCTTAATATAACAATTAAAACACAAACAAAAACAAATCAAACATTTATGTAATTAAGTCATGAGAGAATAAAGAGATAAATTACGGTCTCTCTAAGATCTTCTCCATGCAAGTCTTGTAGAATATCAAGAAAGCGATCCAAAAGAAGAGCATCATATTCCACCAGCTTATCATCTTCAGACACTTTCCCAGGCACTAACAGCCTAAGTTGCGCATCGATCGATGCCAACTTCTCCGTGTTACGACTCCCCAGGCCCATCACTTATCTCTATCTTCCTTGAAAAAAAAACTAAACAAGCACCCAGGCTTATATTGTGAGTTGATATATCAAGTGGAATTTAATTATAGGTGACTAGTATAAGGTATGGAATGATTCTAATTCTGAGTTTCAGTAAAAAGTGGTACCTGAAAGAGAGAGAGAGAGTTGTTAAGAGAGAGGAAGATTGGTGAGATCCAAAAGAGTAGTACATTGTTGGTTTATAGATACAGAAAGCCGAAAGGTGGTAGGATTAGGAAGGGTATATTTGTCATTATTATAACTATTACCGTTTAATCCAATTTCAACGTAATTCCGGAGAGATTATGATAAATGGAAATTTATGTAAAAAAAAATTTGAGACAATGTTCAAAACATATAATTTTTTAAAAACCTAATTAATAGTAAAATTTAGAGTAATCTTTACATTCAAGCAATTCGCTCAGAGCTGATCACATCCGAATCAAATGATCGAGTCAACTTGGGGTAAATTTTGGATTGTTAGCTTATCTATAACTTAATTAAGGATTAGTTTATGAAACTGAAACTAATTAAAGATTTGTTCATTTTTCCTAACTAATCAATAAGGATTGAGTCAACTTGTTGTTCGTATATTCAGTCGTTGATAGATGGATAAATAAGTGCGCATTTGAAGTCACCTTTATACAAAGTAAATAATTGCTTATACTTGTGTTTTTGTCTAAAAAAAATTTAGAAAAAAAACCCAATTTTTTTAATAATTACCCACCGTGAAATTTCAAAATTTTAAAAAAAAACTAACAAGTACTAACTATTTAATTTTTAAAACAAAATATACTAGCCAATCGCTTAACAGGGTGCACTTATTAGTGCATATATATATATATATATAGATATATATATCTAACTTTATCCGCTGCTTATCAATTTGTTAATATATTAATATATATTTTATATCAATTACAACCAATCTAATAAGCTACTTAATTGAACTGACAAAGTTTATAAAATAGTTAAACTATTCAACCCATCCAGTTTTCCTAACAAAATCAAGTTCTACCAGGCCAAGTGCTCGATAATATAACAAAGCTAACAATTTAAAGCTAAAAATTCACATGGCAAACCCCGTTGGACCCACAAGTATAGCAGGACACAATACATCCAACCCACCTAGCTATCTTTGACGAAAATTTCTTTGCCCAAAAAAAAAAATATGTTTAGAATACATATATGTACAAATAACTACGACAAATGGAAAATTATAGCAAGTGAAAAAAAATCAATATCAAATAAGGAAGATATAACATGGAATAATTGAAAAAGAGTGTTTTCATTACTGCAAAGCTCTAAACCCACTCTAGAGAGCCATGGACTATGTGTCCTTAACCGAATCTCCGAGTGCAGAACCGCAAATGATTTTTGGCACAAAATAATCGACATCTACGATACAGCCAAACTAATCAAAGAGAGCATACCAAAAAACCCACAAGACTATGAACAACTTTAAAAAAAAAATGATCATTGTGAAATATGAAAGTATTTCAGAAAAGATCTTACGTACAGGAAAAGATCCATAAACAATGTAGCCCCTAGTCATGGGCGGATCTTGGAGCTTTTCCAAGGGAGGGCAAAATTAATTCACCATAGAACGTTAAATATTGAGTCTAAGAAATTCTAACTGATTGTACTTTTTTTTTGATCCATCAGAATTAGAGTTTCAAAATGTAACTTCTTTTGAGATATCAAAACAAAACTTTATACTTTAAAGTAAAAAACAAAAACTGGTAGTTTTTTTCTTTGAATTTTTGCCATGGCAAATCTCTCAATTTAGTTTATATAACATTTTGACAATTTTAAGTAATATTTTAAAATGAAGTCAAAAACCAGCTGTGGATTCTATTGCTTATAACTTTTTTGAACAAATTAGTGAAAAAAGAGTACATAATAATTTTTTCGGTCAAAAATGATTATTGTTAAAAGTTGAATAATTTATTAATATGTTTCTATAGCAATTTGTTTCAGAAAATTAAAAACTGGAACAATAATCTAATTACAACAAAATTTCAAACAAAAAGGAATAAAAAAACATATTTTGGGATTTGGGTAACTTGAAGCCAAGACCTATTGGCTCAATGCAAAATCTTTTTCCATTGGACTACACCATTGGTATGAACTTCTTACGGCAAACGTTTAACTTAATGTACATAAAATTTACAATAAATACACAAAAAAAATCAGTTTTTTTCTTCTTTTCTTTTCCCGTTCGTGTCCTGAATCAAGGGGGGCAACCCCCCCTCCCCCCTTGCCCTTTGAAGGATCCGCCCTAGTCACGTAGATTTGGTTGTATACATTTTCTTACATGGGGTTTCTTCATTATTGTACATTTCCGGGCACAATTTGACTCGGTATTTACAATAAGTGCTTTTAATACTCATGAATAAGAAACGAAGAGCACTAAAATGAATCGTTAAGGATCCATTTTTTTCTTACCTTTTTAGGATGTGCTTTTAAGATTGAATACATGCAATCTTGCCATAGAAATGAATATCGAGATATTATGGTGAGCTTAATACAAATCAAGATTTAAGTTTCTTCCTTTTCCGTATATTTTTGTTATAAATTCGATTGGATTAAAATTATCTTTATCAGTAAAATATATTTTTTTCATTAAAAATCAATTTATTGCCAAAATCAATTGCTTTTAATTTTTTATAAGAGCTACCCACAATGAACACTCTTCGTTCGGAACAGAGTTACCCGCAGACGTCGGGTTCCTTAACCGGAGGAGTTACCAAGAACCGCTTCTAACAAAGAGGTATACAAGATAACGAGTCAATGTACTTGTTGTACACAAGTCCTACATCCAAAAAATTCAGTATGAACCTTGTTCAAGACTTACTATATATTGGTGCTTAGGAAAAATTAACAATGTGTGTTGGGGGTTGAATAGGTTTTCAAATAACGTTTAATCCGTAGTTCCGAGTGCTGTTACTCAATTTCGGTTATAGCTTAAATATGTTTCAGTTGTGACTTAAATCATATGGCGGATTTGATAAATAAAACGTAAAGATGAATACCAGACGTTTGATGACGGAGTTCGACCGAGTCTACTCTTCAGAGCTCTTACTCAGATTAATGATATTGAAAAAACTTACAATGTTCGACTCAAGACTTACAATACTCAAGCGTATAGACCTATTTCTCATTGCTCATATCTCTCAACTAACAATCATAAATCTAATGGCATCCCACCATTGATATTATCTCATCAATATTGTATTTTTCAGACCATGTGTGTATCTCTCTATTTTGTCTTTCAATATAATTTACACACCCATTATAATGAACATGTACCAACATATATACACGTCCATAATATCTCTGTATTCCCATAATAGATTATCTCTAACCATATAATAAAGATATAACTGAACTAGTATCACACATCGTGTGCTTAGAACAACCACAATAAGAATTAGATGAGACAGTTTTTGAAGAATTAATAGTAGCTCTTTTACAAGTAATTATACCAGTCTTCTTTTTTTAACGCAAATCCACTTAAAAACCGGTCTATGAAACCCATTAAAACTCTTTTTAATTTCAAAAATCCTTTTAAAACAATTTATTTCTAAGTGTCCAGATTTTTTGCAATAATAACCTACTTTAGTAGTAGTTTTAGATGACGTTTTGGAAAAAAATATCCTTAATAACACGTTCAGTTGCAACTGGTGATCTGAAAAAATTATTAGTTTTGTTTTCAGTTGCAACTGAGATCTTTTTGAAACTTAAATTGGATTCCAGCCTTGCTTGTGATGACACCTTCACAAATATAGTTTTTTCATTACTTGAATAGCCATCATATCACAAACCAGTATTGTACTTTGCATGCCTTTGATAGGAGAGTACTTGATCCAATATGTCAGTTGCATCTAAGTTGAGAAGGTTGATTTGTCATTGGAATTTATTCGTCTTTTTCATAAGTTCAGTCTTTAGCACAAGATTCTCTTCCTTCAGTTTTGAGTTATACTTTCTTAGATCAGATTCAATTTCATCTCCAACTTTAACCATCTTTTTGACTTGCCAATACGCATACTTATATCCACTTTTAATTCGAGTCGGATCGCGGAAATAGCCTCTTTGCCTTATTAACTCCATTCTATCTAAAAACATAGGATCTACACCAATCTGATGTGTAGCTCTGATACCAATTGAAATAATGTTTAATTCGTAGTTCCGAGTGCTGTTACGCAATTTAAGTTATAACTGAAATATGTTTCAGTTGTGACTGAAAGTATATGTCGGAGTTGATAAATAAAACGTAAAGATAAATACAAGACGTTTGATGATGGAGTTCGACTGAATCTACTCTCCAGAGCTCTTGCTCAGATTAATGATATTGAGAAATCTTACAATGTTCGACTCAATACTTACAATACTCAAGTGTATATGGCTATCTCTCACTGCTCTTACCTCTCAACTATCAATCATAAATCTAATGTCATCCCACCATTGATATTCTCTCATCAATATTGTATTTTTCAGACCATGTGTGTATCTCTCTATTTTGTCTTTCAATATAATTCACACACCCATTACAATGAACATGTACCAACATATATATACGTCCATAATATCTGTATTCCCATAACAGATTATCTCTAACTATATAATAAAGATATAACTGAATAATATCTTCTTTTTAGTCTTCAATTTCGTTCCTTGTCAATCAAGTAATAACTTCCAATATCTTTTCAAAATCAGCATTATACTTGTTTACTTTTTCTTTTTTAACTTGATTGCTTTTCTTTCCTTATTCTTTTTTGTTTTGCTTTGACCTTTGTACAATATAATTTTAAGTATCTTTCTCCTTATAGCACGTCCTTATTCCATGCCCATCAAATCTGAACAAATAAGATCTAAAGATACGAAATATATATCAGTAAAACCAGCTTCAAAAAAATCTGATTCGTTTTAGTCACACTTCTCAGTTGTAACGGAATATCCCAACAATCTGCATTGTCAACAACTTAATAACAAACTCTCATTAGCTCAATAAATACTTTAAGTATAAAGAATGTCAAGGTTTATTTCGCCAATACACTAAGGTGAGGTCCTTATGAACTAGAAACTATGAGCTAACATGTTTGACTACTTTTTGAACTTTTCTTTACTTCAATAAAAGAACAGCTTGGGTTAGATCTAATCAAAATATGAGATGTATCATTTCCCATCGACCTTTTCATTTTATTAATTTTCTTTATCACTTTTTTCGCATTTTGACATACGTACAATATGCTATGTTTGTCTTTGGTATGGTATTGAATAGGTCACATGTAACAGAAATAGTTGACTTCAAACAAACTTCCCAAAAACTTCAAACAAGTATACGCATAGATCGATTCATTGATTGAAAAATCTATTCGTCATTAGCTGGATAGTACGAATCAAAGGAATTGAATTAACTTAAATTTAATTTATTAATTTGTCGATAGATGGATAAATCACTGTGTATCTAAAGGCAACTACTCTGTTAAAGTAAGTAGCTAGGTGTGATAATATACCATGTGACACTAAAAAAAAAGTTTAGATCGCAAACGGGAATAGTGACAGATTTTATTTCCCAACGCCGTAATCAGATACCACATGCATAGCGATGAATTTTACTTTTACTGACAGATATTATCATTTAGCGATATATTTGTGACAAATTTTGCCGTCAGAACCTTTTTTGTAGTGTGATTGTATCTATTGTTTGGCTAGGTGTTGATCTGATCTTACATATAACCACACTCTTTTATAAACTGAAAGAAAAGTTAACAAAGGAGTCAAGGCTATTGAAACAACCCCCGCCTTTCTCTAGGTTTGCCATAAAGACTAGTAGGGATCACAAATCAAAGTGACAGGATTTGTCATCTGATGTCAGTTAATATTCAATTGGATTCATGGATCCCAAAGTTATAAAACTTTTAATATTTTGCAGTGAAGTGGTTTGTAATTCTTCTGATCGTATCAATCACAAGACAGGTGATCTCGAAAAGTGTTTTTACTAGGACCTCAATTTTATTTTTATTTAGCATTTACTGTAACAAAGTTATTTGTAGATCTTCTGATCATATCGAACGCGGTGATCTTGGAATGGTTTTTCTACTATGATCTCGAATCTAATATTATCATTAATTGTTAGGCATTCAGTCTAAACTCAAACCGCAAGTCTATATGTTTATGCAGATTGAGAAGCAGTGCAAAGTTTTTACCAAAAAGTATACGGTTAGTTCGATCGAGGATCCCCATTCTTCGAACATAATTCTATTTGATCATAGTTTTCTTTTTATAGAAGTAGTTAAAGACATTTTACAAAATGCAAATTTCCAGTTATCATAAAAAAAACAAAACTCATACCAATTCACTTGCATGATTTTTGAAATTACTATCCGGTGCTCTAGTTGCTGTTACGCATTTAAGTTGCAACCACAGTTACAACTACAGTATACTGATGAACTGAACAGAGGATTAAACGTACTTGAAAGTAATTCACACGCACGTTTAACAACGGAGTTCATCCAATCCCTGACCTACGTTTCCGGGACACTCACCCAAATTAGTGATATTATAAAAACCTACAATACAAAATTTAAATATTATGAAAAAACACCCAGACTTCATCTACCTTTTTTCTGCCCTGTCTGTATATTGCTCCAACAATATAACCATCATTCAAATATCAATGACATCCCACCATTGTTTTTCTATTTAAGTTTCTCACGTGTCTCTCGTATATCTCTCTAAGGTAGAGTTTTTTATAGTTTAGAACACATACCTTTTATAAGAAAAACTACCAACTATTTACAATGGAAAAAATACAATCCTTTAAAATATTCATAAATATTTATTTTTCAAGATCTTCTTAATTGATTCTTTGTAGCTTTGATTGATCTCAAACTTACCTGTATGCACGAAATTCTTGCTGCAATATTGAGCTCAATCTTCTTGTAGTCAACACACGATAGCTTGTTTGAATATATGAGCTGTTGTTTCTTTAAAAGAAAGATATAAAATAGTAGATAAAATATATTTTGTATAAGATCAAATAACTCCATATATATTTCCAATATATTTGAATCATATAAGATCTAATCAACATAGATTGAAAACATGATATATACTTGCATAAGAATAGGAGATTTAATTATCATAAAATAAAAAACATGATAATATCTTTTATATACTATATCTTATAAAACTAACTCGTTAAATCTTTAAAGAACATTCCATTTTTTATCACTTAAATATTCTCAACACATAAACTAATTTCCTGTAGATATATGAGAATATTTTTTGCATAATTTAATAAAAATAAATAACTTAAAGAACAAATAATGCAGTAAGACACAATCATGCGTATCAGCGGCTTATAACTACGTACGATTGCAACTGTTGGTTGCAACTTCACCTGTAAACATAAAACTATTTTAACAATTATCATTTAATTTAAATTAGTTTGCTCAGACCAATTGACAAGAAAAAGTTTACTAGATCAGAAATATGGTGCTAACAATTTTTTCAAAGGGAGTATAGAAATTGGTATCTGCTGGAGCTACGATCACCGTAAGTTGTAATGAATTGGGATCCGGAAAAATCTATCATTCTGTCAAACTTTCAACATTTAGCGAGTATTAGTACTTTAAATTAATGTATGGGATCAAATAAACTTTGAAAGTCCGCTTAAAAACTGAATTGATTATGTTCTCTACCTTAATTTGTTTCGGTCTCCAATAGGAGCAGGCTTGGTAAAGTTTCCAACTTTTACCAAACAAACCAGAAAACTCCAACTTAAACTGGTCAGTCATGTTTGCCATTCAACCTTCAAGCAGAAAACGGAGCTTAAATGATACAACTAAACAAACATCATCAAAGAAAATAGTACGGTTTTATTACAAAAAAAATATGATCAGAAGCGGATGGTTAGTTGTTACCGTCCTCTGAGACCATCTCATCATAAAAAAAAAACATCAGGGTTAATATTGCTCAATTTAACCCTTTCACTTTAAAAGTTTCACATTAACAATCTCATTCATCTCATCAAATAAACCATGGGTCTTATTTGAAACAGTATTTACATAAGAAAACTTACGAGTTCATATGGTTTATTTTCTTTTTCTTTTATAATGGTGTATTAATTAATGCTGAAAGCCAAAAAACACAAAAAAATGTAAACTCAAAGGTAAACAAGAAGTTGCAAAACAATTATCATTATTTTGAGAAAGTGTCTCCAACAGTATTTTTTTTTACATATGTCGGATAGTCTTGATTTTCCTTTATCATGGTGAATAAATTCATTGATCAGGCAAAAATAAGGTAAACCAGAAGGTTACAAATAATGTTATAATAATTTTTGGGGGAGTCATCTTAATAAAACAACCTTAAAACAAAAAATTAATAATAATCACACGGTTGTGTAACCAAGTCATGAGAGAATAAACGTTACGGTCTCTCTGAGATCTTCTCCATGCAAGTCGTGTAGAATATCAAGCAAACGATCCAAAAGGAGAGCATCATATTCCACCAGCTTATCATCTTCCGACACTTTTCGAAGCACTAACAGCCTCAGTTGCGCATCGATCGAAGCCAACTTCTCTGTGTTACGACTCCTCAGGCCAATTATGCATCTCTATTTTCCGTGAAAAAATAAACAAACAACCAGCTTATATTGTGAGTTGTTATATCAAGTGGAAGTTAATCATAGGTGACTAGTATAAGGTATGGAAACATACTGAGCTTCAGTAAAAAAGTGGTACCTGAAAGAGAGAGAGTTGTTAAGAGAGAGGGAGATTGGTGAGTTACAAAAGAGTAGTGCATTGTTGGTTTATGGAGACAGAAAGCCGAAAGGTGGTAGGAAGATTATGAAAAATGGAAAATTATGTAGAAAAAAGAATTGAGGCAATGACAAAACATACAATGGGCTAAACCTAATTATCAAATTTTATATGTCTAAACCTAAGTTGTACGGCTACGGGTACATTGTACCCGACCCAATACGAATACAACGATACCATTTTTTCAAAAAAAATCGGTATGGTACGTTTGGGATACGTCAATTATTTCGTCCTAATTTTTAATTACATATATCAAGATTTTGAAGACAAATAATAAAAATTGTATGTAGAGAGAAAAATAAATCAAATTAATGTACTTTAGTTCTAATAGTAAATATTATTGATTTTAAAGCATTAGTACGGATAAAAATGACACGAGTGCATAGTTAGATGTATACTGTTTCAATGAAAAACAAAGATATTAAAAGATTTAAAAAATAAAAACTCTCTTAATTGGATTTGATGAATAATAGATACTATTTCGTTTTAGTATTCTTCGCTATCTTATATATCATATCAATAATTCTTGAAAATACAAGTACTCATTACGTACCCGGTACGCGGTACATATCCGGTACGGGTACGATGGCATTTCCGAATTACCCGTGCTACCTAGTTCTATACCGTTCTTTCCCAAACGTATAACTATCTAACAAATAATTCAGAACTCCACCCCAATACACAACAACTTCACCACTAATAACACCCACAACTGAAATCCAGTCTTATAGAGACGAGCCTCTCATTCATTTTACATCCGAGGACGTCAAAATTTTGTCAGAACCCTTTAAATACACTGTGATTGGAAAATTTTCGCATGGTAAGCAAGATATTGCAACTATAAGAAAAGTATTCAATACGTTTGATTTATAAGCTGCTTATAATATTGGTGTTATAGACCATAAGCATATTATAGTACGTTGTTTTCATGAAGAAGATTATTTGCGTCTATTCCTAAGGCAAAATTGGGTTATTGAAGGTAAACCTATGAGAACCTTTAAATGTACTTATGATTTTGATACTGATTTTGAATCTACTATTTGTCCTGTTTGGATTTCGCTGCAAAAACTTTTTATTCATCTCTACAATACCTCCAGTATTTTCTCTATTGCTAGGGCTTTTGGTAAGCCATTAAAGGTTGCTAATCCTACTGCTAAACTAATAAGGCCTGGATTGGCAAGAATCTGTGTTGAGGTGGATCTTAAAAATCATATTATTGAAAGAATTCGTATTGGCTATGATGAGGCAGAAGGCTTTTCGCAATATTGTGAATATGAAGATATACCTCAATATTGTTTTGGTTGCCGTAAACAAGGGCATGAAAGAAAGAATTGTCTGTTTGGGGACAAAAATAAAGAGCAAGAAGAAGATGGAAATAAGTCAAGAGAAATAGCAGTTGCTAAAAAGACCTTTCTAGGTCAGAAAGAAGCAAAAAAGCCAAACACAAACAGAAACAAACATAATAACTGCAACATGGAACCACAGGCCAAATTATACAATACCATAGAAAAAATAACTCAACCTCTCATTCTGAAAAAAACTAAAGAAACCACTAAAGAATGGGTGGCAAGGCAATTTGGCCCTGTAAATCAAGAAAAAGCAACAATGGATCTGACTGAGCATTATGAAAAGAAGCAAGATGAGGTATTGGATGAAGATGTTCACCCTTTGGAAGAAAAAGTTACTGATATAGAAGAAGGAGAAGTACCAGAAAGAGCTAGTAATCTTGGTGACACTGACAAGAAGCTGGAGGAACCTGACATAACAACTGGGTTAGAAAAAGAGAAAGAATTGAGAATGGTAAAATATTTAGAGAGTAATCAAGAAGAAATTGAGAATTTTTTGATGAATTTGTAATCTCCTCACCATTTATCCTTGAGCATGGTCATCAAGAGTCTAGTCTCCAAGATAGACTTAATCTTTTCCCAAGAAAACCACCTGAAATAAATAGAGAAAATGGGGACTGGTCAGTAGTTTAAAGAAAAGGTAAGATGAAGAAGAAATCTATTAAAGAAATTCAAGAAAAATCAATGATCCTTAGGTCTTCTGTAAAGGCCTCTAGAAAATTTTATATATGATTAACACCCTTATCTGGAATGTAAGGGGTATTGCTAGTAAAACTACCACCAGAAGACTTAAGAGACTTTGCCTTCATTATAATTTTCCTATTCTAGTAGTTTTGGAGCCTATGGTATCTTCAGATCAGGCAGAAAGTTTTAGAAGGAAACTTGGTTTTGATAAATTTATGGTGCATATGGAAAATAAAATTTGGGTTTTCTACATTGATGATATTGAGATTTCTCTTCTGCAAGAGATGGACCAGTGTATGAATTTATCTGTGACTAGTTCCTTGTTTTCTAATAAGCTCCAAATGAGTGTTATTTATGCTAAATGTACTAAAGAGGAAAGAAGAGATTTATGGGGTTTTCTAGAAATTAGTTATACTCAAGAACCTTGGATTATTGGAGGTGACTTTATACAGTCTCTGAGGAAAGAGATAAAGTAGGGGGGCTACCATTGGATATGAATTCAGCTAATGATTACCTGAGCTGCCTAGATGCTGTTGATCTTCATGAGCTCCATTTTGAGGGTTTTAGGTTTTCCTGGTGGAATAAAAGAAGTGGCAATCAAAGCATACTGGAAAGAATTGATAAATTGTGTGTAAATAATGCAGTTGAAGATTTATTTCACAAAATTACTCTTAGGCATTTAAATAAAAGAACCTCTGATCACTCCCCTTTGTTAGTTACCCTTTATACTGAATGGGACAATAAGCCAAAAAGATTTATTTTTCAAAAATTCTGGGCTGACCATATAGATTTTGAGAAGCTAGTTGCTGCTAATTGGAAGAAACACACATGTGGAAATGCTATTTATTCTCTTTGTCAAAATTTGAAAATAATTAACAAAGGTTTGCAAGAGTGGAACAGAACAACCTTTGGTCATATTTTCCAAACTCTGACTGAAGATGAGGTACTAAATTGTGAAGCTAAATTTGAAGATGATCTCACACCTGCAAATAGAACAAGTCTCAATAAAGCTTATAGTGATGTTAACTATAGGCAACAGATAGAAGAAGAATTCTGGAAGCAAAAAGCCAATTTAAAATGGAATTTGGAGGGGAAAAATAATACTAAATACTTTCATGCTGTAGTCAAAGGAAAAAGAAGAAAAAGCGTTATTCATTCTGTCAAAGACAGTAATGGGGTTGTTATTAGAGATGCTGATGGGATTAAAAATGAGGCTTTGGCTTATTTCTCTTCTATATTTGCCCCAGCTAATCAAGATATTGGGGATTTTCAAGCATTACTTCTATTCCTAATATGATAGCTCAAGAAGAAAATGATATGATGGATATGTACCCTACTCTAGAGGAGGTAAAATAAGCTATTTGGGGCTTGGATAAAAATAGTTCACGTGGGCAAGATGGTTTTAATGGTCACTTTTTTACAACTGCTTGGGAAATTATTAAGAATGTTATTTTACAGGCTATCCATCACTTTTTTTTCCTGGTGCAGAGCTCCCTAAGGTGATGACATCTACTCTTATTGCTTTAATTCCTAAGACTAAATGCCCTAAAACTTTTGCTGATTATAGACCTATCAGTTTAAGTAATTTCTGTAATAAAATTATCTCTAAAATTTTGGCCACTACATTGGCTACCATGCTTCCCAATTTTATTGTAGAAAATCAAAGTGGGTTTATCAAAAGCAGAGACATTACTGACAATGTGTTACTGGCTCAAGAACTCATTGGTACTTTAAATGCTAAAAATAAAGGAAAAAATGCAGCTATTAAGCTGGATATGAAGAAGGATTACGACAGAGTTTCTTGGCTTTTTCTCACTAAAGTTCTAAGAAAGATGGGATTTTCTGAAGTTTTGATTGACAGGGTATGGAGACTTATTTCAAATATTTACTTCAGTGTAATTGTGAATGGTGTGGCCTCTGGCATTTTTAAATCTACACAAGGACACCTCTCTTCTGAACTCTTTATTATTTGCTCAGAGGTTTTCTCTAGAAATTTAAATGGTCTTCTATACAATGGAAGATATCAAGCTTTTAAAGTTCCTCTGGGTTGTCCTAGTATTACTCAATTAGCTTATGCAGATGACATTATTATTTTCTCAGTGCCAAATTAAAGGTCTATAACAGAAGTCCATAAAATTATTAAGCAATATCAAAGGGATTCTGATCAGCAAGTTAATTACAGTAAAGTTTTTTATATTGCTCTATACATGTATTGGCTAGTCAAAGAAAGGCCCTTGAAGAAAGGTTGGGTATTGCTCTAAAGAAAACTCCATTTACTTATTTGGGGTGCAATCTATTCTCTGGAAGGAAAAAATGCATCTATTTTCATTCTCTGGTTACAAAAATAAGAGATAACATAAATGCTATGACATCTAAATGGTTATCAATGAGTTCCAAGATTATTTTGATTAGACATGTGCTTCAGTCTATTCCTATCTATACTATTCCTGCAATGCTTCCTCCTAAGATGATTATCTCTTCTATTGAAAAAGATTTTGCTAATTTTCTTTGGGGGCAAGAAGGAGACAAAAATAAGTTACATTGGGTATCATGGTCTAGAATTACTTACCCAATTGAAGAAGGTGGACTCAGTATAAGAGACTTGCAAGACATTACTAATGCTTTTGCAATTAAACTCTGGTGGAAATTTAGACAGTAACAATCCTTATGGGCAAGGTTCATGGAAAGTAAATAGTGTAAGAAAGTGCATCCTAACATTGCTAAGAAATCTATTACTAATGGTACTTGGAATAGAATGTTAGAATTTAGGGATTTGGTTGAAAGTAAAATCCTGTGGCTATCAGGAAGAGGGATATAGATGTCAATCATAACAATTGGCATGGTGATAGGCCACTTATGTATGCTGGTATTACAACAAGCATTCCTATCAAAGAGTTGAGAGATCATGACAATTGGAACCTAGTTAAGATTTCTGATTTCTATCCTAACAATTACCAACACTATTTTGCAAAGGAATTAAAAGGACTTACTAGGGATTTAGACTTGAGCTTCTGGACAGGTACAAGAAATGGTGATTTCTCAATCAAATCTTCTTGGGACCTGGTCAGAAAAAAGAAAAATATCATGTGGCCACACACTCTAATTTGGGACACTATTCTCCCTCTAAGAGTCTCTTGCTTCATGTGGAAAGTATTACTCAAAGTAGTTGTTGTTGAGGAGAATATTCAAACTAAGGATATTCAATTAGTCTCTATCTATGGTTGATGTCACAATACAAGGGAAACTATAGAGCATTTATTTGGAACTGGACCTATGGCTAAAGAGGTTTGGGTTTACTATGGAGACCTAATGGGAATTATTTACAGCAATGAAAGCGTTAGAGGAAGATGCTTAGCCTGGTGTGATCAATCTAATTCATCTCTCAAAGGAAAATGCATAAAGATCATGCCTTCTATTATTATTTGGAGCATTTGGAAAGCGAGATGCAAGTTTAAGTTTGAAAATAGAAGTATGGACATTGACCTAATTATCCAAAGTGTTAAGAGTCAATTGACTCTTTTTATTAGAAAGGATAAGAATTTTGGGGACAATTTTGACTTCAGTCAGGATACATGTAGAACTAAATTGAAAAACAGGAAGAAAATTGCTATCTACCGGTGTGAACCAACTTTTGATGCAGTAAAAATTAATGTTGATGGGAGTTACAATTACACTAAAGGATTCAATGGTATTGGGGGTCTTATGAGGGACAATAATGAAATTTTTATCAAAGGCTTCTCTATCATTTTAGAAGCTAAATCTAGTATTGAAGTGGAGGCTCTGACTTTTTTACAAGGCTTAGAAATGATTACAGATGAGAAAGTAATTATTGAATATGATTCTTTGAAACTGATTAATGTTCTGCTGAACAAGGAAAAGTGCCCATGGTCAATCTACTCTGTTGTTGATAAAATTTGATGCAAGATGAGAAATAAACAGGTAGAAATTAAACATACCTTTAGAGAATAGAACTGTGCTGCTGATTTGTTGCCTAAAAGTGGTACTAATCTTATTTCCATGGATCCAAGAGATTTTCATCCTAATCTAGTAGAGATTTTGAGGATGGATAGAGGTTTATTTCCAAATTTCAGATGGGGAAGATGAAGATCGCCATGGCAGAGACTTTCAAGCTTTCTCTCTCTCTAAGTTGGGACGGTTCGCAGATAACATATGAGATTACTACACGTGTAGTATCTGGATCATGTTTAGCCTTATTACATATGAAGTCCCTCGCGTTTTTTGAGAATATGTCTTTAAGTATTACAAGTTGTAAAAGTTGCTATGGAGTATATTTGGTTTCGATTTGGAGCACTCTGGCTCCTTATCTTTTTTGTAGGGTTTTCGTCCAAATTTTTATTATTTTCCCACTCTATTAATAAAATAAAACGGTGGGATCCCCCACTATTTATTTTAAAAAATCATAGCAGTTACCATGCATTTTTAGAAAGTGTATACATGTAGGAATGCATTGCATACATGTTGTTATGCACTTAAAAATATAAATATCAATTTGTATATGTTTAAAAAATATCAAATTGTCAACCGAATAACGCATATAAAAAAAGTGTGTGTCGTTTGTTATGTGCTACAAACCGGAATTAAAAACTCAGAAACGTGAAATAATTAACAAAATCTTTAAATAAAAATGGAAAGAAAGAAATTTCCCATACTCAGTGAGATATGCTCGAAAACTAACATTTCTAATTTTTTCTAATAAAAGCACATAACCCAATAAAATATCAATTGCTAACTTTTGGAAAATAGAATCAGATATATCTAAAAATTCCTATAACGACTAGTAACAAAACTATTTTGATGATAATCATACCAAAATCGTGGTTTACCATGGCTAAACCCGTCTGAAATTTGAGATCCAGTGATTTTCCAAATTTCGATGAGACAACAGACCTCACCAATCAACTCAAGAGTCCCAAATATCTCCATTTTTATGTTATATTCGAATATATGGGTCAATAATACACAAAAAATTCCAAAAACCCGCCATATTTGAAAATAAAATAAAAAATTCAAAAATAGGATAGACTAAAATTTAGATCTGGTGTTGTCCCCACCTCTGATGAACCAATAGAACCCACCAACCAATTTAAAATCCCCAAATACCTCCATTTTCAAATAAAACTCAAATATATGGGTTAATAAAGGACATAAAACTAGAAAACCCACCATATGTGGAAAAAACATTAAAAAAATCGAAATAAGGACAGTTATATAGCGACGGTTTAGAGAGGAACAGAGATAGAAGGGGTTATGGAGGAGAGAGAGGAAGATGGAGGAGAGAGAGACGGAGGGAGATGGAGATGGAGATGGAGGAGATAAAGAGATTAAAGAGATAAAAGAGAGATAATTATCTTGTTTGGAGTCGTATGTTTTGGGAAAAAAAATTGTGTTATGAGTTTGTGATAATTAGGTTTTTAGAATTGTATACAGGGGCGGAACTGGATAGTTTTTTTGGGGGGCCGTAGTGTAAAAAATATGTCGAAGATAAAATAAATAATATCTAATACAAAAATAAATTTTTTTTTCTATGTTTAACATAGCATAATATGAAGTTACGACAAACGGTATTGGACAATAAAATATTTTTTTTAGTATTCTTTGTTTGAGAAAATCGAATGGTCATTTACAAAATTTGCTAATTTCAAGGTAAAAAACAGAAATTTTTAGGAAGAAAAAAACGAACATGATTTGAACTACTAACTTTCTACTATTTTAAAGCCAATTTTACCAATACACTAACAACTATTTTGTTTAATTACGGGGACCATCAATGTATATATCTTAAAAAAATTTAAATTGCACATAAAAAAAATAAAAAAAAATTGAAAATCGCCGCCAGGGGTTGCCACGGCCACCCCCTGGGTCGGCCCCTGATTGTATAGACTGGTAACTTAATTAAAAAAAATTGGCCAATAATATTTGGTTAAACCCGAACCCACTCTAACTATCTTACGAACAATTTAATTATTAATATACAAAAAATACCTAGACCACTGTGTTAGTAACAAAATTATAAGGATCAAACTCAATGTAACTCACACATGCAAATTTAATCCACTGAAATGATTTAGTTAATGAGTTATCTAAAATTATATCAAGAGTGAGGGATCATAAGAGTAAATATTGCAAAAGTTAGATTTTATTGTTTGATACAAATTTCCACGTTGTGATCATTATTGCTAGGAACTACTACTAATTCTTTGAAAAGAAAACCACTCGATTGTTAATTTGATTAAAGTGTAAATATGAAATTTTTTTATGCCTGCCCATGATTTTCTATTTATAGGCTAACGATTGCTTCTGGTTACTTTCGTTTGAATCTATCCTCTTGATGGCTCCAAAAAGCTTCTTTGCATTTGAATTCGACTCACTTTTTTTTGCTCGTTTATTCGAACGACACATCTCAAAATCTTGTAACTGTCCATGCCACCCCTCTTAATTCTTTCTCCCATAAAAGTTACTTTTTGTTCTATATAGGGTTCTTCTTCGTCTTTGTGGGGGTTCCCTTTGCTAGTTGTTTTGCGTTTCTTTCTCCCTCCTTTTCTGTTTGTTACTGGGGATATTGAATCTTCCTCTAAATGATTCTATGAAGCTATTTTTGATTTGGTGAAGGGCTTTGCTTTGGCTTGTCTCTTTCAAAACAATTAATCATCTCGTACCTTCATACTTGCCTTGATGTGCAGAATCTTATAACAACACCCTTCTACCCTCTTCGTCTTCATCACCTCACTCTCTTTTACTGGCAAAATTGGTGTGAGAATAAACTCAATAGGAGTCTGCTGCCTGGGACCTATCGTGAAGAAAAGTAAGTGTTGTAGGTTGCTAAGATGAACCCCCCATCTACCTTTAATTTGGAGAGAGCTTTCTATCTAGAAAATGATTTATGTTTCTACTATTCATCTTAATGCCTTCTTAAGAGCATCAATAACGGACGTTGATCCGCTAGGGCGGATAACCGCGATGACAGAGAGCGAGATAATACTAGGTGGTGAAGATGGTGATGATAGGATCAACGCGAGGAGAAAAACAAAGCGAGGAGGGGAAGGGATCAATGAGGGGAAGAGAGGTCTTCATCGTCTCTCTCAATCTATCTATATATCTGTCTCTGTCCCTCTCTGTATGTATATATATCCGGGTATTAAAAGAAAAAGAAAAATAGCCTTTTAAGACTCTAGCTCTTTTCTATTCCTCCTCCTTTAATCTTGCCATGTCGTTCCTCAAAAAATGGTGTGTTTCCCCAATTAAGTGAAGATGATACCATGCTCTTCCGTTATTAATGCTCTAATGGCTACCATGACCTCTTTGTACATGTCCCCAACATGCAATGTGATGCTCTTTAATTGTGAGTTTGATTATCCTACTATTGGTATGTCGAACAAATCTAGAAGGGGTGGAGGGAGCTGAATAAGTTTGACTACCTTTTTGAACTTTTATTTAGTTAAAAGAATTAGCAACTTCCGTAAGTTATAACTGATCTAAATTATATGACTATATAAAGAAATTAAGATATGCAACAAATTTATAAAACTTACTACTTCCTACCCCAACCCTCCAACAAATTTATAAGATATGCAACACCCCCCCCCCCCCCCCGAATCAACATCTCAATCATTTTACAAAATCTTTGTCATGTTTTAATCTAACACCATCCCTAAGTGGTTCAAATGGACCATCCTCAAGTTTTGCACTCCCTTGTCCCATTAAACACCGGCACACCACATTTGTCATATCCTTTTACTTGTTTTTTCACCCTCAGTCTCTTCATCTATTCGATCGCTTTCACAATCCTGTGCCTGTTGAAAATTTGTGGGTCCATCATATTCTATAGCTGCTCCTTATTATGCATCATTTTGAACTTAGAATACACCTTATATGCCGATGGGAGACTAAGCTAGTCCTCGCATCGGGTGTCATATGGGTTGTAGATGATGGCACACGTCTCAATGTCACACAAGGCCAAGTGATCACCCGCCTTTTTAAACAAGCCCTTTTGGTTCTTATTGAATTATGCTTTTCTTGGGCATCGTTTTCAATAAAGGCTATTTTGACCTTCTTTCTGGACTTGGAATTTGACTAAAGTGTTAAAGAATGGGAGTTTATGGTTAGTATGTGAATATGCGCTTCTGTGGTCTTATTGTCCCAATGGGCAATACTATTTATACTATCATCATGCCTAACAAGTAAATGCTTGATCCGATATTTCAGACATGTACATAATTCTTAAACAATATGGAAGGAATTCATTAGTTTTAAATACCTCCGATCGAGCATTTACTTATGAGGCATGGAGATAGTATAAATAACAATGCCCAATTGAATAATAAGACCAGAAAAGAAAATATTCACATACTAACGAAATAGTATCATTCTTTACCTCTTTGTCTAAATGCATGGCCAGAGAGAAGGTAAAACTTGCCTTCATTGAAAATGATTCTCCAAGAAAGGCATCATTCAATAAGATAAACAAATTCTTGTTGAAAAAGGCGGGGGAGCTCTCGACATTGTGTGGCATAGAGGCATGCGTGATCATATACAGACCGTATGACACCGAACCCGAGGTCTGGCCTAGTATCATAGTGGCATAGAGGGTACTGATTTCTAAGTTCAGAATGATTACATATATGGAGCAGAGCAAGAAAATGATGGACCAAGGAAATTTCACCAGTCAAAGGATTGTGAAAGCAGTCGAATAGATGAAGAAAGTGAAAAAAAACCCCAGAAAAATGAGATAACGGGTGTGGTGTACCAGTGTTTGATGGGACAAGGAGTGTAAAACTTGACCATGTTAAATTTGAAACACCCAGTGATGGTGTTGGATCAAAACATGAGGGAGATTGGTAATAGGATTGAGATGATTGGTAATAGGATTGGCTATAAGGGAGGGGTTAAGCAGCATGGTTGGAATACAGAGTAGTCAGGAAGTGGAAAATGTGGAGTAACTAAATCCCAATGATGATTTTGATTTGGAATCTTTGTAAAGACCATAAGAGTTTAGCGAGTTGATGAATAATCAAACTGAGCATATGGAGTTGGTTAATGGGTTTGATATGTTAGCAAAGAGGGAGTGATCAAGCAGGATGGTTGGGGTAGTGAGTAGTGAGTAAGTGACACCTATTGTGGAATCAAATCCCATTGTGGATTATGGTTATGAAGCTATACAAAACTCAATGATGAGTGGAAGAAACATGAAAATGATCATATGAAGATTAGAACAACAAGGGTTGGTTTGATGCCTTTATGCCTTGGGAGACATGAAGAATAATTTTAGTTATTGTCTTTATTACGCATGATTTTTTATGTTTGATCCTTTAGATGTGAAGTGCTTTTAGATCTTTTATACGTTTAGTGTTGATTATATCCGATGCGAGCATCTAGATCGAGTTATCAAAAAACGAAGATCTATTTGTCGATAGCTCTAAAGTTCAAAACAAACATTTGAATAATCTTATTGAGCTAATAGATTCTTTCGGCAATAGCTGAACAAGTTAGTGGGAATCTCATGTAAACTGTTAACTGCTGATTAAGTAATATTGAATGTGTACGATTATCTAACTGGGCGTGTAGCTAATTTTTTATTTTCTAGTTGTATGTGATCTTAACTATATTCGTTCATGTATATATATATATATGTAGATATATTAGTATAAGTATCTTAAAGACCTAAATATAAATAGTAAGGGATAGAATATACTTGACACGAGATTTATAGATGTTCGCCTCAACGCGAGACTACGTTATGTCTGCAATTCCAAACGCAGATCTTGAGTTTTTTTTTATATAACACGATCATTGATCCTTTAGGAATTATGATGTCGCTACCCTTTACAAACGCTTCTTGTTGAGAGGCAAAACAACCCACAAACGTCTTCTTCTTTGAGGACAGAGTTACCCACGAACAAGTCTTAAATAAGTTATATCTGTTGCATATTTGTGTTGTTTATAAATTAAGATTGAAAAGTTAGTCAAACAAATTAACACCCCCCTCTAGGTTTGCTTAGCAAAGCAATAATAGTAGAGATGAACTCACAATTAAAATGAGCACATTCCATTAAGAAAGAGGCAGCGACAACCATTAAAAATTATAAAGATGCAGAGGAAAAGTAAAAAGATAAATAATTTTCTAAATACCAAGCTCGCCCAAAATCAAAATATTTTGGGAAGAGCTTGCTATCCATAAAATGATTTATCTTTCTAATATTATTCTTCATCTTAATGCCTTCTTAAGAGCATCAATAACGGACATTGATCCGTTGGGGCGGATAATCACGATGATAGAGAGGGAGAGATTACCAGGCAGTGAAGAGGGTCATGATAGGATCCACACGAGGAGAAAAATTGATGGAGGAGGGAAAGGGATCAATGCGGGGAAGAGAGGTCTTCATAATATCTCTCTCTATCTATATATCTATCTCTGCCCCTCTCTCTATATGTATATATATCCGGGTATTAAAAGAAAAAGAAAAATAAATTTTTAAGACTCTACCTTTTTTCTATTCCTCCTCCTTTAATCTTGCCATGACGTTTTCCAAAAAATGGTGTTGTTCCCCAATTAAAAGAAGATGAGGCCATGCTCTTCCGTTATTGGTGGTCTAACGGCCGTCACGACCTCGTTGTACATGTCCCCAATATGCATTGCGATGCTCTTTAATTGTGAGTTTGATTATCCTACTACTGGCCTGTCGAAGAAATCTAGAAGGGGTGGGTGAAGCTGAATAAATTTGACTACCTTTTTGAACTTTTATTTAGTTAAAAGAATTAGCAACTTCCGTAAGTTATATTTGATCTAAATTATATGAATATATAAACATATTAAGATATGCAACAAATTTATAAAACTTACTACTTCCTACCCCAACCTTCCAACTTGATTCCCCCCACAAGCCACGAGTGCACATTTCAATTATTTTACAAAATCTCTGTCATGTTTTATTCCAACACCATCCCTAAGTGGTTCAAATCGACCATTCTCAAGTTTTGCACTCCTTGTCCCATCAAACACTGGCACATCACCTTCGTCATATCCTTTTACTTGTTTTTCCCCCCTCAATTTCTTCACCTATTCGACCGCTTTCACAATCTTGTGCTTGTTGAAAATTTGTTGGTCCATCATCTTCTTGATCTGCTCCTTATTTGGCATCATTTTGAACTTAGAATTCACCCTCTATGTCGATGGGAGACTAAGCTAGGCCTCGCATCGGGTGTCATATGTGTTGTAGATGATGGCACACGCCTGAATATCATAAAAGGCCAAGAGATCACCCGCCTTTTTAAACAAGCCCTTATTGTTCTTATTGAATTATGCCTTTCTTGGGCATCGTTTTCAATAAAGGCTAGTTTGACATTCTTTCTGGCCATGGAATTCAACTAAAGTTGTAAAGAATGGGAGTTTATGGTTAGTATGTGAATATGTGCTTTTGTGGTCTTATTGTCCAAATGGGAAATGCTATTTATATTATCATCGTGCCTAACAAGTAAATGCTTGATCCGGTATTTCAGACCTGTACATAATTTTTAAAAAATGTGGAAGGAATTCATTAGTTTTGAATACTTCCGATTGAGCATTTACTTATGAGGCGTGACGATAGTATAAATAACAATGCACATTTGAATAATGAGACCAGAAAAGAAAATATTCCTATACTAATGAAATAGAATCATTCTTTACTTCTTTGTTTAAATACATGGCTAGAAAGAAGGTAAAACTTGCTTTTATTGAAAATGATTCCCCAAGAAAGGCATCATTCAATAAGATAAATAAGGGCTTGCTAAAAAAGGCGGGGGAGCTCTCGACATTGTGTGGCATAGAGGCATATGCGATCATATACTGCCCGTATGACACCCAACCCGAGGTCTGGCTTAGTATCCTAGCAGCATAGAGGGTACTGATTTCTAAGTTCAGAATGATGCCAAATATGGGGTAGAGCCAGAAAATGATGGACCAAGGAAATTTCACCAGTCAAAGGATTGTGAAACGGTCGAACGGATGAAGAAAGGGGGAAAAAACTATGAAAATGAGATGACGGGGGTGGTGTACCTGTAACACCTAGATTTTGGAGTTTATTTTAGTTGTAACGCCTAGAGTTTGGTGTTTATGTTTACTAGAAAGACCGTACATTGAGTCTTGGGGACGTTTTGATGTTGTTGAGTTGTTGTCTTTTATTATGTTTGATATTGCATATAGGTGTTCACCTTATTTGAGATTCTTATGTGTAGTTCATGTATTTTGAGTTTTGTAGACGTTGTGGAGTTATTGAGGTAGAAGCATGTCATCTTAGTTGTTGAGCTAGAAACATGTTACCTTTGTTGCATTATTGTCTTTTATTTTATGAGTCATTGTTTTACATTATCGAGATACTTAGGTACATTTCGTTTACTTGAGTTATGGATGGAGGAGTGCTATGAGTTGTGTACCCTGAGTATTTTATTTCTTAGATGATGACACGTATTGTACGTTTAAATTTTATGGCCTTATTTATAAAAGTTTATCATTTCTGGGTATAGTTGTTTAGAGAGGAAATTTCAGGACGAAATTCATTTAAGGAGGGTTAGTTGTAACATCCCGTATTTTTATAAGTAATTTTATTTATGATTTAAATTATCCAAAAATGTTTTATTCAAAATTTTACCAAAAACCGGTCACTCGACTAATTTTTAGCCAAAAAACCGAAACTCTTCCGAAAAACTTTAATTTTAAAAACTTGTTACTAATTTACTAATAAAAAGGACTCAATAGATTTGTTTCTAAAGATTTGTATTTTTGAGTAGTAAAACTATATTTTTGGATTAAGAGTTAGCTTTTAGAACTTTGGGGACCAAATAGTTCGCTTTCACAAACTATCTAAAAACAGTTTTTTCTAAACCTAAAATCAGCCAACTTTCAATTCTTTAAACCAAAAACCAGCCAAATACAAGAGAGAAAAGAGAGAAAAAGGAGAAGAAAAAGAAGAAGAAGAAACCACGTTAGCGGGCTCATACCGCAAACATCTCTTCTACGCTCTAAGGTAACGGGGGTTATCCATTACGCCTAGACGAGGGTGTATGTTAGGTTTTGGTTTTGCGTTTATTATAATTTGGGGGTTTTTACCTTTTATCTTAATTATGTTCTTAATTAGTTAATTGGGTTTATTTGTTGTATGTTTTATTCACTTATTTGAATTGGAGAAGTTGATGAGTTAGTTATATTAATTTCGGATTAATGAGATTATGGATGGGTTTGCATGTTTTATACGTTGATTATGTGTTATTATGGCTGTTGATAGAATTGGGTAAATTATTGTTGAATAAAGATGAGTTTTATCTTGCGTATACAAGGTGTTTGTTAAAATGCCTGAATGGAATTTTATATTGATAGAGTTGGTTGGCTAGTTGTGATTCTAGTACCTATGCTTATTTGCTTTGTTGAATCGCGTCCAAGGGACATATGAGAATGTGTTATTTGCATGGATTTATATTATTGGGCGAGGCCTTGTGATTTAGTTGTAGTGGCAATGGTCTCTGTCTCTTCCTAAATCCGGGGACAGAAAACGGCCGAGGGGATAGGGAATGAGTCGTCTTATGGACTGGGGCGAGTGTCATGAGAGGTCCTAGTGTGCACTATATTTATTTTTATGTTAGCTATGGTCTCTGTCTCTTCCTAATTCCGGGGACAGAAGATGGCCGAGGGGATAGGGAATGACTCGTCTTACGGACTGGGACGAGTGGCATGAGAGGTCCAAGTGCGCACTTTAAATCTAATTTTATGTTAGCAATGGTCTCTGTCTCTTCCTAATTCCGGGGATAGAAGACGACCGAGGGGATAGGGAATGACCTACCTTACGGACTGGGGGTAGGTGGCATGAGAGGTCCATGTTTGCTATAGATGTTTATTTAATTTATGTCGTTGTTCGATGTTATTATTAGTTCTTTTATACGTTGATTATCGTAGCTGTTGTTTGTGAGTTCTTGCATTTATGGGATGGAATGATGGTATTGTGGTGCCGTCCCGTCTAGGTATGTGCTTGGGACTCACCGTTACAATTTTGTATTTCAGGTACAACTTAGGTTGAGGCGTATGGTTAAGAGCTTTAGCAAGGCATCACATGGGTTCGGGCTTTTGCTTTCTTTTTACTTAGATTGTTTTTGAGGTTGTAGCCTACGGGCAAATTCATTCGTTTGTTGTTTTTAGCTTTTATAAATCCTGTCTTGTAGCCGCATTTGGCAAATTCTATATTTATTTGTTTAAGCTTTCCTTTAGCTCGCTAGTCTTTTCTTTTAAAATTTTAAATTTTGTACCAACAGGTTTCACTTTTCTTTTATTTAAAAAGATCATGCCTCGATATCCGTGTTTATGGAATTTGGGACGTGACAGTACCACTCTTTGATGGGACAAGGAGTGTAAAACTTGAGCATATTAAATTTGAACCACCTAGTGATGGCGTTGGATCAAAACATGACAGAGATTGGTATTATGATTGAGATGTTGGCTATGGGAGAGGGGTTAAGCAATATGGTTGGGATACAGAGTAGTAAGGAAGTGGCAAATGTGATGAACTAAATCTTAATGTTGATTTTCATTTGAAATCTTTGCGAAGCCACAAGGGTTTAGTGAGTTGATGAATAATCAAACTAAGCATATGGAGTTGGTTAATGGGTTTGATATGTCAGCAAAGGAGGAGTGCTCAAGCAGGATGGTTGGGGTAGTGAGTAGTAAGTAAGTGACACGTATTGTGGAACCAATTCCCATTGCTCAACCCTCGTTGTTCTAATCTTCCTGAAAATGATTATATGAAGATTAGAACAACGAGGGTTGGTTTGATTCTTTTGTGCCTTAGGAGACTTGAAGAATAATTTTAGTTATTGTTTTTATTACGCATGATTTTTTATGCTTGATCCGTTAAATGTAAAGTGTTTTTAGATCTTTTATGCATTTAGTGTCGATTATATCCGATGTGAGCATCTAGATTGGGTTATCAAAGAACGAAGATCTATTTGTCGATAGCTGTAAAGTTCAAAACAAACATTTGAATCATCTTAGTGAGGTAATAGGTTCCTTCGTCAATAGCTGAACAAGTTAGTGGGAATCTCATGTAAACTGTTAACTGCTGATTAAGTACTTTTGAATGTGAACGATTATCTGACCGGGTGTGTTGCTTATCTTTTTTTTCTAGTTGTCTGTCATCTTAACTATACTCGTTCAAGTATGTATATATATATATATATGTATATGTATATATATATATGTATATATATATATGTATATATATATATCTATGTATATATATATGTATATATATACATATGTATATATATATGTATATATATATATATATAGTTATGTAGATATATATATATATAGTTATGTAGATATATTAGTATAAGTATCTTAAAAACCTAAATATAAATAGTAAGGGATGAAATATACTTGACACGAGATTTATACACGTTTGTCTCAACATGAGACTACGTCCTATCCGCAATTCCAAATGCAGATCTTGAGATTTTTTATATTTAACACGATCAATGATCCTTTAGGAATAATGACGTAGCTAGCCTTTACAAACGCTTCTCCTTGAGGGGTAAAACAACCTACAAACGTCATCTTTTTGAAGGGTAGAGTTACCCACGAACAAGTCTCAAACAAGTTATATAATTAATGTCCGTTGCATATTTTTTTTTTGTTTATAAATTAAGATCGAAAAGCTAGTCAAACAAATTAACACCCCTCCTCTAGGTTTGCTTAGAAAATAAATAATTGCAGAGATGAACTCACAATTAAAGAGGAGCTTATTCCATTAAGAAAGAGGCAGCGGGAGCCATTAAGAAGTTATGAAGGTGAAGAGGAAAAGTAAAAAGATAAATCCTTTTCTAAATACCAAGCTCGCCCAAAATCAAACTAATTTGGAGAGAGCTTGCTATCCAAAAAATGATTTATCTTTCTAATATTCATCTTCATCTTAATGCCTTGTTAAGAGAATCAATAACGGGCATTGATCCATTGGGGTGGATAACCGCGATGACAGCGAGGGAGAGATTACCGGGCGGTGAAGAGGGTTATGATAGGATCCACACGAGGAGAAAAACAGAGGGAGAATGGGAAGGGATCTGTGCAGGGAAGATGGGTCTTTATAATCTCTCTCTCCCTCTCTTTCTATCTATATATCTGTCTCTGTCGCTCTTTATATGTATATATATCCGGCTATTAAAAGAAAAAGAAAATTAGTTTTTGAAGATTCTATCTCTTTTCTATTCCTCCTCCTTTAATCTTGCCATGCCGTTTCCCAGAAAAATGGTGTCTTTCCCCCCAAAAATGAAGATGATGCCATGCTCTTCCGTTATTGATGCTCTAATGGCCGCCACGATCTCTTTGTACAAGTCCCCAACATGCAATGTGATGCTATTTAATTGTGAGTTTGATTATCCTACTATTGGTCTATCGAAGAAATCTAGAAGGGGTGGGGGGAGCTGAATAAGTTTGACTCCCTTTTTGAAATTTCATTTAGTTAAAAGAATAAGCGACTTTCGTAAGTTATAATTGATCTAAATTATATAAATAAAATAAAAAAAAAGAAATGCAACAAATTTATAAAACTTACTACTTTCTAACCAACCCACCAACGTGCGTTCACCCCCCTACTTTTTATCTTTCCTTATAAAACTTTACTCTTTACACTCAAGTAATTAGTATATATGCATACACACACCTATTCAACCCACTATTTCTTAGTTTTCCTTAGGAAAACGGAAAACAAGTGGTATCTGAGTAAAAGCTTGGTAATATTATAAATCTAATAGTTTAGAACTAAACATCGACATGGCAAACCCCGTTAAACTCACAGGTGGAGAATTCTTTGCCCAATAAAAAATAATGTTTATAATACATATCTGTACAAATAATTGTGCTGAATGAAAAATTAAAGTACATGAAAAAGAGTCAATAACAATTAATGAAGATATAACTTGGAATAAACCAAAAAGAGTTTTTTCTTAACTGTAAAACTATAAACTCGTCCTAGAGAGTCTTAGGACTAAGCATCTTTAACTGAATCTCCAAGTGCAAAACCACAAATGAAGTTTAGGAAAAAATAATACACATCTACGACACAGCCAAACTAATCGACATGATCATACCTAAAAATCCACAAGCCTTTGAACAACTTAAAAAACTAAATGACCATTACTAAAATTGGAAATATATGAGAAACGATCTTACAAGAAAATATCCATAAACAATTTAGCCCTTGGTCAGTAGATGTGGCTGTATACATTCTCTTGCATGGGGCTTCTACATCATAGTATATTTCTAGACACAATTTTATTTGGTGTGTACAATAAGTGCTTTTAATACTCCTGATTAAAAAACAAAGTGCATTAAAATGAATTGTTAAGAATCCATTTTTTTTCTTACTTATTTAGGATGTCCTTTTAAGATTGAATACATGAATTCTAACCATAGAAATGAATGACGAGATATTATGGTCGACTTAATACAAATCGAGATTAAGTTTCTTCCTTTTTGGTATATTTTTGTTATAAAATTGTAATGCCTAGAGTTTGGAGTTTATTTTATTAGAGTTTAGTTTACTAGAAAGACCTGTACATTGAGTCTTGGGGACGTTTACAGAGTTGTTGAGTTGTCTTTTATTATGTTTGATATTGCATATAGGTGTTTACCTTATTTGAGATTCTTATATGTTGTTCATGTATTTATGTTATGG
Organism: Primula vulgaris; assembly: GCA_963920805.1. Lineage (NCBI taxonomy): Eukaryota > Viridiplantae > Streptophyta > Magnoliopsida > Ericales > Primulaceae > Primula > Primula vulgaris. The sequence goes on from OY987216.1 coordinate 25,178,943, forward strand.
AGTTGTTACGGGTTGTGAATATTATGTTTGATATTGCATATAGGTGTTTACCTTATTTGAGATTCTTACATGTTGTTCATGTATTTATGTTATGGAGTTGTTACGGTTTGTGAACCCTGCGTAGTTTATTTTTTTTTATTATGACACGTATTGTGCGTTTAAATTTCTATGGGCTTATTTATTTATAGTTTATCATTTCTGGGTATAGTTCTTTAGTGAGGGAAATTTTGGGACGAAATTCTTTTAAGGAGGGTTAGTTGTAACATCCCGTATTTTTATAAGTGGTTTTATTTATGATTTAATTTATCCAAAAACGTTTTATACAAATTTTACCAAAAACCGGTCACTCGACTAATTTTTAGCCAAAAACCGAAACTCTTCCGAAAAACTTTATTTTAAAAACCTGTTACTAATTTTATAAACAAAAAGGACACAATAGATTTGTTTCTAAAGATTTGTTATTATTGAGTAGTAAAGTAATATTTTTGGATCATGAGTTAGCTTTTAAAACTTTGGGGACCAAATAGTTCGCTTCCACAAACTTTCTCAAAACAGTTTTTCTAAACCTCAAATCAGCCCACTTTTAATTCATTAAACCAAAAACAAACCTAAAACAAGAGAAAAGAGAGAAAAAGAGAGAAAAGAGAGAAAAAGTTAAAGAAGACGAAGAAGAGGAAACCACCATTAGCGGGTTCTTACCGGAAGTATCTCCTCTACGCTCTAAGATAACGGGGGTTATCCATTGCCACTAGACGAGGGTGTATGTTAGGATTTGGTTTTGCGTTTATTATAAATTGGGGGGTTTTTCCTTTTATATTAATTATGTTCTTAAATTGCTAATTGGGGTTATTTGTTGTACTTTTAATTCCATTATTTGAATTGTAGAAGTTGAGACTTGAGTCATATTAATTTTGAATTAATGAGATTATGGATGGGTTTGCATGTTTTATGAGTTGATTATGTGATTATATAGTTGTTGATGAAATTGGGTAAATTTATGTTGAATAAGGATGAATTGTAGTTTATGCATACAAGGTGTTTGTTAAAATGCCTGAATGGGTTTTTATGTTTTGTTAAAATGCCTGAATGAGTTTTTATATTGTTGGAGTGTTTGGCTAGTTGTGAATCTAGCACCTATGATTATAGTTTATGTTGAATTACGTTAGAGTGACGTATGAGAATGTGATAATTGAATGATTTTATATTATTGGCTGAGGCCTTGTGATTTAGAATAGTGGCAATGGTCTATGTCTCTCCCTAATTCTGGGGACATAAGACGGCCGATGGGATAGGGAATGACTCGTCTTACGGACTGGGACGAGTGGCGTGAGAGGTCCAAGTGCGCACTATAAATCTATTTTTATGTTAGCAATGGTCTATGTCTCTCCCTAATTCCGGTGACATAAGACGGCTGAAGGGATAGGGAATGACCTACCTTACGGACTGGGGTAGGTGGCGTGAGAGGTCCATGTATGCTATAGATGTATGATGAAGTTATTTAATTTATTTCGTTGTAGGATGTTATTCTATTTCTTTTTATACGTTGATTATCATAGTTGTTGTTTGTGGGTACTTGCATTTATGGGATGGAGTGACGGTATGTTGTGGTGCCGTCCCGTCTATGTATGTGCGTGGAACTCACCATTATAATTTTGTCTTTCAGGTACAATTTAGGTTGAGACGTTTGGTTAGGAGCTATGACAATACATCACATGGGCTCGGGGCTTCTTTCTATTGCTTTCTTTTTCTTAGACTATATTTATAAGGTTGTAGCCTACGGGCAAATTACATTCGTTGTTTTCTTTTCTTATAACTTTGTTGAAAATCATTACGTCTTGTAGCCGTGTTTGGAAAACCTTTTTATTTAGTTGTTTATTTGTTCCATTAGCTCGCAAATTGTTTTTCTTTTAAAATTTTAAATTTTGTACCAACAGCTTCTATTTCATTTTGTTTAAAAAGGTCACGCCTTGATGTCCGTTTCTGGATTTTGGGGCGTGACAAAAATCGAGTGCAATAAATTATCGTTATCTTAAAAATCAATTTTAGTATCAAAATAAATTTTAGTCATTAAAATCAACTGCTTTTAATGTTTTATAAGAGTTATCCACAATGAACACTCTTCATTCGGAACAAAAATACCCGCATGCGTCATGCTTCCTAGACGACAGAGTTACACAGAACCACCTCTAACAGTATGGATTTGGGCCAATAAGAATGATATTATTGGGTTGGTGTGTTTATTGTTCAAAGTGTAATATATATATATATATATATAGAGGCCGGTTGTCTTTTTTTATATCATTCATTTTTTAGTGTTTTATTTTATAATTTTGTCGGATTTTCGGTGTTACTTTTAGTTTTTTTCGGCCCTTTGCTATTTTATTTAAAATTAATGGGACCTAAAAGTAATTGCATCCAAAATATTTAAATGTCTGGTGTTAAAAGAAACAAAGCCAACATTGTCACATGGAGAACAAAAGTGATACGTTTAACCTCGGCCACTTTTCACTTTCTTGTTGAGCGAAAACAAAATAGACTAAACCTTGATTATTTTGCAGCGTGGGATCAAAGCTTAATTAAAATTTCAAATTGATACCGTCCACATATAAACCCTTAAAATAATACGATGGATTGGCCTAGTATGTTATGATTATTTTAAAATAGGGGGTAATTAAAAAATCTTGACCTCAAGGTTTGGTTTTTCGTCTTAGTAAAACATTAACAACATTGTTCCGAGATCCCATAAATATCCAACTAGTTCATTCCCCGCAAAATATGCAAGTTTACTGTAGCACTTCGTAGTAAACAATTTCGTAAATCTCAACAAACTCACCGGGTTCAGTATAAGCACTCAATGATATTAATCCTTGCATTAAATTACCAATTGAAATTGTTCTTCAAATGACTCGTTAGTTGTAGAACGTTAACAATACCTGTTCGTGTTAGTGTTTTGGTTTGTGATTAAGGTTATGGGCATGAATTCGTTTTATAAGTCATTTTTGATATATTTTAAATACAATATATGTTATTTTAAAATAGCCTGAGTTATTTTAAAAATAGTGTAAATCATTTAAAAACAGTACAAGTCATTTAGATAAATTTTAAGAACAATATAAGTCAATTTAAAACTGCCTTAGTTCTTGTAAAAACAATGCGTCATTTAAAACGGATATGTGTTCGTTTATAGTTATTTTAAAATTAATCCGGGTTATTATAAAATCAGTATGAGCCATTTTAAAAACAGTTGAAGTCATTTAAAAACAGTCTGAGCCATTTTAAAACAGTCTATGCTCGTTTATGGTCAATTAAAAGAAGTCTAATTCCTTTTAAAAATAGTCTATATAGTGATTCGAAAATAGCCTATAGTCTCACTTTTATGTTTTTTTAGTTCATTAGAAAGAATCAGATATTAGTGTTCAAACATTTTTTAGTAAATAATTTTAATTGGGAGACTGAATGTTAAACATTCAAAACCAGTGGACCAGTTCTGTAATTTCTAAAATTATAAACCAATCCCTCATCATCACACTTATAACCCGAGAAAGAGAAAGAGAGGAGAAGCAAGATGAGGTATGAAAAGAAGCAAGATGAGGTATTGGATGAAGATGTTCACCCTTGGGAAGAAAAAGTTACTGATATAGAAGAAGGAGAAGTACCAGAAAGAGCTAGTAATCTTGGTGACACTGACAAGAAGCTGGAGGAACCTGACATAACAACTGGGTTAGAAAAAGAGAAAGAATTGAGAATGGTAAAATATTTAGAGAGTAATCAAGAAGAAATTGAGAATTTTTTTGATGAATTTGTAATCTCCTCACCATTTATCCCTGAGCATGTTCATCAAGAGTCTAGTCTCCAAGATAGACTTAATCTTTTCCCAAGAAAACCACCTGAAATAAATAGAGAAAATGGGGACTGGTCAGTAGTTTAAAGAAAAGGTAAGATGAAGAAGAAATCTATTAAAGAAATTCAAGAAAAATCAATGATCCTTAGGTCTTCTGTAAAGGCCTCTAGAAAATTTTATATATGATTAACACTCTTATCTGGAATGTAAGGGGTATTGCTAGTAAAGCTACCACCAGAAGACTTAAGAGACTTTGCCTTCATTATAATTTTCCTATTCTAGTAGTTTTGGAGCCTATGGTATCTTCAGATCAGGCAGAAAGTTTTAGAAGGAAACTTGGTTTTGATAAATTTATGGTGCACATAGAAAATAAAATTTGGGTTTTCTACATTGATGATATTGAGATTTCTCTTCTGCAAGAGATGGACCAGTGTATGAATTTATCTGTGACTAGTTCCTTGTTTTCTAATAAGCTCCAAATGAGTGTTATTTATGCTAAATGTACTAAAGAGGAAAGAAGAGATTTATGGGGTTTTCTAGAAATTAGTTATACTCAAGAACCTTGGATTATTGGAGGTGACTTTATACAGTCTCTGAGGAAAGAGATAAAGTAGGGGGGCTACCATTGGATATGAATTCAGCTAATGATTACCTGAGTTGCCTAGATGTTGTTGATCTTCATGAGCTCCATTTTGAGGGTTCTAGGTTTTCCTGATGGAATAAAAGAAGTGGTAATCAAAGCATACTGGAAAGAATTGATAAAGGGTGTGTAAATAATGCAGTTGAAGATTTATTTCACAAAATTACTCTTAGGCATTTAAATAAAAGAACCTCTGATCACTCCCCTTTGTTAGTTACCCTTTATACTGAATGGGACAATAAGCCAAAAAGATTTATTTTTCAAAAATTCTGGGCTGACCATATAGATTTTGAGAAGCTAGTTGCTGCTAATTGGAAGAAACACACATGTGGAAATGCTATTTATTCTCTTTGTCAAAATTTGAAAATAATTAACAAAGGTTTGCAAGAGTGGAACAGAACAACCTTTGGTGATATTTTCCAAACTCTGGCTGAAGATGAGGTACTAAATTGTGAAGCTAAATTTGAAGATGATCTCACACCTGCAAATAGAACAAGTCTCAATAAAGCTTATAGTGATGTTAACTATAGGCAACAGATAGAAGAAGAATTCTAGAAGCAAAAAGCCAATTTAAAATGGAATTTGGAGGGGAAAAATAATACTAAATACTTTCATGCTGTAGTCAAAGGAAAAAGAAGAAAAAGCGTTATTCATTCTGTGAAAGACAGTAATGGGGTTGTTATTAGAGATGCTGATGGGATTAAAAATGAGGCTCTGGCTTATTTCTCTTCTATATTTGCCCCAGCTAATCAAGATATTGGGGATTTTTCAAGCATTACTTCTATTCCTAATATGATAGATCAAGAAGAAAATGATATGATGGATATGTACCCTACTCTAGAGGAGGTAAAATAAGCTATTTGGGGCTTGGATAAAAATAGTTCACGTGGGCAAGATGGTTTTAATGGTCACTTTTTTACAACTGCTTGGGAAATTATTAAGAATGATATTTTACAGGCTATCCATCACTTTTTTTCTGGTGCAGAGCTCCCTAAGGTGATGACATCTACTCTTATTGCTTTAATTCCTAAGACTAAATTCCCTAAAACTTTTGCTGATTATAGACCTATCAGTTTAAGTAATTTCTGTAATAAAATTATCTCTAAAATTTTGGCCACTACATTGGCTACCATGCTTCCCAATTTTATTGTAGAAAATCAAAGTGGGTTTATCAAAAGCAGAGACATTACTGACAATGTGTTACTGGCTCAAGAACTCATTGGTACTTTAAATGGTAAAAATAAAGGGAAAAATGCAGCTATTAAGCTGGATATGAAGAAGGATTACGACAGAGTTTCTTGGCTTTTTCTCACTAAAGTTCTAAGAAAGATGGGATTTTCTGAAGTTTTGATTGACAGGGTATGGAGACTTATTTCAAATATTTACTTCAGTGTAATTGTGAATGGTGTGGCCTCTGGCGTTTTTAAATCTACACAAGGTCTAAGATAGGGAGATCACCTCTCTTCTGAACTCTTTATTATTTGCTCAGAGGTTTTCTCTAGAAATTTAAATGGTCTTCTATACAATGGAAGATATCAAGCTTTTAAAGTTCCTCTGGGTTGTCCTAGTATTACTCATTTAGCTTATGCATATGACATTATTATTTTCTCAGCGTCAACTTAAAGGTCTATAACAGAAGTCCATAAAATTATTAAGCAATATCAAAGGGATTCTGATCAGGAAGTTAATTACAGCAAAGTTTTTTATATTGCTCTATACATGTATTGGCTAGTCAAAGAAAGGCCCTTGAAGAAAGGTTGGGTATTGCTCTAAAGAAAACTCCATTTACTTATTTGGGGTGCACTCTATTCTCTGGAAGGAAAAAATGCATCTATTTTCATTCTCTGGTTACAAAAATCAGAGATAACATAAATGCTATGACATCTAAATGGTTATCAATGAGTTCCAAGATTATTTTGATTAGACATGTGCTTCAGTCTATTCCTATCTATACTATTACTGCAATGCTTCCTCCTAAGATGATTATCTCTTCTATTGAAAAAGTTTTTGCTAATTTTCTTTGGGGGCAAGAAGGAGACAAAAATAAGTTACATTGGGTATCCTGGTCTAGAATTACTTACCCAATTGACAAAGGTGGACTCAGTATAAGAGACTTGCAAGACATTACTAATGCTTTTGCAATTAAACTCTGGTGGAAATTTAGACAGTAACAATCCTTATGGGCAAGGTTCATGGAAAGTAAATACTATAAGAAAGTGCATCCTAACATTGCTAAGAAATCTATTACTAATGGTACTTGGAATAGAATGTTAGAATTTAGGGATTTGGTTGAAAGTAAAATCCTGTGGCTATCAGGAAGAGGGGATATAGATGTCAATAATAACAATTGGCATGGTGATAGGCCACTTATGTATGCTGGTATTACAACATGCATTCCTATCAAAGAGTTGAGAGATCATGACAATTGGAACCTAGTTAAGATTTCTGATTTCTATCCTAACAATTACCAACACTATTTTGCAAAGGAATTAAAAGGACTTACTAGGGATTTAGACTTGAGCTTCTGGACAGGTACAAGAAATTGTGATTTCTCAGTCAAATCTTCTTGGCACCTGGTCAGAAAAAAGAAAAATATCATGTGGCAACACACTCTAATTTGGGACACTATTCTCCCTCTAAGAGTCTCTTGCTTCATGTGGAAAGTATTATTCAAAGTAGTTCACTACACCAAAATTGCATTTTTGGAACACTAGTGTCATTTCAATTTGGAACACTTATTTTATGTTCCTAGAAACTGGAACGCAATAAAAGTGTTCCTGATGAAAAAAATGTTCCAATTTTTTCGGGAACACTACATAAGTGTTACAAATACTTCTATTAGAACATGTGCCACTCACATGATCATTTTATAAGTGTTCCTAATTTTCACCTATTTACCGGGAAGGGAAAAAAATGAAAGCGAGCGGAATTGAAACCAAACGAAACTAAACAATTCGGTTTGATTTAGTTTTATTAATTTAAAAATGAAAAAATCCAACTAAACCGAAATAGTATGATCCGGTTTGGTTTTGTTTCACAACTTTGCTAAACAAAATGGAAACCGAAAAAATCATAATATATAGGCCATTATTTGTTTCCTTGGATAATATTATTTTTTATTTTTTTAACATATTTTTGTGTGAATATTTTGTAATTTATTTGTCTCAAAATCGACCATGTATGTTGTTGTTGAATTTAATTTATATATTTTTAACATTATTTTAAATTTAAGCGTATTTCTCATTTTTTTTATAATTAAACCTTACTGTTTTATTAGTCTGTATTATGTTTGAGTTATTAATCCACGATCTGTACAACTAACACACGCACAACCCCCCTCTCTCTCTCTCTCTCTCTCTCTGTTTCTTCACACCTCCACATACCATCTAGCCACAAGGAGCCAGGGGTCACACCGTTGGCTCGGTAACGCCACCACACGCTCTCTTGGTGTATGCTCATGTAATTTTTCCCCCCTTTTCTTATTGTGTTCGATTGTTTTCCGTTTTCCCCTGTTACCAATTCTTTGATATGTATATAAATTTCGTTGTACAGTAAAAACGAGCCTTTGATTGAATTATGGTGGTTCTCAATTGATCCAATTTCTCCGCGAGGTCAGTTGGGATTTGGAAATTTAGGTTTTTGATTCTTGATGGTATTTTTTTGTATGTGAATCTATTAGTTTAATTTATTCTTTCTATGCGTTACAACAGAATATGTTTTTACACTCTAGGGTTTCTATTGTCAGTAGATTTTGCTCTATATATAGTTTTATCGGGGCTTATTACAAGTGATTTGTTGATGTCAAATTCAGTTAATGTCAATCAAGCACTCAATCAGTCCACTTAAAAAAGAACTCAAATTCCTTATAGGCTCTCAATTTTTATTGTTACTGATGTTGGATTGTTGAACTTTCTTAGTCCATACAAATTTTGAGCATATAAGATATTTACTATATGTTATTTTACTTTGAATCAAAATGTTACAGTTGGTTTTTTAAATTTATTGAATTTGCGTTTGAGTTGTGATTTTTGTTGGGATCCTTTTATACTCTTGTTAGATGAGCCGGATGCTATTTCTAGGGATTTTGATTGTAGCTCTTTATATATTTTTTGGGTTTTCAAAGATTACTTGTCGGAATTTATAGGCTATTTATTAAATTTAGTATAGGGTACATAAGGACTAATCTTTATATATGTCGTGTTTGTTAGTTAGATCAAATTATGTACCAAGAATTTTAGGTAGTTTTGATGATTTTTCGACCTCCCTTCTGACTAAATTTGATGGGTAACAAATGGTTATTTCTTTAGATTGTAAACATCTTCTTATACTCGGCCCAGGAATATAGTTTAGGTGTTCTATATTTGTTACTAAGCCTATCAAAGTGTAGTTGCTTATAGTTTTGATGATGTATATGAATTTATTTTTCCAGTTAGTGTAGAAGTTGCCAGTAAGTTGTTTCTAAATATTTCCTATGCTACAAAAATGCTTAGAGTTATTTAATACTTAAGGCGATTATAATTTAACTCTAGTACTTAATTTGATATTGTAGATGTCGTATTTCAGTTTTGATCTAATTTGTGGCTTTATTTGATAGTTATTCATTCGATTTTAGTGTATGCGAATATGCGATTATCAGTATTGATATTCATTAAAGAAACTTTGTTAATGATTCTATGATAATATATATGCATTGTGCTGCATCTTCCGACCTTGCTGTTTCAGCCAAGGTTATTAGTTTTTTATTTTTGTATTTATCCGATTTTCATTCTTACATAAATATGTTAATGATCGTTACAGAAAATTTTCAAGAATAACTATTTGGAACAAGAGCACACCAACTGTTCGGCATAAGTTCCATGACCAACTCTCAAGGTAATTATGAATATTTTCATCTTTATTTCTACCATGAGTTGAGAGAAAATTGAATGTAGAGAAAGTTGAAAGTTATAAAGTACATGATATCTCAGGTGAAAACAAAATAGAAGAAGCTGGACTTGATAAAGAGAATTAATTTAGGTTAGCCCATAGGTTTTTTAGATCACACATTTTTCTTTTTGTATGTTTTTCTAATTAGGATCACATGTGACACAATTTTTTAGTTTTTAAAGCAATTACTCTTAACTGGTGGGTTCAGATTCCTAAAGTACACGATTATTGCTTTCAACTCTCATGTCTATGCATTGTACTTATAATTAGTATTCCGTTTATCATTTGGAGTTTTTATGTATGTAACTGCATTTATGCTTACGAGTTTTTACCATGTGCAAGAGCCAAAAAGAATCTACACATTTATAGTTATTTATATATTGATCTACAAACCGTGGTGATGTTAGTGTAGGTTCTTATAGTCATTGCTATTTGTTTCATTGACCTATTAAGAAGATGGATGACCAAAATGCTAAATAAATATTGTAGATAACTTTGATGGTAATCTTGTTTTTTAAGAAAATATTGTTGTTTTCCACTTTTCTGAAAAAGAAACAAATATTCTGCTGCTACCAGACCTTATGTGTGATATTTTCTTCACACTTGTAAATATCGTTGTCTTTCAGTTAGAGTAACAAAGTAAAGATTTCAAAAGGGGACATGTTTTTAATTTTGATGCACTTTTGTTGTGCTAGTACTGCTACTACACTTCATATATAATTCTTCAGAATTATGTTTACCATTGTTCTTCATAGCAAAATGAAGGTATCAATACGAAAGATTATTTTTGAAGTAAATTCCGGTTTCAGTTCTAGCTTGAAACATGTGTTGTGCTGCTTAGAGCCTTAGACCATAACTTACGTATGTTACATTGGGCATCATCATATTGCAAAATACCTCTTCAGTCTCCTTTTGTTTATCAATATTTTTTCATGAGAAAGAGTACTACGTACTTCAGAGAAGTAGATATCATAATTCGTTATCATTGGATTTATGTTGAAATTGTCCCTTACGTTGTTGGTGCAGAGTTTAAGCTGCGCCTATTCAGATTATATGTCTCAGCAATTGGACATCAATGAAAGGATGTTGGCAATTCTAATTGATTAGCTAATAGAGGTACTACGACCTACTAATCATTTATTTAAGCAGCAGCCTGTCAACTGTTTTCTTTTTGGAAGAAATCCCTTGATATAATTAAGAAGTCTTCATATCTTTAAAATCTCTAGTTCATTTTGAAACTTTGTTAGTAAATTCCATTACTTGCTTCTTGTTTTGTAGGTTCTGGGTTTCTAAATTATTGATGGTATTGCTGTGACAGGTGCATTTACAAGTTTGAGCTAATGGAAGAGACGCTAATAAATCGGTTCTAGCTGTTGAAGCAGCGGTGAGAAAGAAACTGCAGCTAGTTGGTGTCACTACTTTGCTCCTTGCTTTCAAGTATGAAGAGGTCTCTGTTCATGTCGTCGAAGATCTCATTCTGATCTCAGATAAAGCTTATTGCCGACAAGATGTGGTAGATATGGTATGTTATTTTCCATTAAATTTGAATGGATTGCTAATTCAATAATGTAAAAACCTATTGTTTTTCATTTAGTTTATGCCGCTTCTAACATATTGGTCACTTTTCTTATTGTCACTATTGTTTTTATAAAGTTTTAACTAATTTTTGCTTTTTCTCTGTGTTTTTTGGTCAGGATTTGCATATTTGTACATTGATTAGAGGAGGCTTTGAAACTTGGCGATTGGAGTATGTATGTAGCATACTATTAGGATGACTCTTACTGGGATTTTAGTTTTATAAGTTTAATAGTCTTTTAGTCGTTGGACTTTGAAAAATTGAGATTTTTTCCTTTTTGACTATTTTTATTCGTATTTGTTTATTTGATACTCATGCAACTTTCAGATTTGTGCAAGATTTCGTTTTGGTAGAGATGTGTTATATTGTAAGTTTGCACAAGTTGGATTCATTTATGCTATGTTTAACATTTTATTTGGTCTAATGTTTTTTATTTGCTCTTATGTTATATTATGAATACGTTTTTTTTTCCCGGTAAGTCTATATTATGAATACGTTGAATTTATGCTTCAATTCTTTTGAAAAACAAGATCTGGAAAACATCAATTATGACTCATGTTGACCACTTCTGCTCATCCCAACACTTTTTTAGTGTTCCAAAATGTATTATAAAGGTACACCGGAAGTAATTAATAGGAACACTTTCGTGATGTTCCGAAATTGAAACACTCAAAATGCGTTCCTATTTTAGAATTAGGAACACTTTTTTAGCGTTCCAATAAACTGGCACATCACTTTTAGGCACTCTTTCTTTGTGTTCCAAATTCTATTAGGAACACTTAATTTCCATTCCAAAAAGGTCATTTTGGTGTAGTGGTTGCTGTTGAGGAGAATATTCAAACTAAGGATATTCAATTACTGTCTATCTGTGGTTGATGTCACAATACAAGGGAAACTATAGAGCATTTATTTGGAACTGGACCTATGGCTAAAGAGGTTTGGGTTTACTATGGAGACCTAATGGGAATTATTTACAGCAATGAAAGCATTAGAGGAAGATGCTTAGCCTGGTGGGATCAATCTAATTCATCTCTCAAAGGAAAATGCATAAAGATCATGCCTTCTATTATTATTTGGAGCATTTGGAAAGCAAGATGCAAGTTTAAGTTTGAAAATAGAAGTATGGACATTGACCTAATTATCCAAAGTGTTAAGAGTCAATTGACTCTTTTTATTAGAAAGGATAAGAATTTTGGGGACAATTTTGACTTCACTCAGGATACATGTAGAACTAAATTGAAAAACAGGAAGAAAATTGCTATCTACTGGTGTGAACCAGCTTTTGATGCAGTAAAAATTAATGCTCATGGGAGTTACAATTACACTAAAGGATTCAGTGGTATTGGGGGTCTTATGAGGGAAAATAATGAAATTTTTATCAAAGGCTTCTCTATCATTTTAGAAGCTAAATTTAGTATTGAAGTGGAGGCTCTGGCTTTTTTACAAGGCTTAGAAATGATTACAGATGAGAAAGTAATTATTGAATCTGATTCTTTGAAACTGATTAATGTTCTGCTGAACAAGGAAAAGTGCCCATGGTCAATCTACTCTGTTGTTGATAAAATTCGATGCAAGATGAGAAATAAACAGGTAGAAATTAAACATACCTTTAGAGAATAGAACTGTGCTGCTGATTTGTTGCCTAAAAGTGGTACTAATCTTATTTCCATGGATCCGAGAGATTTTCATCCTAATCTAGTAGAGATTTTGAGGATGGATAGAGGTTTATTTCCAAATTTCAGATGGGGAAGATGAAGATCGCCACGACAGAGACTTTCAAGCTTTCTCTCTCTCTAAGTTGGGACGGTTCGCAGATAACATATGAGATTACTACACGTGTAGTATCTGGATCATGTTTAGCCTTATTACATATGAAGTCCCTCGTGTTTTTTGAGAATATGTCTTTAAGTATTACAAGTTGTAAAAGTTGCTATGGAGTATATTTGGTTTCGATTTGGAGCACTTTGGCTCCTTATCTTTTTTGTAGGGTTTTCGTCCAAATTTTTATTATTTTCCCACTTTATTAATAAAATAAAACGGTGGGATCCCCCACTATTTATTTTAAAAAATCATAGCAGTTACCATGCATTTTTAGAAAGTGTATACATGTAGGAATGCATTGCATACATGATGTTATGCACTTAAAGATATAAATATCAATTTGTATATGTTTTAAAAATATCAAATTGTCAACCGAATAACGCATATAAAAAAAAGTGTGTGTCGTTTGTTATGTGCTACAAACCGGAATTAAAAACTCAGAAACGTGAAATAATTAACAAAATCTTTAAATAAAAATGGAAAGAAAGAAATTTCCCATACTCAGTGAGATATGCTTGAAAACTAACATTTCTAATTTTTTCTAATAAAAGCACATAACCCAATAAAATATCAATTGCTAACTTTTGGAAAATAGAATCAGATATATCTAAAAATTCCTATAACGACTAGTAACAAAACTATTTTGATGATAATCATATCAAAATCGTGGTTTACCATGGCTAAACCCGTCTGAAATTTGAGATCCAGTGATTTTCCAAATTTGGATGAGACAACAGACCTCACCAATCAACTCAAGAGTCCCAAATATCTCCATTTTTATGTTATATTCGAATATATGGGTCAATAATACAAAAAAAATTCCAAAAACCCGCCATATTTGAAAATAAAATAAAAAATTCAAAAATAGGATAGACTAAAATTTAGATCTGGTGTTGTCCCCACCTCTGATGAACCAATAGAACCCACCAACCAATTTAAAATCCCCAAATACCTCCATTTTCAAATAAAACTCAAATATATGGGTTAATAAAGGACATAAAACCAGAAAACCCACCATATGTGGAAAAAACATTAAAAAAATCAAAATAAGGACAGTTATATAGCGACGGTTTAGAGAGGAACAGAGATAGAAGGGTTTATGGAGGAGGGAGAGGAAGATGGAGGAGAGAGAGACGGAGGGAGATGGAGATGGAGATGGACATGGAGATGGAGATGGAGGAGATAAAGAGATAAAAGAGAGATAATTATTTTGTTTGGAGTCGTATGTTTTGAGAAAAAAAATTGTGTTATGAGTTTGTGATAATTAGGTTTTTAGAATTGTATACAGGGGCGGAACTGGATAGTTTTTTTGGGGGGCCGTAGTGTAAAACATATGTCGAAAATAAAATAAATAATATCTAATACAAAAATAAAGAATTTTTTCTATGTTTAACATAGCATAATATGAAGTTACGACAAACGGTATTGGACAATAAAATATTTTTTTTAGTAATCTTTGTTTGAGAAAATAGAATGGTCATTTACAAAATTTGCTAATTTCAAGGTAAAAAACAGAAATTTTTAGGAAGAAAAAAACGAACATGATTTGAACTACTAACTTTCTACTATTTTAAAGCCAATTTTACCACTACACTAACAACTATTTTGTTTAATTACGGGGACCATCAATGTATATATCTTTAAAAATTTTAAATTACACATAAAAAAAATAAAAAAAAATTGAAAATCGCCGCCAGGGGTTGCCACGGCCACCCCCAGCCACCCCCTGGGTCGGCCCCTGATTGTATAGACTGGTAACTTAATTAAAAAAAATAGGCCAATTATATTTGGTTAAACCCGAACCCACTCTAACTATCTTACGAACAATTTAATTATTAATATACAAAAAATACCTAGACCACTGTGTTAGTAACAAAATTATAAGGATCAAACTCAATGTAACTCACACATGCAAATTTAATCCACTGAAATGATTTAGTTAATGAGTTATCTAAAATTATATCAAGAGTGAGGGATCATAAGAGTAAATATAGCAAAAGTTAGAGTTTATTGTTTGATACAAATTTCCACGTTGTGATCATTATTGCTAGGAACTACTACTAATTCTTTGAAAAGAAAACCACTCGATTGTTAATTTGATTAAAGTGTAAATATGAAATTTTTTTATGCCTGCCCATGATTTTCTATTTATAGGCTAACGATTGCTTCTGGTTACTTTCGTTTGAATCTATCCTCTTGATGGCTCCAAAAAGCTTCTTTGCATTTAAATTCGACTCACTTTTTTTTGCTCGTTTATTCGAACGACACATCTCAAAATCTTGTAACTGTCCATGCCACCTCTCTTAATTCTTTCTCCCATAAAAGTTACTTTTTGTTCTATATAGGGTTCTTCTTCGTCTTTGTGGGTTCCCTTTGCTAGTTGTTTTGCGTTTCTTTCTCTCTCCTTTTCTGTTTGTTACTGGGGATATTGAATCTTCCTCTAAATGATTCTATAAAGCTATTTTTGATTTGGTGAAGGGCTTTCCTTTGGCTTGTCTCTTTCAAAACAATTAATCATCTCGTACCTTCATACTTGCCTTGATGTGCAGAATCTTATAACAACACCCTTCTACCCTTTTCGTCTTCATCACCTCACTCTCTTTTACTGGCAAAATTGGTGTGAGAATAAACTCAATAGGAGTCTGCTGCCTGGGACCTATCGTGAAGAAAAGTAAGTGTTGTAGGTTGCTAAGATGAACCCCCATCTACCTTTAATTTGGAGAGAGCTTTCTATCTAGAAAATGATTTATGTTTCTACTATTCATCTTAATGCCTTCTTAAGAGCATCAATAACGGACGTTGATCGGCTAGGGCGGATAACCGCGATGACAGAGAGCGAGATAATACTAGGTGGTGAAGATGGTGATGATAGGATCAACGCGAGGAGAAAAACAAAGCGAGGAGGGGAAGGGATCAATGAGAGGAAGAGAGGTCTTCATCGTCTCTCTCAATCTATCTATATATTTGTCTATGTCCCTCTCTGTATGTATATATATCCGGGTATTAAAAGAAAAAGAAAAATAGCCTTTTAAGACTCTAGCTCTTTTCTATTCCTCTTCCTTTAATCTTGCCATGTCGTTCCTCAAAAAATGGTGTGTTTCCCCAATTAAGTGAAGATGATACCATGCTCTTCCGTTATTAATGCTCTAACGGCTACCATGACCTCTTTGTACATGTCCCTAAGTGGTTCAAATGGACCATCCTCAAGTTTTGCACTCCCTTGTCCCATTAAACACCGGCACACCACCTTTGTCATATCCTTTTACTTGTTTTTTCACCCTCAGTCTCTTCATCTATTCGATCGCTTTCACAATCCTGTGCCTGTTGAAAATTTGTGGGTCCATCATATTCTATAGCTGCTCCTTATTATGCATCATTTTGAACTTAGAATACACCTTATATGCCGATGGGAGACTAAGCTAGTCCTCGCATCGGGTGTAGATGATGGCACACGTCTCAATGTCACACAAGGCCAAGTGATCACCCGCCTTTTTAAACAAGCCCTTTTGGTTCTTATTGAATTATGCTTTTCTTGGGCATCATTTTCAATAAAGGCTATTTGACCTTCTTTCTGGACTTGGAATTTGACTAAAGTGTTAAAGAATGGGAGTTTATGGTTAGTATGTGAATATGCGCTTCTGTGGTCTTATTGTCCCAATGGGCAATGCTATTTATACTATCATCATGCCTAACAAGTAAATGCTTGATCCGATATTTCAGACCTGTACATAATTCTTAAACAATATGGAAGGAATTCATTAGTTTTAAATACCTCCGATCGAGAATTTACCTATGAGGCATGGAGATAGTATAAATAACAATGCCCAATTGAATAATAAGACCAGAAAAGAAAATATTCACATACTAACGAAATAGTATCATTCTTTACCTCTTTGTCTAAATGCATGGCCAGAGAGAAGGTAAAACTTGCCTTCATTGAAAATGATTCTCCAAGAAAGGCATCATTCAATAAGATAAACAAATGCTTGTTGAAAAAGGCGGGGGAGCTCTCGACATTGTGTGGCATAGAGGCATGTGTGATCATATACAGACCGTATGACACCGAACCCGAGGTCTGGCCTAGTATCATAGTGGCATAGAGGGTACTGATTTCTAAGTTCAGAATGATTACATATATGGAGCAGAGCAAGAAAATGATGGACCAAGGAAATTTCACCAGTCAAAGGATTGTGAAAGCAGTCGAACAGATGAAGAAAGTGGAAAAAAAACCCAGAAAAATGAGATAACGGGTGTGGTGTACCAGTGTTTGATGGGACAAGGAGTGTAAAACTTGACCATGTTAAATTTGAAACACCCAGTGATGGTGTTGGATCAAAACATGAGGGAGATTGGTAATAGGATTGAGATGATGGCTATAAGGGATGGGTTAAGCAGTATGGTTGGAATACAGAGTAGTAAGGAAGTGGAAAATGTGGAGGAACTAAATCCCAATGATGATTTTGATTTGGAATCTTTGTAAAGACCATAAGAGTTTAGCGAGTTGATGAATAATCAAACTGAGCATATGGAGTTGGTTAATGGGTTTGATATGTTAGCAAAGAGGGACCAGTTCTGTAATTTCTAAAATTATAAACAAATCCCTCATCATCACACTCATAACCCGAGAAAGAGAAAGAGAGAGGGACAGACAGATCAGAAATCCCCTGCCGTTCGCACAGCGCTATCAATCACCGCTCAGCAGCCGCCGCGCCGCCAACCACCACATGTAGAGAGAGAGAAGACAGTCGATATATATATATATATATATATATATATATACACGGGAATGATCTACACACACTTACAAAAACGCCTACAAAAATACCAAGTCTAAATTAACTATTTTTAAAATACTTAAACTAGACAATTTTGTACAGTTGGTATAAACGATGAATAATGTGGGGTTTGTATTCTTTCTAAAACAAATATTTGAAAAATCAAGATTCACGATAAATTAGAGCAGTGAGTGACTCGAAATGAGGGTTTGGATGAAATTTGTCAGCGGAAGTTTTTGTGAGAGTAATAACATATTATTGTATGTTGTTACCATATGTAAGTTGACTTAATTTATTCAATGTTAGTCATTATTTTGGAATATATTAAGATTTGAAACTTGGTGTTGTTTTAAGTATTGTTTTGAGTGTGGATTAATCTTTCTCCTATATAGACACTAGTAATCGTAGCCCACACGTTGCGGATGCGATACGTATATACATAAGATCCCGTACAAATAAAGTTAAAATTTTCAAAAAAAATGAAAAAATGATGGAGTGAATATAGTAAATTAATAATCGTATATAAGAAGTAATATGATATTTTATTGTTATATAAGTATAGTTTGAGAGATGAATTAATATGTGAGAATGAGCATATTTATTTATGTATTTGAATTGCCTTATGCTATATGAGTAATTAGTAAATTAGAATAGAGACATTTTTGGAAAAAATTGACAAATTTTGGCAGATTCATTTCTTTTGGGTTGACTTATATTAATAGTATGATATGATATCTATATATATACACATATAGATAAGTATATATAGAGAGATATATATAAATATAGGTATAAATAGATAGATGGATGGATACAAACAATGCCCGACTGAGGTAGAGAGAATGGATTACGAGTGGCGTAGCTGCGACGGCAGTCACCGTCATCGCCAGAGACGACGATGGCTGTGGTGATGGTGTCTCGCTAGGGAAGATGGGTTGTTTTAGATAGACAACCAAATGGGAGAAATAGAATTTAGAAACCTTATATATAGATTAAAATTGGACCACAACTTAAGTAATTTGATCTAAATTAGACTGATTTTTAAATAATTTTGTTTTTTTTTGGGACAAAGCCCTAATTTTTCCTATTTTTAACACCAGCATTATTTTTCACATGGTTCTTTCAAAGATTGATATTTGTTTTGACCTGATGTTTTTATTTTTATTATCCTTGGGATCCAGATGTACATTTTTCATGTTTTTCTCTTTAAGTTGACCAGTCCGCTTGACCGCCCAAGTTAAAAGATGTTGGTCTGGGCTTTTGATGTGATCAAATAATTGTGGGTATAGATAAGGATTCAATAAGATTACTAAATGATTATTGTGTAAAATTAATTGCGCGAGATTTTTTTGACGAAAAGCTAAATAGAAATTATGTTGATTCATATTGGGAAAGTTTAAGCCATGTCGTGAGAGGTGGAACCATTGTTCGAGGTAAGTTCGACATATGGGTACTAGATGTGGTTAATGATATTGCTTTTAAAAAAACAAAAAAAACATGCAATCACTGGACAGGACACATAACGTGTGCACTTATTAGTGTGTGTATATATATATATATATATATATAACTTTATCTGCTACTTATGAAGTTGTTAATAAATTAATATATATTTTATAATTACAGCGAATCTAAGAAGATACTTAATTGAACGGAAAAAAGTTTATAAAATAGTCAAACTATTCAACCCATCCGGTTTTCCTAAGAAAAACAAGTTCTATCAGGCCAAGTGCTCGATAATATAACAAAGCTAACAGTTTAAAGCTAAACATTCACATGGCAAACCCCGTTGAACCCATAAGTATAGGAGGACACTATACATCCGACCCACCTATCTTTGACGAAAATTTCTTAGCCCAAAAAAATTAATTTTAGAATACGTATTTGTACAAATAACTACAATAAATGGAAAATTATAGCAAGTGAAAAAAAATTCAAAATCAAATAAGGAAGATATGACATGGAATAATTAAAAAAAATGTTTTCATTACTGCAAAGCTCTAAACCCACTCTAGAGAGCCATGGACTATGTGTCTTTAACCGAATATCCGAGTCCAGAACCGCAAATGATTTTTGGCACAAAATAATCGACAACTACGATACTGCCAAACTAATCGAAGAGAGCAAACCGAAAAACCCACAATACTATGAACAACTTTAAAAAAGAAAATGACCTTTGTGAAAATTGAAAGTATTTCAGAAAAGATCTTACAGGAAAAGATCCATAAACAATTTAGCCCCTGGTCATGGGCGGATCTTGGAGCTTTTCCAAGGGAGTGTAAAATTAATTCACCATAGAACGTTAAATATTGAGCCTAAAAAATTCTTACTGATTGTACTTTTTTTTTGATCCATCAGAATCAGAGTTTCAAAATGTAACTTCTTTTGAGATATCAAAAAAAAACTTTATACTTTAAAGTAAAAAAGAAAAACTGGTAGTTTTTTTCTTTGAACTTTTTCCATGGAAAATCTCTCAATTTACTTTATATAACATTTTGACAATTTTAAGTAATATTTTTAAATAAAGTCAAAAACCAGCTATGGATTCTATTGCTTATAACTTTTTTGAACAAATTTGTGAAAAAAGAGTACATAATAATTTTTCGGTCATAAATGATTATTGTTAAAAGCTGAATAATTTATTAATATGTTTGTTTAGCAATTTGTTTCAGCAAATTAAAAACTAGAACAATAGAACCTAATTACAACAAAATTTCAAACAAAAAGGAATAAAAAAACATATTTTGGGACTTGGGTAACTTCAAGCCAAGACTTGTTGGCTCAATGCAAAATCTTTTTCCGCTGGACTACACCATTGGTATGACTTCTTACGGCAAACGTTTAACTTAATGCACATAAAATTTACGATAATTACACAAAAAAAAATATTTCAGTTTTTTTAACCGTTAGTGCCCTGAATCAAGGGGGGCAACTGACACCCTTTGCCCCCCTCCCCTGGCCCCTTGAAGGATCCACCCTAGTCAGGTAGATTTGGTGGTATACATTTTCTTACACGGGGCTTCTGCATTATTGTACATTTCATGACACAATTTGTCTCGGTATTTACAATAAGTGGTTTTAATATAATAAGTGCTTTTAATACTCATGATTAAGAAACGAAGTGCACTAAAATGAATTGTTAAGGATCCATTTTTTTCTTACCTTTTTAGGATGTGCTTTTAAGATTGAATACATGCAATCTTGCCATAGAAATGAATATCGAGATATTATGGTAAACTTAATACAAATCGAGATTTAAGTTTCTTTCTTTTCCGTAAATTTTTGTTATAAATTCGATTGCATTAAAATTATCTTTATTAGTAAAATAATTTTTTTTCATTAAAATCAATTTCTTGCAAAAACCAGTGCTTTTAATTTTTTGTAAGAGCTAGCCACAACGTACACTCTTCGTTCGGAACAGAGTTACCCACTGACGTCGGGTTCTTTAACCTGAGGAGTTACCTAGAACCACCTCTAACAAAGAGGTATACAAGATAATGAGTCAATGTACTTGTTGTACACAAGTTGTATAACCAAAAAATTCAGTATCAACCTTGTTCAAGACTTACTATCTGTTGGTGCTTTGTAGGCCTTTCAAGACTTACAATCGATATCCTAGTTTATGTTATGCATTTAGGTTGTAGCTACAGTTGTAACCACAGTTGCAACCTAAGTATACTAATGAACTAAACAAAGTATTAAATGTAGTTGAAAGTAATTCACACACACGTTTAACAACGGAGTTCACCCAATCCTTGTCCTACGTCTCCGGGGCACTCACTCGGATTAATGATATTATAAAAGCTTACAATACAGAATTTAAATATTGTGAAAAAACTCTCAGACTTTATCTAGATTTTTTTACCTATCTGTATATTGCTTCTACTATATAACGACCACTCAAATATCAAGGACATCCCACCATTGTTTTTCTTTTTAAGTTTCTTATGTGTGTCTCTCGTGTATCTCTCAAAGTTAGAGTTTTTTATAGTTTATAATCCAAACATTTTACAAGCAAATCTATCAACTATTTATAATGGCAAAAATACAATCTTCTAAAATATTCATAAATATTTATTCTTCTATCTTTTTTTTTCAAGATCTTCTTAATTGAATGTTTGTAGCTTTGATTGATGTCAAACCGACTTGTATGAACGAAATTTTGTCTGCAATATTGAGCTCAATCTTTTTGTAGTTAACACGAAATAACTTGTTTGAATATAGGAGCTATTGTTTCCTTTAAAAGAAAACTATAAAATAATATTTATTGAAGATAAAATATATTTTATATAAGATCAAATAACTCCATATATATTTCCATTATATTTGAATCATAAAAGATCTAATCAATATAGATTGAAAACGTGATATATATTTGCATAAGAATAGAAGATTTAATTATCATAATATAAAAAACAAGATAATATCTTTTATATACTATATCTTATAAAACTAAATCGTTAAATCTTTAAAGAACATTCCATTTTTTATCACTTAAATATTCTCAATACATATAAACTAATTTCGTGTAGATATATGAGAATATTTTCTGCATAATTTAATAAAAATAAATAACTTAAAGAAAAAATAATGGAGTAAGACATAATCCTGCGTATCAGAAGCTTATAACTACGTGCGGTTGCAACTGGTGGTTGCAACTTCACCTGTAAACATAAAACTGTCTTAATAATTATCATTTAACTTAAATTAGTTTTCTCAAACCAATTGACAAGAAATGTTTTACTAGATCATAAATATGGTTCTAACAATTTTTTCAAAGGGAGTATAGAAATTGGTATCTGCTGGTGCTACAATCACCGTAAGTTGTAATGAATTGGGATCCGGAAAAATCTATCATTCTGTCAAACTTTCAACATTTAGTGACTATTAGTATTTTAAATTAATGTATGGGATCAAATAAAATTTGAAAGTCCGCTTAAAAACTGAATTGATTATGTTCTCTACCTTAATTTGTTTCGGTCTCCAATAGGAGCAGGCTTAGTAAAGTTTCCAACTTTTACCAAACAAACAAGAAAACTCCAACTTAAACTGGTCAGCCATGTTTGCCATTCAAACTTCAAGCAGAAAACGGAGCTTAGATGATACAACTAAACAAGCATCATTAAAGAAAATGGTACGGTTTTATTACAAACAAAATATGATCAGAAGCGGATGATTAGTTGTTACCGTCCTCTGAGACCATCTCATCACAAAAAAAACATCAGGGTTAATAATTGCTCAATTTAACCCTTTCACTTTAAAAGTTTCACATTAACAATCTCATTCATCTCATCAAATAAACCGTGGATCTTATTTGAAACAGTATTTACATAAGAAAACTTACGAGTTCATATGTTTTTTTTTTTCTTTTATAATGTGTTTTAATTAATGCTGAAAGCCAAAAAACACAAAAAAAAAATGAAAACTCAAAGGTAAACAAGAAAGTTTCAAAACAATTATCATTATTTTGAGAAAGTGTCTGCAACAGTATTTCTTTTACATATGTCGGATAGTCTTGATTTTCCTTTATCACGGTGAATAAATTCATTGATCAGGCAAAAATAAGGTAAACCAGAAAGTTACAAATAATGTTATAATAATTTCTGGGGAGTCATCTTAATGAAACAACCTTAAAACAAAAAAATAATAATAATCAAATGTTTGTGTAACTAAGTCATGAGAGAATAAACGTTACGGTCTCTCTGAGATCTTCTCCATGCAAGTCGTGTAGAATATCAAGAAAACGATCCAAAAGAAGAGCATCATATTCCACCAACTTATCATCTTCCGACACTTTTTCAGGCACTAACAGCCTCAGTTGCTCATCGATCGAAGCCAACTTCTCCGTGTTACGACTCCTCAGGCCCATTATGTATCTCTATTTTCCATGAAAAAAATAAACAAACAACCAGCTTATATTGTGAGTTGTTATTTCAAGTGGAAGTTAATCATAGGTGACTAGTATAAGGTATGGAATGATTCTGAGCTTCAGTAAAAAGTGATATCTGAAAGAGAGAGAGTTGTTAAGAGAGAGGGAGATTGGTGAGTTACAAAAGAGTAGTACATTGTTGGTTTATGGAGACAGAAAGCCGAAAGGTGGAAGGAAGATTATGAAAAATGGAAAATTATGTACAAAAAAGAATTGAGGCAATGACAAAACATACAATGGGCTAAACCTAATTATCAAATTTTATGTCTAAACCTAAGTTGTATGGCTACGGGTATGTCGTATCCAGCCTGATACGAATACGGCGATACCATTTTTTCAAAAAAAATCGGTATGGTACGTTTGGGATACGTCAATTATTTTGTCATAATTTATAATTATATATATCAAGATTTTAAGGACAAATAATAACAATTGTATATAAAGAGAAATAAATCAAATTAATGTACTTTAGTTCTAATAGTAAATATTATTGATTTTAAAGCATTAGTACGGATAAAGTATGACACGAGTGCATAGTTAGTTGTATACTGTTTCAATGAAAAGCAAAGATATTAAGAGATTTAAAAAATAAAAACTCTCTTAATTGGATTTGATGAATAATAGATACTATTTTGTTTTAGGGAAAGGGATCAATGCGGGGAAGAGAGGTCTTCATAATCTCTCTCTCTCTATCTATATATTTGTCTATGTTCCTCTCTATATGTATATATATATCCGGGTATTAAAAGAAAAAGCAAATTAGCTTTTTAAGACTCTACCTCTTTTCTATTACTCATCCTTTAATCTTGCCATGACGTTTTCCAAAAAATGGCGTTGTTCCCCAATTAAATGAAGATGATGCCATGCTCTTCCGTTATTGGTGCTCTAACGGCCCCCACAACCTCTTTGTACTTGTCCCCAACATGAATTGTGATGGTTTTTTAATTGTGAGTTTGATTATCCTACTACTGGTCTATCGAACAAATCTAAAAGGGGTGGGGGAAGCTGAATAAGTTTGACTACCTTTTTGAACTTTTATTTAGTTAAAAGAATTAGCAACTTCCGTAAGTGATAATTGATCTAAATTATATGAATATATAAATATATTAAGATATCCAACAAATTTATAAAACTTACTACCCCTACCCCAACCTTCCAACTTGAGTCCACCCCCCTCTCTCCAAGCCTCGAGTCCACATTTCAATCATTTTACAAAATCTATGTCATATTTTAATCCAACACCATCCCTAAGTGGTTCAAATCGACCATCCTCAAGTTTTGCACGCCTTGTCCCATTAAACACCGGCACATCATCTTTGTCATATCCTTTTACTTGTTTTTCCTCCTCAGTTTCTTCATCTATTCGACCGCTTTCACAATCATGTGCCTATTGAAAAATTTGTTGGTCACTTATCTTCTTGATCTGCTCCTTATTTGGCATCATTTTGAACTTATAATTCACCCTCTATGCCGATGGGAGACTAAGTTAGGTCTCGCATCGGGTGTCATATGGCTTGTAGATGATGGCACACGCCTCAATGTCACAAAAGACTTAGAGATCACCCACCTTTTTAAACAAGCCCTTTTTGTTCTTATTGAATTATGCCTTTCATAGTTTTCAATAAAGGCTAGTTTGACCTTCTTTTTGGCCATGGAATTCGACTAAAGTTGTAAAGAATGGGAGTTTATGGTTAGTATGTGATTTTGTGGTCTTATTTTCCAAATAGGAAATGCTATTTATATTATCATCATGCCTAACAAGTAAATGCTTGATCCGATATTTCAGATCTGTACATAATTCTTAAAAACTATGGAAGGAATTCATTAGTTTTGAATACCTCTGATCGATCATTTACTTATGAGTCGTGACGATATTATAAATAACAATGACCATTTGAATAATAAGACCAGAAAGGAAAATATTCACATACTAACGAAATAGTATCATTCTTTACTTCTTTGTCTAAATGCATAGCTAGAAACAAGGTAAAACTTGCCTTTATTAAAAATGATTCCCCAAGAAAGGCATCATTCAATAAGATAAATAAGGGCTTGTTGAAAAAGCCGGGGAGCTCTCGAAATTGTGTGGCATAGAGGCATATGCGATCATATACAGCCCGTATGGCACCCAACCTGATGTCTGGCCTAGTATCCTAGCAGCATAGAGGGTACTGATTTTTTAGTTCAGAATGATGCCATATATGGAGTAGAGCCAGAAAATTATGGACCAAGGAAATTTCAACAGTCAAAGGATTGTGAAACGGTTGAACGGATGAAGAAAGTGGGAACAAAACTAGAAAAAGGAGATGATGGGAGTGGTGTACCACTGTTTGATGAGACAAGGAGTATAAAACTTGAGCATATTAAATTTGAACCACCTACTGACGGCGTTGGATCAAAACATGACGGAGAATGGTAATAGGATTGAGATGTTGGCTATGGGAGAGGGGTTAAGCAGTATGGTTGGGATACATATTAGTAAGGAAGTGGCAAATGTGGAAGAACTAAATCTTAATGTTGATTTTGATTTGGAATCTTTGCAAAGCCACAATAGTTTAGTGAGTTGATGAATAGTCAAACTAAGCATATGGAGTTGGTTAATGGGTTTGATATGTCAGTAAATGAGGAGTGCTCAAGCAGGATGGTTGGGGTAGTGAGTAGTAAGTAAGTGACACCTATTGTGAAACCAAATCCAATTGCTCAACCCTCGTTGTTCTAATCTTCATGAAAATGATTATATGAATATACGAACAACGAGGGTTGGTTTGATGCTTTTATCGCTTAGGAGACATGAAGAATAATTTTAGTTATTGTCTTTATTACGCATGATTTTTCATGTTTGATCCTTTAGATATGAAGTGTTTTTAGATCTTTTATGCATTTAGTGTCGATTATATCCGATGCGAGCATCTAGATCGAGTTATCAAAGAAGGAAGATCTAATTGTCGATAGCTGGGAAGTTCAAAACAAACATTTGAATCATCTTATTGAGCTAATAGATTCTTTTGTCAATAACTGAACAAGTTAGTGGGAATCTCATATAAACTATTAACTGCTGATTAAGTACTTTTGAATGTGAACGATTATCTGACCGGGTGTGTTGTTTATCTTTTATTTTCTAGTTGTCTGTCATCTTAACTATACTCGTTCAAGTGTGTGTGTGTGTGTATATATATATATATATATTTATGTGGATATATAATTATATATATCTTAAAGACCTAAATATAAATAGTAAGGGATAGAATATACTTGACACGAGATTTATACACGTTCGTCTCAACGTGAGACTACGTCCTATCCGCAATTCCAAATGCAGATCTTGAGATTTTTTATATTTAACATGATCACTAATCCTTTAGGAATAATGACGTAGCTAACCTATACAAACGCTTCTCCTTGACGGGTAAAACAACCCACAAACATCATCTTTTTTAACTGTAGAGTTACCCACGAACAAGTCTCAAACAAGTTATATAATTAATGTTCGTTGCATATTTGTTTTGTTTATAAATTAAGATTGAAAAGTTAGTCAAACAAATTAAAGAGGAGCACATTCCATTAAGAAAGAGGCAGCGGGAGCCATTAAGAAGTTGTGAAGATGAAGAGGAAAAGTAAAAAGATAAATCATTTTTTAAATACCAAGCTCGCCCAAAATCAAACTAATTTGGAGTGAGCTTGCTATCCAAAAAATTATTTATCTTTCTAATATTCATCTTTATCTTAATGCCTTGTTAAGAGCATCAATAACGGGCGTTGAACCCTTGGGGCGGATAACCACGATGATAGAGACAGAGAGATTACCGGCCGGTGAAGAGGGATATGATAGGATCCACACGAGGAGAAAAACATAGGGAGGATGGAAAGGGATCAATACGGGGAAGAGAGGTCTTTATAATCTCTCTCTCCCTCTCTCTCTATTTATATATCTATATATGTCCCTCTCTATATGAATATATATCCGGCTATTAAAATAAAAAGAAAAGTAGTTTTTGAAGATTCTACCTCTTTTCTATTCCTCCTCCTTTAATCTTGCCATGTCGTTCCCCAAAAAAATGGTGTTGTTCCCCTATTAAATGAAGATGATGCCATGCTCTTCTGTTATTGCTACTCTAATCGCCGCCACGATCTCTTTGTACAGGTCCCCAACATGCAATGTGATGCTATTTAATTGTCAGTTTGATTATCCTACTATTGGTCGGTCGAACAAATCTAGAAGGGGTGGGGGAGCTGAATAAGTTTGACTACCTTTTTGAACTTTTATTTAGTTAAAAGAATTAGCAACTTCCAGATGTGATAATTGATCTTAATTATATGAATATATAAACATATTAAGATATGCAACAAATTTATAAAACTTACTACTTCCTACCCCAACCTTCCAACTTAAGTCCCCCCCCCCCCCCCCCCAAAAGCCATGAGTCCACATCTCAATTAATTAATAAAATCTTTGTCATGTTTTATTCCAACACCATCTCTAATTGGTTCAAATCGACCATTCTCAAGTTCTACACTCGTCCCATCAAACTCCGGCACATCACTTTCGTCATATCCTTTTACTTGTTTCTTCCCCCTCAGTTTCTTCATCTATTCGATCGCTTTCACAATCCTGTGCTTGTTGAAAATTTGTTGGTCCATAATCTTCTTGATATGTTCCTTATTTGTCATGATTTTGAACATAGAATTCACTCTCTATGCCGATGGGAGACTAAGCTAGGCCTCGCATCGGGTGTCATATGGGTCGTAGATGATGGCACACGTCTGAATGTCATAAAAAGACAAGAGATCACCCGCCTTTTTAAACAAGCCCTTATTGTTCTTAATGAATGATGCCTTTCTTGGGCATTGTTTTCAATAAAGGCTAGTTTGACCTTCTTTCTGGCCATGGAATTCAACTAAAGTTGTAAAGAATGGGAGTTTATGGTTAGTATGTGAATATGTGATTTTTTGGTCTTATTGTCCAAATGGGCAATGCTATTTATATTATCATCATGCCTAACAAGTAAATGCTTGATCCGATATTTCAGACCTCTACATAATTTTTAAAAAATATGGAAGGAATTCATTAGTTTTGAATACTTCCGATTTAGCATTTACTTATGAAGCATGACGATAGTATAAATAACAATGCACATACGAATAATAAGACCAGAAAAGAAAATATTCACATACTAACGAAATAGTATCATTCTTTACTTCTTTTTCTAAATGCATGGCTAGAAAGAAGGTAAAACTTGCCTTTATTGATAATGATTCCCCAAGAAAGGCATCATTCAATAAGATAAATAAGGGCTTGCTAAAAAAAGTGGGGGAGCTCTCGACATTGTGTGGCATAGATGCATATGCGATCATATACAGCCCGTATGACACCCAACCCGAGGTCTGGCCTAGTATCCTAGCAGCAAAGATGGTACTGATTTCTAAGTTCAGAATGATGCCAAATATGGGGTAGAGCCAGAAAATGATGGACCAAGGAAATTTTACCAGTCAAAGGATTGTGAAACGGTCGAACGGATGAAGAAAGTGGAAAAAAAAACTATGAAAATGAGATGACGGGGGTGGTGTACCACTGTTTGATGGGACAAGGAGTGTAAAACTTGAGCATATTAAATTTGAACTACCTATTGATGGCGTTGGATCAAAACATGACAGAGATTGGTAATAGAATTGAGATGTTGGCTATGGGGAAGGGGTTAAGTAGTATGGTTGGGATGCAGAGTAGTAAGGAAGTGGCAAATGTGGAAGAACTAAACCTTAATGTTGATTTTGATTTGGAATCTTTGCAAAGCCACAATAGTTTAGTGAGTTGATGAATAATCAGACTAAGCATATGGAGTTGGTTAATGGGTTTGATATGTCAGCAAAGGAGGAGTGCTCAAGCAGGATGGTTGGGGTAGTGAGTAGTAAGTAAGTGACACCTATTGTGAAACCAAATCCAATTGCTCAACCCTCGTTGTTCTAATCTTCATGAAAATGATTATATGAATATACGAACAACGAGGGTTGGTTTGATGCTTTTGTGGCTTAGGAGACATGAAGAATAATTTTAGTTATTGTCTTTATTACGCATGATTTTTCATGTTTGATCCTTTAGATATGAAGTGTTTTTAGATCTTTTATGCATTTAGTGTCGATTATATCCGATGCGAGCATCTAGATCGAGTTATCAAAGAACGAAGATCTAATTGTCGATAGCTGGGAAGTTCAAAACAAACATTTGAATAATCTTATTGAGCTAATAGATTCTTTTGTCGATAACTGAAAAAGTTAGTGGGAATCTCATATAAACTGTTAACTACTGATTAAGTACTTTTGAATGTCAACGATTATCTGACCGGGTGTGTTGTTTATCTTTTATTTTCTAGTTGTCTATCATCTTAACTATACTCGTTCAAGTGTGTGTGTGTGTGTATATATATATATATATTTATGTGGATATATAATTATATATATCTTAAAGACCTAAATATAAATAGAAGGGATAGAATATACTTGACACGAGATTTATACACGTTCGTCTCAACGTGAGACTACGTCCTATCCGCAATTCCAAACGCAGATCTTGAGATTTTTTATATTTAACACGATCAATGATCCTTTAGGAATATTGATGTAGCTAGCCTTTACAAAAGCTTCTCGTTGAGGGATAAAACAACCTACAAACGTCGTCTTTTGGAAGGGTAGAGTTACCCATGAACATGTCTCAAACAAGTTATATAATTAATGTCCGTTGTATATTTGTTTTGTTTATAAATTAAGATCGAAAAGTTAGTCAAACAAATTAACACCCCTCCTCTAGGTTTGCTTAGCAAAGAAATAATTGCAGAGATGAACTCACAATTAAAGAGGAGCACATTCCATTAAGAAAGAGGCAGCGGGAGCCATTAAGAAGTTATGAAGATGAAGAGGAAAAGTAAAAAGATAAATCATTTTTTAAATACCAAGCTCGCCCAAAATCAAACTAATTAGGAGAGAGCTTGCTATCCAAAAAATTATTTATCTTTCTAATATTCATCTTTATCTTAATGCCTTGTTAAGAGCATCAATAACGGGCGTTGAACCATTGGGACGGATAACCACGATGATAGAGACGGAGAGATTAACGGCCGATGAAGAGGGTTATGATAGGATCCACACGAGGAGAAAAATAGAGGGAGGATGGAAAGGGATCAATGCGGGGAAGAGAGGTCTTTATAATCTCTCTCTCCCTCTCTCTCTCTATTTATATATCTATCTCTGTCCCTCTCTATATGCATATATATCCGGCTATTAAAATAAAAATAAAAGTAGTTTTTGAAGATTCTACCTCTTTTCTATTCCTCCTCCTTTAATTTTGCCATGTCGTTCCCCAAAAAAATGGTGTTGTTCCCCTATTAAATGAAGATGATGCCATGCTCTTCCGTTATTGCTGCTCTAATCGGCGCCACGATCTCTTTGTACAGGTCCCCAACATGCAATGTGATGCTATTTAATTGTCAGTTTGATTATCCTACTATTGGTCGGTCGAACAAATCTAGAAGGGGTGGGGGGAGCTGAATAAGTTTGACTACCTTTTTGAAATTTTATTTAGTTAAAAGAATTAGCAACTTTCGTATGTTATAATTGATCTAAATTATATGAATATAAACATATTAAGATATGAAACAAATTTATAAAACTTACTACTTCCTACCCCAACCTTCCAACTTAAGTCCCCCCCCCCCCCCCAAAAAAAAGCCATGAGTCCACATCTCAATTAATTAATAAAATCTCTGTCATGTTTTATTCCAACACCATCTCTAATTGGTTCAAATTGACCATTCTCAAGTTCTACACTCGTCCCATCAAACTCCGGCACATCACTTTCGTCATATCCTTTTACTTGTTTCTTCCCCCTCAGTTTCTTCATCTATTCGATCGCTTTCACAATCCTGTGCTTGTTGAAAATTTGTTGGTCCATAATCTTCTTGATATGTTCCTTATTTGTCATGATTTTGAACATAGAATTCACTCTCTATGCCGATGGGAGACTAAGCTAGGCCTCGCATCGGGTGTCATATGGGTCGTAGATGATGGCACACGTCTGAATGTCATAAAAAGACAAGAGATCACCCGCCTTTTTAAACAAGCCCTTATTGTTCTTAATGAATGATGCCTTTCTTGGGCATTGTTTTCAATAAAGGCTAGTTTGACCTTCTTTCTGGCCATGGAATTCAACTAAAGTTGTAAAGAATGGGAGTTTATGGTTAGTATGTGAATATGTGATTTTTTGGTCTTATTGTCCAAATGGGCAATGCTATTTATATTATCATCATGCCTAACAAGTAAATGCTTGATCCGATATTTCAGACCTCTACATAATTTTTAAAAAATATGGAAGGAATTCATTAGTTTTGAATACTTCCGATTTAGCATTTACTTATGAAGCATGACGATAGTATAAATAACAATGCACATACGAATAATAAGACCAGAAAAGAAAATATTCACATACTAACGAAATAGTATCATTCTTTACTTCTTTTTCTAAATGCATGGCTAGAAAGAAGGTAAAACTTGCCTTTATTGATAATGATTCCCCAAGAAAGGCATCATTCAATAAGATAAATAAGGGCTTGCTAAAAAAAGTGGGGGAGCTCTCGACATTGTGTGGCATAGATGCATATGCGATCATATACAGCCCGTATGACACCCAACCCGAGGTCTGGCCTAGTATCCTAGCAGCAAAGATGGTACTGATTTCTAAGTTCAGAATGATGCCAAATATGGGGTAGAGCCAGAAAATGATGGACCAAGGAAATTTTACCAGTCAAAGGATTGTGAAACGGTCGAACGGATGAAGAAAGTGGGAAAAAAACTATGAAAATGAGATGACGGGGGTGGTGTACCACTGTTTGATAGGACAAGGAGTGTAAAACTTGAGCATATTAAATTTGAACTACCTATTGATGGCGTTGGATCAAAACATGACAGAGATTGGTAATAGGATTGAGATGTTGGCTATGGGGGAGGGGTTAAGCAGCATGGTTGGGATACAGAGTAGTAAGGAAGTGGCAAATGTGATGAACTAAATCTTAATGTTGATTTTGATTTGGAATCTTTGCAAAGCCACAAGAGTTTAGTGAGTTGATGAATAATCAAACTAAGCATATGGAGTTGGTTAATGGGTTTGATATGTCAGCAAAGGAGGACTGCTCAAGCAGGATGGTTGGGGTAGTGAGTAGTAAGTAAGTGACACCTATTGTGGAACCAATTCCCATTGCTCAACCCTCGTTGTTCTAATCTTCATGAAAATGATTATATGAAGATTAGAACAAAGAGGGTTGGTTTGATTCTTTTGTGCCTTAGGAGACATGAAGAATAATTTTAGTTATTGCTTGTATTACGCATGATTTTTTATGTTTGATCCGTTAAATGTAAAGTGTTTTTAGATCTTTTATGCATTTAGTGTCGATTGTATCCGATGCGAGCATCTAGATTGGGTTATCAAAGAACGAAGATCTATTTGTCGATAGTTGTAAAGTTCAAAACAAACATTTGAATCATCTTAGTGAGGTAATAGATTCTTTCGTCAATAGCTGAACAAGTTAGTGGGAATCTCATGTAAACTGTTAACTGCTGATTAAGTACTTTTGAATGTGAACGATTATCTGATCAGGTGTGTTGCTTATCTTTTATTTTCTAGTTGTCTGTCATATTAACTATACTCGTTCAAGTATATATATATATATATATATATATATATATATATATATATATATATATATATATATATATATATATAGTTATGTAGATATATTTGTATAAGTATCTTCAAAACCTAAATATAAATAGTAAGGGATGGAATATACTTGACACGAGATTTATACACGTTTGTCTCAATGTGAGACTATGTCCTATCCGCAATTCCAAATGCAGATCTTGAGATTTTTTATATTTAACACGATCAATGATCCTTTAGGAATATTGATGTAGCTAGCCTTTACAAAAGCTTCTCGTTGAGGGATAAAACAACCTACAAACGTCGTCTTTTGGAAGGGTAGAGTTACCCATGAACATGTCTCAAACAAGTTATATAATTAATGTCCGTTGTATATTTGTTTTGTTTATAAATTAAGATCGAAAAGTTAGTCAAACAAATTAACACCCCTCCTCTAGGTTTGCTTAGAAAAGAAATAATTGCAGAGATGAACTCACAATTAAAGAGGAGCACATTCCATTAAGAAAAGGGCAGCGAGAGCCATTAAGAAGTTATGAGGGTGAAGAGGAAAAGTAAAAAGATAAATCATTTTCTAAATACCAAACTCTCCCAAAATCAAACTAATTTGGAGAGAGCTTGCTATCCAAAAAAATGATTTATCTTTCTAATATTCATCTTCATCTTAATGCCTTCTTAAGAGCATCAATAACGGGTGTTGATCCATTGGGGTGGATAACCGCGATGACAGTGAGGGAGAGATTACCGGGCGGTGAAGAGGGTTATGATAGGATCCACACGAGGAGAAAAATAGAGGGAGAATGGGAAGGGATCTGTGCGGGGAAGATGGGTCTTTATAATCTCTCTCTCCCTCTTTTTCTATATATATATATGTCTCTGTCGCTCTCTATATGTATATATATCCGGCTATTAAAAGAAAAAGAAAATTAGTTTTTGAAGATTCTACCTCTCTTCTATTCCTCCTCCTTTAATCTTTCCATGTCGTTTCCCAAAAAAATGGTGTAGTACCCCAAAAAAATGAAGATGATGCCATGCTCTTCCGTTATTGATGCTCTAATGGCCGCCATGATCTCTTTGTACAGGTCCCCGACATGCAATGTGATGCTATTTAATTGTCAGTTTGATTATCCTACTAATGGTCTGTCGAAGAAATCTAGAAAGGGGGGGGGGTTGAATAAGTTTGACTACCTTTTTGAACTTTCATTTAGTTAAAAGAATAAGCGACTTTCGTAAGTTATAATTGATCTAAATTATATAAATATGTAAAAAAAAATTAAGAAATACAACAAATTTATAAAACTTACTACTTTTTAAAAAACCCTCCAACGTGCGTTCACCCCCCTACTTTTCAGTCTTTCCTTATAAAACTTTACTCTTTACACTCAAGTAATTAGTATATATACATACACACACCTATTCAACCCACTATTTCTTAATTTTCCTTAGGAAAACGGAAAACAAGTGGTATCTGAGTAAAAGCTTGGTAATATTATAAATCTAATAGTTTAGAACTAAACATCCACATGGCAAACCCCGTTAAACTCACAGGTGGAGAATTCTTTGCCCAATAAAAAATAATGTGTAGAATACATATCTGTACAAATAATTATGATGAATGAAAAATTATAGTACGTGAAAAAGAGTCAATAACAATTATTGAAGATATAACTTGGAATAAATGAAAAAGTGTTTTTTCTTAACTGCAAAACTATAAACTCATCCTAGAGAGTCTTAGGAATAAGCATCTTTAACTGAATCTCCAAGTGCAAAACCACAAATGAAGTTTAGGAAAAAATAATCCACATCTACGACACAGCCAAACTAATCGACATGATCATACCTAAAAATCACAAGCCTTTGAACAACTTAAAAAACTAAATGACCATTACTAAAATTGGAAATATATGAGAAACGATCTTACAAGAAAATATCCATAAACAATTTAGCCCTTGGTCAGTAGATGTGGCTGTATACATTCTCTTGCATGGGGCTTCTACATCATTGTATATTTCTAGACACAATTTTATTTGGTGTGTACAATAAGTGCTTTTAATACTCCTGATTAAAAAACAAAGTGCATTAAAATGAATTGTTAAGAATCCATTTTTTTTCTTACTTTTTTAGGATGTCCTTTTAAGATTGAATACATGAATTCTAACCATAGAAATGAATGACGAGATATTATGGTCGACTTAATACAAATTGAGATTTAAGTTTCTTCCTTTTCGGTATATTTTTGTTATAGAATCGAGTGCAATAAATTATCGTTATCTTAAAAATCAATTTTAGTATCAAAATAAATCTTAGTCATTAAAATCAACTGCTTTTAATGTTTTATAAGAGTTATCCGCAATGAACACTCTTCATTCGGAACAAAAATACCCGCATGCGTCATGCTTCTTAGCTGACAGAGTTACACAGAACCACCTCTAACAGTATGGATTTGGGCAAGTAAGAACGATATTATTGGGTTGGTGTGTTTATTGTTCAAAGTGGAATATATATATATATATATATATATAGGGGCCGGTTGTCTTTTTTTTTATATCATTCATTTTTTAATGTTTTATTTTACAATTTTGTAGGATTTTTGGTGTTACTTTTATCTTTTTTCGGCCCTTTGCTATTTTATTTAAAATTAATGGGAACTAAAAGTAATTGCATCCAAAATAGTTAAATGGCTGGTGTTAAAAGAAACAAAGCCAACATTGTCACACGGAGAACAAAAGTAATACGCTTAACCTCGGCCACGTTTCACTTTCTTGTTGAGCGAAAACAAAATAGACTAAACCTGATTATTTTGCAGCGTGGGACCAAAGCTTAATTAAAATTTCAAATTGATACCATCCACATATAAACCCTTAAAATAATACGATGGGTTGGCCTAGTATGTTATGATTATTTTAAAATAAGGGGTAATTAAAAAATCTTGACCTCAAGGTTTGGTTTTTCGTCTTAGCAAAACATTAACAACATTGTTCTGAGATCCCATAAATAGCCAACTAGTTCATTCCCCGCAACATATGCAAGTTTACTGTAGCACTTCGTAGTAAACAATTTCGTAAATCTCAACAAACTCACCAGGTTCAGTATAAGCACTCAATGATATTAATCCTTGCATTAAATTACCAATTGAAATTGTTCTTCAAACGACTCGTTAGTTGTAGAACTATACCTGTTCGTGTTACTGTTTTCGTTTGTGATTAAAATTGTTCTTCAAACAACTCGATAGATATATTTTAAATACAATATATGTTATTTTAAAATAGTCCGAGTTATTTTAAAAACAGTGTAAATCATTTAAAAACAGTACAAGTCATTTAGATAAATTTTAAGAACAATATAAGTCAATTTAAAACTGCCTCAGTTCTTGTAAAAACAATGAGTCATTTAAAACGAATTTGTGGTCGTTTATAATTATTTTCAAATTAATCCAGGTTATTATAAAATCAATATGAGCCATTTTAAAAATAGTTGAAGTCATTTAAAAACAGTCTGAGCCATTTTAAAACAGTCTATGCTCGTTTATGTTCAATTAAAAGCAGTCTAATTCATTTTAAAAATAGTCTATATAGTGATTCGAAAATAGCCTGTAGTCTCACTTTTATGTTTTTTTGTTCATTAGAAAGAATAAGATATTAGTATTCAAACATTTTTTAGTAAATAATTTAATTGGGAGACTGAATGTTAAACATTCAAAACCAGTGGACCAGTTCTGTAATTTCTAAAATTATAAATCAATCCCTCATCATCACACTCATAACCCAAGAAAGAGAAAGAGAGAGGGACAGACAGATCAGAAATCCTCTGCCGCTCCCATAGCGCCGCCAATCCCCACTCAGCAGCCGTCACGCCGCCAACCACCACATGTAGAGAGAGAGAAGACAGTCGATATATCTATATATAGACGGGAATGATCAACCCACACTTACAAAAATGCCTACAAAAATACCAAGTCTAAATTAACTATTTTTAAAATACTTAAACTATATAATTTTGTACAGTTGTTATAAACGATGAATAATGTGGGGTTTGTATTCTTTCTAAAACAAATATTTAAAAAATCAGGATTCACGATAAATTAGAGAGTGAGTGACTCTAAATTAGGGTTTGGATGAAATTTGTCACCGGAAGTTTTTGTGAGAGTAATAACATATTATTGTATGTTGTTACCATATGTGAGTTGACTTAATTTACTCAATGTTAGTCATTATTTTGGAATATATTAAGATTTGAAACTTGGTGTTGTTTTAAGTATTGTTTTAAGTGTGGATTAATCTTTCTCCAATATAGACACTAGTAATCGTAGCCCACGCGTTGCGGATGCGATACGTATATACATAAGATCCCGTACAAATGAATTAAAAAATTTCAAAAAAAATAAAAAAATGATGGAGTGAATATTGTAAATTAATAATCGTATATAAGGAGTAATATGATATTTTATTGTTATATAGGTATAGTTTGAGAGATGAATTGATATGTGAGAATGAGCATATTTATTTATGTATTTGAATTGCCTTATGCTGTATGAGTAATTAGTAAATTAGAATAGAGACATTTTTGAAAAAAATTGACAAATTTTGGCAGATTCATTTCTTTTGGGTTGACTTATATTAATAGTATGATATGATATCTCTCTCTCTCTATATATATATATATATAAGTATATATAGAGAGAGATATATAGATATAGGCATAAATGGATAGATGGATGGATACAATCAATGCCCGACAGAGGTAGAGAGAGTGGATTACGAGGGGCGTAGCCGTGACGGCAGTCACCGTCATCGCCAGAGACGACGTTGGCTGTGGTGATGGTGTCTCACTGGGGAAGATGGGTTGTTTTAGATAGACAAACAAATGGGAGAAATAGAATTTAGAAAACTTATATATAGATTAAAATTGGACCACAACTTAAATAATAATTTGATCTAAATTAGACCGATTCTTAAATAATTTTGTGTTTTTTTGGGACGAAGCCCTAATTTTTCCTATTTTTAACACCAGCATTATTTTTCACA
The DNA here is from genome assembly GCA_963920805.1 of Primula vulgaris. Classification (NCBI taxonomy): domain Eukaryota; kingdom Viridiplantae; phylum Streptophyta; class Magnoliopsida; order Ericales; family Primulaceae; genus Primula; species Primula vulgaris. The sequence goes on from OY987216.1 coordinate 25,217,172, forward strand.
TGGTTCTTTCAAAGTTTGATATTTGTTATGACCTGATGTTTTTATTTTTATTATCCTTGGGATCCAGATGTACATTTTTCATGTTCTTCTCTTTAAGTTGACATGATGCTTCCGGTAAGAATCCGCTAACGTGGTTTCTTCTTCTTCTTCCTAGGCTTGTAATCTCTCTTTTCTCTCTTGTTTTAGGTTTTATGTTTTAAAAAGTGGCTTAAAAGAGGTTTAGAAAACTGTTTTGAGAAACTTTGGGGAAGCGAACTATTTGGTCCCCAAAATTCTAAAAGTTAACTGTTAATCAAAAATATTAATTTACCTCAAAAATAACCAATCTTTAGAAACAAAACTATTGGGTCCTTTTTATTTATAAAATTAGTAACAGGTTTTAAAAATAAACTTTTTCGGAAGAGTTTCGGTTTTTGGCTAAAAATTAGTCGAGTGACCAGTTTTTTGGTAAAATTTGTATAAAACGTTTTTGGATAAATTAAATCATAAATAAAACTATTTATAAAAATACGAAATGTTACATCTGCATTATTGTACATTTCAGGACACAATTTGTCTCGGTATTTACAATAAGTGCTTTTAATACTCATGATTAAGAAACGAAGTGCACTAAAATGAATTGTTAAGGATCCATTTTTTTCTTACCTTTTTAGGATGTGCTTGATTGAATACATGCAATCTTGCCATAGAAATGAATATTCAGATATTATCGTAAACTTAATACAAATTGAGATTTAAGTTTCTTTCTTTTCCGTAAATTTTTGTTATAAATTCAATTGCATTAAAATTATCTTTATTAGTAAAATAAATTTTTTTCATTAAAATCAATTTCTTGCAAAAACCAATTGCTTTTAATTTTTTATAAGAGCTAGCCACAACGAACACTCTTCGTTCGGAACAGAGTTACCCACTGACGTCGGGTTCCTTAATCTGAGGAGTTACCTAGCACCACCTCTAACAAAGAGGTATACAAGATAACGAGTCAATGTACTTGTTGTACACAAGTCGTATAACCAAAAAATTCAATATCAACCTTGTTCAAGACTTACTATCTGTTGGTGCTTTGTATGCCTTTCAAGACTTACAATCGATATCCTAGTTGTTGTTATGCATTTAGGTTGTAACTACAGTTGTAACCACAGTTGCAATCTAAGTATACTAATGAACTGAACAAAGTATTAAACGTAGTTGAAAGTAATTCACACACACGTTTAACAACGGAGTTCACCCAATCCCTTCCCTACGTCTCCGGGGCACTCACTCAGATTAGTGATATTATAAAAGCCTACAATAAAGAATTTAAATATTTTGAAAAAACTCCCAGACTCTATCTAGATTTTTTTGACTATCTGTATATTGCTTCTACTATATAACGACCACTCAAATATCAATGATATTCCACCATTGTTTTTTTGTTTAAGTTTCTTATGTGTGTCTCTCGTGTATCTCTCAAAGTTATATTTTTTTATAGTTTACAATACAAACATTTTACAAGCAAATCTATCAAATATTTATAATGGCAAAAATACAATCTTCTAAAATATTCATAAATACTTATTCTTTTATCTTTATTTTTCAAGATCTTCTTAATTGAATGTTTGTAGCTTTGATTGATCTCAAACTGACTTGTATGCACGAAATTCTTTCTGCAATAATGAGCTCAATCTTTTTGTAGTTAACACGAAATAACTTGTTTCAATATAGGAGCTATTGTTTCCTTTAAAAGAAAACTATAAAATAATATTTATTGAAGATCAAATATATTTTGTATAAGATCAAATAACTCCATATATATTTCCATTATATTTGAATCATAAAATATCTAATCAATATAGATTGAAAACGTGATATATATTTGCATAAGAATAGGAGATTTAACTATCATAATATAAAAAACAAAATAATATCTTTTATATACTATATCTTATAAAACTAACTCGTTAAATCTTTAAAGAACATTCCATTTTTTATCACTTAAATATTCTCAATACATATAAACTAATTTCCTGTAGATTTATGAGAATATTTTCTGCATAACTTAATAAAAATAAATAAGTTAAAGAAAAAATAATGGAGTAAGACATAATCCTGCGTATCAGAAGCTTATAACTACGTACGGTTGCAAGTGGTGGTTGCAACTTCACCTGTAAACATAAAACTGTCTTAATAATTATCATTTAACTTAAATTAGTTTTCTCAAACCAATTGGCAAGAAATGTTTTACTAGATCATAAATATGGTGCTAACAATTTTTTCAAAGGGAGTATAGAAATTGGTATCTGCTGGTGCTACAATCACCGTAAGTTGTAATGAATTGGGATCCGGAAAAATCTATCATTCTGTCAAAATTTCAACATTTAGCGACTATTAGTATTTTAAATTAATGTATGGGATCAAATAAATTTTGAAAGTCCGCTTAAAAACTGAATTGATTTTGTTCTCTACCTTAATTTGTTTCGGTCTCCAATAGGAGCAGGCTTGGTAAAGTTTCCAACTTTTACCAAACAAACAAGAAAACTCCAACTTAAACTGGTCAGCCATTCAACCTTCAAGCAGAAAACAGAGCTTAGATGATACAACTAAACAAGCATCATCAAAGAAAATGGTACGGTTTTATTACAAAAAATATATGATCAGAAGCGGATGATTAGTTGTTACCGTCCTCTGAGACCATCTCATCATAAAAAAAACATCAGGGTTAATAATTGCTCAATTTAACCCTTTCACTTTAAAAGTTTCACATTAACAATCTCATTCATCTCATCAAATAAACCGTGGGTCTTATTTGAAACAGTATTTACATAAGAAAACTTACGAGTTCATATGGTTTCTTTTCTTTTTCTTTTATAATAGTGTATTAATTAATGCTCTGTAACATCCCGTATTTTTATAAATGGTTTTAATTATGTTTTAATTCATCCAAAAACGTTTTATTCAAATTTTACCAAAAACTGGTCACTCGACTAATTTTTAGCCAAAAACCGAAACTCTTCCGAAAAACTTTATTTTAAAAACCTGTTAGTAATTTTACTAATAAAAAGGACCCAATAGATTTGTTTCTAAATATTTGTTATTTTTGAGTAGTAAAACAATATTTTTGGATTAAGAGTTAGCTTTTAGAACTTTGGGGACCAAATAGTTCGCTTTCACAAACTATCTAAAAACAGTTTTTTCTAAACCAAAAATCAGCCCACTTCTTTCAAAAACAAACCTAAAACCAGCCAAACACAAGAGAGAAAAAGAGAGAAAAGAGAGAAAAAGAAGAAGAAGGAGAAGAAGAAGAGGAAATCACCGTTAGCGGGTTCTTATCGGAAGCATCTCCTCTACACGTTAAGGTAACGGGGGTTATGCATTGCGACTAGACGAGGGTGTATGTTAGGATTTGGTTTTGCGTTTATTAGAAATTGGGGGGTTTATGCCTTTTTATCTTAATTAGATTTATAAATTGTTAATTTAGAATAGAACTACACTATAGAAATTGGTTAACGAAGAGTTAATGTTATGACCTATACATACTTGGTCATATATAATATGAACCGAACGCAAGGGTGAATATTACTTGTAATTTTTGGTGAAATAGACAACCTGTTAATGGTTGGTATTGCTGCTTTCTATTTTTATTTTTTTATAATTATTTGAATGGGAAAAATTGATGAGTTAATTATATTAATTTCGGATTAATGAGACTATGGATGGGTTTGCATGTTTTATGCGTTGATTATTGTGATTATATAATTATTGATGAAATTGGATAAATTTATGTTGAATATAGATGGTTTGTAGTTTATGCATACAAGGTGTTTGTTAAAATGCCTGAATGGGTTTTTATGTTGTTGAAGTGATTGGCTAGTTGTGAATCTAGCATCTATGATTATGGTTTATGTTGTATTACGTTAAGTGACGTATGAGTTTATGTTAGTTGAATAGTATAATATTATTGGCCGAGGCCTTAATATTTATACGTATGAGATGGTGTTATTTGAATGATTTTTTATTATTGGCCGAGGCCTTGTGATTTAGCTGTAGTGGCAATGGTCTCTGTCTCTCCCTAATTCCGGGGACAGAAGACGGCCGAGGGGATAGGGAATAACTCGTCTTACGGACCGGGGCGAGTGGCGTTAGAGGTCCCAATGTGCACTATATTTACTTTTATGTTAGCAATGGTCTATGTCTCTCCCTAATTCCGGGGGCATAAGACGACCGAAGGGATAGGGAATGACTCGTCTTACGGACTGGGACGAGTGGCGTGAGAGGTCCAAGTGCGCACTATAAATCTACTTTTATGTTGCAATGGTCTCGGTCTCTCCCTAATTCCGGGGACAGAAGACAGCCGAAGGGATAGGGAATGACCTACCTTACGGACTAGGGTAGGTGGCGTGAGAGGTCCATGTATGCTGTTGATTTGTATTTAATTTATCGTAGTTGTAGAATGTCATTATATTTCTTTTTATACGTCGGTTATCATAGTCGTAGGATTAGTGAGCTCTTGCATTTATGGGATGGAGTGACGGTATTTGTGGTGCCGTCCCGTCTAGTTATGTGCGTGGGACTCACCCTTACAATTTTGTATTTCAGGTACAACTTAGGTTGAAGCATATGGTTAAGAGCTTTAGCAAGGCATCACATGGGTTCGGGCTTTTGCTTTCTTTTTACTTAGTTTGTTTTTGAGGTTGTAGTCTACGGTTAAATTCATTCGTTCATTATTTTTAGCTTTTATAAATCCTGTCTTGTAGCCGCGTTTGGTAAACAGTTTATTTTATTCATTTAATTGTTTTATTAGTTTGCAAGTGTTTTCTTTTAGAAATTTTAATTTTGTACCTACAGGTTCTATTTTCTTTTGTTTTAAAAAGTTCACTCCTCGACGTCCGTGTTTTACAGATTTTGGGGCGTGACAAGTTGGTATCAGAGCTAACTAGGTTCTTGTATACTTTGGGACGACGGGAAGATGGGTAACCATTGGACCAAGATCCATCGTATCATTTTTACAAAACTTTTTCCAAAAAAAAAATAATAATTTCAAACTTTTTCTAAAACGGGGGGTTGCATTTAGCTTAAGACATGTAGCTAGAATTTAGTAGTTTTTGATTAAAGAAAAGTCCACATGTGAGGAAAGTTGGGGACAATGAGGACGCTTGTTGATCCCGGCTCGCCAAACTAGTGGGTAGATCTCTCGTCGGTATGTGTGAAGGAATACCTTAGCGATGTGAAACTCTAGAGTATGCGAGGACGCTCGGGTGCTTTAGGATAACGTATCATGATGGGTTATCCCTCACATTTTTGTGTTGATTGTATGCGTGTAGATTTATATGATGTGTATGAGGTATAAGTTTGAATGTCTGTTAGTAGCGAAGTATTACAGTGCGAGAATCGTGTAGTTGATTGTTTTACGTAGTGCGTTCTCAAATTATTAACTTGTGTGTTAATGAATATTATATGCGAAACGATGTTGTTCGTATAAATGTTATGGATTAGAATGATGTTGTGTGATATGTTCCATGAATAGAATACATAAGCATTGAGGAATTTTATGTTTTTGTGTCGATAGTTTTCTGCAGTAAAACGATCGGTCGTTGCCCAAAACGATCGGTCGAAATTCTTCAGAATTTTTTCAGACCCTACTGGACCAAAAAAAAAAACGATCGGTCGTTTGACAAAATGACCGGTCGAATTCTGGTAATTTTGCGGTTTTTCTGCTATACTTCAAACGCTGGTAACTCATTCGTTTTAACTCCGATTCTGGTTCTGCTTGAACCGTTGTCTTCGTTTTTCAGTACTCTATCTTTCTGATGTTCAGAATTTACAGTTTCTATGAGTATTCATTTATGAGTAGTAGTGTTGAGTGAGACAACTAAAGTGTCAGTTTTAAATGTTTGTAGTAATGGCTATTACCACAAGGACTAGTGGAAGGGGACCAGCTACACGCGGGGGCGCACCACCATCAAGCAGTGCGGCTACCCGAGGTAGGACAACTGGAGGAGGAAGAAGAGCTCCAAGGGGGCGTGGAGCAACTAGAGGAAGAAGGACTGCAAGAAATCGTGGGGGGAGAGGTAACACTAATGCCCCACCACTTGAGCAACCCGAGGCTGAGAATGTGTATGAGGAAGTTAATGTGGAAGAAGAGGAGACCTTTGCACCTGAACCGGAAACGGTCAATGCTAATCAAGTGATGACCGACCTTCAGAAGGTGGTGCAAATAATGGTGCAGAATGCACAAGCTGGGAGTTCAAACAACAATGGATTGCTTAACTTCACCCGATTGGGGGCTCCAACTTTCGATGGGGTAGGTGAACCATCCATAGCAGAGGGATGGGTGGACGAAATGGAGAAATATTTATCGGCTGCAGGAATAGTAAATGGGGAGCAAAGGATGAATATGGCTCAGTTTCACCTAAAGGGTGAAACACGGAAGTGGTGGTTGGGAATTGTAGATACATATGACATAAGCAACTTCGAATGGAATGAGTTCATCGAATTGTTTAATCTACAGTTTCTTCCAGATTCTTATAAGGACGAAATGAGAAGACGTTTCAAGGAGCTATATCAAGGAAGTATGACCGTTCAAGCATACCAACTGAAGTTTACCTCACTCTCGAGGTATGCCCCAGAATCTGTTATAGGGGGTGCAGAAAGATGTAGGAGATTCATGAAGGGGTTGAATCCGACCATCTCGTTACTATTGGCATCGGCTCGACATGTCAACTATAATGAATTGGTAAAATCAACCCAAGCTGTGGAAGGAGCTCTACTCCATAACAAGCGAATATCGGAGAAGTCGAAAACCGGAAATGCTCCGAGGGAAGATAAAAAGCGGACTTGGGATATGGCGAATAATTCGCGATTTCAACAACTGGGAAGAGGAGAGAGGAGTTTTAATCCACCACCGACAAACGTCATGATAAGGGGAGCGTGTTTCCACTATGGAGACGTGACCCATCGACAATTCGAGTGCCATAGGGTCCAATGTAGGACATGCAACCGAATGGGACATATGGCAAGGGTTTGTCCCGTGGGACAAGGAAGAATCGACACCAACCGACCCTTTAACCAACCTAGGTTGCCACCACCACCACCAAGAGGACCAGGATTCGTACCACCACACCAATTACCTGGGAACCAATGGGGAGGGTTTCGAGGTAACCACCAAGGAGGGGGAAACCGTGGGAACTACCGAGGAGGCTATAAAGGCCCGGGAAACCGATGAAATCATGGGGGAAACCGAGGACTGCAAGGAAACCCACCAATTCAAGCTCGTCTATTTGCCTTTCCACAGTTGCCAAACCAATGAGATCCGGCAAATGTACAAGGTATGGTTCTTGTGTGCTCATCTTGGGCACATGTTCTTTTCGATACCGGAGCTTCGCGTTCTTTTATATCTAGAAGTCTAGTGGAGTCTATATCGTTAGAAATTGGGGTTCTAGAGAACCCAATCATTGTAGAGACTCCTGTTGGGGGTCGAGTTGTGTTGGACCGAGTGTGTCGGTCTTGTGAGATGGTGGTCGCGGACCACGTGTTTATATATGATTTAGTTGTTATAGAGATGTCGGGATTTGACGTGATACTTGGAATGGACTGGTTGGTTCATTTAAACTCTTTCATCGATTGTGTTCGACGAAAAATTTTCCTTACGACTTTATCCGGAGATGAGGTGTTCTTTCGTGGAGAAAGGGACGCTACCCTTTCTTCTATTCCTTATTATTCCAAGCGGGTTGTGGGCAACCTGTCTTGTCTTTTGGCTAATCTCTCGATAGTGGATAACGATGAGGAAGTGGAAATGCGGTCACACGTAGTGGAATATTTTAGAGATGTGTTTCCGAAAGATCTACCTGGGTTACCACCGAAGAGAGGGTTAGATTTTTCTATCGATTTGGTACCGGGAACGGCACCCATAGCCATTTCCCCATACCGATTGGCACCGGATGAGTTAAAAGAGTTAAGTAAGCAGTTAGAAGAATTGCTAGAGAAGGGGTTTATTAGGCGGAGTACGTCACCGTGGGCGGCACCGGCCTTATTTGTGCAAAAGAAGGATGGATCGATGAGGATGTGCATCGACTATCGAAAGCTAAATAGGGTGACTATTAAGAATAAGTACCCACTACCTCGAATTGACGATTTGTTTGATCAACTGAAGGGAGTGACGTTCTTTTCAAAAATCGACTTGCGATCGGGCTATCACCAATTGAGGGTGAAGGACGATGATATTTCGAAAACGGTCTTTAGGACCCGGTATGGTCACTATGAGTTTGTGGTCATGCCATCTGGGTTAACTAATGCGCCGGAGGCATTTATGGAGTAAATGAACCGGATCTTTAAGGAGTATCTCGACAAGTTTGTGGTGGTCTTCGTCGACGATATCTTGATTTACTTGAGTTCAAGAGAGGAACACGAGGAGCATCTCCGATTAGCGTTGCTCACGTTGAGGGAGCACCAACTTTACGGAAAATTTAGCAAATGTGAGTTTTGGCTAAATGAGGTGAAATTTTTTGGACATGTGATCTCAGAAGAAGGGGTAAAGGTGGACACGACGAAAATTGAGGCAGTTTCGAAATGGGCACAACCGAAGAATGTGTTCAAGATTCGAAGTTTCTTGGGTTTAGCGGGATACTATCGACGGTTCGTCAAGGATTTCTCAAAGTTGGCGACTCCAATGATTTTCCTTACCAAGAAGGGGGTGAAGTTCGTGTGGAGTGAGGCTTGCGAGAAAGCTTTCTTAGAGCTCAAGAAGCGGTTGACTAGTTCTCCCATACTAGTTATTCCCGAGCAAGGGAAGGGTTACCAAGTGTATTGCGATGCTTCGAATGAAGGTTTGGGTTGCGTCTTAATGCAAGACGGAAAGGTTATCGCATATGCTTCGCGACAACTAAAGATTCACGAAAAGAATTATCCGACTCATGACCTAGAGCTAGCGGCAATAGTTCATGCGTTGAAGATATGGAGGCATTATCTGTTCGGGGAAAAGTTTGAAGTGTTCTCGGATCACAAGAGCTTAGGGCATATTTTTACCCAACGTGATCTAAATATGCGACAACGACGATGGATGGAATATTTGGAACAGTACGACTACGACTTGCACTATCATCCAGGAAAGGCCAATGTAGTGGCGGATGCTTTGAGTCGAAAGTCCCATGCGACCTTAGCGCATGTGGCGATCGAGGAATGGAGGATGATGGGAAAAGTGAACGAGTTCGACTTGGAGTTGGGACATGTTAATTCGGGGACTTTGTACACAATAGTGGTACAACCGGAACTTGTGAGTAGGGTTTTGGAAGCACAAGAAGGGGATGAGAAAGTGGAAAACTTTGAGAAACAGATAAGTTCGAGCGAAGGATTAGAGGGTTGGACGAAAGGAACCGATGGAGGGCTACGCTTTAAGGGAAGGACTTATGTGACGAAAAATATGAGGAACGAAGTATTAAAGGAGTTTCACCACTCCCGATTAGCCGTTCATCCTGGTGGGACGAAAATGTATCACAATGCGAAGAGACAATTTTGGTGGCCCGGAATGAAACGAGATGTAGCTTCATTTGTTAGCAGGTACCTAACCTGCCAACAAGTGAAGGCAGAACACCAAAGGCCGGCGGGTATGCTTCAACCTTTACCGATAGCGGAATGGAAGTGGGAAAGGATAGCCATGGATTTTGTGACCAACTTACCTAAGTCGGTAGGTGGGAATGACGCTGTGTGGGTTGTGGTCGACCGTTTGACCAAATCTGCACACTTCATTGCAATTAAGATGACAAATTCGGTGGAAAGCTTGGGATGGAAGTATATCAAGGAAATTGTTAGACTTCATGGGGTACCAATTTCGATAGTATCGGATCGAGATGCGAGGTTTGTGTCGAGGTTCTAGGTCGCATTGCAAAATGCCTTAGGGACCAAGTTGATAATGAGTACGGCGTTCCATCCCCAAACGGATAGACAATCGGAGCGGACTATCCAAGTGCTAGAGGATATGTTGCGCGCATGCGTGAATGACTTCAAGGGAGGCTGGGAGAGCCATCTACCCTTAGTGGAGTTTGCGTATAATAATAGCTTTCAAGCTAGTATTGGCATGGCACCTTTTGAGGCTTTATACGGGCGGTCGTGTAGGTCTCCGGTGTGTTGGACCGAGTTGGGAGAAGCGGAAATGTTAGGACTGCAATTGGTTCAAGAAATGACAGAAAAGATTAAGTTGATTCGACAAAGGCTTGAGACGGCCCGAAGTAGGCAAAAGAGTTATGCGGATAAGAGGAGGAGACCTTTGGAGTTCGAAAAGGGAGATCATGTATTTTTGCGAGTTTCGCCAAGGAAGGGGATTATGAGGTTTGGCTCTAAAGGGAAGTTCAGCCCTAGATTTATCGGACCATTTGAGATCGTGGACCGAGTTGGAGAAATTGCATACCGGTTGGACTTGCCACCAAAGTTGACAGGGATTCACCCGGTGTTCCATGTGTCAATGTTGAAAAATTATCATCACGACCCTTCGCACGTGGTGGACTTTGAGGACATTGAGGTTAGTGCGGATGTGACCTACGAAGTGGGACCTATGAGGATTATCGATCTGCAAGAGAAGGAACTTCAAGGAAATACTATTAGATTGCTAAAGGTGGTTTGGAAACACCACGGGGCCGAGGAGGCAACTTGGGAACGCGAGGATGAGATGAAGAGGAAATATCCTAATCTCGACTTTTCTTTAGGTACGTTCGTTTAGATGTTTTCTAATTTCGGGATAAAATTTCTTTATCGGGGAAGGGTTGTAACGCCTAGAGTTTGGAGTTTATTTTTGTTGTAACGCCTAGAGTTTACGGAGTGTTGCGTTGGCTTTTATCATGTTTGATATTGCATATAGGTGTTTACCTTATTTGAGTTTTGTAGATGTTATGGAGTTGTTGAGATAGGAGCATGTGAGTTGTTGAGGTTGAAGCATGTCAGCTTAGTTTACTTTATTTTCTTTTATGTTGCAGCCGCTTGTTTTATATTGCTGTCTTTTATTCTGTTAGATATTGTATACATGCGGTTATCCTTACATGTTGTGCATTACCTGGAGTTTATCTTATTTCAGCTATGGAGTTGTTACGGGTTGTGAACCCTGCGTATTTTATTTCTTTAATTATGTCACGAATGGTATGTTTAAAATTCTTATGGCCTTGTTTATAGAAGTTTATAATTTCTGGGTATAGTTGTTTAGAGAGGAAATTTCGGGACGAAATTCTTTTAAGGAGGGTTAGTTGTAACATCCCGTATTTTTATAAATGGTTTTAATTATGTTTTAATTCATCCAAAAACGTTTTATTCAAATTTTACCAAAAACTGGTCACTCGACTAATTTTTAGCCAAAAACCGAAACTCTTCCGAAAAACTTTATTTTAAAAACCTGTTAGTAATTTTACTAATAAAAAGGACCCAATAGATTTGTTTCTAAATATTTGTTATTTTTGAGTAGTAAAACAATATTTTTGGATTAAGAGTTACCTTTTAGAACTTTGGGGACCAAATAGTTCGCTTTCACAAACTATCTAAAAACAGTTTTTTCTAAACCAAAAATCAGCCCACTTCTTTCAAAAACAAACCTAAAACCAGCCAAACACAAGAGAGAAAAAGAGAGAAAAGAGAGAAAAAGAAGAAGAAGGAGAAGAAGAAGAGGAAACCACCGTTAGCGGGTTCTTATCGGAAGCATCTCCTCTACACGTTAAGGTAACGGGGGTTATCCATTGCGACTAGACGAGGGTGTATGTTAGGATTTGGTTTTGCGTTTATTAGAAATTGGGGGTTTATGCCTTTTTATCTTAATTAGATTTATAAATTGTTAATTTAGAATAGAACTACACTATAGAAATTGCTTAACGAAGAGTTAATGTTATGACCTATACATACTTGGTCATATATAATATGAACCGAACGCAAGGGTGAATATTACTTGTAATTTTTGGTGAAATAGACAACCTGTTAATGGTCTTGATTTTCCATTATCACGGTGAATAAATTCATTGATCAGGCAAAAATAAGGTAAACCAGAAAGTTACAAATAATGTTATAATAATTTCTGGGGAGTCATCTTAATGAAACAACCTTAAAACAAAAAATTAATAATAATCAAACGTTTGTGTAACTAAGTCATGAGAGAATAAACGTTACGGTCTCTCTGAGATCTTCTCCATGCAAGTCGTGTAGAATATCAAGAAAACGATCCAAAAGAAGAGCAACATATTCCACCAACTTATCATCTTCCGACACTTTTCCAGGCACTAACAGCCTCAGTTGCTCATCGATCGAAGCCAACTTCTCCATGTTACGACTCCTCAGGCCCATTATGTATCTTTATTTTCCATGAAAAAAATAAACAAACAACCAGCTTATATTGTGAGTTGTTATTTCAAGTGGAAGTTAATCATAGGTGACTAGTATAAGGTATGGAATGATTCTGAGCTTCAGTAAAAAGTGGTATCTGAAAGAGAGAGAGTTGTTAAGAGAGAGGGAGATTGGTGAGTTACAAAAGAGTAGTACATTGTTGGTTTATGGAGACAGAAAGCCGAAAGGTGGAAGGAAGATTATGAAAAATGGAAAATTATGTACAAAAAAGAATTGAGGCAATGACAAAACATACAATGGGCTAAACCTAATTATCAAATTTTATATGTCTAAACCTAAGTTGTATGGCTACGGGTACGTCGTATCCGGCCTGATACGAATACGGCGATACCATTTTTTCAAAAAAAATCGGTATGGTACGTTTGGGATACGTCAATTATTTTGTCATAATTTATAATTATATATATCAAGATTTTGAGGACAAATAATAACAATTGTATATAAAGAGAAAAATAAATCAAATTAATGTACTTTAGTTCTAATAGTAAATATTATTGATTTTAAAGCATTAGTACAGATAAAATATGACACGAGTGCATAGTTAGTTGTATACTGTTTCAATGAAAAACAAAGATATTAAAATATTTAAAAAATAAAAACTCTCTTAATTGGATTTGATGAATAATAGATACTATTTTGTTTTAGGGAAAGGGATCAATGCGGGGAAGAGAGGTCTTCATAATCTCTCTTTCTATCTATATATTTGTCTATGTTCCTCTCTATATGTATATATATCCGGGTATTAAAAGAAAAAGAAAATTAGCTTTTTAAGACTCTACCTCTTTTCTATTACTCATCCTTTAATCTTGCCATGATGTTTTCCAAAAAATGACGTTGTTCCCCAATTAAATGAAGATGATGCCATGCTCTTCCGTTATTGGTGCTCTAACGGCCCCCACAACCTCTTTGTACTTGTCCCCAACATGAATTGTGATGTTTTTTTTAATTATGAGTTTGATTATCCTACTACTGGTCTATCGAGCAAATCTAAAAGAGGTGGGGGAAGCTGAATAAGTTTGACTACCTTTTTGAACTTTTATTTAGTTAAAAGAATTAGCAACTTCCGTAAGTGATAATTGATCTAAATTATATGAATATATAAATATATTAAGATATCCAACAAATTTATAAAACTTACTACCCCTACCCCAACCTTCCAACTTGAGTCCACCCCCCTCTCTCCAAGCCCCGAGTCCACATTTCAATCATTTTACAAAATCTATGTCATATTTTAATCCAACACCATCCCTAAGTGGTTAAAATCGACCATCCTCAAGTTTTGCACTCCTTGTCCCATCAAACACCGGCACATCACCTTCGTCATATCCTTTTACTTGTTTTTCCCCCTCAGTTTCTTAATCTGTTCGACCGCTTTCACAATCATGTGCCTATTGAAAAATTTGTTGGTACATTATCTTCTTGATCTGGTCCTTATTTGGCATCATTTTAAACTTATAATTCACCCTCTATGCCGATGGGAGACCAAGTTAGGTCTCGCATCGGGTGTCATATGGGTTGTAGATGATGGCACACGCCTCAATGTCACAAAAGGCTTAGAGATCACCCACCTTTTTAAACAAGCCCTTTTTGTTCTTATTGAATTATGCCTTTCTTGAGCATCGTTTTCAATAAAGGCTAGTTTGACCTTTTTTTTGGCCATGGAATTCGACTAAAGTAGTAAAGAATGGGAGTTTATGGTTAGTATGTGAATATGTGATTTTGTGGTCTTATTTTCCAAATGGGCAATGCTATTTATATTATCATCATGCCTAACAAGTAAATGCTTGATCCGATATTTCAGACCTGTACATAATTCTTAAAAACTATGGAAGGAATTCATTAGTTTTGAATACCTCTGATCAATCATTTACTTATGAGACGTGACGATATTATAAATAACAATGACCATTTGAATAATAGGACCAGAAAAGAAAATATTCACTTACTAACGAAATAGTATCATTCTTTACTTTTTTGTGTAAATGCATGGATAGAAAGAAGGTAAAACTTGTCTTTATTAAAAATGATTCCCCAAGAAAGGCATCATTCAATAAGATAAATAAGGGCTTGTTGAAAAAGGCGAGGGAGCTCTCGACATTGTGTGGCATAGAGGCATATGCGATCATATACAGCCCGTATGGCACCCAACCTGAGGTCTGGCCTAGTATCCTAGCAGCATAGAGGGTACTGTTTTTTAGTTCAGAATGATGCCACATATGGAGTAGAGCCAGAAAATTATGGACCAAGGAAATTTCACCAGTCAAAGGATTGTGAAACGGTCGAACGGATGAAGAAAGTGGGAAAAAACTAGAAAAATGAGATGATGGGAGTGGTGTACCACTGTTTGATGAGACAAGGAGTATAAAAATTGAGCATATTAAATTTGAACCACCTAGTGACGTCGTTGGATCAAAACATGACGGAGAAGGTAATAGGATTGAGATGTTGGCTATGGGGGAGGGGTTAAGCAGTATGGTTGGGATACATAGTAGTAAGGAAGTGGCAAATGTGGAAGAACTAAATCTTAATGTTGATTTTGATTTGGAATCTTTGCAAAGCCACAATAGTTTAGTGAGTTGATGAATAATCAAACTAAGTATATGGAGTTGGTTAATGGGTTTGATATGTTAGTAAATGAGGAGTGCTCAAGCAGGATGGTTGGGGTAGTGAGTAGTAAGTAAGTGACACCTATTGTGAAACCAAATCCAATTGCTCAACCCTCGTTGTTCTAATCTTCATGAAAATGATTATATGAATATAAGAACAACGAGGGTTGGTTTGATGCTTTTGTGGCTAAGGAGACATGAAGAATAATTTTAGTTATTGTCTTTATTACGCATGATTTTTCATGTTTGATCCTTTAGATATGAAGTTTTTTTAGATCTTTTATGCATTTAGTGTCGATTATATCCGATGCGAGCATCTAGATCGAGTTATCAAAGAACGATGATCTAATTGTCGATAGCTGGGAAGTTCAAAACAAACATTTGAATCATCTTATTGAGCTAATAGATTCTTTTGTCAATAACTGAACAAGTTAGTGGGAATCTCATATAAACTGTTAACTGCTGATTAAGTACTTTTGAATGTGAACGATTATCTGACCGGGTGTGTTGTTTATCTTTTATTTTCTAGTTGTCTGTTATCTTAACTATACTTGTTCAAGTGTGTGTGTGTATATATATATATATATATATATATATATTTATGTAGATATATAATTATATATATCTTAAAGGCCTAAATATAAATAGTAAGGGATAGAATATACTTGACACGAGATTTATACACGTTCATCTCAACGTGAGACTACGTCCTATCCGCAATTCCAAACGCAGATCTTGAGATTTTTTATATTTAACATGATCACTGATCCTTTAGGAATAATGACGTAGCTAGCCTATACAAACGCTTCTCCTTGAGGGGTAAAACAACCCACAAACGTCATCTTTTTTAATTATAGAGTTACCCATGAACAAGTCTCAAACAAGTTATATAATTAATGTTCGTTGCATATTTGTTTTGTTTATAAATTAAGATTGAAAAGTTAGTCAAACAAATTAACACCCCTCCTCTAGGTTTGCTTAGCAAAGAAATAATTGCAGAGATGAACTCACAATTAAAGAGGAGCACATTCCATTAAGAAAGAGGCAGCGGGAGCCATTAAGAAGTTATGAAGATGAAGAGGAAAAGTAAAAAGATAAATCATTTTTTAAATACCAATCTCGCCCAAAATCAAACTAATTAGGAGAGAGCTTGCTATCCAAAAAATTATTTATCTTTCTAATATTCATCTTTATCTTAATGCCTTGTTAAGAGCATCAATAACTGGCGTTGAACCATTGGGGCGGATAACCACGATGATAGAGACGGAGAGATTAACGGCCGATGAAGAGGGTTATGATAGGATCCACACGAGGAGAAAAATAGAGGGAGGATGGAAAGGGATCAATGCGGGGAAGAGAGGTCTTTATAATCTCTCTCTCCCTCTCTCTCTCTATTTAAGCTTGACTAAGCTTGACTACCTTTTTGAACTTTTATTTAGTTAAAAGAATTAGCAACTTTCGTATGTTATAATTGATCTAAATTATATGAATATATAAAAATATTAAGATATGCAACAAATTTATAAAACTTACTACTTCCTACCCCAACCTTCCAACTTAAGTCCCCCCCCCCCCCAAAAGCCATGAGTCCACATCTCAATTAATTAATAAAATCTCTATCATGTTTTATTCCAACACCATCTCTAATTGGTTCAAATCGACCATTCTCAAGTTTTACACTCGTCCCATCAAACACCGGCACATCACCTTCATCATATCCTTTTACTTGTTTCTTCCCCCTCAGTTTCTTCATCTATTCGAACGCTTTCACAATCCTGTGCTTGTTGAAAATCTGTTGGTCCATCATCTTCTTGATATGTTCCTTATTTGGCATGATTTTGAACGTAGAATTCACTCTCTATGCCGATGGGAGACTAAGCTAGGCCTCGCATCGGGTGTCATATGGGTCGTAGATGATGGCACACGTCTGAATGTCATAAAAGGCCAAGAGATCACCCGCCTTTTTAAACAAGCCCTTATTGTTCTTAATGAATTATGCCTTTCTTGGGCATTGTTTTCAATAAAGGCTAGTTTGACCTTCTTTCTGGCCATGGAATTCAACTAAAGTCGTAAAGAATGGGAGTTTATGGTTAGTATGTGAATATGTGATTTTTTGGTCTTATTGTCCAAATGGGCAATGCTATTTATATTATCATCATACCTAACAAGTAAATGCTTGATCCGATATTTCAGACCTCTACATAATTTTTAAAAAATATGGAAGGAATTCATTAGTTTTGAATACTTCCGATTTAGCATTTACTTATGAAGCATGACGATAGTATAAATAACAATGCACATACGAATAATAAGACCAGAAAAGAAAATATTCACATACTAACGAAATAGTATCATTCTTTACTTCTTTGTCTAAATGCATGGCTAGAAAGAAGGTAAAACCTGCCTTTATTGATAATGATTCCCCAAGAAAGGCATCATTCAATAAGATAAATAAGGGCTTGCTAAAAAAAGTGGGAGAGCTCTCGACATTGTGTGGCATAGATGCATATGCGATCATATACAGCCCGTATGACACCCAACCCGAGGTCTGGCCTAGTATCCTAGCAGCAAAGATGGTACTGATTTCTAAGCTCAGAATGATGCCAAATATGGGGTAGAGCCAGAAAATGATGGACCAAGGAAATTTTACCAGTCAAAGTATTGTGAAACGGTCGAACGGATGAAGAAAGTGGGAAAAAACTATGAAAATGAGATGACGGGGGTGGTGTACCACTGTTTGATGGGACAAGGAGTGTAAAACTTGAGCATATTAAATTTGAACTACCTATTGATGGCGTTGGATCAAAACATGACAGAGATTGGTAATAGGATTGAGATGTTGGCTATGGGGGAGGGGTTAAGCAGTATGGTTGGGATACAGAGTAGTTAGGAAGTGGCAAATGTGATGAAATAATTGCAGAGATGAACTCACAATTAAAGAGGAGCACATTCCATTAAGAAAAGGGCAGCGAGAGCCATTAAGAAGTTATGAGGGTGAAGAGGAAAAGTAAAAAGATAAATCATTTTCTAAATACCAAGCTCTCCCAAAATCAAACTAATTTGGAGAGAGCTTGCTATCCAAAAAAATGATTTATCTTTCTAATATTCATCTTCATCTTAATGCCTTCTTAAGAGCATCAATAACGGGTGTTGATCCATTGGGGTGGATAACCGCGATGACAGTGAGGGAGAGATTACCGGGCGGTGAAGAGGGTTATGATAGGATCCACACGAGGAGAAAAATAGAGGGAGAATGGGAAGGGATCTGTGCGGGGAAGATGGGTCTTTATAATCTCTCTCTCCCTCTTTTTCTATCTATATATATGTCTTTGCGCTCTCTATATGTATATATATCCGGCTATTAAAAGAAAAAGAAAATTAGTTTTTGAAGATTCTACCTCTCTTCTATTCCTCCTCCTTTAATCTTTCCATGTCGTTTCCCAAAAAAATGGTGTCGTACCCCAAAAAAATGAAGATGATGCCATGCTCTTCCGTTATTGATGCTCTAATGGCCACCATGATCTCTTTGTACAGGTCCCCGACATGCAATGTGATGCTATTTAATTGTCAGTTTGATTATCCTACTAATGGTCTGTCGAAGAAATATAGAAAAGGGGGGGGGGCTGAATAAGTTTGACTACCTTTTTGAACTTTCATTTAGTTAAAAGAATAAGCGACTTTCTTAAGTTATAATTGTTCTAAATTATATAAATATAAATTTTTTTTAAGAAATACAACAAATTTATAAAACTTACTACTTTTTAAAAAACCCTCCAACGTGCGTTCACCCCCCTACTTTTCAGTCTTTCCTTATAAAACTTTACTCTTTACACTCAAGTAATTAGTATATATACATACACACACCTATTCAACCCACTATTTCTTAATTTTTCTTAGGAAAACGGAAAACAAGTGGTATCTGAGTAAAAGCTTGGTAATATTATAAATCTAATAGTTTAGAACTAAACATCCACATGGCAAACCCCGTTAAACTCACAGGTGGAGAATTCTTTGCCCAATAAAAAATAATGTGTAGAATACAGATCTGTACAAATAATTGTGATGAATGAAAAATTATAGTACGTGAAAAAGAGTCAATAACAATTATTGAAGATATAACTTGGAATAAACGAAAAAGTGTTTTTTCTTAACTGCAAAACTATAAACTCATCCTAGAGAGTCTTAGGAATAAGCGTCTTTAACTGAATCTCCAAGTGAAGTTTAGGAAAAAATAATCCACATCTACGACACAGACAAACTAATCGACGTGATCATATCAAAAAATCACAAGCCTTTGAACAACTTAAAAAACTAAATGACCACAAATGAAGTTTAGGAAAAAATAATCCACATCTACGACACAGTCTTAGGAAAACCACAAATGAAGTTTAGGAAAAAATAATCCACATCTACGACACAGACAAACTAATCGACGTGATCATATCTAAAAATCACAAGCCTTTGAACAACTTAAAAAACTAAATGACCATTACTAAAATTGGAAATATATGAGAAACGATCTTACAAGAAAATATCCATACACAATTTAGCCCTTGGTCAGTAGATGTGGCTGTATACATTCTCTTGCATGGGCTTCTACATCATTGTATATTTCTAGGCACAATTTTATTTGGTGTGTACAATAAGTGCTTTTAATACTCCTGATTAAAAAACAAAGTGCATTAAAATGAATTGTTAAGAATCCATTTTTTTTCTTACTTTTTTAGGATGTCCTTTTAAGATTGAATACATGAATTCTAACCATAGAAATGAATGACGAGATATTATGGTCGACTTAATACAAATTGAGATTTAAGTTTCTTCCTTTTCGGTATATTTTTGTTATAGAATCGAGTGCAATAAATTATCGTTATCTTAAAAATCAATTTTAGTATCAAAATAAATCTTAGTCATTAAAATCAACTGCTTTTAATGTTTTATAAGAGTTATCCGCAATGAACACTCTTCATTCGGAACAAAAATACCCGCATGCGTCATGCTTCTTAGCTGACAGAGTTACACAGAACCACCTCTAACAGTATGGATTTGGGCAAGTAAGAACGATATTATTGGGTTGGTGTGTTTATTGTTCAAAGTGGAATATATATATATATAGGGGCCGGTTGTCTTTTTTTTATATCATTCATTAATGTTTTATTTTACAATTTTGTAGGATTTTTGGTGTTACTTTTAGCTTTTTTCGGCCCTTTGCTATTTTATTTAAAATTAATGGGACCTAAAAGTAATTGCATCCAAAATAGTTAAATGGCTGGTGTTAAAAGAAACAAAGCCAACATTGTCACACGGAGAACAAAAGTGATACGCTTAACCTCGGCCACGTTTCACTTTCTTGTTGAGCGAAAACAAAATAGACTAAACCTGATTATTTTGCAGCATGAGACCAAAGCTTAATTAAAATTTCAAATTGATACCATCCACATATAAACCCTTAAAATAATACGATGGGTTGGCCTAGTATGTTATGATTATTTTAAAATAGGGGGTAATTAAAAAATCTTGACCTCAAGGTTTGGTTTTTCGTCTTAGCAAAACATTAACAACATTGTTCTGAGATCCCATAAATAGCTAACTAGTTCATTCCCCGCAACATATGCAAGTTTACTGTAGCACTTCGTAGTAAACAATTTCGTAAATCTCAACAAACTCACCGGGTTCAGTATAAGCACTCAATGATATTAATCCTTGCATTAAATTACCAATTGAAATTGTTCTTCAAACGACTCGTTAGTTGTAGAACTATACCTGTTAGTGTTACTGTTTTGGTTTGTGATTAAAATTGTTCTTCAAATGACTCGATAGATATATTTTAAATACAATATATGTTATTTTAAAATAGTCCGAGTTATTTTAAAAACAGTGTAAATCATTTAAAAACAGTACAAGTCATTTAGATAGCCATTTCAAAAATAGTTGAAGTCATTTAAAAACAGTCTGAGCCATTTTAAAACAGTCTATGCTCGTTTATGGTCAATTAAAAGCAGTCTAATTCATTTTAAAAATAGTCTATATAGTGATTCGAAAATAGCATGTAGTCTCACTTTTATGTTTTTTTGTTCATTAGAAAGAATCAGATATTTGTATTCAAACATTTTTTAGTAAATAATTTAATTGGGAGACTGAATGTTAAACATTCAAAACCAGTGGACCAGTTCTGTAATTTCTAAAATTATAAATCAATCCCTCATCATCACACTCATAACCCAAGAAAGAGAAAGAGAGAGGGACAGACAGATCCGAAATCCTCTGCCGCTCCCATAGCGCCGCCAATCCCCACTCAGCGGCCGTCACGCCGCCAACCACCACATGTAACGAGAGAGAAGACAGTCGATATATCTATATATAGACGGGAATGATCAACCCACACTTATAAAAACGCCTACAAAAATACCAAGTCTAAATTAACTATTTTTAAAATACTTAAACTAGATAATTTTGTACATTTGGTATAAACGATGAATAATGTGGGGTTTGTATTCTTTCTAAAACAAATATTTAAAAAATCAGGATTCACGATAAATTAGAGCAGTGAGTGACTCTAAATTAGGGTTTGGATGAAATTTGTCACCGGAAGTTTTTGTGTGAGTAATAACATATTATTGTATGTTGTTACCATATGTGAGTTGACTTAATTTACTCAATGTTAGTCATTAGTTTGGCATATATTAAGATTTGAAACTTGGTGTTGTTTTAAGTATTGTTTTAAGTGTGGATTAATCTTTCTCCAATATAGACACTAGTAATCGTAGCCCACGCGTTGCGGATGCGATATGTATATACATAAGATCCCGTACAAATGAATTAAAAAATTTCAAAAAAAATGAAAAAATGATGGAGTGAATATTGTAAATTAATAATCGTATATAAGGAGTAATATGATATTTTATTGTTATATAGGTATAGTTTGAGAGATGAATTGATATGTGAGAATGAGCATATTTATTTATGTATTTGAATTGCCTTATGCTGTATGAGTAATTAGTAAATTAGAATAGAGACATTTTTGAAAAAAATTGACAAATTTTGGCAGATTCATTTCTTTTGGGTTGACTTATATTATAATAGTATGATATGATATCTCTCTCTCTATATATATATATATATAAGTATATATAGAGAGATATATATAGATATAGGCATAAATGGATAGATGGATGGATACAATCAATGCCCGACAGAGGTAGAGAGAGTGGATTACGAGGGGCGTAGCCGTGACGGCAGTCACCGTCATCGCCAGAGACGACGTTGGCTGTGGTGATGGTGTCTCACTGGGGAAGATGGGTTGTTTTAGATAGACAAACAAATGGGAGAAATAGAATTTAGAAAACTTATATATAGATTAAAATTGGACCACAACTTAAATAATTTGATCTAAATTAGACCGATTCTTAAATAATTTTGTGTTTTTTTGGGACGAAGCCCTAATTTTTCCTATTTTTAACACCAGCATTATTTTTCACATGGTTCTTTCAAAGATTGATATTTGTTATGACCTGATGTTTTTATTTTTATTATCCTTGGGATCCAGATGTACATTTTTCATGTTTTTCTCTTTAAGTTGACCTGATGCTTCCGGTAATAATCCGCTAACGTGGTTTCTTCTTCTTCTTCCTAGGCTTGTAATCTCTCTTTTCTCTCTTGTTTTAGGTTTTATGTTTTAAAAAGTGGCTTAAAAGAGGTTTAGAAAACTGTTTTGAGAAACTTTGGGGAAGCGAACTATTTGGTCCCCAAAATTCTAAAAGTTAATTGTTAATCAAAAATATTAATTTACCTCAAAAATAACCAATCTTTAGAAACAAAACTATTGGGTCCTTTTTATTTATAAAATTAGTAACAGGTTTTAAAAATAAACTTTTTCGGAAGAGTTTCGGTTTTTGGCTAAAAATTAGTCGAGTGACCAGTTTTTTGGTAAAATTTGTATAAAACGTTTTTGGATAAATTAAATCAAAAATAAAACTATTTATAAAAATACGAAATGTTACATCTGCATTATTGTACATTTCAGGACACAATTTGTCTCGGTATTTACAATAAGTTCTTTTAATACTCATGATTAAGAAACGAAGTGCACTAAAATGAATTGTTAAGGATCCATTTTTTTCTTACCTTTTTAGGATGTGCTTGATTGAATACATGCAATCTTGCCATAGAAATGAATATTCAGATATTATCGTAAACTTAATACAAATTGAGATTTAAGTTTCTTTCTTTTCCGTAAATTTTTGTTATAAATTCAATTGCATTAAAATTATCTTTATTAGTAAAATAAATTTTTTTCATTAAAATGAATTTCTTGCAAAAACCAATTGCTTTTAATTTTTTATAAGAGCTAGCCACAACGAACACTCTTCGTTCGGAACAGAGTTACCCACTGACGTCGGGTTCCTTAACCTGAGGAGTTACCTAGCACCACCTCTAACAAAGAGGTATACAAGATAACGAGTCAATGTACTTGTTGTACACAAGTCGTATAACCAAAAAATTCAGTATCAACCTTGTTCAAGACTTACTATCTGTTGGTGCTTTGTATGCCTTTCAAGACTTACAATCGATATCCTAGTTGTTGTTATGCATTTAGGTTGTAACTATAGTTGTAACCACAGTTGCAATCTAAGTATACTAATAAACTGAACAAAGTATTAAACGTAGTTGAAAGTAATTCACACACACGTTTAACAACGGAGTTCACCCAATCCCTGCCCTACGTCTCCGGGGCACTCACTCAGATTAGTGATATTATAAAAGCCTACAATAAAGAATTTAAATATTTTGAAAAATCTCCCAGACTCTATCTAGATTTTTTTGACTATCTGTATATTGCTTCTACTATATAACGACCACTCAAATATCAATTATATTCCACCATTGTTTTTTTGTTTAAGTTTCTTATGTGTGTCTCTCGTGTATCTCTCAAAGTTATATTTTTTTATAGTTTACAATACAAACATTTTACAAGCAAATCTATCAAATATTTATAATGGCAAAAATACAATCTTCTAAAATATTCATAAATACTTATTCTTCTATCTTTATTTTTCAAGATCTTCTTAATTGAATGTTTGTAGATTTGATTGATCTCAAACTGACTTGTATGCACGAAATTCTTTCTGCAATAATGAGCTCAATCTTTTTGTAGTTAACACGAAATAACTTGTTTGAATATAGGAGCTATTGTTTCCTTTAAAAGAAAACTATAAAATAATATTTATTGAAGATCAAATATATTTTGTATAAGATCAAATAACTCCATATATATTTTCATTATATTTGAATCATAAAATATCTAATCAATATAGATTGAAAACGTGATATATATTTGCATAAGAATA
This sequence comes from Primula vulgaris, assembly GCA_963920805.1. Taxonomy (NCBI): domain Eukaryota; kingdom Viridiplantae; phylum Streptophyta; class Magnoliopsida; order Ericales; family Primulaceae; genus Primula; species Primula vulgaris. The sequence goes on from OY987216.1 coordinate 25,241,470, forward strand.
GGAGATTTAACTATCATAATATAAAAAACAAAATAATATCTTTTATATACTATGTCTTATAAAACTAACTCGTTAAATCTTTAAAGAACATTACATTTTTTATCACTTAAATATTCTCAATACATATAAACTAATTTCCTGTAGATTTATGAGAATATTTTCTGCATAACTTAATAAAAATAAATAACTTAAAGAAAAAATAATGGAGTAAGACATAATCCTGCGTATCAGAAGCTTATAACTACGTACGGTTGCAAGTGGTGGTTGCAACTTCACCTGTAAACATAAAACTGTCTTAATAATTATCATTTAACTTAAATTAGTTTTCTCAAACCAATTGACAAGAAATGTTTTACTAGATCATAAATATGGTGCTAACAATTTTTTCAAAGGGAGTATAGAAATTGGTATCTGCTGGTGCTACAATCACCGTAAGTTGTAATGAATTGGGATCCGGAAAAATCTATCATTCTGTCAAAATTTCAACATTTAGCGACTATTAGTATTTTAAATTAATGTATGGGATCAAATAAAATTTGAAATTCCGCTTAAAAACTGAATTGATTTTGTTCTCTACCTTAATTTGTTTCGGTCTCCAATAGGAGCAGGCTTGGTAAAGTTTCCAACTTTTACCAAACAAACAAGAAAACTCCAACTTAAACTGGTCAGCCATGTTTGCCATTCAACCTTCAAGCAGAAAACAGAGCTTAGATGATACAACTAAACAAGCATCATCAAAGTAAATGGTACGGTTTTATTACAAAAAATATATGATCAGAAGCGGATGATTAGTTGTTACCGTCCTCTGAGACCATCTCATCATAAAAAAAACATCAGGGTTAATAATTGCTCAATTTAACCCTTTCACTTTAAAAGTTTCACATTAACAATCTCATTCATCTCATCAAATAAACCGTGGGTCTTATTTGAAACAGTATTTACATAAGAAAACTTACGAGTTCATATGGTTTCTTTTCTTTTTCTTTTATAATGGTGTATTAATTAATGCTCTGTAACATCCCGTATTTTTATAAATGGTTTTAATTATGTTTTAATTCATCCAAAAACGTTTTATTCAAATTTTACCAAAAACTGGTCACTCGACTAATTTTTAGCCAAAAACCGAAACTCTTCCGAAAAACTTTATTTTAAAAACCTGTTAGTAATTTTACTAATAAAAAGGACCCAATAGATTTGTTTCTAAATATTTGTTATTTTTGAGTAGTAAAACAATATTTTTGGATTAAGAGTTAGCTTTTAGAACTTTGGGGACCAAATAGTTCGCTTTCACAAACTATCTAAAAACAGTTTTTTCTAAACCAAAAATCAGCCCACTTCTTTCAAAAACAAACCTAAAACCAGCCAAACACAAGAGAGAAAAAGAGAGAAAAGAGAGAAAAAGAAGAAGAAGGAGAAGAAGAAGAGGAAACCACCGTTAGCGGGTTCTTATCGGAAGCATCTCCTCTACACGTTAAGGTAACGGGGGTTATCCATTGCGACTAGACGAGGGTGTATGTTAGGATTTGGTTTTGCGTTTATTAGAAATTGGGGGTTTATGCCTTTTTATCTTAATTAGATTTATAAATTGTTAATTTAGAATAGAACTACACTATAGAAATTGCTTAACGAACAGTTAATGTTATGACCTATACATACTTGGTCATATATAATATGAACCGAACGCAAGGGTGAATATTACTTGTAATTTTTGGTGAAATAGACAACCTGTTAATGGTTGGTATTGCTGCTTTCTATTTTTATTTTTTTATAATTATTTGAATGGGAGAAATTGATGAGTTAATTATATTAATTTCGGATTAATGAGACTATGGATGGGTTTGCATGTTTTATGCGTTGATTATTGTGATTATATAATTATTGATGAAATTGGATAAATTTATGTTGAATATAGATGGTTTGTAGTTTATGCATACAAGGTGTTTGTTAAAATGCCTGAATGGGTTTTTATGTTGTTGAAGTGATTGGCTAGTTGTGAATCTAGCATCTATGATTATGGTTTATGTTGTATTACGTTAAGTGACGTATGAGTTTATGTTAGTTGAATAGTATAATATTATTGTCCGAGGCCTTAATATTTATACGTATGAGATGGTGTTATTTGAATGATTTTTTATTATTGGCCGAGGCCTTGTGATTTAGCTGTAGTGGCAATGGTCTCTGTCTCTCCCTAATTCCGGGGACAGAAGACAGCCGAGGGGATAGGGAATGACTCGTCTTACGGACCGGGGCGAGTGGCGTTAGAGGTCCCAATGTGCACTATATTTACTTTTATGTTAGCAATGGTCTATGTCTCTCCCTAATTCCGGGGGCATAAGACGGCCGAAGGGATAGGGAATGACTCGTCTTACGGACTGGGACGAGTGGCGTGAGAGATCCAAGTGCGCACTATAAATCTACTTTTATGTTGCAATGGTCTCTGTCTCTCCCTAATTCCGGAGACAGAAGACGGCCGATGGGATAGGGAATGACCTACCTTACGGACTGGGGTAGGTGGCGTGAGAGGTCCATGTATGCTGTTGATTTGTATTTAATTTATCGTAGTTGTAGAATGTCATTATATTTCTTTTTATACGTCGGTTATCATAGTCGTAGGATTAGTGAGCTCTTGCATTTATGGGATGGAGTGACGGTATTTGTGGTGCCGTCCCGTCTCGTTATGTGCGTGGGACTCACCCTTACAATTTTGTATTTCAGGTACAACTTAGGTTGAAGCATATGGTTAAGAGCTTTAGCAAGGCATCACATGGGTTCGGGCTTTTGCTTTCTTTTTACTTAGTTTGTTTTTGAGGTTGTAGCCTACGGTTAAATTCATTCATTCATTATTTTTAGCTTTTATAAATCCTGTCTTGTAGCCGCGTTTGGCAAACAGTTTATTTTATTCATTTAATTGTTCTATTAGCTTGCAAGTGTTTTCTTTTAAAAATTTTAATTTTGTACCAACAGGTTCTATTTTCTTTTGTTTTAAAAAGTTCACGCCTCGACGTCCGTGTTTTACGGATTTTGGGGCGTGACATGCTCAAAGCCAAAAAACACAAAAAAAAAATGAAAACTCAAAGGTAAACAAGAAAGTTTCAAAACAATTATCATTATTTTGAGAAAGTGTCTCCAACAGTATTTTTTTTTTACATATGTCGGATAGTCTTGATTTTCCATTATCACGGTGAATAAATTCATTGATCAGGCAAAAATAAGGTAAACCAGAAAGTTACAAATAATGTTATAATAATTTCTGGGGAGTCATCTTAATGAAACAACCTTAAAACAAAAAATTAATAATAATCAAACGTTTGTGTAACTAAGTCATGAGAGAATAAACGTTACGGTCTCTCTGAGATCTTCTCCATGCAAGTCGTGTAGAATATCAAGAAAACGATCCAAAAAAAGAGCATCATATTCCACCAACTTATCATCTTCCGACACTTTTCCAGGCACTAACAGCCTCAGTTGCTCATCGATCGAAGCCAACTTCTCCATGTTACGACTCCTCAGGCCCATTATGTATCTCTATTTTCCATGAAAAAAATAAACAAACAACCAGCTTATATTGTGAGTTGTTATTTCAAGTGGAAGTTAATCATAGGTGACTAGTATAAGGTATGGAATGATTCTGAGCTTCAGTAAAACTTACTACCCCTACCCCAACCTTCCAACTTGAGTCCACCCCCCTCTCTCTAAGCCCCGAGTCCACATTTCAATCATTTTACAAAATCTATGTCATATTTTAATCCAACACCATCCCTAAGTGGTTAAAATCGACCATCCTCAAGTTTTGCACTCCTTGTCCCATCAAACACCGGCACATCACCTTCGTCATATCCTTTTACTTGTTTTTCCCCCTCAGTTTCTTAATCTGTTCGACCGCTTTCACAATCATGTGCCTATTGAAAAATTTGTTGGTCCATTATCTTCTTGATCTGCTCTTTATTTGGCATCATTTTGAACTTATAATTCACCCTCTATGCCGATGGAGACCAAGTTAGGTCTCGCATCGGGTGTCATATGGGTTGTAGATGATGGCACACGCCTCAATGTCACAAAAGGCTTAGAGATCACCCACCTTTTTAAACAAGCCCTTTTTGTTCTTATTGAATTATGCCTTTCTTGAGCATCGTTTTCAATAAAGCCTAGTTTGACCTTCTTTCTGGCCATGAAATTCAACTAAAGTTGTAAAGAATGGGAGTTTATGGTTAGTATGTGAATATGTGATTTTTTGGTCTTATTGTCCAAATGGGCAATGCTATTTATATTATCATCATGCCTAACAAGTAAATGCTTGATCCGATATTTCAGACCTGTACATAATTCTTAAAAACTATGGAAGGAATTCATTAGTTTTGAATATCTCTGATCGATCATTTACTTATGAGACGTGACGATATTATAAATAACAATGACCATTTGAATAATAAGACCAGAAACGAAAATATTCACTTACTAACGAAATAGTATCATTCTTTACTTTTTTGTCTAAATGCATGGCTAGAAAGAAGGTAAAACTTGTCTTTATTAAAAATGATTCCCCAAGAAAGGCATCATTCAATAAGATAAATAAGGGCTTGTTGAAAAAGGCGGGGGAGCTCTCGACATTGTGTGGCATAGAGGCATATGCGATCATATACAGCCCGTATGGCACCCAACCTGAGGTCTGGCCTAGTATCCTAGAAGCATAGAGGGTACTGTTTTTTAGTTCAGAATGATGCCATATATGGAGTAGAGCCAGAAAATTATGGACCAAGGAAATTTCACCAGTCAAAGGATTGTGAAACGGTCGAACGGATGAAGAAAGTGGGAAAAAACTAGAAAAATGAGATGATGGGAGTGGTGTACCACTGTTTGATGAGACAAGGAGAATAAAAATTGAGCATATTAAATTTGAACCACCTAGTGACGGCGTTGGATCAAAACATGACGGAGAAGGTAATAGGATTGAGATGTTGGCTATGGGGGAGGGGTTAAGCAGTATGGTTAGGATACATAGTAGTAAGGAAGTGGCAAATGTGGAAGAACTAAATCTTAATGTTGATTTTGATTTCGAATCTTTGCAAAGTCACAATAGTTTAGTGAGTTGATGAATAATCAAACTAAGCATATGGAGTTGGTTAATGGGTTTGATATGTCAGCAAATGAGGAGTGCTCAAGCAGGATGGTTGGGGTAGTGAGTAGTAAGTAAGTGACACCTATTGTGAAACCAAATCCAATTGCTCAACCCTCGTTGTTCTAATCTTCATGAAAATGATTATATGAATATAAGTACAACGAGGGTTGGTTTGATGCTTTTGTGGCTTAGGAGACATGAAGAATAATTTTAGTTATTGTCTTTATTACGCATGATTTTTCATGTTTGATCCTTTAGATATGAAGTGTTTTTAGATCTTTTATACATTTAGTGTCGATTATATCCGATGCGAGCATCTAGATCGAGTTATCAAAGAACGAAGATCTAATTGTCAATAGATGGGAAGTTCAAAACAAACATTTGAATCATCTTATTGAGCCAATAGATTCTTTTGTCAATAACTGAACAAGTTAGTAGGAATCTCATATAAACTGTTAACTGCTGATTAAGTACTTTTGAATGTGAACGATTATCTGACCGGGTGTGTTGTTTATCTTTTATTTTCTAGTTGTCTGTCATCTTAACAATACTCGTTCAAGTGTGTGTGTGTGTATATATATATATATATATATATTTATGTAGATATATAATCATATATATCTTAAAGACCTAAATATAAATAGTAAGAGATAAAATATACTTGACACGAGATTTATACACGTTCGTCTCAACAAGAGACTACATCCTATCCGCAATTCCAAACGCAGATATTGAGATTTTTTATATTTAACATGATCACTGATCCTTTAGGAATAATGACGTAGCTAGCCTATACAAACGCTTCTCCTTGAGGGGTAAAACAACCCACAAACGTCATCTTTTTTAATTGTAGAGTTACCCACGAACAAGTCTCAAACAAGTTATATAATTAATGGTCGTTGCATATTTGTTTTGTTTATAAATTAAGATTGAAAAGTTAGACAAACAAATTAACACCCCTCCTCTAGGTTTGCTTAGCAAAGAAATAATTGCAGAGATGAACTCACAATTAAAGAGGAGCACATTCCATTAAGAAAGAGGCAGCGGGAGCCATTAAGAAGTTATGAAGATGAAGAGGAAAAGTAAAAAGATAAATCATTTTTTAAATACCAAGCTCGCCCAAAATCAAACTAATTAGGAGAGAGCTTGCTATCCAAAAAATTATTTATCTTTCTAATATTCATCTTTATCTTAATGCCTTGTTAAGAGCATCAATAACGGGCATTGAACCATTGGGGCGGATAACCACGATGATAGAGACGGAGAGATTAACGGCCGATGAAGAGGGTTATGATAGGATCCACACGAGGAGAAAAACAGAGGGAGGATGGAAAGGGATCAATGCGGGGAAGAGAGGTCTTTATAATCTCTCTCTCTATTTATATATCTATCTATGTCCCTCTCTATATGTATATATATCCGGCTATTAAAATTAAAAGAAAAGTAGTTTTTAAAGATTCTACCTCTTTTCTATTCCTCCTCCTTTAATCTTGCCATGTCGTTCCCCAAAAAAATGGTGTTGTTCCCCTATTAAATGAAGATGATGCCATGCTCTTCCGTTATTGCTGCTCTAATCGCCGCCACAATCTCTTTGTATAGGTCCCCAACATGCAATGTGATGCTATTTAATTGTCAGTTTGATTATCCTACTATTGGTCGGTCGAACAAATCTAGAAGGGGTGGGGGGAGCTGAATAAGTTTGACTACCTTTTTGAACTTTTATTTAGTTAAAAGAATTAGCAACTTTCGTATGTTATAATTAATCTAAATTATATGAATATATAAACATATTAAGATATGCAACAAATTTATAAAACTTACTACTTCCTACCCCAACCTTCCAACTGAAGTCCCCCCCCCCCCCCCCCCCCTAAAAGCCATGAGTCCACATCTCAATTAATTAATAAAATCTCTGTCATGTTTTATTCCAACACCATCTCTAATTGGTTCAAATCGACCATTCTCAAGTTTTACACTCGTCCCATCAAACACCGGCACATCACCTTCGTCATATCCTTTTACTTGTTTCTTCCCCCTCAGTTTCTTCATCTATTCGATCGCTTTCACAATCCTGTGCTTGTTGAAAATTTGTTGGTCCATCATCTTCTTGATATGTTCCTTATTTGGCATGATTTGGAACATAGAATTCACTCTCTATGCCGATGAGAGACTAAGGTAGGCCTCGCATCGGGTGTCATATGGGTCGTAGATGATGGCACACGTCTGAATGTCATAAAAGGCCAAGAGATCACCCGCCTTTTTAAACAAGCCCTTATTGTTCTTAATGAATTATGCCTTTCTTGGGCATTGTTTTCAATAAAGGCTAGTTTGACCTTCTTTCTGGCCATGGAATTCAACTAAAGTTGTAAAGAATGGGAGTTTATGGTTAGTATGTGAATATGTGATTTTTTGGTCTTATTGTCCAAATGGGCAATGCTATTTATATTATCATCATGCCTAACAAGTAAATGCTTGATCCGATATTCCAGACCTCTACATAATTTTTTAAAAATATGGAAGGAATTCATTAGTTTTGAATACTTCCGATTTAGCATTTACTTATGAAGCATGACGATAGTATAAATAGCAATGCACATACGAATAATAAGACCAGAAAAGAAAATATTCACATACTAACGAAATAGTATCATTCTTTACTTCTTTGTCTAAATGCATGGCTAGAAAGAAGGTAAAACTTGCCTTTATTGATAATGATTCCCCAAGAAAGGCATCATTCAATAAGATAAATAAGGTCTTGCTAAAAAAAATGGGGGAGCTCTCGACATTGTGTGGCATAGACGCATATGCGATCATATACAACCCGTATGACACCCAACCCGAGGTCTGGCCTAGTATCCTAGCAGCAAAGATGGTACTGATTTCTAAGTTCAGAATGATGCCAAATATAGGGTAGAGCCAGAAAATGATGGACCAAGGAAATTTTACCAGTCAAAGGATTGTGAAACGGTCGAACGGATGAAGAAAGTGGGAAAAAAACTATGAAAATGAGATGACGGGGGTGGTGTACCACTGTTTGATGGGACAAGGAGTGTAAAACTTGAGCATATTAAATTTGAACTACCTATTGATGGCGTTGGATCAAAACAGGACAGAGATTGGTAATAGGATTGAGATGTTGGCTATGGGGGAGGGGTTAAGCAGTATGGTTGGGATACAGAGTAGTAAGGAAGTGGCAAATGTGATGAACTAAATCTTAATGTTGATTTTCATTTGGAATCTTTGCAAAGCCACAAGAGTTTAGTGAGTTGATGAATAATCAAACTAAGCATATGGAGTTGGTTAATGGGTTTGATATGTCAGCAAAGGAGGTGTGCTCAAGCAGGATGGTTGGGGTAGTGAGTAGTAAGTATGTGACACCTATTGTGGAATCAATTCCCATTGCTCAACCCTCGTTGTTCTAATCTTCATGAAAATGATTATATGAAGATTAGAACAAAGAGGGTTGGTTTGATTCTTTTGTGCCTTAGGGGACATGAAGAATAATTTTAGTTATTGCTTGTATTACGCATGATTTTTTATGTTTGATCCGTTAAATGTAAAGTGTTTTTAGATCTTTTATGCATTTAGTGTCGATTATATCCGATGCGAGCATCTAGATTGGGTTATCAAAGAACGAAGATCTATTTGTCGATAGCTGTAAAGTTCAAAACAAACATTTGAATCATCTTAGTGAGGTAATACATTCTTTCGTCAATAGCTGAACAAGTTAGTGGGAATCTCATGTAAACTGTTAACTGCTGATTAAGTACTTTTGAATGTGAACGATTATCTGATCAGGTGTGTTGCTTATCTTTTATTTTCTAGTTGTCTGTCATATTAACTATACTCGTTCAAGTATATATATATATGTAGATATTTATATATATATATATATATATATATATATATATATATATAGTTATGTAGATATATTTGTATAAGTATCTTCAAAACCTAAATATAAATAGTAAGGGATGGAATATACTTGACACGAGATTTATACACATTCGTCTCAATGTGAGACTACGTCCTATCCGCAATTCCAAATGCAGATCTTGAGATTTTTTATATTTAACACGATCAATGATCCTTTAGGAATATTGACGTAGCTAGCCTTTACAAACGCTTCTCGTTGAGGGATAAAACAACCTACAAACGTCATCTTTTTGAAGGGTAGAGTTACCCATGAACAGGTCTCATGCAAGTTATATAATTAATGTCCGTTGTATATTTGTTTTGTTTATAAATTAAGATCGAAAAGTTAGTCAAACAAATTAACACCCCTCTTCTAGGTTTGCTTAGAAAAGAAATAATTGCAGAGATGAACTCACAATTAAAGAGGAGCACATTCCATTAAGAAAAGGGCAGCGAGAGCCATTCAGAAGTTATGAGGGTGAAGAGGAAAAGTAAAAAGATAAATCATTTTCTAAATACCAAGCTCTCCCAAAATCAAACTAATTTGGAGAGAGCTTGCTATCCAAAAAAATGATTTATCTTTCTAATATTCATCTTCATCTTAATGCCTTCTTAAGAGCATCAATAACGGGTGTTGATCCATTGGGGTGGATAACCGCGATGACAGTGAGGGAGAGATTACCGAGCGGTGAAGAGGGTTATGATAGGATCCAGACGAGGAGAAAAATAGAGGGAGAATGGGAAGGGATCTGTGCGGGGAAGATGGGTCTTTATAATCTCTCTCTCCCTCTTTTTCTATCTATATATATGTCTCTGTCGCTCTCTATATGTATATATATCCGGCTATTAAAAGAAAAAGAAAATTAGTTTTTGAAGATTCTACCTCTCTTCTATTCCTCCTCCTTTAATCTTTCCATGTTGTTTCCCAAAAAAATGGTGTCGTACCCCAAAAAAATGAAGATGATGCCATGCTCTTCCATTATTGATGCTCTAATGGCCGCCATGATCTCTTTGTACAGGTCCCCGACATGCAATCTGATGCTATTTAATTGTCAGTTTGATTATCCTACTAATGGTCTGTCGAAGAAATCTAGAAAAGGGGGGGAGGGCTGAATAAGTTTGACTACCTTTTTGAACTTTCATTTAGTTAAAAGAATAAGCGACTTTCGTAAGTTATAATTGATCTAAATTATATAAATATATAAAAAAAAAATTAAGAAATACAACAAATTTATAAAACTTACTACTTTTTAAAAAACCCTCAAACGTGCGTTGACCCCCCTACTTTTCAGTCTTTCCTTATAAAACTTTACTCTTTACACTCAAGTAATTAGTATATATACATACACAAACCTATTCAACCCACTATTTCTTAATTTTCCTTAGGAAAACGGAAAACAAGTGGTATCTGAGTAAAAGCTTGGTAATATTATAAATCTAATAGTTTAGAACTAAACATCCACATGGCAAACCCCGTTAAACTCACAGGTGGAGAATTCTTTGCCCAATAAAAAATAATGTGTAGAATACATATCTGTACAAATAATTGTGATGAATGAAAAATTATAGTACGTGAAAAAGAGTCAATAACAATTATTGAAGATATAACTTGGAATAAACGAAGAAAGTGTTTTTTCTTAACTGCAAAACTATAAACTAATCCTAGAGAGTCTTAGGAATAAGCGTCTTTAACTGAATCTCCAAGTGCAAAACGACAAATGAAGTTTAGGAAAAAATAATCCACATCTACGACACAGCCAAACTAATCGACATGATCATACCTAAAAATCACAAGCCTTTGAACAACTTAAAAAACTAAATGACCATTACTAAAATTGGAAATATATGAGAAACGATCTTACAAGAAAATATCCATAGACAATTTAGCCCTTGGTCAGTAGATGTGGCTGTATACATTCTCTTGCATGGGCTTCTACATCATTGTATATTTCTAGACACAATTTTATTTGGTGTGTATAATAAGTGCTTTTAATACTCCTGATTAAAAAACAAAGTGCATTAAAATGAATTGTTAAGAATCCATTTTTTTCCTTACTTTTTTAGGATGTCCTTTTAAGATTGAATACATTAATTCTAACCATAGAAATGAATGACGAGATATTATGGTCGACTTAATACAAATTGAGATTTAAGCTTCTTCCTTTTCGGTATATTTTTGTTATAGAATCGAGTGCAATAAATTATCGTTATCTTAAAAATCAATTTTAGTATCAAAATAAATCTTAGTTATTAAAATCTACTGCTTTTAATGTTTTATAAGAGTTATCCGCAATGAACACTCTTCATTCGGAACAAAAATACCCGCATGCGTCATGCTTCTTAGCTGACAGAGTTACACAGAACCACCTCTAACAGTATGGATTTGGGCAAGTAAGAACGATATTATTGGGTTGGTGTGTTTATTGTTCAAAGTGGAATATATATATATATATATATATATATATTTATATAGGGGCTGGTTGTCTTTTTTTTATATCATTCATTTTTTAATGTTTTATTTTACAATTTTGTAGGATTTTTGGTGTTACTTTTATCTTTTTTCGACCCTTTGCTATTTTATTTAAAATTAATGGGACCTAAAAGTAATTGCATCCAAAATAGTTAAATGGCTGGTGTTAAAAGAAACAAAGCCAACATTGTCACACGGAGAACAAAAGTGATACGCTTAACCTCGGCCACGTTTCACTTTCTTGTTGAGCGAAAACAAAATAGACTAAACCTGATTATTTTGCAGCGTGAGACCAAAGCTTAATTAAAATTTCAAATTGATACCATCCACATATAAACCCTTAAAATAATACGATGGGTTGGCCTAGTATGTTATGATTATTTTAAAATAGGGGGTAATTAAAAAATCTTGACCTCAAGGTTTGGTTTTTCGTCTTAGCAAAACATTAACAACATTGTTCTGAGATCCCATAAATAGCTAACTAGTTCATTCCCCGCAACATATGCAAGTTTACTGTAGCACTTCGTAGTAAACAATTTCGTAAATCTCAACAAACTCACCGGGTTCAGTATAAGCACTCAATAATATTTGATTTAGTGAGAGTCAAAATCTGTCACAAGCCTGTCGCAAATTGACAAAACCGTCACAAAACCGTCACAAATTGACTAAACTGTCACAAAGCCGTCACAAAAACCGTCGTTAATAAGCTCGTAACAAAAAATACCGTCACTAATCCCGTCGCTATTTGAGTATTTTTTTGTAGTTACTGTTTTGGTTTGTGATTAAAATTGTTCTTCAAACGACTCGATAGATATATTTTAAATACAATATATGTTATTTTAAAATAGTCCGAGTTATTTTAAAAACAGTGTAAATCATTTAAAAACAGTACAAGTCATTTAGATAAATTTTAAGAACAATATAAGTCAATTTAAAACTGCCTCAGTTCTTGTAAAAACAATGAGTCATTTAAAACGAATTTGTGGTCGTTTATAATTATTTTAAAATTAATCCGGGTTATTATAAAATCAATATGAGCCATTTTAAAAATAGTTGAAGTCATTTAAAAACAGTCTGAGCCATTTTAAAACAGTCTATGCTCGTTTATGGTCAATTAAAAGCAGTCTAATTCATTTTAAAAATAGTCTATATAGTGATTCGAAAATAGCTTGTAGTCTCACTTTTATGTTTTTTTGTTCATTAGAAAGAATCAGATATTAGTATTCAAACATTTTTTAGTAAATAATTTAATTGGGAGACTGAATGTTAAACATTCAAAACCAGTGGACCAGTTCTGTAATTTCTAAAATTATAAATCAATCCCTCATCATCACACTCATAACCCAAGAAAGAGAAAGAGAGAGGGACAGACAGATCAGAAATCCTCTGCCGCTCCCATAGCGCCGCCAATCCCCACTCAGCGGCCGTCACGCCACCAACCACCACATGTAAAGAGAGAGAAGACAGTCGATATATCTATATATAGACGGGAATGATCAACCCACACTTATAAAAACGCCTACAAAAATACCAAGTCTAAATTAACTATTTTTAAAATACTTAAACTAGATAATTTTGTACATTTGGTATAAACGATGAATAATGTGGGGTTTGTATTCTTTCTAAAACAAATATTTAAAAAATCAGGATTCACGATAAATTAGAGCAGTGAGTGACTCTAAATTAGGGTTTGGATGAAATTTGTCACCGGAAGTTTTTGTGAGAGTAATAACATATTATTGTATGTTGTTACCATATGTGAGTTGACTTAATTTACTCAATGTTAGTCATTATTTTGGAATATATTAAGATTTGAAACTTGGTGTTGTTTTAAGTATTGTTTTAAGTGTGGATTATTCTTTCTCCAATATAGACACTAGTAATCGTAGCCCACGCGTTGCGGATGCGATATGTATATACATAAGATCCCGTACAAATGAATTAAAAAATTTCAAAAAAAATGAAAAAATGATGGAGTGAATATTGTAAATTAATAATCGTATATAAGGAGTAATATGATATTTTATTGTTATATAGGTATAGTTTGAGAGATGAATTGATATGTGAGAATGAGCATATTTTTTTATGTATTTGAATTGCCTTATGCTGTATGAGTAATTAGTAAATTAGAATAGAGACATTTTTGAAAAAAATTGACAAATTTTGGCAGATTCATTTCTTTTGGGTTGACTTATATTAATAGTATGATATGATATCTCTCTCTCTCTATATATATATATATAAGTATATATAGAGAGATATATATAGATATAGGCATAAATGGATAGATGGATGGATACAATCAATGCCCGACAGAGGTAGAGAGAGTGGATTACGAGGGGCGTAGCCGTGACGGCAGTCACCGTCATCGCCAGAGACGACGTTGGCTGTGGTGATGGTGTCTCACTGGGGAAGATGGGTTGTTTTAGATAGACAAACAAATGGGAGAAATAGAATTTAGAAACCTTATATATAGATTAAAATTGGACCACAACTTAAATAATTTGATCTAAATTAGACCGATTCTTAAATAATTTTGTGTTTTTTTGGGACGAAGCCCTAATTTTTCCTATTTTTAACACCAGCATTATTTTTCACATGGTTCTTTCAAAGATTGATATTTGTTATGACCTGATGTTTTTATTTTTATTATCCTTGGGATCCAGATGTACATTTTTCATGTTTTTCTCTTTAAGTTGACCAGCCCGCTTGATGATGGTCTGGGCTTTTGATGTGATCAAATAATTGTGGGTATAGATAAGGATTCAATAAGATTACTAAATGATTATTGTGTAAAATTAATTGTGTGAGCTTTTTTTGACGAAAAGCTAAATAGAAATTAGATTGATTCATATTGGGAAAGTTTAAGCCATGTCGTGAGAGGTGGAACCATTGTTCGAGGTAAGTTCGACATATGGGTACTAGATGTGGTTAATGATATTGCTTTTTTAAAAAAAAAATATGCAATCACTGGACAGGACACACAACGTGTGCACTTACTAGTGTGTGTGTATATATATATATATAACTTTATCCGCTACTTATGAAGTTGTTAATAAATTAATATATATTTTATAATTACAACGAATCTAAGAAGCTATTTAATTGAACGGAAAAAAGTTTATAAAATAGTCAAACTATTCAACCCATCCGGTTTTCCTAAGAAAAACCAGTTCTATCAGGCCAAGTGCTCGATAATATAACAAAGCTAACAATTTAAAGCTAAACATTCACATGGCAAACCCCGTTGAACCCATAAGTATAGGAGGACACTATACATCCGACCCACCTATCTTTGACGAAAATTTCTTAGCCCAAAAATAATAATTTTAGAATACGTATCTGTATAAATAACTACAATAAATGAAAAATTATAGCAAGTGAAAAAAAGTCAAAATCAAATAAGGAAGATATGACATGGGATAATTGAAAAGGAGTGTTTTCATTACTGCAAAGTTCTAAACCCATTCTAGAGAGCCATGGACTATGCGTCTTTAACCGAATCTCCGAGTCCAGAACCGCAAATGATTTTTGGCACAAAATAATCGACAACTACGATACAGCCAAACTAATTGAAGAGAGCAAACCGAAAAACCCACAAGACTTTATATAACATTTTTACAATTTTAAGTAATATTTTTAAATAAAGTCAAAAACCAGCTATGGATTTTATTGCTTATAACTTTTTTGAACAAATTTGTGAAAAAAGAGTACATAATAATTTTTCGGTCATAAATGATTATTGTCAAAAGCTGAATAATTTATTAATATGTTTGTTTAGAAATTTGTTTCAGCAAATTAAAAACTAGAACAATAGAACCTAATTACAACAAAATTTCAAACAAAAAGAAATAAAAAAACATATTTTGGGACTTGGGTAACTTCAAGCCAAGACCTTATTGGCTCAATGACAAATTTTTTTCCGCTGGACTACACCATTGGTATGAACTTCTTACGGCAAACGTTTAACTTAATGTACATAAAATTTACGATAATTACACACAAAAAAAAATCAATTTTTTTAACCGTTAGTGCCCTGGATCAAGGGGGGCAACTGACACCCTTTGCCCCCCTCCCCTGGCCTCTTGAAGGATCCACCCTAGTCAGGTAGATTTGGTTGTATACATTTTCTTACATGGGGCTTCTGCTGTCACGCCCCAAAATCCGTAAGACACGGACATCAAGGCATGACCTTTTTAAACAAAAGGAAAAAGAACCTGTTGGTACAAAATTTAAATTTTAAAAGAAATAACTTGCGAGCTAAAGGAACAATTAAACGGATAATTATAACTGTTTGCCAAACATGGCTACATGACCAGATGGTTTTGACAATTTATAAAAATTACCAGACAAATGTAATTTGCCTGTAGGCTACAACCTCAAAAATGAACTAAGTATAAAGAAAGCGAAGCCCCGAACCCATGTGATGCATTGCAATAGCTCCTATCCAAACGTTTCAACCTAAGTTGTACCTGAAAGACAAAACTGTAACGGTGAGTCCCACGCACATACATAGACGGGACAGCACCACCAAGATACTGTCACTCCATCCCATAAATACAAGAACTCACAAGCAACAACTACGATAACAACGTATAAAAATAAAGAAAATAACATCGTACAACGAAATAAATTAAATAACTCCAACACACATCGATAGCAAACATGGACCTCTCACGCCACTTATCCCAGTCCGTAAGGTAGGTCATTCCCTATACCCCTCGGCCGTCTTATGTCCCCATTATAGGAAGAGACATAGACCATTGCTAACAAAAATTAGATTTAAAGTGCGCACTTGGACCTCTCATGCCTCTTTTCCCAGTCCGTAAGACGAGTCATTCCCTATACTCCTCGGCCGTCTTATGTCCCCGGTATAGGAAGAGACATAGAACATTGCTAACATAAAAATAAATAAAGTGGACACTAGGACCTCTCACGCCACTCAACCCAGTCCGTAAGACGAGTCATTTCATATACCCCTCGACCGTCTTTTGTCCCCGTATAGGAAGAGACACAGACCATTGCTAACAATTAAAATAAATCACAAGGCCTCAGCCAATAATAATAAACCATTCAATTAACACATTCTCATACGTCACTTTAACGTAATTCAACAAAACCCATAAGCATAGGTGCTAGATTCATAACTAGCCAAACAAGTCCAACAACATAAATCTTATTCAGGCATTTTAACAAACACCTTGTATGCATAAACTACAATTCATCTTTATTCAACATAAATTTACCCAATTTCATCAACAACTATAATATCACATAATCAACTCATAAAACACGCAAACCCATCCATAATCTCATTAATTCAAAATTAATAAGTCTAATTTCTCAACTTCTACAATTCAAATATGTGAATTAAAGGTATAACAAATAAAACCTAATTAACAATTTAATAACATAATTAAGATAAAAGGAAAAACCCCAAATTTAAAATAAACCCAAGACCTAACCCTAACATACACCCTCGTCTAGTCGCAATGGATAACCCATGTTACCTTAGTGCGTAGAGGAGATGCTTCCGGTAAGAATCCGCTAACGTGGTTTCTTCTTCTTCTTCCTAGGCTTGTAATCTCTCTTTTCTCTCTTTTCTCTCTTGTTTTAGGTTTTATGTTTTAAAAAGTGGCTTAAAAGAGGTTTAGAAAACTGTTTTGAGAAACTTTGGGGAAACGAACTATTTGGTCCCCAAAGTTCTAAAAGTTAACTGTTAATCAAAAATATTAATTTACCTCAAAAATAACCAATCTTTAGAAAGAAAACTATTGGGTCCTTTTTATTTATAAAATTAGTAACATGTTTTAAAAATAAACTTTTTCGGAAGAGTTTCGGTTTTTGGCTAAAAATTAGTCGAGTGACCGGTTTTTTGGTAAAATTTGTATAAAACGTTTTTGGATAAATTAAATCATAAATAAAACCATTTATAAAAATACGGGATGTTACATCTGCATTATTGTACATTTCAGGACACAATTTGTCTCGGTATTTACAATAAGTGCTTTTAATACTCATGATTAAGAAACGAAGTGCACTAAAATGAATTTTAAGGATCCATTTTTTTCTTACCGTTTTAGGATGTGCTTGATTGAATACATGCAATCTTCCCATAGAAATGAATATTCAGATATTATGGTAAACTTAATACAAATCGAGATTTAGGTTTCTTTCTTTTCCGTAAATTTTTGTTATAAATTCGATTGCATTAAAATTATCTTTATTAGTAAAATAATTCTTTTTCATTAAAATCAATTTCTTGCAAAAACCAATTGCTTTTAATTTTTTATAAGAGCTAGTCACAACGAACACTATTCGTTCGGAACAGAGTTACCCACTGACGTCGGGTTCCTTAACCTGAGGAGTTACCTAGAACCACCTCTAACAAAGAGGTATACAACATAACGAGTCAATGTACTTGTTGTACACAAGTCGTATAACCAAAAAATTCAGTATCAACCTTGCTCAAGACTTACTATCTGTTGGTGCTTTGTATGCCTTTCAAGACTTACAATCGATATCCTAGTTGTTGTTATGCATTTAGGTTGTAACTACAGTTGTAACCACAGTTGCTATCTAAGTATACTAATGAACTGAACAAAGTATTAAACATAGTTGAAAGTAATTCACACACACATTTAACAACGGAGTTCACCCAATACCTGCCCTACGTCTCCGGGGCAATCACTCAGATTAGTGATATTATAAAAGCCTACAATACAGAATTTAAATATTTTGAAAAAACTCTCAGACTCTATCTAGATTTTTTTTGCCTATCTGTATATTGCTTCTACTATATAACGACCACTCAAATATCAATGACATCCCACCATTTTTTTCTGTTTAAGTTTCTTATGTGTGTCTCTCGTGTATCTCTCAAAGTTAGATTTTTTTATAGTTTACAATACAAAGATTTTACAAGCAAATCTATCAAATATTTATAATGGCAAAAATACAATCTTCTAAAATATTCATAAATATTTATTCTTCTATCTTTATTTTTCAAGATCTTCTTAATTGAATGTTTGTAGCTTTGATTGATCTCAAACTGACTTGTATGCACGAAATTCTTTCTGCAATAATGAGCTCAATCTTTTTGTAGTTAACACGAAATAACTTGTTTGAATATAGGAGCTATTGTTTCCTTTAAAAGAAAACTATAAATAATATTTATTGAAGATCAAATATATTTTGTATAAGATCAAATAACTCCATATATATTTCCATTATATTTGAATCATAAAATATCTAATCAATATAGATTGAAAACGTGATATATATTTGCATAAGAATAGGAGATTTAACTATCATAATATAAAAAACAAAATAATATCTTTTATATACTATATCTTATAAAACTAACTCGTTAAATCTTTAAAGAACATTCCATTTTTTATCACTTAAATATTCTCAATACATATAAACTAATTTCCTGTAGATTTATGAGAATATTTTTTGCATAACTTAATAAAAATAAATAACTTAAAGAAAGAATAATGGAGTAAGACATAATCCTGCGTATCAGAAGCTTATAACTACGTACTGTTGCAAGTGGTGGTTGCAACTTCACCTGTAAACATAAAACTGTCTTAATAATTATCATTTAACTTAAATTAGTTTTCTCAAACCAATTGACAAGAAATGTTTTACTAGATCATAAATATGGTGCTAACAATTTTTTCAAAGGGAGTATAGAAATTGGTATCTGCTGGTGCTACAATCACCGTAAGTTGTAATGAATTGGGATCCGGAAAAATCTATCATTCTGTCAAACTTTCAACATTTAGCGACTATTAGTATTTTAAATTAATGTATGGGATCAAATAAAATTTGAAATTCCGCTTAAAAACTGAATTGATTTTGTTCTCTACCTTAATTTGTTTCGGTCTCCAATAGGAGCAGGCTTGGTAAAGTTTCCAACTTTTACCAATCAAACAAGAAAACTCCAACTTAAACTGGTCAGCCATGTTTGCCATTCAACCTTCAAGAAGAATACGGAGCTTAGATGATACAACTAAACAAGCATCATCAAAGAAAATGGTACGGTTTTATTACAAAAAATATATGATCAGAAGCGGATGATTAGTTGTTACCGTCCTCTGAGACCATCTCATCAAAATAAAAAACATCAGGGTTAATAATTGCTTATTTTAACCCTTTCACTTTAAAAGTTTCACATTAACAATCTCATTCATCTCATCAAATAAATTGTGGGTCTTATTTGAAACAGTATTTACATAAGAAAACTTACGAGTTCATATGGTTTCTTTTCTTTTTCTTTTATAATTGTGTATTAATTAATGCTCAAAGCCAAAAAACACAAAAAAAAAAATGAAAACTCAAAGGTAAACAAGAAAGTTTCAAAACAATTATCATTATTTTGAGAAAGTGTCTCCAACAGTATTTTTTTTTTACATATGTCGGATAGTCTTGATTTTCCATTATCACGGTGAATAAATTCATTGATCAGGCAAAAATAAGGTAAACCAGAAAGTTACAAATAATGTTATAATAATTTCTGGGGAGTCATCTTAATGAAACAACCTTCAAACAAAAAATTAATAATAATCAAACGTTTGTCTCTCTGAGATCTTCTCCATCCAAGTCGTGTAGAATATCAAGAAAACGATCCAAAAGAAGAGCATCATATTCCACCAACTTATCATCTTCCGACACTTTTCCAGGCACTAACAGCCTCAGTTGCTCATCGATCGAAGCTAACTTCTCCATGTTACGACTCCTCAGGCCCATTATGTATCTCTATTTTCCATGAAAAAAATAAACAAACAACCAGCTTATATTGTGAGTTGTTATTTCAAGTGGAAGTTAATCATAGGTGACTAGTATAAGGTATGGAATGATTCTGAGCTTCAGTAAAAAGTGGTATCTGAAAGAGAGAGAGTTGTTAAGAGAGAGGGAGATTGGTGAGTTACAAAAGAGTAGTACATTGTTGGTTTATGGAGACAGAAAGCCGAAAGGTGGAAGGAAGATTATGAAAAATGGAAAATTATGTACAAAAAAAGAATTGAGGCAATGACAAAACATACAATGGGCTAAACCTAATTATCAAATTTTATATGTCTAAACCTAAGTTGTATGGCTACGGGTACGTCGTATCCGGCCTGATACGAATACGGCGATACCATTTTTTCAAAAAAAATCGGTATGGTACGTTTAGGATACGTCAATTATTTTGTCATAATTTATAATTATATATATCAAGATTTTGAGGACAAATAATAACAATTGTATACAAAGAGAAAAATAAATCAAATTAATGTACTTTAGTTCTAATAGTAAATATTATTGATTTTAAAGCATTAGTACAGATAAAATATGACACGAGTGCATAGTTAGTTGTATACTGTTTCAATGAAAAACAAAGATATTAAAAGATTTAAAAAATAAAAACTCTCTTAATTGGATTTGATGAATAATATATACTATTTTGTTTTAGGGAAAGGGATCAATGCGGGGAAGAGAGGTCTTCATAATCTCTCTCTCTATCTATATATTTGTTTATGTTCCTCTCTATATGTATATATATCCGGGTATTAAAAGAAAAAGCAAATTAGCTTTTTAAGACTCTACCTCTTTTCTATTACTCATCCTTTAATCTTGCCATGATGTTTTCCAAAAAATGGCGTTGTTCCCCAATTAAATGAAGATGATGCCATGCTCTTCCGTTATTGGTGCTCTAACGGCCCCCACAACCTCTTTGTACTTGTCCCCAACATGAATTGTGATGTTATTTTAATTGTGAGTTTGATTATCCTACTACTGGTCTATCGAACAAATCTAAAAGGGGTGGGGGGAGCTGAATAAGTTTGACTACCTTTTTGAACTTTTATTTAGTTAAAAGAATTAGCAATTTCCGTAAGTGATAATTGATCTAAATTATATGAATATATAAATATATTAAGATATCCAACAAATTTATAAAACTTACTACCCCTATCCCAACCTTCCAACTTGAGTCCACCCCCCTCTCTCCAAGCCCCGAGTCCACATTTCAATCATTTTACAAAATCTATGTCATATTTTAATCCAACACCATCCCTAAGTGGTTCAAATCGACCATCCTCAAGTTTTGCACTCCTTGTCCCATCAAACACCGGCACATCACCTTCGTCATATCCTTTTACTTGTTTTTCCCCCTCAGTTTCTTAATTTGTTCGACTGCTTTCACAATCATGTGCCTATTGAAAAATTTGTTGGTGCATTATCTTCTTGATCTGCTCCTTATTTTGCATCATTTTGAACTTATAATTCACCCTCTATGCCGATGGGAGACCAAGTTAGGTCTCGCATCGGGTGTCATATGGGTTGTAGATGATGGCACACGCCTCAATGTCACAAAAGGCTTAGAGATCACCCACCTTTTTAAACAAGCCCTTTTTGTTCTTATTGAATTATGCCTTTCTTGGGCATCGTTTTCAATAAAGACTAGTTTGACCTTCTTTTTGGCCATGGAATTCGACTAAAGTTGTAAAGAATGGGAGTTTATGGTTAGTTTGTGAATATGTGATTTTGTGGTCTTATTTTCCAAATGGTCAATGCTATTTATATCATCATCATGCCTAACAAGTAAATGCTTGATCCGATATTTCAGACCTGTACATAATTCTTAAAAACTATGGAAGGAATTCATTAGTTTTGAATAACTCTGATCGATCATTTACTTATGAGACGTGACGATATTATAAATAACAATGACCATTTGAATAATAAGACCAGAAAAGAAAATATTCACTTACTAACGAAATAGTATCATACTTTACTTCTTTATCTAAATGCATGGCTAGAAAGAAGGTAAAACTTGTCTTTATTAAAAATGATTCCCCAAGAAAGGCATCATTCAATAAGATAAATAAGAGCTTGTTGAAAAAGGCGGGGGAGCTCTCGACATTGTGTGGCATAGAGGCATATGCGATCATATACAACCCATATGGCACCCAACCTGAGGTCTGGCCTAGCATCCTAGCAGCATAGAGGGTACTGTTTTTTAGTTCAGAATGATGCCATATATGGAGTGGAGCCAGAAAATTATGGACCAAGGAAATTTCACCAGTCAAAGGATTTTGAAATGGTTGAACGGATGAAGAAAGTGGGAAAAAACTAGAAAAATGAGATGATGGGAGTGGTGTACCACTGTTTGATGAGACAAGGAGTATAAAAATTGAGCATATTAAATTTGAACCACCTAGTGACGGCGTTGGATCAAAACATGACAGAGAAGGTAATAGTATTGAGATGTTGGCTATGGGGGAGGGGTTAAGCAGTATGGTTGGGATACAGAGTAGTAAGGAAGTGGCAAATGTGGAAAAACTAAATCTTAATGTTGATTTTGATTTGGAATCTTTGCAAAGCCACAATAGTTTAGTGAGTTGATGAATAATCAAACTAAGCATATGGAGTTGGTTAATGGGTTTGATATGACAGCAAATGAGGAGTGCTCAAGCAGGATGGTTGGGGTAGTAAGTAGTAAGTAAGTGACACCTATTGTGAAACCAAATCCAATTGCTCAACCCTCGTTGTTCTAATCTTCATGAAAATGATTATATGAATATAAGAACAACGAGGGTTGGTTTGATGCTTTTGTGGCTTAGGAGACATGAAGAATACTTTTAGTTATTGTCTTTATTACGCATGATTTTTCATGTTTGATCCTTTAGATATGAATTGTTTTTAGATCTTTTATGCATTTAGTGTCGATTACATCCGATGCGAGCATCTAGATCGAGTTATTAAAGAACGAAGATCTAATTGTCGATAGATGGGAAGTTCAAAACAAACATTTGAATCATCTTATTGAGCTAATAGATTCTTTTGTCAATAACAGAACAAGTTAGTGGGAATCTCATATAAACTGTTAACTGCTGATTAAGTACTTTTGAATGTGAACGATTATCTGACCGGGTGTGTTGTTTATCTTTTATTTTCTAGTTGTCTGTCATCTTAACTATACTCGTTCAAGTGTGTGTGTGTGTGTGTATATATATATATATATATATATATATATATATATATATATATATATATATATATTTTTATGTACATATATATATTTATGTAGATATATAATTATATATATCTTAAAGACTTAAATATAAATAGTAAGGGATAGAATATACTTGACACGAGATTTATACACGTTCGTCTCAACGTGAGACTACGTCCTATCCGCAATTCCAAACGCAGATCTTGAGATTTTTTATATTTAACATGATCACTGATCCTTTAGGAATAATGATGTAGCTAGCCTATACAAACGCTTCTCCTTGAGGGGTAAAACAACCCACAAACATCATCTTTTTTAATTGTAGAGTTACCCACGAACAAGTCTCAAACAAGTTATATAATTAATGTTCATTGCATATTTGTTTTGTTTATAAATTAAGATTGAAAAGTTAGTCAAACAAATTAACACCCCTCCTCTAGGTTTGCTTAGCAAAGAAATAATTGCAGAGATGAACTCACAATTAAAGAGGAGCACATTCCATTAAGAAAGAGGCAGCGGGAGCCATTAAGAAGTTATGAAGATGAAGAGGAAAAGTAAAAAGATAAATCATTTTTTAAATACCAAGCTCGCCCAAAATCAAACTAATTAGGAGAGAGCTTGCTATCCAAAAAATTATTTATCTTTCTAATATTCATCTTTATCTTAATGCCTTGTTAAGAGCATCAATAACGGGCGTTGAACCATTGGGGCGGATAACCACGATGATAGAGACGGAGAGATTACCGGCCGATGAAGAGGGTTATGATAGGATCCACACAAGGAGAAAAACAGAGGGAGGATGGAAAGGGATCAATGCGGGGAAGAGAGGTCTTTATAATCTCTCTCTCCCTCTCTCTCTCTCTATTTATATATCTATCTTTGTCCCTCTCTATATGTATATATATCCGGCTATTAAAATAAAAAGAAAAGTAGTTTTTGAATAGTCTAACTCTTTTCTATTCCTCCTCCTTTAATCTTGCCATGTCGTTCCCCAAAAAAATGGTGTTGTTCCCCTATTAAATGAAGATGATGCCATGCTCTTCCGTTATTGCTGCTCTAATCGCCGCCACAATCTCTTTGTATAGGTCCCCAACATGCAATGTGATGCTATTTAATTGTCAGTTTGATTATCCTACTATTGGTCGGTCGAACAAATCTAGAAGGGGTGGGGGGAGCTGAATAAGTTTGACTATCTTTTTGAACTTTTATTTAGTTAAAAGAATTACCAACTTTCGTATGTTATAATTGATCTAAATTATATGGATATATAAACATATTAAGATATGCAAAAAATTTATAAAACTTACTACTTCCTACCCCAACCTTCCAACTTAAGTCCCCCCCCCCCAAAAGCCATGAGTCCACATCTCAATTAATTAATAAAATCTCTATCATGTTTTATTCCAAGACCATCTCTAATTGGTTCAAATCGACCATTCTCAAGTTTTACACTCGTCCCATCAAACACCGGCACATCACCTTCGTCATATCCTTTTACTTGTTTCTTCCCCCTCAGTTTCTTCATCTATTCGATCGCTTTCACAATCCTGTGCTTGTTGAAAATTTGTTGGTCCATCATCTTCTTGATACGTTCCTTATTTGGCATGATTTTGAACGAAGAATTCACTCTCTATGCCATTGGGAGACTAAGCTAGGCCTCGCATCGGGTGTCATATGGGTCGTAGATGATGGCACACGTCTGAATGTCATAAAAGGCCAAGAGATCACCCGCCTTTTTAAACAAGCCCTTATTGTTCTTAATGAATTATGCCTTTCTTGGGCATTGTTTTCAATAAAGGCTAGTTTGACCTTCTTTCTGGCCATGGAATTCAACTAAAGTTGTAAAGAATGGGAGTTTATGGTTAGTATGTGAATATGTGATTTTTTGGTCTTATTGTCCAAATGGGCAATGCTATTTATATTATCATCATGCCTAACAAGTAAATGCTTGATCCGATATTTCAGACCTCTACATAATTTTTACAAAATATGGAAGGAATTCATTAGTTTTGAATATTTCCGATTTAGCATTTACTTATGAAGCATGACGATAGTATAAATAACAATGCACATATGAATAATAAGACCAGAAAAGAAAATATTCACATACTAACGAAATAGTATCATTCTTTACTTCTTTGTCTAAATGCATGGCTAGAAAGAAGGTAAAACTTGCCTTTATTGATAATGATTCCCCAAGAAAGGCATCATTCAATAAGATAAATACGAGCTTGCTAAAAAAAGCGGGGGAGCTCTCGACATTGTGTGGCATAGACGCATATGCGATCATATACAGCCCGTATGACACCCAACCCGAGGTCTGGCCTAGTATCCTAGCAGCAAAGATGGTACTGATTTCTAAGTTCAGAATGATGCCAAATATGGGGTAGAGCCAGAAAATGATGGACCAAGGAAATTTTACTAGTCAAAGGATTGTGAAACGGTCGAACGGATGAAGAAAGTGGGAAAAAAACTATGAAAATGAGATGACGGGGGTGGTGTACCACTGTTTGATGGGACAAGGAGTGTAAAACTTGAGCATATTAAATTTGAACTACCTATTGATGTCGTTGGATCAAAACATGACAGAGATTGGTAATAGGATTGAGATGTTGGCTATGGAGGAGGGGTTAAGCAGTATGGTTGGGATACAGAGTAGTAAGGAAGTGGCAAATGTGATGAACTAAATCTTAATGTTGATTTTCATTTGGAATCTTTGCAAAGCCACAAGAGTTTAGTGAGTTGATGAATAATCAAACTAAGCATATGGAGGTTGTTAATGGGTTTGATATGTCAGCAAAGGAGGAGTGCTCAAGCAGGATGGTTGGGGTAGTGAGTAGTAAGTAAGTGACACCTATTGTAGAACCAATTCCCATTGTTCAACCCTCGTTGTTCTAATCTTCATGAAAATGATTATATGAAGATTAGAACAAAGAGGGTTGGTTTGATTCTTTTGTGCCTTAGGAGACATGAAGAATAATTTTAGTTATTGCTTGTATTACGCATGATTTTTTATGTTTGATCCGTTAAATGTAAAGTGTTTTTAGATCTTTTATGCATTTAGTGTCGATTATATCCGATGCGAGCATCTAGATTGGGTTATCAAAGAACGAAGATCTATTTGTCGATAGCTGTAAAGTTCAAAACAAACATTTGAATCATCTTAGTGATGTAATAGATTCTTTCGTCAATAGCTGAACAAGTTAGTGGGAATCTCATGTAAACTGTTAACTGCTGATTAAGTACTTTTGAATGTGAACGGTTATCTGATCGGGTGTGTTGCTTATCTTTTATTTTCTAGTTGTCTGTCATATTAACTATACTCGTTCAAGTATATATATATATGTAGATATATATATATATATATATATAGTTATGTACATATATTTGTATAAGTATCTTCAAAACCTAAATATAAATAGTAAGGGATGGAATATACTTGCCACGAGATTTATCCGGCCTGATACGAATACGGCGATACCATTTTATCAAAAAAAATCGGTATGGTACGTTTGGGATACGTCAATTATTTTGTCATAATTTATAATTATATATATCAAGATTTTGAGGACAAATAATAACAATTGTATATAAAGAGAAAAATAAATCAAATTAATGTACTTTAGTTCTAATAGTAAATATTATTGATTTTAAAGCATTAGTACGGATAAAATATGACACGAGTGCATAGTTAGTTGTATACTGTTTCAATGAAAAACAAAGATATTAAAAGATTTAAAAAATAAAAACTCTCTTAATTGGATTTGATGAATAATAGATACTATTTGTTTTAGGGAAAGGGATCA
Organism: Primula vulgaris; assembly: GCA_963920805.1. NCBI lineage: Eukaryota > Viridiplantae > Streptophyta > Magnoliopsida > Ericales > Primulaceae > Primula > Primula vulgaris. Next base: position 25,268,781 of record OY987216.1, read on the forward strand.
ATGCGGGGAAGAGAGGTCTTCATAATCTCTCTCTCTATCTATATATTTGTCTATGTTCCTCTCTATATGTATATATATCCGGGTATTAAAAGAAAAATCAAATTATCTTTTTAAGACTCTCCCTCTTTTCTATTACTCATCATTTAATCTTGCCATGATGTTTTCCAAAAAATGGCATTGTTCAGCAATTAAATGAAGATGATGCCATGCTCTTCCGTTATTGGTGCTCTAACGGCCCCCACAACCTCTTTGTACTTGTCCCCAACATGAATTGTGATGTTTTTTTAATTGTGAGTTTGATTATCCTACTACTGGTCTATGGAACAAATCTAAAAGGGGTGGGGGAAGCTGAATAAGTTTGACTACCTTTTTGAACTTTTATTTATTTAAAAGAATTAGCAACTTCCGTAAGTGATAATTGATCTAAATTATATGAATATATAAATATATTAAGATATCCAACAAATTTATAAAACTTACTACCCCGACCCCAACCTTCCAACTTGAGTCCACCCCCGTCTCTCCAAGCCCCGAGTCCACATTTCAATCATTTTACAAAATCTATGTCATATTTCAATCCAACACCATCCCTAAGTGGTTCAAATCGACCATCCTCAAGTTTTGCACTCCTTGTCCCATCAAACACCGGCACATCACCTTCGTCATATCCTTTTACTTGTTTTTCCCCCTCAGTTTCTTCATCTATTCGACCGCTTTCACAATCATGTGCCTATTGAAAAATTTGTTGGTCCATTATCTTCTTGATCTGCTCCTTATTTGGCATCATTTTGAACTTATAATTCACCCTCTATGCCGATGGGAGACCAAGTTAGGTCTCGCATCGGGTGTCATATGGGTTGTAGATGATGGCACACGCCTCAATGTCACAAAAGGCTTAGAGATCACCCGCCTTTTTAAACAAGCCCTTTTTGTTCTTATTGAATTATGCCTTTCTTGGGCATCGTTTTCAATAAAGTCTAGTTTGACCTTCTTTTTGGCCATGGAATTCGAGTAAAGTTGTAAAGAATGGGAGTTTATGGTTAGTATGTGAATATGTGATTTTGTGGTCTTATTTTCCAAATGGGCAATGCTATTTATATTATCATCATGCCTAACAAGTAAATGCTTGATCCGATATTTCAGACCTGTAGATAAATCTTAAAAACTATGGAAGGAATTCATTAGTTTTGAATACCTCTGATCGATCATTTACTTATGAGACGTGACGATATTATAAATAACAATGACCATTTGAATAATAAGACCAGAAAAGAAAATATTCACATACTAACGAAATAGTATCATTCTTTACTTCTTTGTCTAAATGCATGGCTAGAAAGAAGGTAAAACTTGTCTTTATTAAAAATAATTCCCCAAGAAAGGCATCAATCAATAAGATAAATAAGGGCTTGTTGAAAAAGGCGAGGGAGCTCTCGACATTGTGTGGCATAGAGGCATATGCGATCATGTACAGCCCGTATGGCACCCAACCTGAGGTCTGGCCTAGTATCCTAGCAGCATAGAGGGTACTGATTTTTTAGTTCAGAATGATGCCGTATATGGAGTAGAGCCAGAAAATTATGGACCAAGGAAATTTCACCGGTCAAAGGATTGTGAAACGGTTGAACGGATGAAGAAAGTGAGAAAAAAACTAGAAAAATAAGATGATGGGAGTGGTGTACCACTGTTTGATGAGACAAGGAGTATAAAACTTGAACATATTCAATTTGAACCACCTAGTGACGGCGTTGGATCAAAACATGACGGAGAATAGTAATAGGATTGAGATGTTGGCTATGGGGGAGGGGTTAAGCAGTATCGTTGGGATACAGAGTAGTAAGGAAGTGGCAAATGTGGAAGAACTAAATCTTAATGTTGATTTTGATTTGGAATCTTTGCAAAGCCACAATAGTTTAGTGAGTTGATGAATAATCAAACTAAGCATATGGAGTTGGTTAATGGGTTTGATATGTCAGCAAATGAGGAGTGCTCAAGCAGGATGGTTGGGGTAGTGAGTAGTAAGTAAGTGACACCTATTGTGAAACCAAATCCAATTGCTCAACCCTCGTTGTTCTAATCTTCATGAAAATGACTATATGAATATAAGAACAACGAGGGTTGGTTTGATGCTTTTGTGGCTTAGGAGATATGAAGAATAATTTTAGTTATTGTCTTTATTACACATGATTTTTCATGTTTGATCCTTTAGATATGAAGTGTTTTTAGATCTTTTATGCATTTAGTGTCGATTATATCCGATGCGAGCATCTAGATCGAGTTATCAAATAACGAAGATCTAATTGTCGATAGCCGGGAAGTTCAAAACAAACATTTGAATCATCTTATTGAGCTAATAGATTCTTTTGTCAATAACTGAACAAGTTAGTGGGAATCTCATATAAACTGTTAACTCCTGATTAAGTACTTTTGAATGTGAACGATTATCTGACCGGGTGTGTTGTTTATCTTTTATTTTCTAGTTGTCTGGCATCGGGTGTCATATGGGTCGTAGATGATGGCACACGTCTGAATGTCATAAAAGGCCAAGAGATCACCCGCCTTTTTAAACAAGCCCTTATTGTTCTTAATGAATTATGCCTTTCTTGGGCATTGTTTCCAATAAAGGCTAGTTTGACCTTCTTTCTGGCCATGGAATTCAACTAAAGTTGTAAAGAATGGGAGTTTATGGTTAGTATGTGAATATGTGCTTTTGTGGTCTTATTGTCCAAATGGTAAATGCTATTTATATTATCATCAGGCCTAATAAGTAAATGCTTGATCCGATATTTCAGACATGTACATAATTTTTTAAAAATATGGAGGGAATTCATTAGTTTTGAATACTTCCGATTTAGCATTTACTTATGAAGCATGACGATAGTATAAATAACAATGCACATTTGAATAATAAGACCAGAAAAGAAAATACTCACATACTAACGAAATAGTATCATTCTTTACTTTTTTGTCTAAATGCATGGCTAGAAATAAGGTAAAACTTGCCTTTATTGATAATCATTCCCCAAGAAAGGCATCATTCAATAAGATAAATAAGGGCTTGCTAAAAAAGGCGGGGGAGCTCTCGACATTGTGTGGCATAGAGGCATATGCGATAATATACAGCCCGTATGACACCCAACCCGAGGTCTGGCCTAGTATCCTAGCAGCATAGATGGTACTGATTTCTAAGTTCAGAATGATGCCAAATATGGGGTAGAGCCAGAAAATGATGAACCAAGGAAATTTTACCAGTCAAAGGATTGTGAAACAGTCGAACGGATGAATAAAGTGGGAAAAAAACTGTGAAAATGAGATGACGGGGGTGGTGTACCACTGTTTGATGGGACAAGGAGTGTAAAACTTGAGCATATTAAATTTGAACTACCTAGTGATGGAGTTGGATCAAAACATGACAGAGATTGGTAATAGGATTGAGATATTGGCTATGGGGGAGGGGTTAAGCAGTATGGCTGGGATACAGAGTAGCAATGAAGTGGCAAATGTGATGAACTAAATCTTAATGTTGATTTTCATTTGGAATCTTTGCAAAGCCACAAGAGTTTAGTGAGTTGATGAATAATCAAAATAAGCATACGGAGTTGGTATGGGTTTGATATGTCAGCAAAGGAGGAGTGCTCAAGCAGAATGGTTGGGGTAGTAAGTAGTAAGTAAGTGACACCTATTGTGGAACCAATTCCCATTGCTCAACACTCGTTGTTCTAATCTTCATGAAAATGATTATATGAAGATTAGAACAAAGAGGGTTGGTTTGATTCTTTTGTGCCTTAGGAGACATGAAGAATAATTTTAGTTATTGGTTTTATTACGCATGATTTTTTATGTTTGATCCGTAAAATGTAAAGTGTTTTTAGATCTTTTATGCATTTAGTGTCGATTATATCCGATGCGAGCATCTAGATTGGGTTATCAAAGAACGAAGATCTATTTTTCGATAGCTGTAAAGTTCAAAACAAACATTTGAATCATCTTAGTGAGGTAATAGATTCTTTCGTCAATAGCTGAACAAGTTAGTGGGAATCTCATGTAAACTTTTAACTGCTGATTAAGTACTTTTGAATGTGAACGATTATCTGACCGGGTCTGTTGCTTATCTTTTATTTTCTAGTTGTCTGTCATATTAACTATACTCGTTCAAGTATATATTTTAATATATGTATATATATATATATAGTTATGTAGATATATTTGTATAAGTATCTTCAAAACCTAAATATAAATAGTAAGGGATGGAATATACTTGACACGAGATTTATACACGTTTGTCTCAACGTGAGACTACGTCCTATTCGCAATTCCAAATGCAGATCTTGAGATTTTTTATATTTAACACGATCAGTGATCCTTTAGAAATATTGACGTAGCTATCCTTTACATACGCTTCTCCTTGAGGGATAAAACAACCTACAAACGTCATCTTTTTTAAGGGTAGAGTTACCCACGAACAAGTCTCAAAAAAGTTATATAATTAATGTCCGTTGTATATTTGTTTTGTTTATAAATTAAGATCGAAAAGTTAGTCAAACAAATTAACACCCCTCCTCTAGGTTTTCTTAGAAAAGAAATAATTGCAGAGATGAACTCACAATTAGAGAGGAGCACATTCCATTAAGAAAGGGGCAGCGAGAGCCATTAAGAAGTTATGAGGGTGAAGAGGAAAAGTAAAAAGATAAATCATTTTCTAAATACCAAGCTCTCCCAAAATCAAACTAATTTGGAGAGAGCTTGCTATCCAAAAAATGATTTATCTTTCTAATATTCATCTTCATCTTAATGCCTTCTTAAGAGCATCACTAACGGGCGTTGATCCATTGGTGTGGATAACCGCGATGACAGCGAGGGAGAGATTACCGGGCGGTGAAGAGGGTTATGATAGGATCCACACGAGGAGAAAAACAGAGGGAGAATGGGAAGGGATCTGTGCGGGGAAGATGGGTCTTTATAATCTCTCTCTCCCTCTCTTTCTATCTATATATCTGTCTCTGTCGCTCTCTATATGTATATATATCCGGCTATTAAAAGAAAAAGAAAATTAGTTTTTGAAGATTCTACCTCCTTCTATTCCTCCTCCTTTAATCTTGCCATGTCGTTTCCCAAAAACATGGTGTCGTACCCCAAAAAAATGAAGATGATGCCATGCTCTTCGGTTATTGATGCTCTAATGGCCGCCATGATCTCTTTGTGCAGGTCCCCAACATGCAATGTGATGCTATTTAATTGTCAGTTTGATTATCCTACTATTGGTCTATCGAAGAAATCTAGAAAAAAAGGGGGGGGGGGGGGAGCTGAATAAGTTTGACTACCTTTTTGAACTTTCATTTAGTTAAAAGAATAAGCGACTTTTGTAAGTTATAATTGATCTAACTTATATAAATATATAAAAAAAATTAAGAAATACAACTAATTTATAAAACTTACTACTTTTTAAACTACCCTCCAACGTGCGTTCACCCCCCCTACTTTTCAGTCTTTCCTTATAAAACTTTACTCTTTATACTCAAGTAATTAGTATATATAGATACACACACCTATTCAACCCACTATTTCTTAATTTTATTTGGTGTGTACAATAAGTGCTTTTAATACTCCTGATTAAAAAACAAAGTGCATTAAAATGAATTGTTAAGAATCCATTTTTTTTCTTACTTTTTTAGGATGTCCTTTTAAGATTGAATACATGAATTCTAACCATAGAAATGAATGACGAGATATTATGGTCGACTTAATACAAATTGAGATTTAAGTTTCTTCCTTTTCGGTATATTTTTGTTATGAAATTGAGTGCAATAAATTATCGTTATCTTAAAAATCAATTTTAGTATCAAAATAAATCTTAGTCATTAAAATCAACTGCTTTTAATGTTTTATAGGAGTTATCCGCAATGAACACTCTTCATTCGGAACAAAAATACCCGCATGCGTCATGCTTCTTAGCAGACAGAGTTACACATAACCACCTCTAACAGTATGGATTTGGGCAAGTAAGAACGATATTATTGGGTTGGTGTGTTTATTGTTCAAAGTGGAATATATATATATATATATATATATAGGGGCCGGTTGTCTTTTTTTTTATATCATTCATTTTTTAGTGTTTTATTTTACAATTTTGTCGGATTTTTGGTGTTACTTTTAGCTCTTTTCGGCCCTTTGCTATTTTATTTAAAATTAATGGGACCTAAAAGTAATTGCAACCAAAATAGTTAAATGGCTGGTGTTAAAAGAAACAAAGCCAACATTGTCACACGGAGAACAAAAGTGATACGCTTAACCTCGGCCACGTTTCACTTTCTTGTTGAGCAAAAACAAAATAGACTAAACCTGATTATTTTGCAGCGTGGGACCAAAGCTTAATTAAAATTTCAAATTGATACCATCCACATATAAACCCTTAAAATAATACGATGGGTTGGCCTAGTATGTTATGATTATTTTAAAATAGGGGGTAATTAAAAAATCTTGACCTCAAGGTTTGGTTTTTCGTCTTAGCAAAACATTAACAACATTGTTCTGAGATCCCATAAATAGCCAACTAGTTCATTCCCCGCAACATATGCAAGTTTACTGTAGCACTTCGTAGTAAACAATTTCGTAAATCTCAACATGAGCCATTTTAAAAATAGTTGAAGTCATTTAAAAACAGTCTGAGCCATTTTAAAACAGTTTATGCTCGTTTATGGTCAATTAAAAGCAGTCTAATTCATTTTAAAAATAGTCTATATAGTGATTCGAAAATAGTCTGTAGTCTCACTTTTATGTTTTTTTGCTCATTAGAAAGAATCAGATATTAGTATTCAAACAGTTTTTAGTAAATAATTTTAATTGGGAGACTGGATGTTAAACATTCAAAACCAGTGGACCAGTTCTATAATTTCTAAAATTATAAACAAATCCCTCATCATCACACTCATAACCCGAGAAAGAGAAAGAGAGGGACAGACAGATCAGAAATCCTCTGCCGCTCCCACAGCGCCGCCAATCACCACTCAGCGGCCGTCACGCCGCCAACCACCACATGTAGAGAGAGAGAAGACAGTCGATATATCTATATATAGACGGGAATGATCAACCCACACTTACAAAAACGCCTACAAAAATACCAAGTCTAAATTAACTATTTTTAAAATACTTAAACTAGATAATTTTGTACAGTTGGTATAAACGATCAATAATGTGGGTTTTGTATTCTTTCTAAAACAAATATTTAAAAAATCAGGATTCACGATAAATTAGAGCAGTGAGTGACTCTAAATTAGGGTTTGGATGAAATTTATCACCGGAAGTTTTTGTGAGAGTAATAACATATTATTGTATGTTGTTACCATATGTGAGTTGACTTAATTTACTCAATGTTAGTCATTATTTTGGAATATATTAAGATTTGAAACTTGGTGTTGTTTTAAGTATTGTTTTAAGTGTGGATTAATCTTTCTCCTATATAGACACTAGTAATCGTAACCCACGCGTTGCGGATGCGATACATATATACATAAGATCCCGTACAAATGAATTAAAAAATTTCAAAAAAAATGAAAAAATGATGGAGTGAATATAGTAAATTAATAATCGTATATAAGGAGTAATATGATATTTTATTGTTATATAGGTATAGTTTGGGAGATGAATTGATATGTGAGAATGAGCATATTTATTTATGTATTTGAATTGACTTATATTGTATGAGTAATTAGTAAATTAGAATAGAAACATTTTTGGAAAAAATTGTCAAATTTTTGCACATTCATTTCTTTTGGGTTGACTTATATTATATACATATACATATATATATATATATATATATATAAGTATATATAGAGAGAGATATATAGATATAAGTATATATAGAGAGATATATATAGATATAGGCATAAATAGATAGATGGATGGATACAATCAATGCCCGACAGAGGTAGAGAGAGTGGATTACGAGGGCCGTAGCCGCGACGGCAGTCACCGTCATCGCCAGAGACGACGTTGTGGTGACGACGTTGGCTGTGGTGATGGTGTCTCACTGGGGAAGATGGGTTGTTTTAGATAGACAAACAAATGGGAGAAATAGAATTTAGAAACCTTATATATAGATTAAAATTGGACCACAACTTAAATAATTTGATCTAAATTAGACTGATTCTTAAATATTTTTTATTTTTTTTGGGGCAAAGCCCTAATTTTTCCTATTTTTAACACCAGCATTATTTTTCACATGGTTCTTTCAAAGATTGATATTTGTTATGACCTGATGTTTTTATTTTTATTATCCTTGGGATCCAGATGTACATTTTTCATGTTTTTCTCTTTAAGTTGACCGGTCCGCTTGACCGCCCAAGTTCAATTTTTCCTATTTTTAACACCAGCATTATTTTTCACATGGTTCTTTCAAAGATTGATATTTTTTATGACCTGATGTTTTTATTTTTATTATCCTTGGGATCCAGATGTACATTTTTCATGTTTTTCTCTTTAAGTTGACCGGTCCGCTTGACCGCCCAAGTTCAAAGATGTTGGTCTGGGCTTTTGATGTGATCAAATAATTGTGGGAATAGATAAGGATTCAATAAGATTACTAAATGATTATTGTGTAAAATTAATTGCGCGAGCTTTTTTTGACGAAAAGCTAAATAGAAATTAGATTGATTCATATTGGGAAAGTTTAAGCCATGTCGTGAGAGGTGGAACCATTGTTTGAGGTAAGTTCGACATATATGGGTACTAGATGTGGTTAATGATATTGCTTTTTTTTTGTTCTCTCGATTATCTAATGAAAGCTTATGCATGTGATTGTATGCGATTTTATAATGGAGCGTTTTTGTTTGGTCGAGTGTCGAAGAACCAATAAGTCAGCATATTGACGAAATGGGACAGTTTGATTGGACATACGTTTGATCGGGATAGGGTCCGTTCAGGATGGTGCAAGAGTGTGTTCGGGGTTCCACTGGATAGTGGGAGTTAGAAAGTACGCAATATTGGTTTCATCAAGGACAGACATTTACTACAATTTTGAATTCAAGGCTAATTTCAAGAAAGGGTGAAGGATGAAGATCAGTTTGAATGCTATTTCTTTTTATTTAATTTCTTTACTATTTAATATTTGAGTAAATTTTGAATTGTTATCTTATTTACAAATTAATTAAGTATTGGTCCATGAAAACTGAACTAATTAAGTATTGGTCAATTTCTTCCTAACTAACTAATAAAAATCTAAAAAGTAGGAAAAAATCAAATAATTTCAGAAAATAAAAATCAAAAAATCAAAAAAATCTGAAATTTTTTTAAAAAATCTGGAAAAAGGCAAAACCGCTAAAACATTAATAAAATTTCAAAAATCAGAAAAAATAAAAATAAAATCATAAAAAATCTAAAATCAATAAAAATCCAAAAAGCAGTCTGAATCGTTTTAAGTCATTTTAAAACCAGTGTGAGTCGTTTCAAGTATTTTTAAAAATAGTCTGAGTAATTTTAAAAACAGTCTGAGTCGATTTAAGGCATTTTAAAAATAGTGTGGGCATTTTATGTCATTTTAAAAACACTCCGAGTTATTTGAAAAACAGTATGAGTCATATTAAGTCATTTTAAAAATAGACTGAGTTGTTTTAAAAATAGTATGAGTCGTTTTAAAAACAGTCTAAGCCATTTTACGTCATTTTTAAAACAGTTTGAGTCGTTTTAACTCATTTTAAAAATAGTCTTAGTACTTTTCAGTCATTTTAAAAACAGTCTGAGTCGTTTTTAGTCACTTTAAGACCAATGTGAGTCATTTTAAGTCATTTTAAAACCAATGTGAGTCGTTTTAAGTCATTTTAAAACAGTATGAGTAATTTTAAAAATAGTTTGAGTCAATTGAAGTCATTTTAAAAATAATGTGAATTGTTTGAAGTTGTTTTAAAAACACTTTGAGTAATTTTAAATGCAGTTTGAGTCGTTTTAATTCATTTTAAAAATAGTTTGAGTCGTTTTAAGTCATTTTTAAAACAGTCTGAGTCATTTTAAGCCAATTTAAAATCATTCTGGGTAATTTTTAATTATTTTAAAAATAGTCTGAGTCGTTTTAAGTCATTTTTAAAATAGTTGGAGTCATTTTAAGACATTTTAAAAACATTCAAAGTCATTTTCAGTCATTTTAAAAACTGTCTGAGTCGTTTTAAGAAATTTTAAAAACATTCAAAGTCTTTTTCAGTCATTTTAAAAATAGTCTGAGTCATTTTTATTCATTTTAAAATAGTCTGAGTCGTTTAAAGTCATTTTAAAAACAGTTTCAGTCATTTTCAATCATTTTAAACACAATCCGAGTCCTTTTCAGTTATTTTAAAAACTCATTTTCAGCCATTTTAAAAACAGTTGACTAGTTTGGAAACAATGAGAGTAATTTTAAAATAGTGTGACTTAGTTTTGGTAATTTTTAAACCAATGTGAGTCGTTTTAAAACATTTTAAAAATAGTCTAAGTAATTGTAAAAATAGTCTGAGTCGATTTAAGTTATTTAAAAAATAGTGTGATTCGTTTTAAGTTATTTTAAAAATACTATGAGTAACTTTAAAAATAGTCTGAATTGTTTTAAGTCATTTTTAAAACAGTTTGAGTATATTTAATTCATTTTAAAAACAATTTGAGTCATTTTCAGTAATTTTAAAAACAACTCGAGTCTTTATATATACGAAGGATCTTGATTATTAGACTTTTCGGCTATTCAAGAATTTATTTGTATTTTATTAATTTTTAGTGTTTTATTTTACAATTTTGCTGGATTTTCCGTGTTACTTTTAGCTTTTTTTGGCTCTTTGCTATTTTATTTAAAATTAATGGGACCTAAAAGTAATTGCATCCAAAATAGTTAAATGGCTGGTGTTAAAAGAAACAAAGCCAACATTGTCACACGGAGAACAAAAGTGATAGGCTTAACCTCGGCCACGTTTCACTTTCTTGTTGAGCGAAAACAAAAATAGACTAAACCTTAATTATTTTGCAGCGTGGGACCAAAGCTTAATTAAAATCATGACTCTCATTTATTTGAATAGAAAAGGATCAATAAAGAACAATGCTTTGCTAATCAGGATCCCAAATCAAAGTGTAGACATAAAAATTAGGCTGTACTCTAATCATCTAACGTCAGTTAATACTCAATTGAATTTATGGATGCCGAAGTTATAAAACTAATAACATTGGACAATGAAGTGATTTGTAATTCTTCTCATCGAATCAATCGCAAGGCAGGTGATATCGAAAAGAGTTTTTTACTAGGACCTCAATTTTATTTTATGTTATGTTCTACTTTTATTTAGCATTAACTGTAACAAAGTTATTTGTAGTTCTTCTGATCATATCAATCGCAACACAGGTGACCTTCGAATGATTTTTCTACTATGATCTCGAATCCACAATTATCATTAATTTGTTAGGCAAATTGAACAGTAGTGTAATAGTATTTACTGAAAAGTATAGGGTTAGTTCGAGTGAGGATCCCCATTCTTCAAACATAATTCTATTGGATCATACTATACTTTCTATAGAAGCAGTCAAGCAGTTAAAGACATTTTACAAACTGTAAATACCCAGTTATCATAAATAACAAAACTCATACCAAATTACCAATTGACTTGCATGTTTTCAACCAAAGTAAGTATATAAATTGGTATACGGTGACAGAGCCAGGATTAGTAATTGGGGAGAGAGAGGGAGGAGGGGGGTGTCTGTAGCCCCTGCCAGCCCCCACTTAGCTTCTCCCCTGACAATAAGTTTTAATGAATTGGGATCCGAAAAAATCTATCACTCTGTCAAACTTTCAATATTTAGCGACTATTAGTATTTCAAATTAATGTAGAAGATCAAATAAACTTTGAAAGTCAGCTTAAAAACTGAATTGATTATGTTCTCTACCTTAAATGCAGGGTGCCTAACTCAATTTGTTTCAGTCTCCAATAAGAGCACGTTTGGTAAACATCTAAATTTAACCAAATAAACCAGAAAACTACAAATTAAACTGGTCAGCCATGTTTGCCATTCAACTTTTAAGCATAAAACAGAGCATAAAAGATGCAACCAAACAAACATCGTCAAAGAAAACAGTACGGTTTTATTACAAAAACAGTATGATCAAAAGCGGATGGTTAGTTGTTACCGTCTCTATTAGATCATTTTATCCTAAAAATAAACATCAGGGTTAATAATGGCTCAATGCAACATTTTCACTTTAAAAGTTGCACATAAACAAGCCCATTCATCTCATCAAATAAAAGCATGGGTCTTATTGTAAACAATAATAACTTAAAGAAACATATGAGTCCATACGATTTCTTTTCTTTTCTTTTATAACGGTGGATTAATTAATGCCCGGAGCCAAAATAAAAATTGAAAACCTAAAAGGTAAACAGGAAAGATGCAAAAGAATGATATCGCTATTTTGAAAAAGTATCCCCAACAGTAATTTTTTTTACATTGTCTGATAGTCTTAATTTCCATTTATAATGCTGGATAAATTCATTAATCAGGCAAAAATAGAGTAAACAAGAAAGTGGCAAAACAATGATCACTATTTTGAAAATGTGTCTCCAACAGTATTTTTTTTACATATGTGATGGTCTTAATTTCTCTTCGTAACGGTGAATAAATTCATTGATCAGGCAAACATATAGGGTAAGCCAGAAAGTTGCAAAATAATGTTAAATAATTCCGAGCAAATAATGTTAAGCATATAGGGTTATTTCGAGTGATGATCCCCATTCTTCGAACATAATTCTATTTGATCATAGTATACATTTTATAGAAGCCGTTTAAGACGTTTTACAAACTGTAAATTCCCAGTTATCATAAGAAAACAAAAATCATACCAATTCTTCGAACATAATTCTATTTGATCATATATATATAATGGTGGATAAATTCATTGATCAGGCGAAAATATGGTAAACCAGAAAGTTGCAAAACAATGTGAAATAATATGAGTGTGTCAGCTTAATGTAACAACTAAAACACACAAAAAAAAAATCAAACATTTATGTAGCTAAATCATGAGAGAATAAAGAGATAAATTACGGTCTCTCTAAGATCTTCTCCATGCAAGTCTTGTAGAATATCAAGAAAGCGTTCCGAAAGAAGAGCATCATATTCCACCAGCTTATCATCTTCAGACACTTTCCCAGGCACTAACAGCTTAAGTTGCGCATCGATCGATGCCAACTTCTCCGTGTTCGACTCCCCAGGCCCATCACTTATCTCTATCTTCCTTGAAAAAAAAACTAAACAAGCAACCAGCTGGCTTATATTGTAAGTTGATATATCAAGTGGAATTTAATCATAGGTGACTAGCATAAGGTATGAAATGATTCTAATTCTGAGTTTCGGTAATTTTTTTACATTGTCTGAAAGAGAGAGTTGTTAAGAAAGAGGGATTGGTGAGATCCAAAACAGTAGGGAAAATTTGTTAAAATGTTACTCAACCTATTAACTTGATTTGGTACCCGGCCTAACACACTTTCTAAATTGTTACCCAACCTATATATTTCGCTCTAATTTGTTACTCAACTTAACACTTTTTCTAATTTGGTACCCAACCTAACATTTTTTTCTTTTTTGGCACCCAACCTATGCGTTAAAAACCGATGATCGAAGACAGATTGAGTCCCTTAATTGGACTGTATACGTATAGGTTGGGTACCAAATTAGAGCGAAACGTATAGGTTGGGTACCAAATTAGAAAAAAAGTGTTAGATTGGGTACCAAATTAGAGCGAAATGTATAGGTTGGGTAGCAAATTAGAAAGTGTATTAGGTTGGATACCAAATCTCTAAAAGCTGATAGGTTATGTAACATTTTAGCATTTTTCCCAAAAGAATAGTAAATTGTTAGTTTATAGAGACGGGAAGCCGAAAGGTGGTAGGATTAGGAAGAGTATATTTGTCATTATAACTATTACGGTTTAATCTAATTTCAACGAAATTTTGGAAAGATTATGATAAATGGAAATTTATGTGCAAAAATATTTGAGACAATATAGAAATTGTTGTGTGACATATTAGCTCGTTATAGATATATATAGAGATATGTATAGATATAGAGAGAGGTATGAGAAACAACAGACGAAGTTTATTCATTAATATGATTGTAGAGAGAAATACATCAATAGACCCCTGACCCTCTTTATATAATAGAGGGTAGGGTTACATATGCTAGAAAAGCCCAAGATAGGCCCAATAATATCCTACAACACTCCCCCTTTGTACGTCTTGATTTCTTCGTCTTCATGCTGTCGATGTGAGTCGAGTTCATTCGCAGTGCTAAACACATAAAAACCTTAGGGACGGAAAACCCAGTGTGGGACAAAACCGATACCTAGGAGAAACTGTGTAGCCGAATGATATAGGCCGAAATTCTATGTAATTAACTAACCACAAAACAGTGTGCCTCATCAAAACCTTAGCAGAGCAAACTCAATGGGAAAATCTCTGATCGAAGGAAAAAGAGTGCAACAGTGGTAGTAGTAGGGGATCAACCACAAAACAGGTGCTTCATCAAAACCTTGCTCGAGTAAACTCAGTGGGAAAAACCTCTAGTCGAAGGACAAAAGAGTACACGGTGGTAAGAAGTATACAACAGGATACTCCCCCTAATTTCGGCAATCTTAAGTGAGGTATGATGGAAATGTGTCTCGCTAAAAACCTTGCCAAGGAAAACCCAGTGGGAAAAAACCTTGGTCTAAGGACAAAAAGAGTACACGAGCATGCGACTGGATGCTCCCCCTCACTTGCACACGACAGGGTGCGAGAATTTTGACTAAGTAGTAATTAGTACAATAAGCATTCACCTGGATGCTCCCCCTCACTTGTACACGACTGGGTGCAAGGATTTCATATTTCAAGAAAGAGTACGAGCATTCTACTGGATGCTTCATTTACTTGCACACGGCTGGATGCAAGAAAATTTAACGTGGAATAGAACGAGCATTCAACTAGATGCTCTTAAACTTCATATGTGAATATTCATTTCGGCAAGAAATGCTAAATAACATAATCTAGTCATGTCTCTCTTGATCGATAATAACAAGTTGTCCTCAAATAAGATAAGTGTTTTATCCGGATCGTGAGACAGAGCATATGTAATTCAATTATGGCTAATACGAGCTCGAAGCCATATACACTCTCTAGTCGTCTCATAGAGCACGAGTAGATCAGAGTGATTCGTTTGGAGTCATTTCAAGACCTCCAAGATATTGCCTTATTCCTAATGGTAAAGACATACCATGTTAGGAATATCCCTTATGCGGGTCTGATAAGTAACCGGCATCGGTATAACCGAAAAAGGGTTGAGTTAATTCGAGTACCGAAGGGGGTAGGTACACTCGATGACGTAAAATGGGATAAGACAAGCCCTCATCCACAGTTACCTTAAGGAAATGGGAAAATGTCTTTTATGTCATTTCGATGGCAGCGTGTTAGCGCGATGCTGTGTCGAGCTATACCATTCACAACAGACGAGATGTTCGTCCTAGCACATTAGACCAAGTACAATGATGCGCTTATTGTACTTAGATATGAACATCATGGTTCATTATCTCTTCATCGTCTCATCAGGGATGGACTAGGTCTATATCAATGTCTAGTGATCGAACGATCATGGGAGAATCTGACGACTTAGCGTCATGATGACTAAAACGTCATAACACCTTCTGGGTGTAGTCTGAATCATGGACTTAGATTCAATTTTTACGGGACTCGATCATCGGGCCGAGTCACTACCGTGTCTTCCCAAGATCCTTCATCTCGAAGGCAAATCCAAAAATGGATCGCGTAATAAAACACGCAAGGGCATAATACTTGTTCAAGTATCTCAAGCTAAACAAGTACTCACTTAGGTGGGTATACCACATCCGCTCGGATTATATTAATCCATATAGTGAACGTCTCATTTAATTGAGATCGTGTTCCGTGGTCAGGAACTACTTGATTAAAGCATATGAAGTCACACATGGACCTTCATCTATATCTCTTTGTCTAAATTCTCATAGAGATAAAAAGTTACCACAATCACATGCTGCATACTCAGTTTTTTGGGAAACTACTAAACTGATAAAGTAGGGGACCATTATAACGTCCATTACGAGGAAATAAACTATCTCGTAATCAATTCCAAGGTGTGAGAGAAGCCTTGCGCTACTAGGCGAGCATTCTACAATCTCATTATTCTCATCACTTTTCCTTACGAATAACGAAATAAACGAACTCGTTTAACATTGGTGGTGTTGGAGCTACAGGTCCGAACACACTTTCGCTAAGGTGTCTACTTGGATTGCAAGTTTCCATTAGTCCAGTCTATTCTACGTTGACTTCAGGCAACGGTACATGGTTCTCTGTCATAATTTGCTCATATTATCAGTCGTCACTGAATATATAAACAAGTAATCAATGACAGTCTCGTTTCGCTTCAATATCATCTAAGATATCATGATCGACAAATATTTCGAGATTATTAGGATGAGGAGGAAATCACACATCTCCTTGATCCTTTATAATCTGTACGACAAACGAGTTTCAGTTCACCACCTCTGGGGCTGAACAAATTAAGAACCGGTCAACTTTCTCGTATCTTGGGAAGGATGACAGACTGACGGCCGACGGCAGCATCCTTTGCTTGGGGGGTTCGGCCAAAGCAACGTGTTACGACTGGAACACGGCGTCTGACAAGGACGTCTATCCTTGCAAGCATTTTGCAGCAGGTATAAATGATCTCGTGACATCTCATAAAGTCATTAAATGCGTCTGACATTTAGTTAGACTTGAGGGAGTTTATGCACTTACTTATCACTAAGTGCAGTTTTGGGGATCAAGCTAAGACTGAGTGGGTTATGCCACGTTACTTCACGTTGTTTCTTATCAACGGTAACGTGCAAATCTCCCCTTAACGATGGGGAGAATAGTCTTAGCGATGTCAATTCCGCATATCATGCGGTAAAGAGATTGCTTGCCATGGTTACTCTATCAAATGATAGGCATGAGATTCATAATCGACTTATGTTCCCTTCAGATGTCCATATTTTGAACGCTATAGCGGCTCAATCAAAATATTAAACACTCAAACACGCGTTCATATGAGGCCTCTGGCTCATAACCAGTAACCAACTGGTGCGCATTTAGTATTTTGAGTGACTATGGGCCTCAGACGGACCAATGCAGCAAAATAGCATGACCCCACACGGAAATATAAATCTTGGTGCGCAAGACCAAGAAGTGCGTGCAACCATTTGCAGTCGCATGATCAAACTTTCCGTGAGTCCATTTGGGTCTGAACATAATCGACAGGATGTTCAATTTCAATTTCCAAACTCAAGTAATTCAAATCGAAATTTCGATTCTTACTCTTCGAAATTATCAAGTCGACTAGACTTTTTAGGATAATCCGGATCATGAGCCATCAACTTAATGATAGGGCTAAAAGTTTGGAAAGTGCTGCATTTATGTGGACAACATTAAAATGTGACCATATTGACGATGCATCAACCATAACCATTTATATTTATGGTCCGTCTTATGGTTGGATAAGTCCACAATAACTCCTTCAATTCTTTACAAGAATTCTATGAGTTCATTTCGTGATCTTTGCACATACTAGTCTTTCAAAGTGAGCATTAATGGCATGAATTTCGGATTAATCGCGAAATATATTCTCAGAGAGAATCCAAATGCGATGCGATTATAAATCAAGCATCGTCTTTTGACCCGGGAATATCTCATCCGGTCAATGCCACAATATCAAAATGCTCTAATCAATCGACGACAGGCGAATGATAGTATAGACAATCATGTCTTAGCATCTAAATCATTTATCATTTCGACGACAGGCGAAATGATAAGGTAACTTTAAATGCTTTTAAAAATTGTGGTAGAAACCACTTGAAAGACATTTCAACTCCTTTAAAATAGGCTTTTGATCGTATTGAACGGAGGCTATGTAAAGAAATTTTAATATTTCATGAGCTTTTACCAGATAACACTGGTTTTCTCGAATATTTTATAACTCAACAAGGTACGGTAGGACCTACATGAGTATAAGACCTCATATTTGACAAATCAATTTGGTTTTACCAAAGATTTCAATTTTGGAACAACAGGTCCAGAATCATTGTCACTGAGTACTCTTTTCGGCAAATAGTTGGTGAAATTATGTGGTACACTGTTACCCACTATTTCCAAAAAAAATCAACTACCCCACAAGTATTGACTAAAATTTCATAATTTAAAGTTTGGTCACATTTTTCAAAGGAATTTGCTCAAAGCACTTTAAATTATTTCGAGAAATTTCGTAAATAGGCAAACCACAATCCAAAAATATGGTCCAAATGGAAAATAATAATTCAAATGTAAAACATAATCCAGATGAGCGAAAAAATGTCTCAATGATTTATCAAAATCAATAAAGAAATGTATCAAACTCATTTGACCCACAAAATCGGGGGTCTCAAAAGTTTACTTTCAGTTAGCTTTAACCACATTAGCATCGGTTTTTTCACCTTTATAATAGTTTTGAACTATTTAAGGAGTAACCGTGCATGACCTTTGTGTTTATAGCATAGAGTTGCCTCATTGAGCATTATCTCTTGCTTTGTGACAACGGGCCATATTGTTCCTTTCAATTACTGTCTTGGAGCCACAGGTTTTCGATTTTGACGATTGTCTAAAATCTCGCTTGGCTAGGCGATTCATCGGGATCGCGACAGTTCGAGACAAATAACACTTGTCTCGGTTCTTGATTCGTGGAAAAAAAATATACACGAAGAGCATTAATATCAGGCAAACAATTCGCCATTGACCCAATAGGATTAAAACTACTCACCGGGGTAATTTTCTTATCCAATAACAAATGGGCGATAAAGGAACATGGTGAATATAAATTTACGATACTGCTTATGGAATACAATTTCCAAGCTAGTATTTTGGTGAAGGATTACTCCAATATGTCAATTTCAGACATTTGTTCACCATAGACATCATCACGTCTCAAATGTGGCGGCGGAATAAAATCAACGCCTTAGCATTCATCATGAGGGTAACAACAAACTCGTGTTTTACTCATCAAAGATGGCATCCAAAAAAAATTGGGCATCGTATTTTCACACATCAGGGTGACTAACATGTGGTGACGGAATAACATCAACGTCTAAACAGCCGCAAGTATGTTTTGCGATTTTTCTCATCATAGATGTGTTGGGAGTTCTGGATTATTTTTCATATAAAATGACTGGTTTATATGTTTATGGTTTGCACAAGCATAAACTTTATTTCGAAACGACATGTTCGAAAAATAGTTTTGCTTTTAATGTGAATAGGTTCTCATTGATCGAACGACAGGTCGATACAGAGACACCAATTCAGCGAATACATATCTATATAGACACATTCGGGGAAATTATTATTTACTCAACCCCTTTCGGTAGCTCTATTTGAACACGACCAGGAAAGACGGTGAGGGGGGTGAGCACGAATGCCTCTTAAAAACCGACCTCATTAGGAGAACGACTTCCGCCTTTATCTTTCCTAGACATCGTATCCAAATAGGTGAGCCTATTTGGGGAAGATTCATAATTTTTCTAATTTAAATGTGAATATATACGATTTTCGCATTTTATATATGGCAATAATATTAACAGTATAGACAATATCTATCTAGATTAACCACATATATATAAACAGGTAGTAAATATATTTTAGAATCTATCTAATCATGCAGTAGATTTGGTGTTATAAACAAATCAATTCAAGATTATCAATTAATTCATAAAGATTCTAACATACCAAATCAAATCAATTAGATCTAATCCAATAACTAACTGCCATATATGATATTTATATATATATATATGATAAGATCAAAAGATATGATTATGCTAACAATATATCAATCAATTATATATGTTTATTGCCATATGAATAATTCTATACATGGTAGTTTTAACATGCAAGCAAGCAATATATTTTTAATTACCAATTAATTCTATATATGGTAATTTTTAACATGCAAAGTGGTTAAATATACATGGAAACATATCAATTTATTCAATTAACATGCAATTTTTATTCACTTGCCTTTTTAATAAATATATATATGCATGTGGGTGAATATTTAGACCGAATATTGACTTTTATAACACATATATACTATTTTTATACATGTAATATACTATAGAGACTATCCGTGTAATTTCAGCAAACTATATATCTATTTACAGCATTATTACAGCTTCAGTCCATAATTTCAGACAAGTTTCAGTTTAGTCCTTTAGTAATTAACATGCACAGTCAATAGTTTCAGCGAATTACAAAACAGTCCTATTGTTTTCAGTTTTTTTACAGATTTAATCCCACAGATTAATACATGTTATACAGTAAAAAAAATCTATCACGCATAGTTTTTTTTCTTCAACAAATACATGCAATTTGGGTTATTTTGTTATGATCATATATAGTTATCCATACAAGTAACAAAATCTAATACACATGGATTATATACTACGGTATATTTATCATGCTTTATTTATCCATAAAATAATACGTGCGATCACATATATGGAATAAATTAAGTTTTGAATTCGGTACATTACGCACGGTATGTTGGTGAAGGTCGATATAGCAAAACCCTAAAAACCCGGATAAATCTCAAGGTTTATAAATACCCAAAATCCGTGTGTTTACCAAAAATCTCCAATATCCGCGAGCGTATATCCTATTCTCCGCGAGCAAAGTGCCGATAACGTGTTGTGTGACATATTAGCTCGTTATAGATATATATAGAGATATGTATAGATATAGAGAGATGTATGAGAAACAACAGACGAAATTTATTCATTAATATGATTTTACAGAGAGATACATTAAGAGACTCCTGACCCTCTTTATATAATAGAGGGTAGGGTTACATATGTTAGGAAAGACCAATATATACACAATAATATACTACAACAGAAATCATATAATTTTCTAAAAACCTTATTAATAGTAAAATTTAGAGTAACCTTTACATTCAACCAATTTGCTTAGAGCTGATCATATCCGAATCAAATGATTGGGTCAACTTGTTGTCCAATATTCATTCGTTGATAGATGGATAAATCAGTGCGCATTTGAAGTCAGCTTTATACGAAGTAAAGTAATTGCTTATACTTGTGTTTTTTATCTGCTGGCCGCGTGTGGCCCAATTTCTATACTTTTATATATATATATATATATATATATATGTATATATATATATATATATATGTATATAGACACATAAATATATATATAATAATAAGTCAGCTCAAAAAAACTCCATTAATTTTAAGACTGCCATAGTACGTACTCCCACTTTTTTAGAAAAAAAAAACAATTTTTTTTAATAATTACTTCTGTGAAATTTCAAAAAAAATTTAAAAAATTGTTAAAAACTAACTATTTAATTTTTAAAACAAAAAAACTATGCAATCACTGGACAGGACACAACGTGTGCACTTACCATGTGTGTGTGTATATATATATATAACTTTATCCGCTGCTTATCAAGTTGTTAATAAATTAATATATATTTTATTATTACAACCAATCTAAGAAGCTGCTTAATTGAACGGAAAAAAGTTTATAAAATAGTCTAACTATTCAACCCATCCGGTTTTTCTAAGAAAAACAAGTTCTATCAAGCCAAGTGCTCGATAATATAACAAAGCTAACGGTTTAAAACTAAACATTCACATGACAAACCCTGTTGAACCCATAATTATAGGAGGACACTATACATCCGACCCACCTATCTTTGACAAAAATTTCGTTGCCCAAAAAAAAAATGTTTAGAATACATATCTGTAGAAATAACTACGATAAATGGAAAATTATAGCAAGTGAAAAAAAGTGAAAATCAAATAAGGAAGATATAACATGGAATAATTGAAAAAGAGTGTTTTCTTTACTGCAAAGCTCTAAACCCACTCTAGAGAGCCATGGACTATGCGTCTTTAACCAAATCTCCGAGTACATAACCGCAAATGATTTTTGGCACAAAATAATCGACAACTACGATACAGCCAAACTAATCGAAGAGAGCATACCGAAAAACCCACAAGACTATGAACAACTTTAAAAAAGAAAATGACCATTGTGAAAATTGAAAGTATTTCAGAAAAGATCTTACAGGAAAAGATCCATAAACAATTTAGCCTCTAGTCATGGGCCGATCTTGGAGCTTTTCCAAGGGAGAGCAAAATTAATTCACCATAGAACGTTAAATATTGAGCCTAAGAAATTCTTACTGATTGTACTTTTTTTTTTGATCCATCAGAATCAGAGTTTCAAAATGTAACTTCTTTTGAGATATCAAAACAAAACTTTATACTTTAAAGTAAAAAAGAAAAACTGGTAGTTTTTTTCTTTAATTTTTTTCCATCGAAAATCTCTCAATTTAGTTTACATAACATTTTGACAATTTTAAGTAATATTTTTAAATAAAGTCAAAAACCAGCTATGGATTCTATTGCTTATAACTTTTTTGAACAAATTAGTGAAAAAAGAGTACATAATAATTTTTCGGTCATAAATGATTATTGTTAAAAGTTAAATAATTTATTAATATGTTTGTATAGCAATTTGTTTCAGCAAATTAAAAACTAGAACAATAGAACCTAATTACAACAAAATTTCAAACAAAAAGGAATAAAAAAACATATTTTGGGACTTGGGTAACTTCTAGCCAAGACCTATTGGCTCAATGCAAAATATTTTTCCGCTGGACTACACCATTGGTATAAACTTCTTACGGCAAACGTTTAACTTAATGTAAATAAAATTTACAATAAATACACAAAAAAAATATCAGTTTTTTTTTCGTTTGTGTCCTGAATCAAGGGGGGCAACTGACCCCCTTTGCCCCCCTCCCATGGCCCCTTGAAGGATCCGCCTAGTCATGTAGATTTGGTTGTATACATTTTCTTACATGGGGCTTCTGCATTATTGTACATTTCCGGACACAATTTGACTCGGTATTTACAATAAGTACTTTTAATACTCATGATTAAGAAACGAAGTGCACTAAAATGAATTGTTAAGCATCCATTTTTTTCATACCTTTTTAAGATGTGCTTTTAAGATTGAATACATGCAATCTTGCCATAGAAATGAATATCGAGATTTAAGTTTCTTCCTTTTCGGTATTTTTTTTTATAAATTCGATTGCATTAAAATTATCTTTATCAGTAAAATAATTTTTTTCATTAAAATCAATTTCTTGCAAAAATCAATTGCTTTTAATTTTTTATAAGAGCTACCCACAATGAACACTCTTTGTTCGGAACAGAGTTACCCACAGACGTCGGGTTCCTTAACCGGAGGAGTGACCTAGAACCACCTCTAACAATGAGGTATACAAGATAACAAGTCAATGTAGTTGTTGTACACAAGTCGTATAACAAAAAATTCAGTATCAACCTTGTTCAAGACTTACTATCTGTTATTGCTTTGCATGCCTTTCAAGAGTTACAATCGATATCGTAGTTGCTGGTACGTATTTAATTTGCAACTATAATTGTGACCATAGTTGCAACCTAAATATACTAATGAAGTGAACAAAGTATTAAACGTAGTTGAAAGTAATTCACAAACACGTTTAACAACGGAGTTCACCCAATATATGTCCTACGTCTCCGGGACACTCACTCGGATTAGTGATATTATAAAAGCCTACAATACAGAATTTAAATATTATGAAAAAACTCTCAGACTTCATCTACCTTTTTCTGTCTATCTATATATTGCTCCTACAATATAACTACCATTCAAATATTAATGACATTCCACCATTGTTTTTCTATTTAAGTTTCTTACATGTGTCTCTCATGTATCTCTCTAAGTTAGAGTTTTTTATAGCTTAGAATACAAATATTTTACAAGCAAAATTATCAACTATTTATAATGGCAAAAATACAATCTTCTAAAATATTCATAAATATTTCTTCTTCTATCTTTATTTTTCAAGATCTTCTTAATTGAATGTTTGTAGCTTTGATTGATCTCAAACTTATTTGTATGAACGAAATTCTTGCTACAATATTGAGCTCAATCTTTTTGTAGTTAACACGAGATAACTTGTTTGGATATAGGAGCTATTGTTTCCTTTAAAAGAAAAGTATAAAATAATATTTATTGAAGATCAAATATATTTCGTATAAGATCAAATAACTGCATATATATTTTCAATATATTTGAATCATAAAAGATCTAATCAATATAGATTCAAAACGTGATAAATACTCGCATAAGAATAGGAGATTTAATTATCATAATATAAAAAACAAGATAATATCTTTTAGATACTATATCTTAAAAAACTAAACTCGTTAAATATTTAAAAAGCATTCCATTCTTTATCACTTAAATATTCTCAACAGATATAAACTAATTTCCTGTAGATATATGAGAATATTTTGTACATATTTTAATAAAAATAAATAAATTAAAGAACAAATAATGCAGTAAGACAGAATTCTGCGTATCAACAGACTATAACTACGGTTGCAACTGGTGGTTGCAACTTAACATGTAAACATAAAACTTTTTTAATAATTATCATTTAACTTAGATTAATTTGCTCAAATCAATTGACAACAAATAGTTCACTAGATCAAAAAATGGTCCTAAAAATTTTCTCAAAGGGAGTATAGAAATTGGTATATGTTGGTGCTACAATCACTGTAAGTTGTAATAAATTGGGATCCGGAAAAATCTATCATTCTGTCTAACTTTCAACATTTAGCCACTATTAGTATTTTAAATTAATGTATGGGACCAAATAAATTTTGAAAGTCCGCTTAAAAACTGAATTGATTATATGTTCTCTACCTTAATTTGTTTCGGTATCCAATAGGAGCAGGCTTGGTAAAGTTTCGAACTTTTACCAAACAAACCAGAAAACTCCAACTCAAACTGGTCAGCCATGTTTGCCATTCAACCTTCAAGCAGAAAACAGAGCTTAAAAGATACAACTAAACAAGCATCATCAAAGAAAATAGTACGGTTTTATTACAAAAAAAATATGATCAGAAGCGGATGGTTAGTTGTTACCGTCCTCTGGGACCATCTCATTATAACAAAAACATCAAGGTTAATAATTGCTCAATTTAACCCTTTCACTTGAAATGTTTCACATTAACAATCTTATTCATCTCATCAAATAAACCATGGGTCTTATTTGAAACAATATTTACATAAGAAAACTTACGAGTTCATATGGTTTCTTTTCTTTTTCTTTTATAATGGTGTATTAATTAATGCTGAAAGCCAAAAAAAACAAAAAATTGAAAACTCAAAGGTAAACAAGAAAGTTGCAAAACAATTATCATTATTTTGAGAAAGTGTCTCCAAAAGTATTTTTTTTACATATGTCGGATAGTCTTGATTTTCCTTTATCATGGTGAATAAATTAATTGATCAGGGAAAAATAAGGTAAACCAGAAAGTTACAAATAATGTTATAATAATTTCTCGGGAGTCATCTTAATAAAACAATCTTAAAACAAAAAATTAATAATAATCAAACATTTGTGTAACTAACAGCCTAAAAATTAATAAGTCATGAGAGAATAAACGTTACGTTCTCTCTGAGATCTGCTCCATGCAAGTCGTGTAGAATATCAAGAAAACGATCCAAAAGAAGAGCATCATATTCCACCAGCTTATCATCTTCCGACACTTTTCCATGCACTAACAGCCTCAGTTGCGCATCGATCGAAGCCAACTTCTCCGTGTTACGACTCCTCAGGCCGATATGTATCTCTATTTTCCGTGAAAAAAATAAACAAACAACCAGCTTATATTGTGAGTTGTTATATCAAGTGGAAGTTAATCATAGGTGGCTAGTGAAGAAATCCACAATCTGGTGGTTTACTCAGTCAATATACTCGATATATTGACTGATATATATATATATATATGTATATATATATATATATGTATGTATATAATCGCATATATATAGAGAGAGAGATGAAAAACTGTGAAATTCTTATTAATAAAATGTTTTGTTCTATTTACAAATCAGTATCCCAGTCCTTATATAGTGCAAAATGCAACTTTTAGACTTTACAAAATTGGTCCTTTAATAACAGAAAGTAACACATTACAACTTTCTGTCTTTTACACAATAGGTCCTTTAATAACAGATAATAACAATCTTTTAATATACAGGTTTACTAAGTTACAGCTTCATCCATATCAGTCTTGTAACTTCTGCAATATAACCTATTAGTCCAACATATAAACATATATTCAATATACCCCCTCAAGTTGGGTTGTGCAATGATAAAACACCCAACTTGGACAATAAATTTGTAAAAATTGGTGCACCCAAAGCCTTTGTAAACATATCTGCCAAATTATTAGAAGTGTAAACATGCAAAAGATGAACTATTTTATTATGTATTTGATCTCTTATAAAATGACAATCTACTTCTATATGCTTTGTTCTTTCATGATGAACTGGATTATGTGCTAAAGCTAATGCAGATTTACTGTCTGTAAAAAGAATTGCAGCATGTTTATGTTCTAAACTAAAGTCTTTTAGAAGCTGTTTAAGCCAAATTATCTCACATGAAGTGGCTGCTAAAGCCCTATATTCAGCCTCTGCTGAACTTCTAGATATGGTGTGTTGTTTTTTACTTTTCCATGAGATCAAAGAATCACCTAAAAATATGCAAAAACCTGTAATAGATTTCCTAGTATCTATACATGATGTCCAATCAGAATCACTAAATGCCTTTAAACTAAAATTACTAGAGGAAGAAAAGAATATACCTTGAGCTAGATTTTTCTTGACATACTTCAAAATTCTCAAAGCTGCTGCAAAATGTTGCTTACTGGGAGATGCTAGAAACTGACTAAGTGTATGAACTGAAAAACTAATGTCAGGTCTGGTGATAGTTAAATATAATAACCTACCTATTAACCTCCTATATTCAGTTATATCAGCATGTAAATCTGTATCATGTATAGTGTATTTTGTTTTGGTATCCATTGGAAAATCTATAGGTTTAACTGCTAACTGGCCAGTCTCAGCCAACAACTCTAAAGCATACTTTCTTTGGCAAACATGAATTCCATCCTTGTTTCTAGCTATTTCAAGACCCAGAAAGTACTTAAGTTCCCCTAAATCTTTTAGTTTGAACCTGTTATCTAAAAAAAATTTAACTTGATTAATAAAGTGGAAGAAGAACTCCCAATCAGTATGTCATCTACATAAACTAACAAAGCAAGGAAACTACCATTCTTATTATAAGTGAACAAAGAATAATCAGCAGTAGATTGAATAAAACCAAAAATAAGCAAAGCATTACTAAGCTTAGAAAACCACTGTCTTGAAGCTTGTTTCAAACCATATAAAGATTTCTGTAATTTACAAACTATATTGGTATTATCTTGATGAAAACCTGGTGGCACAAGCATATAAACTTCTTCATCTAAGTCCCCATGTAAAAAAGCATTATTAACATCTATTTGAGATAAAATCCAGTTTTTGGAAGCAGCTATAGCTAAAAAAACTCTAACAGTGGTCATTTTTGCTACTGGTGAAAAAGTAGCTTCATAATCAATACCCTCTAGCTGTGTATAACCTTTGGCTACAAGCCTAGCTTTGTACCTCTCTATACTACCATCAGCCTTATACTTAATTCTATATACCCATTTACAACCAATTGGGTGTTTTCCTATAGGTAATGTAGTTAAAACCCAAGTACTGTTATCTTCTAAGGCTTTAATTTCCTTTTGCATTGCTTCTTGCCACAAAGGATCACTATGTGCTTCTTTATAATTTCTAGGTTCAGTTTTAGAATAAATAGCTAAGCAAAAAGACTTATACTTATGTGAAGTATTCTCATAAGTAAGATAAGAAGATAAAGGATATGAAGAAGTAGCCAAAGAAGATACTTTATTAGAATCAACATGATAATCTTGTAGGTATGTAGGTGCATTATGTGACCTTTTTGGTCTATTATTAACAGAATCTATGGAATGAACAACATCAGAAGTATTAATAGCCTTAGCCTTAGATTTATCAATAGACAACTCAGTTTTTTCTTGAACAGATAGATCATGATTATCAATACTACTTTCATTAAAAAACATTATATGTTCATAAAAAGTTACATCTCTAGAAAGAAAAACCTCATGTGTTTCAGAATCATATAATTTATAACCTTTTGTACTGGTGGCATAACCTATTAAAACACATTTTCTTCCTCTTGGATCAAACTTAGTCCTGTTTCTTGATAGTGTACTGGCAAAACATAAACAACCAAATACCCTAAGATGACTGTAAGAAGCCTTTTTGTTGTATAACATTTCATATGGTGACTTGTTTTTCAATAAAGGTGTAGGCATTCTATTTATTAAATAAACAGCAGTAAGTATACAATCTCCCCAGAATTTTAAAGGTAAACAGGAGTGAAATCTTAAAGCCCTTGCTACATTAAGAAGATGCTGGTGTTTTCTTTCAACTATACCATTCTGTTGAGGTGTTTCTACACAGCTTGTTTGATGCAAAATGCCATTATTCAAATAAAAATTGTTCAAAATAAATTCAGATCCATTATCTGACATTAATACTTTAATATGCAAACCAAACTGAGTATTAACCATTTTAACAAAATGTGTAAGAATAGTGACAGTTTCAGATTTATTTTTAAGAAGAAAAACCCAAGTACATCTAGTATAATCATCCACAATAGTTAAGAAAAAATGATGACCAGTCTGTGTTTCTACTGCATAAGTCCCGCATAAGTCACAATGTATTAATTCAAAAGCAAGAGTAGTAAAAGAAGTTCTTAAAGGAAAAGAAGATCTATTATGTTTAGCAAGATGACAGGAATCACAAACAACATCAGAATTATTGTCTATCTCACTAATAGCAAGTCTCAACACTGATCTACTGGGATGACCTAACCTATAATGCCAAATAGATGGCTTATTCTGAGAAAAAGAATTACAAACAGGAGACTTTTCACTAGCCTTACTAAAAATAACAGGATTCTAGAAAAAATAAAGACCATTTTTTTCTGCAGCACTACCAATCATCTTCATAGAGCCCTGGTCCTGAATACAACATAGATTTGACTCAAATTTGACAACACAAGAAACATCCCTAGTTAACTTACTAACTGATATCAAGTTAAAACTGAAAGAAGGAACACACAACACATTGTATAATACTAATCCAGTCTTAAATTTAACTGTTCCAATCCAATTTACTTCAGCTTTATGACCATTAGGTAAATTTACATAAGGAATGTTACTAGTTTTGTAAGAAAAAAAATTAGAAGAATCATTGATCATGTGTTCACTAGCTCCACTATCTAATATCCAAGTATTTTTATTATTATCAAACCCTAAGTCAATAGAACAATTATAGACTGATGTTATACCTGTCATATCAGTAAAGGTGAGATTAGATATAGGTGTGTCAATAACAGCAGCTTGCTGTGAAGAACTAATTTGAGAAGAATTAACAGCTGCTACTTGACTCTGACCTATCTGAGCCTGAGGAACTTGATTCTGATAAGAATCTTGATAAGAAAACAGATTCTGATAAGGCAAGAGATGAGGAGACTGAAGATTCTGTTGAAAAACTCCAGAAGGTTGAGGAGTAGATGCTAAATAAGCTTGTGGTCTAGGTTGAAAAGAAGACTGAAAGGAGGGTAGTCTAGGTCTAGGTCTCCAACCAGGTGGATACTCATGAACTTTATAACACTTATCCCTAGTGTGTCTATTAGAACCACAATGAGAACACTTCATATTATTACTGCCTCTTCCAAAACCAGGCCTATAGTTACCCTGATTATACCCAACAACCCTTTGATTACCCTGAATATTCTGAGATTGAACACTTAAGGCCAAATTCTGAGATTGTACCACATTATTATTATGAACATTGTTCTGTTTCTCATCATGGCTAACCATTGAGTAAATATTATTCATACTAGGCATGGGCTTCATAAGCAAAATCTGACCCCTTACCATAGAAAACCTTTCATTTAAACCCATCAAGAAAGTCATTTTGAACATCCTAGGAATACTACAAGTACACCCAGCAATGGTACCACAACTACACCTAGGAATTGGATTAATAATAGACAAAGCATTCCAAGAAGTTTCTAATTTCGTAAAATAAGTGGATACAGACATATTTCCTTGTGTAGTAGAATTAATATCTTGATGAAGTTCATAAATCCTAGCTTCATTACCCTGAGAAAACCTTTCATTTAATTCCATCCACATTCTAGTAGTTGTATCTACATAAAGAATGGACTGGGCAATATACTCACTAACTGAATTTATAATCCAAGACATTACTATCAAATTACACTGATGCTAAGCCCCAAACATTTGATCCCCCTCAACTGGACATGGTAAAGTCCCATTAACAAACCCTAATTTTGACTTAGCCCCAATAGAAATCTCTGTTGCCCTTTTCCAAGAATGAAAATTAGAACCAGAAAGAGAAGGAGAAACCAAACTACAACTAGTATTCTCATTAGTCCCTATGAAGTATGGATTCATAGTGGTAATCACAGGTGCAGCTATATTTTCCATAAAAACCCTAATTGGAAAAAGAAAGGAAGAATAAGCCCTATTATTTCAAGAAAGAAGAAATCTTTAAACAAAAAAACTTTTAACAGAAAACACCTAATTTCTTTTCAAAGAATTGGGCAAATTTTACTTCTGTTTTGAAATTAACAAACCCAAGTAAAACTTAAGCAACAAATTGTACCTAATTTCAGTAAGCTACATCAATAACAAGATCTATCACAGAAAACCCCTAAATCCTTTTAAAGAATTGGGGTAAATTTTACTTCTGTTTTTCGGAATATTGGAAACAATAACAAACAGAAATAACAAAAGAAAAATTCAAAGAATAGTAAATTAACCTTAATTTGTAACAAATTATAAAAAATAAAAAAAATTCAGAAAACCCCTAATTCTTTTAAAGAATTGGGGAAAGTTTTACTTCTGATTGTTGATCAAAAGAAACAAACAAGATAATAAATCTATTATCTTTTAAGAAAGAATTAAGATAATAATAAAAAAATAAAACCCTAATTTTAGAGTTTAAAGAAGATCAAACCAGCTTTAATTGCAGGCGAAATTAACAGCGGAGATGAGCGTATTGCTCTGATACCATGAAGAAATCCACAATCTGGTGGTTTATTCAGTCAATATACTCGATATATTGACTGATATATATATATATATATATATATATATATATATATATATATATATGCATATAATCGCATATATATAGAGAGAGAGATGAAAAACTGTGAAATTCTTATTAATAAAATGTTTTGTTCTATTTACAAATCAGTATCCCAGTCCTTATATAGTGCAAAATGCAACTTTTAGACTTTACAAAATTGGTCCTTTAATTACAGAAAGTAACACATTACAACTTTATGTCTTTTACACAATAGGTCCTTTAATAACAGATAATAACAATCTTTTAATATACAGGTTTACTAAGTTACAGCTTCATGCACATCAGTCCTGTAACTTCTGTAATATAACCTATTAGTCCAACATATAAACATATATTCAATAGCTAGTATAAGGTATGGAATGATTCTGAGCTTCAGTAAAAAGTGGTACCTGAAAGAGAGAGAGTTGTTAAGAGAGAGGGAGATTGGTGAGTTACAAAAGAGTAGTACATTGTTGGTTTATGGAGACAGAAAACCGAAAGGTGGTAGGAAGATTATGAAAAATAGAAAATTATATACAAAAAAGAATTGAGGCAATGACAAAACATAAAATGGGCTAAACCTAATTATCAAATTTTATATGTCTAAACCTAAGTTATATGGCTACGGGTACGTCGTAACCGGCCCGATACAAATACGGTGATACCATTTTTTCAAAAAAAAACGGTACGGTAAGTTTGGGATACGTCAATTATTTTGTCAAAATTTATAATTATATATATCAAGATTTTAAAGGCAAATAATACCAATTGTGTAACATCCCGTATTTTTATAAATGGTTTTATTTATGATTTAATTTATCCAAAAGCGTTTTATTCAAAATTTTAGCCAAAAACCGAAACTCTTCCGAAAAGCTTTATTTTTAAAACCTGTTACTAATTTTACTTATAAAAAGGACCCAATAGTTTTGTTTCTAAAGATTTGTTATTTTTGAGTAGTAAAACTATATTTTTGGATTAGGAGTTAATTATTAGAACTTTGGGGACCAAATAGTTCGTTACCTCAAACTATCTCAAAACAGCTTTTATAAACCTATTTTTCAGCCACTTTTCAAAAGCAAAAATCAGTAAAACAAATAGAAGAGAGAAGAAGAGAGAGAAAGAGAGAAAAGAAGAAGAAGAAGAAGAGGAGGAAAAGGAAACCACCATTAGCGGGTTCATACCGGAAGCATCTCCTCTACGCTCTAAGGTAACGGGAGTTATCCATTGAGACTAGACGAGGGTGTATGTTAGGTTATGGTTTTGTGTTTATTATAAATTGGGGGTTTTTGCCGTTTATATTAATTGTGTTCTTAAATTGTTAATTGGGATTATTTATTGTAGTTTTAGTTCCATTATTTAAATTGTAGAGATTGAAGCCTTAGATCTGATCATTTCGAATTAGCAAGATTATGGATGGGTTTGCATGATTTATTAGTTGTTTATGGGATTATATAGTTGTTGATGGTATTGGATGAATTTATGGTGAATAATGGTTAATTGTAGTTTATGCATACAAGGTGTTTGTTAAAATGCCCGAATGGGATTTTACGTTATTGGAGTTGTTCGGCTAGTTGCGAATTTAGTACATATGGCTATGTGTTATGTTGTATTACGTTCCGTGAACGTTATTGGAGTTGTTCGGCTAGTTGCGAATTTAGTACATATGGTTATGTGTTATGTTGTCTTATGTTATTGGAGTTGTTCGGCTAGTTGCGAATTTAGTACATATGGTTATGTGTTATGTTGTCTTATGTTATTGGAGTTGTTCGGCTAGTTGCGAATTTAGTACATATGGTTATGTGTTATGTTGTCTTATGTTATTGGAGTTGTTCGGCTAGTTGCGAATTTAGTACATATGGTTATATGTTATGTTGTCTTATGTTGTTTGGAGTTGTTCGGCTGGTTGCGAATTTAGTACATATGGTTATGTGTTATGTTGCATTACGTTACGTGACGTATGTGGTGGTGTTATTTGATTAGTATTACATTATTGGCCGAGGCCGTATGAGAATGTGTTATTTGCGTGGATTTATATTATTGGCCGAGGCCTTGTGTTTTAGCTGTAGTGGCAATGGTCTCTGTCTCTCCCTAATTCCGGGGACAGAAGACGGCCGAGGGGATAGGGAATGACCTGCCTTACGGACCGGGGTAGGTGGCGTGAGAGGTCCCAGTGTGCACTATTTATTTTTATGTTAGCAATGGTCTATGTCTCTCCCTAATTCCGGGGGCATATGACGGCCGAAGGGATAGGGAATGACTCGTCTTACGGACTGGGGCGAGTGGCGTGAGAGGTCCAAGTGCGCACTATAAATCTACTTTTATGTTGCAATGGTCTCTGTCTCTCCCTCATTCCGGGGACAGAAGACGGCCGAAGGGATAGGGAATGACCTACCTTCCGGACCGGGGTAGGTGGCGTGAGAGGTCCATGTATGCTATAGATGTGTGTTGATGTTATTTAATTTATTTAATTTATCGTAGTTGTAGAATGTCATTATATTTCGTTTTATACGTCGTTTATCGTAGTTGTAGAATTTGTGAGTTCTTGCATTTATGAGATGGAGTGACGGTGTATGTGGTGCCGTCCCGTCTAGTTAGGTGCGTGGGACTCACCGTTACATTTTTGTATTTCAGGTACAACTTAGGTCGAGGCGATGGTTAAGATCTTTAGCAAGGCATCACATGGGTTCGGGCTTTTGCTTTCTTTTCATGTATATTTTATTTTGAGGTTGTAGCCTACGGGAAATTTACATTCGTTTAGTTTATCTCGTTTTTGTAGCCGCGTTTGGCAAATACTTTTGTTTATTGTTTACTTGTTCCTTTAGCTCACAAGTCTTTTCTTTTAAAATTTTAATTTTGTACCAACAGGTTTCACTTTTCTTTGTTTTAAAAAGGTCATGCCTCGATATCTATTTTTACGGATTTTGGGGCGTGACAAATTGTATATAAAGAGAAAAATAAATCAAATTAATGTACTTTAGTTCTAATAGTAAATATTATTGATTTTAAAGCATTAGTAGGGATAAAATATGACACAAGTGCATAGTTAGCTGTATACTTTTTCAATGAAAAACAAAGATATTAAAAGATTTAAAAAATAAAAACTCTCTTAATTGGATTTGATGAATAATAGATACTATTTCGTTTTAGTATTCTTCGCTATCTTATACATCATATCAATAATTCTTGAAAATGCAAGTACCCGTTACGTACCCGGTACGCGGTACATATCCGGTACGGGTACGTACGATGGCATTTCCGAATTACCCGTACTACCTAGTTCTAAACCGTTCTTTCCCAAATGTATAACTATCTAAGAAATAATTCAGAACTCCACCCCAATAAACAACAACTTCACCACTAATAACACCCACAACTACAAATCACCTATCCATTGTTACCGCTGCTCTGGCTGAGCTCCAACGAGCTCGGAAGCTACGACGAGATAACCACACCTCCAACGAGGCTCTGAACCGCTACCAGGAACTTTTACGGGATGTCTGAAGCTCCTAAAAGTTGTCCTAAGCTTTGTCAGGCTGCTGAAAGCTCCAACGAGCTTATCAAAGCTACGATGAGGCCCCAAAAAAGTTTTGTACCACTGCCCACAACTCTGAAGAGGTACACAGAGATCGTAAAAATTGTTCGGAGCTCTAGGAGGCAGCCGAGATCCAACGAGCTCTGACATAGCACAAATGCTAGAAGCTCCGAAAAAATGCCCGACGCTCTGATGAGTTGTCCAGAGTTTTATTGAGTTGCCCGGAGGGTCTAACAGGCTCCGCGGTGCTCCGATATGCTAATTAGAACTTTGATAATGCTTCATTCACCCAAAATCATTTTAAAAAAAAACGGAAGTGAACTTACCGAATTCTTCTATTAAATATCTTCCAAATATGAAAAACACACAACAATGATTTAGCTCAAAAATGTGTAGATACATACCTATTGGTATGTGCTTGATAAAAGGCATACTTGTTGGTATGCGTTTGAGAAAGTCCATAACTTATTAAAATATTTAGTATATTATTATTTTATAATTAAATTCATATCATTTTGTTTAAAATAACAAGTCAATTTTTTTTAACATGGAAAAAAAAGGTACACACTTTCAAATGTTTACACTTTTTTACACTACAATTCATACCATTTTTTGAAGTTAATTCAATTTTTAGAATTGCATACCTTCAAGTATGTACTTCAAAAAGTGCATATCTATAGTAATGTTGCATGTTAGTTGCTATGCACTTCAAAAAATGCATAAATAAATGGAAGTATGAACTTCATACCAACTAGCATGCACTTCACAAAATACATATGTGGTTGCATGTGTCGGCCCGTGCGGTTAAACCTTAGAGGGGATGGGAGGTTGAATAAGGTTGTATACTGTTTTTGCGGAATTAAAAGTTAAAAGCAACTAACAACACAACTAGTGTGATTATACTAAGAAATAAATGAACTTGTGCAATAATGATCTATATTAAAATTAAATCATTCATACAAACAATAATATAGATTCGGAAAGTAAAAAAGTGGAAAAGAGATGACACCACGTTATATAGAGGTTCAACAACCCGCCTAGTCCTCTCCGTGAAATTGTTTTACCGGTGATTATCACTATAATCTTCAACCCAAGATTACAAATTCTAATGAGCTAATGAATCGATTTGCTCACCCTCTACCCGAGTATACAATATTGATACAAGTGCAAGAATACACAAAGGCGATTCAACGACTCTCACTCAATTTATGAGTATCCCAAATGACATGAGCTAGACCTTTTAAACTAACATTTGCTTAATAAGCTTCTACCCAAACACTGACTCACAATTGATTTTATAAGCTAATTGCTCTTTACAAGTTTGTTGCAACAATGTAAAGAGCAAACTTTGCTTTCTTCTAACTAAGCTATTTTGCAAGACTCACAATTTACATTATTGGTGTGCTTTTGCTTCGTGGCCGACTGGTCGCCATGTAATTTGGCTTAATTTTCTCACTTTTTGAAACACCCATAACTTGCTTGCTTGCACTCAAAATTGACTTCCATTTGAATAATTGGCTTCGTTATTAAATGCTCTATCATTTTATGTCTTGGAAATATCATTTTATCTTATTGGAAAAGATCAAATACTATATTATCTAATAGAGAAACATAAAATCATAAAATTATATTCACACTTTAATCAAAGTCAATTATTGAACCCACGGTTCAAAAGCATGCGCTGCATAACAGGTGGTATGTACTTTGAAAACTGCATATATCTAGGTATGCACCTCAACAAGTGCAAATCTATGCATTTCAAAAAGGTGCATACATAGTTCCATGCAATTCATAGTAGTTCCTAGACAGTTTTAGAAAGTGTATACATACTGGAATGCACCGCATACATGTTGTTATGCACTTAAAAATATAAATATCAATTTGTATATGTTTCAAAAATCTCAAATTGTCAACCGAATAACGCATATAAAAAAGTGTGTGTCGTTTGTTATGCGCTACAAACCGGAATTAAAAGCTCTGAAATGTGAAATAATTGGCAAAATCTTTAAATAAAAAAGGAAATAAAAAAATTCTCATACGCAGTGAGATATGCTCGAAAACTAACATTAATATCTTTTTTCTAATAATTAAAATCACATAACCCAATAAAATATCAATTGCTAACTTTTTGAAAATAGAATCAAATATATCTAAAAAAATTCCTTTAACGACTAGTAACAAAACTATTTTGATGATAATCATACCAAAATGGGGGTTTACTATGGCTAAAACCAGCTGAAATTTGAGATCCAGTGATTTCCCATATGGGTCATTATACACACAAAATAATCCAAAAACCTGCCACATGAATAAAAATTCGAAAATAGGATAGACTAAAATTTAGATCTGGTGTTGTCCCCACCTCTGAAAAACCAATAGAACCCACCAACCAATTTAAAATCCAAAAATAGCTTCATTTTCAAATAAAACTCGAATATATGGGTTAATAAAGGACATAAAACCAGAAAACCACGACATGTGGAAAAAACATTAAAAAAAACGAAATAAGGACATCTATATGGCGACAGGCTAGAGAGGAACGGAGAGAGAGGGGATATGGAGGAGACAGAGGAAGATGGAGGAGAGAGAAACGGAGAGGGATGGAGATGGAGATGGAGATGGAGGAGATAAAGAGATAAAAGAGAGATAACTATTTTGTTTGAAGTTGTATGTTTTGGGAAGAAAGGTTTGTGTTATGAGTTTGTGATAATTAGGTTTTTAGAATTGTATAGATTGGTAACTTGATTAAAAAAAATCGGTCAATTATCTTTTGTTAAATCCGAACTCACTCTAACTATCTTACGAACAGTTTAATTGTTAATATACAAAATGTACCTACACCACTGTGTAAGTAACAAAGTTACAAAGTTATAACGATCAAACTCAATGTAACTCACACATGCAAATTTAATCCACTGAAATGATTAAGTTAATGACTTATCTAAAATTATATCAAGAGTGAGTGATCATAAGAGTAAATATAGCAAAAGTTAGATTAATATAGTGTATTGTTTGATACAAATTTCCACGTTATGATCATAACTGCTATGAACTAATACTTATTCTTTGAAAAGAAAATCACTCGATTGTTAATTTGATTAAAGTGTAAATAAGATATTTTTTTATGGCTGCCCATGATTTTCTATTTATAGGCTAATGATTGCTTCTGGTTACTTTTCGTTTGAATCTATTCTCTTGATGGCTCCAAAATGCTTCTTTGCATTTGAATTCGACTCACTTTGTTTTGCTCGTTTATTCGAATGACACATCTCAAAATCTTGTAATTGTCCATGCCACCCCTCTTAATTCTTTCTCCCATAAAAGTTACTTTTTCTTCTATATAGGGTTCTTCTTCGTCTTTGTGGGTTCCCTTTTGTCAGTTGTTTTTCGTTTCTTTCTCTCTCCTTTTCTAATCAAACATGCTTGTTAGTGGGGATATTGAATCTTCCTCTAAATGATTCTATGATGCTATTTTTGATTTGGTGAAGGGCTTTCATTTGTCTTGTCTCTTTCCAAACAATTAATCATCTCAGACCTTCATAGTAGTCTTGACGTGCAGAATCTTATAAAAACACCCTTCTACCCTCTTCGTCTTCATCACCTCACCCTCTTTTACTGGAAAAATTGGTGTGAGAATAAACTCAATAGGAGTCTGCTCCCTCGGACCTATCGCTAAGAAAAGTAGGCGTTGTAGGTTGCTAATATGAACCCCCATATACTTTTAATTTGGGGAGAGCTTGCTATCTAGAAAATAATTTATGTTTCTACTATTCATCTTCATCTTAATGTCTTGAGCATAATAACGGGCATTGATCCACTAGGGAGGATAACTGCGATGACAGAGATGGACATAATACCGGCAGTGAAGAGGGTGATGATCGAATCCATGTGAGGAGAAAAACAAATGAAGTAGGGGAAGGGATCAATGCGGGGAAGAGAGGTCTTCATCGTTTCTTTCTATCTATGTATTTGTCTATTTCCTTCTCTATATGTATATATATCCGGTTATTAAAAGAAAAATAAAAATAGCTTTTTAACACTCTAACTCTTTTCTATTACTCATCATTTAGTCTTGTCATGTCGTTCCCCAAAAAATGGTGTTATTCCCCCAATTAAATGAAGATGATCCCATCCTCTTCCGTTATTGATGCTCTAATAATGGCCGTCATGACCTCTTTGTACAGGTCCCCAACATGCAATGTGATGCTCTTTAATTGCAAGTTTGACTAACCTACTATTGGTCTGTCGAACAAATCTAGAGGGGATAGGGGGTGGGGAGAAGTGAATAAGTTTGACTATCTTTTTTAACTTTTATTTAGTTACAATAATTAGCAAATTTCGTAAGTTATAATTGATCTAAACTATACAAATATATAAGCAAATTAAAATATGCAACAAATTTATAAAACTTACTACTTCCTACCCCACCCTCCAACTTGAGTTAACCCCACCCCCGAGTCAACATCTCAATCCTTTTACAAAATCTTCATCATGTTTTAATCCAACACCATCCCTAAGTGGTTCAAATCGACCATCCTCAAGTTTTTCACTCCGTGTCCCATCAAACACTGGCACATCACCATCGTCATATTCTCTTACTTGTTTTCTCCCCTCAGTTTCTTCATCTATTCGACCACTTTCACAATCCTTTGCCTTATGAAAATTTGTTGGTCCATCATCTTCTTGATTTGCTCCTTATTTGGCATCATATTGAACTTAGAATTCACCCTCTATGCCGGTGGGAGACTAAGCTATGCCTCGTATCGAGTGTCATATGGGTTGTAGATGATTGCACGCCCCTCAATGTCATACAAGGCCGAGAGATCACCCGCCTTTTTAAACAAGCCCTTTTTGTTCTTATTGAATTATGCCTTTCTTGGGCATCATTTTCAATAAAGGCTAGTTTGATCTTCTTTCTGGCCATGGAATTTGACTAAAGATGTAAAGAATGGGAGTTTATGGTTAGTAGGTGAATATGTGATTTTGTGGTCTTATTGTCCAAATGGGAAATGCTATTTATATTATCATCAAGCCTAACAAGTAAATGCTTGATCCGATATTTTAGGCATGTACATAATTCTTAAAAAATATGGAAGGAATTCATTAGTTTTGAATACCTCCGATCGAGAATTTACTTATGAGTCATGATGATATTATAAATAGCATTGCCCATTTGAATAATAAGACCAGAAAAGAAAATATTCACATAGTAACCAAATAATATCATTCTTTACTTCTTTGTCGAAATGCATGGCTAGAACGAAGGTAAAACTTGCCTTCATTGAAAATGATTCCCCAAGAAAGGTATCATTCAATAAGATAAATAAGGGCTTGTTGAAAAAGATGGGGGAGCTCTCGACATTGTGTGGCATAGAGGCATGTGCGATCATATACAGCCCTTATGACACCCAACCCTAGGTTTGTCCTAGTATCCTAGCGGCATAGAGGATACTGATTTCTAAGTTCAAAATGATGCCATATATGGAGCAGAGAAAGAAAATGATAGAGCAAGGAAATTTCACCAGTCAAAAGATTGTGAAAGCGGTAGAACAGATGAAGAGAGTGGGGAAAAAACAAGGAAAATGAGATGACGGGGTGTTGTACCAGTGTTTGATGGGACAAGGAGTGTAAAACTTGAGCATGTTAAATTTGAACCACCTAGTGATTGGTAATAGGATTGAGATGTTGGCTATGGGGGAGGGATTAAGCAGTATGGTTGGGGAATGGAGTAGTAAGGAAATGGCAAATGTGGAGGAACTAATTCCCAATGTTGATTTTGATTTGGAATCTTTGCAAAGACCACAAGAGTTTAGTGAGTTGATGAATAATCAAACTGAGCATATAGAGTTGATTAATGGGTTTGATATTTCCGCAAAGGGCGAGTGCTCAAGCAGGATGGTTGGGGTAGTGAGTAGTAAGTAAGTGACCTATTGTGGAACCAAATCCCATTGTGGATTTATGTTAGGAAGTTATACAAAACCCAATGGTGAGTGGATGAATCATGAAAATAATCATATGAAGATTAGAACAACGAGGGTTGGTTTGATGCTTTTATGCCTTAAGAGATATGAAGAATAATTTTATTTATTGTCTTTATTTCACATGATTTTTTTATATTTGATCCTTTAGATGTGAAGTGTTTTTAGATATTTTATGCGTTTAGTGTCGATTATATCCGATGCGAGCATCTAGATCGAGTTATCAAAGAACGAAGACATATCTGTCGATAGTTGTAAAGTTCAAAACAAACATTTGAATCATTTTATTGAGCTAATAGATTCTTTAGTCAATAGCTGAACAAGTTAGTGGGAATCTCATGTAAACTGCTAACTTCTGATTAAGTACTTTTAAGTGTGAACGATTATCTAACTGGGTGTGTTGCTAATCTTTTATTTTCTAGTTGTATGTGATCTTAACTATACTCGTTCATGTATATATATATATATATATATATATATATATATATATATATATATATATGTAGATATATTAATATAAGTATATTAAAGACCTAAATATAAATAGTAAGGGATAAAATATACTTGACACGAGATTTATACACGTTCGCCTCAACGTGAGACTACGTCATGTACGCAATTCCAAACGCAGATCTTGAGATTTTTTATATTTAACACGATCACTTATCATTTAGGAATTATGACGTAGCTACCATTTACAAACGTTTCTCCTTGAGGGGAAAAACAACCCACAAACGTCATTTTTTTAAGGGCAGAGTTACCCACGAATAGGGATGGCAATTTCACAGGTTTCAACCCGACCTGCCGCGGTCGGGTAAAACTACAATTCTATTCGGGTCGGGTCGGGTCGGATTTAAATGGGTAAAATTGTAACTTAAAAAAGTGTAAGTTAACACTCTCCCACTTCTATCTCTATCATATACATTTAACTATCTCTTATATAATTATAAAGAACATACATTTAAATGGGTAAAAATGCAATTTAAAAAGTGTAACTTAACACACTCTCTCTTCTCTCTTCTCTCTCTCTCTCATATAAATTAAATTCTCTCTTTTATAGTTTAAATGAGTAAAATTACAACTTAAAAAGTATAATTTAAGACTCTCTCTCTCTCCTCTCTCCTCTCTCATATACATTAAACTCTTTTTCTTTATATTATTTTTATATTATATTTCTAAATCAAATGATTTTTTATTCTACCTAACAAATTTTATTTGAAATCTTTGACATTTATGAGATTTATTTTTTAAAAGGAAAAAAAATATTTTAAAAAAACGGGTCAAATGGGTTGGGTCGGGTAAATGGGTAAAAGTGTGACTTTGTACTAGGGTCGGGTCGAGTTGAAACCCGTGAAATTGCCATCCCTACCCACGAACAAGTCTTAAACAAAGTATATAATTAATGTCCGTTGCATATTTATTTTATTTATAAATTAAGATCGAAAAGTTAGTCAAACAAATTAACACCTCCCCTCTACGTTTGCTTAGCAAAGCAATAATAGTATAGATGAACTCATAATTAAAGAGGAGCACATTCCATTAACAAAGAGGCAGCGGCAACCATTAAGAAGTTATGAAGAGGAAAAGGAAAGATAAAAATATAAATCATTTTCTAAATACCAAGCTCGCCCAAAATCAAACTAATTTGGGGAGAGGTATCTATCCGAAAAATTGTTTATTTTTTTAATATTCATCTTCATCTTAATGTCTTCTTAGGAGCATCAATAATGGAAGTTGATCCACTGGGGCGGATAGCCGCAATTACAGAGAGGGAGAGATTACCAGGCGGTGAAGAAGGTTATGATATGATCCACACGAGGAGAAATACAGAGGGAGGAAGGGAAGGGATCAATGCGGGGAAGAAAGGTCTTCATAATCTCTCTATCTATGTATATATCTTTCTCTATCCCTCTCTATATGTATATATATCCGGTTATTAAAAGAAAAGGAAAAATAGCTTTTTAAGATTCTACCTCTTTTCTATTCCTCCTCCTTTAATCTTGCCATGTCGTTCCCCAAAAAATGGTGTTGTTCCCCTATTAAATGAACATGATGCCATGCTCTTTCATTATTGATGCTCTAATGGCCGCCACGATCTCTTTGTACATGTCCCCAACATTCAATGTGATGCTCTTTAATTGTAAGTTTGATTATCCTATTATTGGTCTGTCGAACAAATCTAAAAGGGGTGGGGGGAGCTGAGTAAGTTTGACTACCTTTTTAAACTTTTATTTAGTTAAAAGAATAAGTAACTTATGTAAGTTATAATTGATCTAAATTATATAAATATATAAACAAATTAAGATATGCAACAAATTTATAAAACTTACTACTTCCTACCCCAACCCTCCAACTTGAGTTCACCCCCCTACTTCTAAGTTTTTCCTTATAAAATTTTACTCTTTACATTCAACAAATTAGTATATATACATACACACACCTATTGAACCCACTACTTCTTAAATTTTCCTTAGGAACACGGAAAACAAGTGGAATCGGAGCAAAAGCTTGGTAATATTATAAATCTAACAGTTTAGAAC
Organism: Primula vulgaris; assembly: GCA_963920805.1. Taxonomy (NCBI): domain Eukaryota; kingdom Viridiplantae; phylum Streptophyta; class Magnoliopsida; order Ericales; family Primulaceae; genus Primula; species Primula vulgaris. The sequence continues at coordinate 25,312,072 of OY987216.1, forward strand.
TAAACATCCACATGGCAAACCCCGTTAAACTCACAGGTGGAGAACTCTTTGCCGAATCAAAAATAATGTTTAGAATACATATCTGTATAAATAATTGTGATGAATAAAAATTAAAGTGCGTGAAAAAAATTCAATAACAATTAATAAAGATATAACTTGGAATAAACGAAAAAGAGTTTTTTCTTAACTGCAAAACTATAAACTCATCCTAGAGAGTCTTAGGACTAAGCGTCCTTAAATGAATCTCCAAGTGCAAAACCACAAATGAAGTTTAGGAAAAAATAATCCACATCTACGACACAACCAAACTAATCGACATGATCTTACCTAAAAGCCCACAAGCCTATGAACAACTTTAAAGACAAAATGACCATTACAAAAATTGGAAATATATGTGAAAAGATCTTACAAGAAAATATCCATAAACAATTTATCCCCTGGTCAGTAGATGTGGCTGTATACATTCTCTTGCATGGGGCTTCTACATCATTGTATATTTCTAAACACAATTTTATTTGGTGTGTACAATAAGTGCTTTTAATACTCCTGATTAAAAAAAAAGTGCATTAAAATGAATTGTTAAGGATCCTTTTTTTCTTACTTTTTTAGGATGTCCTTTTAAGATTGAATACATGAATTCTAACCATAGAAATGAATGACGATATATTATGGTCGACTTAATACAAATCGAGATTTAAGTTTCTTCCTTTTCGGTATATTTTTGTTATAAAACCAAGTGCAATAAATTATCGTTATCTTAACAATCAATTTTAGTATCAAAATAAATTGTAGTCATTAAAATCAATTGCTTTTATTGTTTTATAAGAGTTACCCGCAATGAACGCTCTTCATTCGGAACAAAAATACCCGTATATGTCATGTTTCTTAGCAGTCAAAGTTACCCAGAACCTCCTCTAACAGTATGGATTTGAGTCAGTAAGAACGATATTATTGGGTTGGTGTGTTTATTGTTCAAAGTGGAATATATATATATATATATATATATATATATATATATATATATATATATATATATATAGTGTTTGGATGAAATTAGAGTAGTGAGTAACTTTACATGAGCAGTAACACTACCGTAAACCCGGTGCACTATAATTGAGGGTGTCTCATCCACTAAAAACGCAACACGTATTAATGAACCCAAAACTAACTACCTAAAATTAATTCAAAATTAAAATTAAAAAATTATATTGGTTGGCACACCCTTAATTATAGTGCACCAATTTTATATTAGTGTTTCTCCTACATGAGGGTTTGGATGAAATTTGTCACCGAAAGTTTTTGTGATAGTAATAACATATTATTGTGTGTTGTTATCATATGTGAGTTGACTTCATTTACTCAATGTTAGTCATTATTTTGGAATATATTTAGATTTGAAACTTGTTATTGTTTTAATTATTGTTTTAAGTGTGCATTGATCTTTCCCCTATATCAACACTAGTAATCGTAGTCTACGCGTTGCGTGTGCGATACGTATATAAATATGATCCCTGATAAATAAATTTAAAATTTAAAAAAAAATAAAAAATGATAGAGTGAACATAGTAAATTAATAATCGTATATAAAGAGTAATATGACGTTTTATTGTTGTAGAAGTATAGTTTGGGAGACGAATTGATGTGTGAGAAGTAGTATATTTATTTGGTTATTTATTTATTTGAATTTCATTATGCTATATGAGTAATTAGTAAATTAGAATAGAGGTATTTTTGAAAAAAATGACAAATTTGGTAGTTCATTTCTTGGGTCGAGTTATAGTAATAGTATGATGTGATGTGATATGATATATATATATATATATATGCATAAATAGATAGATGGGAAATATAGATACAAACAATCCCGGCAGAGGGGATTACGGCAATGGGCGGAGCTGCGACGGCAGTCGCCGTCATCGCCGAAGACGACGATGGTTGTGGTGATGGTGTCTCACTAGGAAAAATAGGTTGTTCTAGGGAGAGAAACAAATGGGAGAAATATAATTTAGAAACCTTATATATAGACTAAAATTGGACCACAACTTAAATAATTTGATCTAAATTAGACTGATTTTTAAATAATTTTTTTTTTTAGACCGAGCCCTAATTTTTCCTATTTTAACACCGACATTATATTTCACAGGGTTATTTCAAAGATTGATACATGGTATGACTTGATGTTTTTTTTTTTTATCCTTGGGATTCAGATGTACATTTTTCATGCTTTTCCCTTTCAGTTGACCAGTCCGCTTCACTGCCCAAGTTCAAAGATATTGGTCTTGGCTTTTGATGTGATCAAATAATTTTGGGTATAGATAATGATTCAATAACAGTACTAAATGATTATTGTGTAAAATTAATTGCGCTGACATTTTTTTGACGAAAAGCTGAGTAGTAATTATATTGATCCATGTTGGGAAAGTTTAAGCCATGTCATGAGAGGTGGAACTATAGTAGGCTAGGGGTTGTGATTTTGATCGATGGGTCATGACTTATGGTTCAATACTCAAAAACTATAATTTAATTTTAATTTAATTTTATGAGCAAGTAAAAATATTTTTAAGCCTGGCACATATACATTAATCGGGGCCGACAGTGGTTAGAAAGTACCAAGTACCGGATATTGGTTTCATCAAGGACAGACATTTACTACAACTTTGAATTCGAGGCTGGTTTCAAGAAAGGGTGAAGGATGAAGATCAGATTGAATACTATTTCTTTTTATTTAATTTCTTTACTATTTAATATTTCGCTTTCTTATTTAATTAAGGTACATTTGTGTCTATTTAGATCAAATCATTTCTTTTTTATTCAATGTTTTAGTTAGTTGAGTTATTATATAAATCTGTTATATGGTGTCTTATATCATTATCAATAAAAAAATATATATACAAAATTTAGCTACTTTCTTTCTGGGAAAAAATAGCTGTTGTTAACGATTTAGCTAGCAGACTATCAAAAGTTAACAATTGACGTACTGAACTATTATAATGTTCACAATTCAGGTACCACCGTTAAATTTAGAGTGATGCAAGTTAGTTTCGTTTTTTATTTTGGTCAATTCTTTGTAACTTGTATAAATTTAACACTTAATTTTCTGAAATATCTCATTTTAGTATAAATTCAAATATATATAATTATATCATATATATATATATATGTTATATTAATGTATGTATAAAAATATATATAATATAATGCATGTATACATATTATTACAAATAATGTAAATTTTACATGATGTTTGTGTATAAAAAGAAATTATAAATATTTAACAAATATATTCTATTTACAAAAAATGAATAATTTTTTACAAAAAAAAAATAATTTTTTTGCCGTTTTTTTATGAAAGTATTCAAATAGTGATGTGGCCTCAAATAATTTTTCCTCGAATGTCATAAATCTAAAACTTACTTTATTTTCGTTTTAGAAAAATTGTAAAAAAAATTATAATTTTTTTTATTTTAGAAAAAAATTCAAAGAAAATCTAGTCAAATAATATATATTTTAAACTAGGATACTTATTATGTATGTATATATATGTGTTTTACTAGAAACATTGTAAATTGTAATGTTTCGTAAAGACATGATTAAATTTATACAAATAAAAAAAATATAACCAAAATGAAAAGTGAAACTAAATTTCATCCAACTAAATTAATGGCACTACCTGAATTGTGAATATTATAATAGTTCAGTACATCAATTGTTAATTTTAGTAGTCTGGTAGCTAAATCGTTAAGTTAATACATTACACTAAATGTATTTTTTCCACATTCTCTCTAAACCTTTCATTCTAAAGTTTTGTTTCTCGTCTATCTAGTCTAGCATCTGTCAATTATTTTAATTATCAACCTTTTTTTCTGTATTTGCCGATTAATTATCAAAGGATATCATAATTTGAGTTCCATCATGAACTAGGTAATGTTACCAGTCTTTTATTTTTTCAAGTATGTATAATTTGAAAATTTTGAAAAAGGAGTATTTTGTAATACCGCGGTGACACCAGCGTTAAACGTATTATTAGTTTCTAATTGAGGGCTCGAACTTGAATATTTGATGAGTAATAAGGTCAGCACAGGCGGCTGCCAATTCAAATGGCGAGCCCACCAAAACTGCAACAGCCAGTTGAGATTGTCTGGATAAAATTTTAAAAAAGATAGCTATATAGATGCTATATATATATATATATATATACGTGGAAATGCCCATGCGAATTGGATAAACTGACATTTATGTTTGGATTATTTTAATTACGTGATTATTTTAATTGGATTATTTTATTCAAATGATATGGTGCAATTAGAATGTGACAGATTTGGACTTAATAAGTAAATATTGATAAGTCGAATTCCCTTTTCATACATGCACCAGACCAACATGCCTAATGACAGAGCATGACTTTATCCATAACCTTCAACTCAAAATTTTCATTGAGAATTTGAAAAGTATATTTGTTCTAAAGTTGAAAACCGAAGCCCCTGCTCGAAAACCAAAAACTATCATCCACCTGCCTATCACCCCTTCTTTGTAAGAGTGCTTGCTCCAGGACGTCGTCGATCTGATACTGGTCAGACCCTCTTTGTAAGAGTGGTTGCTGGACAGGACGTCGTCGATCTGTCACTGGTCAGACCCTCTTTGTGAGTTCTCTCTCAGTAGTCTCGGTTATGTTTTTATTAAATTACTAGTACTGTAGCCCACGTAGTTATCAGTAACTACTTACACAGTGAAAACTACTGTACACTTGATATTATAATACACATATGGTTGGACGAAAAACCGAAAAAACCAAACCGAACCGAAAAAGACCGAAACCTAAAAACCGAAACTTTTTCAGATCGATTTCGGTTTACTGTAAAACCGAACCGAAAAAGACCGAAAAATCGGAAAAACCGAAAATAAAACCGAAAAATAATTGAAAAGACCGAAAAAACCTGAAGAAAAACCGAAAGACCGAAACAGGACCGAAACAAAGCGGTTCGATTCGGTGCAAAAAAATAAAAAGACCGAAAAACAAAAAACCAAACCGAAAAATCTACTCGGCTTTGGTTTTACCAAATCTGAACTGAACCGAATCGGACCGAACCGCGCTAATCACACGCATAAATATTTGACAAAAACAAAATATGGGCTCAATAAATTAATATCATTAATTAATTTCAAAACAGCTAAGAAACCCGGAAATTCCGAGAAGTCACATGCAAGAATACATGGGGCGACCCTAGTAATATAGTTTATAAATCTGTTAGATACTGGATCATCTACAGAGAATAAAGCATAACTTTATAACTCAATTTATATGTTTATTCGTTTAACGGTTATCAATCACGTTCTTTTGATTGGCAAATTTATTCCTATTCTAAAATGCATAACCTATCAGGCTATCAATACCAACTCGACGAGTTTTCAAACCTCATAAAATCAGTACAAATAAACTTATCAAGTAAACAAGACGACAGCAAAATCAAAAACAATAATATCAATTGAAAACGTGCGTTTTCGGTAACATGCGCAAAGAAGCAAACATGCAATAACAGTAACTCAGTAAGTATATTAAAAAGCAGCAAGTTCAATCATTATACAGACCATTGCTCCACGTGCAAGCGATTAAGAATTAAACGGACAAGAAATAAGAGTTTTAAAAATTAAAAGGAACAGAAGAAGAAAAATAGAGAAGAAGGTTATAGCAGCCAAGTCTCGAAAAGTTGCTGAAGTGAGATATTTCCCAAAAATTATTCTGCATGAGTTTATACAGTGGCTCATCAAAAACCCTAATACGATGGCTGATCTAGATGACCAAGTTTCTCATCCAGATGAGGTGTATCCCGAGTGGTCTGTTATCCGGATCACTGTTGTTGAGTTTGGTTCTTGATCTCATTGTATTCTTTAGTCCGTGCTATTATATTAACTTCTCTTGGTACATTTTTACGTCAATTTCCCTTTCTTATTTTCTTCACATTATCAAATTTTGGTATGTGCGACTTCTTAGCTCTGTATTTTGTCTTCATTTCATTTCAAGTACAAATCCGCATAAGACTGTATTTTTATACACAAAACAAGTAATTGAAAATAAAACACGTTTTTACTAAATATAAACGTAAAACACTTACTTTACCATTGATATCTTGTAAGGTCTTCTAAGAAAAGTACAAATATTACAACAAGCGTTTTCTGTTAAACTTGTAGTGGCACGACTCTGAGTTGGATGTAAAAGTGGCAAAAATAAAATTGCACTATTGACTACTTAGTTCCACTACATCACTAGACGGAAGGGAATAAATAGATTTATTGCACTAGTGTCACTCGAGTGTCGTGCAAATGAAAATGCTTATTGTTTTACTCTCACACAAAACATATACAGATTGATTATCATTCATGCGACTACTGTTGGAAGACGAGATATTCGTGCCAGTGAAAATTGAATGTGTATTAAACTCCGTCAATATGCTATTAAAAATTGTTACAATCGATGCGGTGAAGTTTCATGCAGCTTCATCCAGACTCTGAAATAAAGAAAACGAGGTCGCTGCTGCAGTGGGAGTGTATGAATCTCAAAGTGAACAGATCGGGTTATTGTAGAAGATCTCAAGAATGAGTTAAACTCTGGAGTATGATGTGTGTTTATCACGAATTTTTTGAATAGCTCCGCATTTTTTCGGCAAGCGCAAAAATTGTTGAGTTTTGCAACAAAATGTCATTTTTTAAATTGCTTGTGAGTTTTGAAGTTTTAAAGTTCCATAACTGTTGCGTGATCAGGCTAATTAACTTTTTAAGCCTCTTAATAATAGATTATATAAAAAGATAGTGCAACGGTTTGGTGACGTAACAAATTAACATTAGCTGAACTTCGTTAATAAATATTGTGTCTTTGTGTGTGAGTATTTTTTTCCAGTGAGTATGTGTGAAGTGCGTTTGTGCACGGTGAATAGTGTGAGTCTGTTCTCTGACTAAAAAGGATATCACGATATCATTAGAATATTTGATGCTAAAATAAGTGCGCTAGATTAGATGTAAAATTAGCAACATAACAATAATAGATTTTGTTATTACACTGTTATTAATTTTGTGACACTCATTTTTATTATGAGAATAATTACAAAGCATCTCATGTTATACTGTCATTTTTCGTATGGTCATTCTCGTCATCTCAATTTTCCGTTGGGGTTCGTTTTGTCCGTGTCAAATTCCCAAAATAATTTTACACTTAATTTTTACACTGCTTATTTACATTCCATGACGTGTTAGATTTATATTGGTTGTACATGGTTATATACACAAATGATTAAAAATCCTAATGACCAATTATGCAAAATTTATTTTTTATTTGTTCATGAAATATAAATTAGGAATTTAAGTGTAAATATCATTGCTTTACATTTTATAATCAATTTGTCGGCTGATCTAACTTCTAAAGGCCTCATAAGTTCAATAATTACTGCTATCACTAATGGTTCCCTTATCTTGTAGAAATGTAGATTGATAATGAATACATAAAAGTATATTTATGTCTTCCGTTAAATTTATCCATAAAGTTGGTCAATACAAGTTGGCTATACTTCTTTTTCAAGTGGATATGGTATATATATATAATTCTTATTTTCGATTTATTCCCTTTAATATTCCTAATCAGAAAGACTTGGGCACCTTCCTATACATGAATCATGATTACAGTCAAGAAAGAAACAATTTACAATGCCAACATTTCTCTTCCACGCCTTCTATAAAATTGAGCATAATTGTATTATCCAACTCAAATTACAATCTACAATCTACAATCTACAATCTACAATCTACAATCTACAACCTACAACAAAGACAATGACAAATTTTATCTATCCTTTTTTCCTTCTCTTTCTCTCCGTCCAATCAATGTTTTTAATTTCTCAAGCCCAAGTTCCTGCCTCAGAAACATTCAAATATGTTAATGAAGGAGAATTCGGGCAATATATATCCGAGTACAATCCAGATTATCGTGCACTTGATGTTTTTAGATTTCCATACCAACTTTGCTTCTATAACACTACCAGTAATGCATACACCTTAGCTTTACGTATGGGCACAAGGCGATCCGAGTCAACTATGCGCTGGGTTTGGGAAGCAAACCGGGGCAAGCCGGTTCGTGAAAACGCGACCTTTTCTCTTGGGACAGATGGCAACCTCGTATTGGCTGATTATGATGGCCGAGTTGTTTGGCAAACGGGGACTGCCAACAAAGGTGTTGTTGGTTTCGAGCTGTTACCAACTGGTAACATGGTCCTTTATGACAAAAATCGTAAATTTTTGTGGCAAAGTTTCGATTACCCAACCGACACGCTCTTAGTGGGCCAATCTCTTAAGGCAGGAATAACCACAAAACTCACAAGTCGGGCTTCGGTTGAGAGCAACACTGATGGGCCATATAGCTTTGAACTAGAGCCCACCAGAGTTGCAATGTATTATAAGAGCACCAACTACTCTAAGCCATTGCTCTATTTTTCGACCTCCGAATGGTTTACAATAAAAAAGGGTAGTGGGGTTATTGAAAATGTAACTTTCACTTGCGATGAGAATGACGACGGAGCTGGCGTCTCTCTTCTTACATTGAAGTATGGAACAAGTCCAAATCTACCCGGCGTTGGTCACGCTTACTTAGCCTGGCCCGATTACAATGGTACCTTATCGTATGTCAGATTAGACATCAACGGTAACCTAAGATTCTTTACATACAATGAACGCAGGTTTTGGGGTGCTTGGAAGAATACATACACGATGTTTGCTGATGAACCCGAAACCCTGCTAGGGGCTGGGGAATCCGTAACCAAGTGTCAGCTACCGGAGAGGTGTGGTAAATTTGGGCTATGCGAGAACGGCATGTGTGTTGCTTGCCCAACACCAAGTGGCCTTCAAGGATGGAGTAAGAACTGCGAGTCTATTAAGGTACCCTCTTGTAAGCCAAGTGATTTCAAATACTACAAGGTTGAAGGGGTTGATCATTTTATGATAAGATACACAAGTGGTAATGCTCCTGTGAAAGTCGAAGCTTGTGAGAGCAAATGCACCAAGGATTGCAAGTGCATGGGTTATTTTTACCATAAAGACACATCAAGTTGTTGGACTGCATCCGATTTGAAGACCCTTTCGAAAGTCTCAAATTCCTCAAGCGTAGCTTATATAAAGACACCCATCGGTGCCATTTAGTATGAGTGCCCGTATTCAATTTTCTATCGAGTTCTAATCCTCAAATAATAATAAGTCGTGGATTGTTTGAAAGTATTTGTAAGTTTTGATGTGTACGTTGGTATATTTCTCGTTCTGCATCACTTAATAAAAGGATTGCTGCTCTGATTTGTTGGGTACGTTGTAAATAAACACAATAATTTCTACGAAAAACGAAATGGACAAATAAACAGAAAATGGTTTTCTCAAATATATAATTTAATAATTACAACCTTCAAAATTAAAAGTATGTAATGATACCGAAATGGACTAAAGTCCGAGACGAGGTAACTGCGAGCAGTTTCCCTTAAACGATATTTACCCCGCCACCTCTGCTTCTGGCTAAATGGGGCACTTCGTTCCCAAGGTACAACGTCTATCACATGTGACTCGGCGGAAACGGCACCGAGCCACGGTCGGGCCGTTGGTGGTGCGGTACTCTCTCTATATGTATGCATGTGTTTGTGTGCGAATGTGTATATGATGTCATGTTTTTCTTTCTCATTCCAAGTCCTCAAATGTCACAAGACCATTTTTCTTATAGTATAGTCTTTGTAACTCCTTTTACAAAATAAAAAGACCACATAAATGGGGGAATAAATGTTTTTTGTAACCACAAATTTAAGAGAGCATTCACTCAAATAAAAACCTCTTGGTTTTTTCCAACAATCCCCCACATGAATGCGATCTAAAACATGCAACGTGTAACTAAATGTAATCGAGAGAACCACGAGAATTCACTGCATAAGGACAGGTAGCGCGCGCCTTGAACCTGCCATAGTGATGTAAAATCTGATATGCTACTATTGGGTAGCCTTAAAGCCTTGAACCCTTTAGCGTTTGTGCATACCAGGGTAATACTCACACAATGTCCTCTCTACACCACTTACTAAGCCCTTTGGTTGTTGTCCATATTTGGCCCTGGACTGCCTTGGCAAATTCAACCGAGTGCTCTAGTGATTTAGCCCTAGCTCATCACATGGTATCGGCCATACACACTCGTTATAGGTGATTTTCAAGTCAAAGGTGTCCTGACTCACCCCACTCGACCTTCGAGATACTTGATTCATTAAAAGCCTCATGCTCACCCTTAAAATGGTACAGGTCTATCACTCTTTCATCATAGAAATGGGCTGAGAACTTATGTTCTCGAGTGCTTTGTTCGGTAACCCGCACAGTTCAGTTTTCCCATTGAACCTGAGACTGAAATTTCAAGTACAGGTTGGGTAGCTTATGTGAAGGTTTCCAATTTATTGGGCTTCAACCCCCATTTCCCTCGATGATGCTCCAACTCCTCCACGAGTCAAGCATTTTGTATATGGATCCGCATTATTATCCTTAGACCTTGCAAAGTCTAGGGATACCACAATTTTTGCTAGCAATTCCTCTTACGGATTTGTGTCTCCGACGAATATGTCATGACTTTGTCGGGACTTTCCATTATACAAATTATTCTGATCCCGTTTAATAACTGACTGACTGCAGCAGTACACGTTTATTGCGGGAACAGATTTTAGCCACTTGGAATACCTCCCAAGACTTCTCAGCCAATCTGCCTCTTCTGTAGCTTGATTCAACGTTATGAATTCTAACTCTACAGTTTCTCCAACTATGCAGGTCTATTTTACAGACCTCCATAAGACTGCAACCTCTTTAAATACAAACATATCCACTAATGGACTTTGTACTGTTAAAGTTCGAGATATCCTTGGTATCTAAATACCCTCCAAACATTTTGGACATCTCGTGTAATGCAATTCATGATTGGCAGTAGACCTTATGTATCTGAGAAGCCTCATTGGCAAAGCTACTGAGTCTGCTCACTGAGTTGGCTATAACTGGTCTAGTGCAGTTCTTGACGCACAAGAGACTACCTATGATAAGTTAGGTGTTTGTTTTAGTCCATATAACGACTTAACAAGTTTTCGCACCTTGGGTTACTTTACACGGAACCACGACCCAATGGGTTGTTCCTAATTTTCTAAATCTCCATTTATAAAACACATGTTCTCATTAATTAATGATGCGTCCTTTTTTATAGAGATTAGAGTATAGACATTAAAATTATCAAAACCGTCAGTTTTACTTAAAGTAATTGACTTTATTTCTCACGTGCCTATCAACCTCGTACTTGATGGCATCTTCCCATATACACATTATATGGATAATATTGATTATTTCAATATCGTCTATTCACCTTCACTCATGAAGGTCAAGGGACAAAGGAAGCTTCATTAGTTACCCTTTTACCATGCCGATGAACTTCATCTTACTTAAAAGATTCACTTTCCCCATTTTTCCAGCACCGTTTGAGTGTTCACTTGTCTTAGGTAGCGTAATGCTTTGAACCCTCAACGTATTGATCACACTCGTCAGGCGTTAGAGGTTTTACGGGAAAGCTTCTCTTTTAGAAAATATGCTTCTCGGACATAGAACTCTATATGCACCTAAGTCATCTGACTTATGCACTAGAAACCGATCAGCACTATATTTTGTGCTTATCCGATGAACACACAATCTATCGTTTTCGATCCTATCCAAATCCTTCAAGGAACAAGATTGAGACCTTTCTTAGGTAGCACCAAACTTTCACGAACTTATAGTCAGGCACCATGCATGCCTTCTATAATTCTGACTGTTTGGTCCAACTTCCTAAGCGATAGTTTGTTCAACACATAGCCTGCGGAAAGCTCACTTTCCGTACAAATTCAGAGTTTAATCCTGAACTTATCAACATGATAATCATCGTTTAAGAACTAAATTTTGCTCGAGAGCATAATAAGTCATTCTTTAACGATTGGTGTCATTCCATCAACACAATTATGTGAACGGTGTCTCATATTCACCATTTCAATCACACTGATCATGTATTCATATCCATGTGAATATACCATTTCGGAACTAGTTAGACAATATCTAACACTTCCAAAAATAGTCTATCATTTAATGATTAACACTTAATCATTGGATTAAAGTTGGTAGATTAACACAACAGAACACCCATGATTAAACATGTTTTCTGACAAGCCTTAATCCTCAACAATAGAATTCACGCATTCATTCTTACTTGAATAAATATCTCGACTGATTTATATTTACTTCTCATCAAGTAGACATATCAGTATTTAATACATTCATCAATAAATTGAGGAAATATCTTTTAAACCCTTCTTGGTTTTGCACTCATCTCAAATGCATCGAACCATTTGGTTATGTACTCCGTTCGAAACTTCGAACTGAAGACTTAGCAATACATTGCTTCAAACACAAACTCATATTTGTGTTTCAATTTAAATAATAGATTTAGAAAAATAAAACATTTAAGTTTTTATATTTTCAACACCTACTATATCATGTCAAATTAGTGACTTGGTTGAATAATTCAACATGTCATTATTGACCACAAGAGTATCGACTAAAATGCTCATTTTGAACAAATAGTCACTCATGTATTGCCACAAACAAGCAAACTTATCACAATTTGATCCTAGTGTTTTGGCTACCGAAAGGCTACTGCCCTTTAGGTTTCAAAAACCGCTAGTCATGATTCAGATTTGTATGCTTGCACTTATTAGTGGATTTCCAAACGTTTCCACACATTAACGCCCCCACAGTTCGTGCATTCCCTTTGTCCTCACTCAGAACATGCATACTGTTATAGAGAAACTTAATCGATTTCAATGTGGTAAATGAAACGATATCATTTATTTCAGACGTTTTAAGTCCATACCACTGAACCGTTAGGTTTTCTCCCACTCGCCCGTAGGCGCTTTTGGGTACGTTTAGATTCTCGATCTACATGATCGACGGGTTACCCCCACATTTGTGGGACCCTCGGGGTTCTCCCCCAATAATAGTAATATAATATTACTAAATTATTATTCTCAATAATAGCAAGCTCAACATATTCACAATATGTTTTACTAACAAATTAATAATATGTTATTTTAACAAATTATTAAATGTTTTTCCAACAAATAAATAAGATGATAATTTCAACAAATTATTAAATGTTCTTTCAGCAAATTAATAAGATAATATTTCAATAAATAATAAATTAGCCGATATTTGTTTATTATTAAAATAAAACTCAACGGCCATTAATAATTTGTTTAATCATCAAATTATTTGCTCTTTGATGAATAAAGTTTGTTATTAAATAACCTTTCATCCAAATATGTAACCGACTCGTCAATGCAATTCATAGGTAGCTTATAAAGCTTTCCATAAATTCCAACGACTGTCGTTACAATAATTTATAACTATCCAAATTAAATTGTGATTGATCACAATTAATAATAAGTTATAAATAATCGTCATTAATCTCATTAATGATCACCGTTACAAATTTTGTAACCCTCCAAATTAAATTGCAATAAATCACAATTAATACGGATACCACCCATTATATCACCACATTAGTGGCTTTAATAATGGTGATTTCAAATTTGTAACCTCTGTCATTAATATGCACTAATGCAAAATTAATAGGAGTTACACCGGCACCCACAATGTTCTGGTCAGTTCCAGCAACCACTGTGTTCCGGACATTTCCCGCAGGAAACTGTTTGTTATCTCAAATAACAAACACGCACAATCTAATTTCGAAAAATGAAACTAAAACTCCTCCTTCGCAAACACCAAATTTCTATAACCACGCATGGTTTCAAGAAACTGATTTTTCAAGAGTATTCTAGTTCATTCCCGAAAAAGATTATCAAATTCTGAAAGATTTATTCAGCCGTAAACACCAGATAAATCTGGTTTTACACAGAACAATCTCAGAATTCAACCAGTTCTGTCGTAAGCCCCAAATTCTGAAAATCAGAAAATGGTTTTACAAGAACTATTTCGAAACCAGTTCTTTCGTAAGCCCCAAATTAATGGTTTTACACGAACTATTTCGAAAACATTTATCCTCCAATATAATTGTAGAGATCCATATCTCTGGAGGACTGTTTTGTCTCATCAGATTGAAAGCCACATGAGATTGTTACAATATTAAAAGGAATCAAAGGGCTTTTACAATTTGATTTGAAACTGGGGATTAATGCAATTTAAAACCAGTAACAAACCCATAGTACTTATATGCATTATAAACTGAACCAACAAAACTCATGACTTATCATACACATATGCACGTCCTTAAATACACACTTTTCAAAAATATATATGGTTTCACAAACCAAATTTAAGAATTTAAAACGAGCTAATTCTCATTCCATAATAAGCATCAATTAAGGCAGTAGCCCAATCTTAAATAAAATGCACATAATTTCAACAGTTATATGTGAAATTAAAACACCCATTAAAAAGGCAGCAACATGACTTTTCAATTCCAATTTCCAAAAGAACCACAACACTTATAACAGATTTCCAATAACATATATACTACTATTATCATTATAGCAATTTTGTTACTCACACAAACATGTATCTGGAATAGACACTTTACAAAGAATAGTTTGACCGTGCAGTAGTATCAACTGCTTGAATTAAGAATAACAAAAGCCCTTGTTCATGTAAACCAACATCCAAGATTAACTATTTTAATTCCTATAATTATCACCAAACAAATTATAGATTTTCACAAAATCCAAAACGATGATAAAACATATTATCAAATCACAACCAAATATGCTCGTATGTAAACAATAATATATATCATAAACATATTACTAACATACATACGTAACGGTTAAAAACCGAAAAATTGGAATTTCACAAAAATCCCAAACAAGGTAAAGTAAACATTAAACGCTTTCGACAATTCAACGGGAAACACCAATTTCTTAAAACCAAAATTTATTAGAAAATGAATTTTCAAATAACTGACTTAGGCACGGAAATAATTTTCTATTTATCCAAACACCAAAATTATTGTATTAACGTACGAAACATAAGTAATATCGTTTAAGATTGTTGGGTACGTTGTAAATAAACACAATAATTTCTACGAAAAACGAAATGGACAAATAAACAGAAAATGGTTTCCTCAAATATATAATTTAATAATTACAACCTTCAAAATTAAAAGTATGTAATGATACCGAAATGGACTAAAGTCCGAGAAGAGGTAACTGCGAGCAGTTTCCCTTAAACGATATTTGCCCCGCCACCTCTGCTTCTGGCTAAATGGAGCACTTCGTTCCCAAGGTACAACGTCTATCACATGTGACTCGACGGAAACGGCACCGAGCCACGGTCGGACCGTTGGTGGTGCGGTACTCTCTCTCTATATGTATGCATGTGCTTGTGTGTGAATGTGTATATGATGTCATGTTTTTCTTTCTCATTCCAAGTCCTCAAATGTCACAAGACCATTTTTCTTATAATATAGTCTTTGTAACTCCTTTTACAAAATAAAAATACCACATAAATAGGGGAATAAATGTTTTTTGTAACCATAAATTTAAGAGAGCATTCACTCAAATAAAAACCTCTTGGTTTTTTCCAACATGATTCACTACTGTATGAAACATATAAAACACCTTGTCTAAAATTAGTCCATGTATCAATTTACTAGCTAGACGCATGGTCAAGATTCTCAGTTTCCCCCAAGAGTGGTAATGAAGTGGTAGTACAACATTCTGTGAATATAGAATGGTGGTAGATTTGATCGTGTTTCTAATAGTATGTTTTTATTTTATCGTTTTTTTCGTATGTATTTTTTTTCTTAAATCAAAGTTTTTTTTAATTGTTTGTTTCAAAAAAATATGTAAAATTTGACTTTTATTTTTAAATATTTCTCGGGTATTTATTATTTCTTTTGACAATTTTTAAGATAATAATATTAATAAATAGCAAAAAAATATATAAAAAGTCATTTTTTATAGATTTTTTTGAACAAACACTTTAAAAACAAAATAAAAAGTTCATTTAAGAAACACAATCGAAATTTTTTTAGAAATACATATGAAAAAAGTCAAAACATGACAAAATGTGCACCGGTAAACACTATCCGGCTCAGAGCACATGCATCAATTTGTGTATTTGAGCAAGTTTCCTTGATAATTTTGCAAAATATGCATGCATATCAATTAACTTACTATCCATATATTAACTTTTTACAAAGAGTATCCTTACAAATAAGGAAGCACGGAGCTCTCCCTAGTAATAAGTTAATAATATAAATGGAGAGAGGAAATTGTGATAGAGTTAGAAATAAATGTGGGGAGGATAAAAAATTGATAGAATATAATTAATAAAATATATGATTAGTTAAGATAGAGATGATAAAGAAAATGTTATAAAATTAAATTGTAACCCAAAAAAATGAAATAAGGTCTTGCTTTTACTTGTCTAAAATTTGGATAACAGTGACTCTTCACCAAAGATACATGTTCCTAATAAAAGTTCTACTGTACAAGTATTAAGACTTCTTAAAATGGAGTTCATTTTTCCAATGAAACATACTTCCAAATGTGAACTTCGGACAAAGCACATCTTAAGTTGGCAAATCGCCAAATCTCTTCTTGATTAGCAAGCAAAAAGAGCACGTCCTTCTCTCCGGAAAAAAAAATGTGTCGTCTTTGTGGTTTGTAACGGCGAAGAGCCGTGTTCATCAAATCAACATGACAATATCCAAAATTCAACTTTCGTCTCCAAATGAAGTGCACGTCTTTTTCTCTCAAAAAAGTAACTCCAGCTAAATTTATGTTTCAGTTTTGACGTAACATAATCAATGTTTTTTTTAGCATTAATGTTTTAGAATATTTGTACTTATTTGTACCAATCCAATTGTTCATATGGTCATTGTTCTTTGGTTTTGTTTTTCCCTAATCATATCGTTCTTGACATCTTGTTGTCGTTTGAGCAGTCTTTAATTTACCATTTTATTTACTTTGACGAAAGAGGTTTATATGTTTTGAGTAAATTATTGTTTGCTTTTCTGGAGATATGTTTGTAAGATATTTTTGGGTAGTCTATATAAATTGACAACTTACAGATTTTAGAGAGTGAGCAGTAATTGTGAGAGGGAGTTGATTAGTTGAGCAGGACAATGAAAAAAACATTATTAGCAGTTTGAGGGTCGATTTGAACTTTTCACACGTGTTACACACTTAAATAACAAACTTGATTAAGCGACGTACAAGGTTGCAATGGATGCTAAACCATGTACTGGCCGTAATTTGACCCTATAATTAATTATAGGTCTAGAAAAAATGAGAGGTTTCGTTTTGTTTGTTTGGACTTGATATTACTGGCCGAGTAAATTAGCTCATGGTTCACAACTTCTCTAGTTCTCTTTACCCTAACTCAACAGCAGCGTATTTTCCAGGAGAACAAAAGCAAAATAGAACTAGAAAAACTTCAGCAACACTAAGAACAAAAAAAAAAAAAACGAGCACCGATATTTGCCACGAATTACTGCACAGAAATATAAACCGCAATCTGTATATCCAAAACAGACTATTACGAGGTGATCCCTGTAGTTTATGTAATTTTCAAAATTAACCCCATTGAGATCAATAGCATATTGACACCTCATGGTGGGTCATATATGTTATGCGTAAATAACCAGTGCAACTATCATTTTTCGAAAGCAAATCTTAAATTTATGCCAATACAGCATTGAAAAATTTCTACTAAACTATAAAGCACAAAATACGCTTTACAAGACAAATGCTAATACAGGCTCATAACATACAAAACTTGTTAAGTAACAAACATGCCCCATAATGTGACCTTCTAATCATATAATGCCATGAAGATAACATATTCTAATCAACCGACTTATATTACTGGTATGAGACAACTAATATTTCTCCTACCATTTCTAACAAGTATAAACATTACAAAACTTGAAAGGGAGTATAGCGGCCCACACTTTCCTTGTCAAAAGAGCCCAAAAAGATAAAGTTCCAAAAGATCCCCGAATGATGAATAAACCAACAAAGCAGGCCATGTCACTCGTTTCCATACAATATTCTTGCTTTTCAATATGCGATAAATAAGGCTTTCCTCCTAAATTCATAGATCTTTACCCAGGGTAAAAAAGATCAAGATAGATATACCTGAGATTGTATTACCGTTTTACTTATTATGAAACCAGGGACCACCGTAAATGCCACAAGGGGATCAGTTCCCAACGAAAATGCTTCTTCGTTAACACTTTCCATATACACTTCTGAAAATCGGCAATTTTTTTCCACTTGGAAGATCGAGCCTTCAGGCTCATAAGAGAACGCCAAACAGTGCAGGATCCAAACCCACTTCGCCATATCGGAAAACGTAGCAAAAAAAGGCGTATCAGAATATTTTCCTGAACTTATTAAGCTTCTCTGCGTTAAGTTCCCTAGAAGTGATGATTCCATCTTTGGATGAACAAGACTTAGATACTTGGTGTAGGAAAACTTCGCAAAAGTGGACTTTGGATTTCGAATGAGATGTTCCCCTGTTTTTATCGACATCAAATCTCTGAATCTATCGAAAAATATATGTCTTGAATTAGGCTGATCTGATAAGGTATCATTCGGGAGGGAAAAGTTTTGGAAATTGAAACCATCAAACATTTCTCGGCAAACTAATGATTTAAATGCAAAATATTTGTGGCTCGTGTTCCAATAACGAACACCTGGCTCAATTTTACTAGCTGCTTCATCTAAATCCCACCCAGCTAATTCCATTTGATTGAGAAGCAACTCAACAAAGCTCTCAATAGTCTTAGTTGCTTGTTTGAGAGCCATCACAAAGTGGTTAGGAGTAAGCGTAGAGAGTTTAAGCTTTTCGGGAATAAAAAACAACCTGCTAGAGTTCAATCTCTTTTCGAGCAACTTATTCTCATCATTAGCTTCTTCCAATTTCTCCTTAAGAAAAGTGACTTCCGAGTCTTTAAGCCTAAGTTGATTATCGAGTCTCTTACCCATAATTTCGTATGTTTTTATTAGACTTTTTTGTTCTTGGAGCTCAGCCAAAATCAGTGTTTTCTCTGGAGAGAACTCATTAAACTGTTTTTTAACATAACATTGTCTTAATTCGGATAAGTTCTTGAGTTGTAATACAACTAATCGATCAGCGGTTTGTATCCCATCGGCATCGTAAGGAGACTGAGCAAATTGCATTTGGGCGTAAGCTGCTTTGGCAGTTGAAATGGTGGCAAATAATTTCGCGAGAAAAGCTTCTGTGACTAATCTTTGCTTTACTTTTTCATCGGCATGATTTAAAATATCAAACTTAGCACTTACATGATCACGTTTAACCTTATCGGGTGCTTTTGATTGAATTCCACCGACTGGAGGTATGCCAGTGACGGCTCGTATATTCAAAACCTTCGCGAAAGTGCGTGCTAATCTGCTCCTACTTGGAGTAGCTGTTCTCTTATCAACTGAATCCATCTAAAAGATGCATAAGAAAATAATCTAGTTATTGTATTGGATCGATATTTGATAATCTATCAAAGAAAAACTCAAATAGTAGAATAAAAAATAGACGAGGTGCTGTGCATCACACAGTATAAGGGTAAACGTAATCTATATCATTTAATTTCATTATAGAGCTACACTCATCACAATATTTTACACCAAAATTTTGTATATATTTTCACTTATCAGGTACCATTTAACAAACTGATTCACACTTATCCCTGATCACTGTATCCACTAATCCACATATTTCCTGGTTCGCTTAGTTCTTCTTTATATCCTCTTCATGCAATACACAATATTGTTTTAGATAGACTGATTACCAATTTGACTGTTTGGAGAGATTGATAACCAATTTGAGTGATTTCAGGTAGTAGTTCAAACTTCAAACACTCCTACTTACCCACAAAAAAAGATTATAGTGAAAAGAGAAAGGAATGATATGGGAATACTGTGCTTATATTTTGAAAAGCCCACAGCAGCAATGATGAGTATATTTCAACTAAAGAGAAAAAGCATACTTTAATACTATAATCAAGTCCATGACAAATGCAACGTCTCTTTATCCTCTTTTTATGTTCAACTTGCTTTAATAGGAAAGTGCAAAAAAACAGATCTATGCATAAAAATATGCTGTCCACGGACATTAGAGACCTGTCTTCTAGTTCACTTTGATTAACCACTACTACAAATATATTTCTATAAGTAGTGTTAAACATTTTCCCCTTATATTATGTAAAATTCAAATTAGTGGTTCCCAAGACTTCCCAAAATACCCTTCTAAACTGCAATAAAGCATTTCTAATACAAGGTAAGACTAACCGACCACTATCCACATGGATACTGTTTGCAAGACAAAAACTACTACTACTCAATACCGATCATGCTCTCTCTCATCCCAGGAACTTTTCTCCATTCCTGCATTCCCTTTGACACGCTAAATATTTCCAAGATCTTACTTTTCTATTTTTTCCTAATGCTAGTTAATTCTCAGCGTGAAATTTAAAGCATTCGCAAGGTAACATTACAAAATTCTACACATTGAAATATACAATTGAGATTTCTTAATCAATACAAATACGAAGTTTTACAGTTTTCATCAATTTACGAAATCTAAATATATATTAATTCGAGTATTCACACCGCACACAACGTGTGTGTCGGTCTGCAAGTACAAAAGTATGTAGGTACATAATCTAGTCCGCAGACTTGATTGCACTCATATAAAGTGGAAACACCCACAAAATACTCCACATAGTTGCACAATAGCCACCCAAAACTACATAATGGTTGCCGTCAAATCATAATTTATATCCATCATTTTTTATTCCTACTGATCCTTGGGCTCTACGAATTAAGAAGAATGTCCCTATACCCTATGTTGGTAGATAGACAAGATGAGACTTGATGTTAAATGATTACTAAGTTAGCTAAAACAATGACTATGTACCAAAATGCGTAGAGACAGGAGCACTAAAATGTTCGATATTAGTCGTATGCTAGTACACAGATTTCACCGCAAAGGAGAAAATTACAAAGTAGCATCTTTGGATACTCGGCTAAAAAATCATGGTCCAAAAGCAGGCATTAATACATGTGGAAAAAATAATGACGAATCCACAGAAAAGTAATTTTCCTATTTGAAGTCATTTACTATCTCAGTTTTGTTCTCAAGAAGAATACAGAAAAAGGTACCATATCATTTGAAGTATTCAAATCCACTATGACATTCTAGATCTTTTGCTTATTCAATCAATCAATCGATAATTGATTGATTGCAATTTAAAGCTAAATAAACCTATTCTTTTCACATTCTCAAAGAAACTAGTTAAATTTCTAAAAAATTACAACCAAACAAACCCCAAGGTGCCATGGTTCAATCAGCTTGTTTGGTGACTGTACATCGACTTATTCTCCCTGAGCCTTAAGACATTACAATGCTTTGAAAACAAAAAAACGCAGTGGGTTTGTTTGGCTGCAGATTTAAGCAAAGAACAGCCTTTCTATCCCAGAAAAAATGGAGTCTTTACCTTCAAATCTATTTTTTTAGATCAAAAACACTTCAATGATCAAACATACGAGCGAACAATGAAAAAGATTCCCTTGAAAAGCAGCAAAAAGGTCTTTAATTGCTTATAGCTTAGGCAAGATAACAGTTTAACAACTGACTGTGACAACACATTGATTTAGTCTCATGACTTATTTATTGATTTCCAACTTCTAATCTAAAGCAAAGGGAAAAACTAGGTTTAGTGTAGTGGTTAACGATTTAGAAACTGGACTGCCACTTTTAACAATTGAGGTACCGAACTACGAAATTTCGTCTAATTAAGGGACTAACATCATAAATTGACGAAACTGCAGTCGCAAAATCTCATATATTTGGGGATCTATTTTTTTGCGGATGTTGACTCACCATGTGATAGGCAAGAGAACGTGAGTGTCATTTTATCATTTTGTTTAACGATAGGTCCTCAATGGTGACAAATTTCGTAGATTAGTACCTCAATTGTTAAAATTGATAGTCGTGTATCTAAATCGTTAAACCACGAGTACACTAAACGCATTTTTTCCCCTAAAGCAAATAAGTAAAGCTGTAAAAAATATCAAGACATTATTTTTCCTTACGATGGTTTTTAACACATTTTGTAATGAAACAAATGGCAAAATTCACAGTTTCTAAAACACAACTTCCATGCAAAAACTCTTAATTCATAGGTTGATAAAAAATCAATCTAAGCCTTTAAAATTAAAACAAAAAAAAGACACTTCTTCCCATTTCTACACCGATAAAAGTTACTCCTTAAACATGAGTTTCATCGTACTTATCAATATCAAAATATAAAACTCAAATTATTATAAAAAAAATCAATTAATTTTAACCAAAAAAGAATCAACTCGAATTATAATTATAAAAAAACAATTAATTATATATATATATATATAGAGAGAGAGAGAGAGAGAGAGACAGAGGTTAATCAATATCAAAAGAATAAAGTCGAATTATAATCATAAAAAAAAAGGAAAGTTATTTACCTCGATTGGTAGCTGCTCAATAGCGATTGAGAAGAAAAGTCGCAGTAATATTTAGATATATATATATATAGAGAGAGAGAGAGAGAGAGAGAGGGAGAAAGGTCAGAATATTGCAGAGGCTTTGGGAATTTAAAACCCTGTCTCACTCGTTTAGTCAATTCCTAGTATTCGTATTTACTGTTTTACCCCTATCTTTATAAATACGATCGATTACTATTCAAACGGCAAAGTATTTGAATGGGGTAACATTACATTTTATTTACACCAATGGCCCAATTAATTGTTTGAAACAGGTTTGGTATGCGGCCACTGTGCGTCTTGATCTCAATTTTATCCTAATCTATGAAATAAATTATGGCACGGATTAGAGTGAATTGTTAAAATTTAAATCTCAATCTAACTTAATTTAATTTGTTATAATTAAAATTTTAACTCAACACAACTCAACCCCGCAAAATAACTTGCGAGTTGGGTTTGAATTGATTTTTAAATTTTTATTTTGGTCATTTATTTTTCATCGTTTGCATAATTAACCTAAATTTTAAAAAGTAAGTTGAATATTTTGAACAGAAATATAAATTATAATCAATCAAAATAAACATTCGCGAACAAGTAATATAACTAAAATATAACATGAAAGATTCGTATATTGAAATAAACACAATTTATATATAAATATATTTATTTATTAGGGAATGATCTATAAACACATAATAAAACACACTATTTTTACACATTAATCATAACCTTTCATTTAGTTTAATTTTAATGGTTAAGATTAATTTATCTAGTAATTAAAAGAGTAAACACTTTTGTCACTATGTTTTATTTTATTTTTGCAATCCTGCTCTCTCTCTCACATCCATAAGAAAACGGGTTCTTGTTTAGTTCTTGCAAAATAAATAACTTTACTGTAAAAGTATATTATTTTGCAATATTAGAAGCGTAAAAACTCAACTCAAAGATAAAATATAGCTTTTCAAAAATTGGATCTAATTAATTCTCATAAAATAATAATTAAGTGATCAAAAGATATGTCATCTTCCACTTTGCCAAAAAAAAAATGTCATTCCCCGTCCGCTGATGATGACGTGGCGGGACGTCGAGTAAGCTCAGTTTGGGAGTGGTCGGGTGGGGAGGTGGGATTGGGTGATGGTGATGGGTTAGAGAGAACTGGTGAGGTTTTTCTTCATAAAAATACTTTATAGCTGTTTTTATTAACCATGTATTATTATTAGTTAATTTAAAAGCAATCTTAACCATTATAATTAAACTTAATGGATTATTATGATTAATGTGTAAACATAGTGTGTTTTTTTATGTGTTTATAGATCTTTTCCCATATATATATATATATATATATATATATATATATATATATATTGCGGATTGAAACGGGTTGTGACGGATTAACTCTCGGTTTGAAAACATTAAAGTTAACCCAACAATATTAGCGGATTGGAACGGGACGGATTGATTTTTTTTACACACTCAATCCACCCCAACCCGTGCTAATCCGTACGGGTTGGTTTTACGGATTTTTTACCCACCCCTAAAATATCACACCCGAGTTTTACCGTCCCTGTGACAACAATTTTTTTTAACTGATTTAGATTTTTTATTTTAAAAATACGTGGTGGTAAGTTAGATTATTTAGATAATAGATTCTTTCGTTTAAAAAGGTAAAAAAAATATCTAAAAATCAATAATTTGGATTTTCAATGAATTATTATAACGGATTTTTTTTCAATAATGCTAATGAGCCAGATAGGCTCAACCATACATTAACACGTCAGTTCTCAATGTAAATTTACAATTTCATTTTCATATCGAAATTTAATAGTTTGCTATTCGGCCATATATTTAATATTTTTAATTAATATTTAACTTTATGGTAGTATCAAATAGAGTTCTATAATATTATATTTGAGTTTTTATTTTGTTGAATCGTCAAATAAATATATTAAAACTATTAATTTTTTAAAATATTTTTAATTAATATTTAAGTGTATGGTAGTTTCACTATAAAAAAATAGCCAAATAGCGACGGGATTAGTAACGGTATTTTTGTTACGATCTTATTAGCGACGGTTTTTGTGACGGCTTTGTAACAGTTTAGTCAATTTGCGACAGATTTGTGACAACTTTTTAAATTAGTGACAGACTTGTGACAACTTTTAACTCTCACTAAATCAAACATTATTTTGTAGTGTTTCAACTATGGTTTCATAAGTATTATATTTGAGCTTTTATTTTTATTTTTGTTGAGATGTAAAAAGAATTTTAAAAATTATATAAATGACTGTCTAACAATTAGTTTGTTTGATAGTCTGATTTTATAGCGTTACTGGAATTCTTTTATATGATTTTAGACCAAACAATTTACCGTCAAACATGAACTTAGTCTTTTTACGTTTTGCCTCTCCTAATTTACATGGTTTCTAGTTTCTTTTATTTAAATGAGATAAAAGTTATTATTCCAAAATATAAGGGTTTTGGGAATTTAAAACCCTGTCTGGTCAATTTCTTTATATTACTATTTACTGTTTTACCCCTACCATATAAATGTTATTCAAACGGCAAAGTATGTATTTGATTGGGGTCACATTAGAGTTTATTGCACCAATAGCCCCAGCGACTGTTTTAAATATCACCCCAGGTTTATAGTCCGTTTTAGCAACAAATTCTTTTAGTTGATTTTTGTATTTTTGATTTTAAAACTTTGAGGGTGTTTGGATAACTAGATTATTTAGCTTTTGAAAAAACAGATTATTAGGCTTATAAAGCTTACAAATCTAAAAATCAATAATTTGGATTTTTCAATGAATTTTTGAAATGAATATTTTAAATCTGATTTTGTACTAAAAAAATCAGCTGCCAAACATATCTTTAGTCTCAACGTTTTGATTCGACTCTCATAATTTAGAATTTTAGGTGGTTGTTATTTTCTTGAGAGTTATGGATAAACTTTTTCTTCAACCTAATCTAATTGAAACAAAGTCATTATTCCAAAATGTAAGAGCTAAAGTAGGGTTATTTTCAATTTATTACCCTCTCTTTTGTACAAAAATTGATTTGCTGACCTTTCTTTCAAAAATATTGATTTAGTGACCTGCGTTATAAACTATTAATGATTTACTGACATGTCGTTAAATTTTTAAATGGAAAACGTTAAACTTAACTTTAGAAGTTTAAAACATTTACACTGAAGTCCTCATAGTTTAGAAAGTTACAATTAAGCTCTTAAATTGATGAAAATAACAAAAGTAACTTGTTTTCAGAAGAAAAAAAAATTTATTTTTCTTGGGGAAAAGACACATTTTAAATTTAGCAACTTTTCTCGAGAAAATGCATTTTTTAAAAGAATTCTTTTAAGAAAATGGGAGTTTTTTTTTAAAACGTTAGTTTATGATTAAAAAAATTGTACTAAATTGTTTAATTTCTCTTTCACCAATAAAATGTTTACTTAAGCATTTTTTTTTTGAATAGTTTACTAAAGAAGAAACGACTTTGGAAAGAACTTTGTTTTTTAGGAAATTTTTTTCTTTAGATCAATAAACATTTTCTAATAACTTTATTTATTTTAAAAAGAGATTTATATATTAAACAAATTTTCGAAGAAAAAAGCCTTTCTTAAAAAACCAATATTATTTTTTAATTCTCTTCTTTTTGAAAAAAAAAAGATAAATAGTATTTCTTACTTATCATATTTAAAATTTGTCTTTTCTAAAAATTAGTAGGTTTCACAAAAAATACAAGAAGTATTTTACATGTTTTTGAAAAAATAATAAACAAAATGTAGTTTATTATGTTGCAAAAAATTAAATCGAAGTATTATAATTTAACATTTTTTTGAACTGAAATCTGCATCTTTTAAAATTTTAAGGTTATATTACAAATTTCCAAACTATACGGACTAAATTGGTAATTTATAAATTTTCCATGCAAAAAAGTTGACGGGAGGTCACTAAATTATTAACAATACATAACACATGTCACTAAATCAAGATTTTTAAAAGTCACGTTATCAAATCAATTTTGATCCAAAACACACGTCACTGAAAATATTCCGGCTAAAGTATGATATTTTGTCAAAGTTACACAAACTAGGTAACTCGGTGTTTTTAACTTGGTCAAACTTTCGATATCAGATGGAACTTTTATCGAACTATAGGTATAATTGGTGTACTTGAGCTTCCTCTGTGATGTGAGATTGGAAACAAAAAAATAATGTTTTGTTAATTTAAGTTATTGAGAACACACCAAAATTAAGAATTACGGGAAAAAGATATTGTGTGGTTACAACGTTAGTTGAAATCAAACGGCCTATTAAAACATTTATTTATTCTTTTATACTGGTCTTATGAAGCAAATTACATTCGTCAATAGATTTTTTATTTTGAATTTTTTTTCCCGCCAATAATCTCATCGATGAGTTGAAAATTGTAAATTGGTAGAGGTAGAAGAAGAAGCAGTTTTCTTAAAAGGAAACCGAAGATCTGGTAATTTTTGGAAAAAATGGAGAAGAAACTTGTTAGAACTAGACCTAGGTTATTTCGTCAAATGACTATGACCATTCTAAAGGCATCAATGATAACCAGAGTAAAAAGATTAGTGGCGCGATGTGTCATTAAATGATAATACATCCTATGACTATTCTATCGTATGATTAAATGTTTTATTGATTGTGAATAAAAAAAGATTTTGCATATTTTTATAAGTATGATATGTCGATTCTCGCCTCTTAATTCAGAGAATTCTTAAGGCATTTAATAACTAGTCCAGATTACTCCAATGCTTGAATTAAATAGAGATCCGTTTTTTCCTATAAATTTGCACTTTTCCACTAATCAATCCATGCTCCTCAACATTTTTTCTTCGAAAGACATTCCATTTGCGAGGACACCAATCCGGTGATTAGCCTATGGCGATTGATGTATTTAATATCCGTGTTATCATGTAAATTTGGCATTTCCGACACTGATAAGCCCAATGTGGTGGAAAAGTGGTGTAGTGGTTTTCTTTGATCGTTATTCTGAACGCATTTCGTGGCTGTGTTGAATTACTAATGCAAGTGGGAATTCGACATGGGTTCTTAATTTTATTCTTTTCGTTTTGTTTGTGGTATTGATAGATGGCCTTATGGTCTTTCTTTATGTTATTTTTTGGAAAAATGATAATTTAGTACATATTTAGGAACTTACTTACAAAATGATAAAAAAAAATATGTGTGATCGTGTCTGATCTTGTTCAGTCGTGTATGTCTTATCATATTTGATCATGTCTAACATGTATAATCATATTCAATCTTGCATGTCTAATCCTGTTTAATGTTATAATTCTGTTTGATGCTATGTACAATTTATTTGATTTTTTTAATATGTTTTTCAATTATTATTTTTTTTTTTGATATTTTGTTATTTTTTATGACATATGTATTTAATTGTAAATAAGTATATATATCTAATTATAAAGAAGTGCATGTATGTGAGTTTTTGTAATTAAGTTGATTGATATATTACTATTAATAAGTTTTTTTTTTCTCGTGACATCCTTAACTAGGCGTCTTGGTTGATATATCCATAGGTCTAGATGGATGTCCTCTTATCTATCTGTAATCGCAAGAGTATTCTCATGTGTTCCATTGAGTTAAAATTACCAAAGATCTTCTGTTTAGAGGTTCCTTTATCGGTTATATACTTTACAAATTTGTATCGTTTTCACATTTGTGTGCAATTGAGGTGATTTCGTCTTACCTCTTTGAGTTCGATCGTAGTCTACAAAGATCTTTCGGAGCCACTACTTTATAATTCCGTTGTAATTGGGTGTAGTACGTACCCATGCGAATTCATAATAAGCGACAATAGTTTTAAATTATATTTCTCATGGATAATTTAACCATAATGAAGACACATACATGTAACATAATTTGGCCATAACCACGAAAGTAAACACATCTCGCGCATTGTAACACACTTAATAAAATCTTTATAAATTAATTGCTCCGACTTAATAAAATCTTTATAAATTAATTGCACCGAGACTGAGAAATTTGATCCATTTATAGAATTGGTAATTCATCGATATAGTATTTTAGGGATCACGATAAAGTATGATTTTAAAAAGGTTTTTATTAAATGATTATTGTTTTATGGAGGTCTACTAGCCGTAATCCAAAGTTGTAGGTCCCACATATCTCTGGTGTAAACAATTATTCATTCATGTGATAATTTTTTTCCCTTTAAATAAAAAGTAAATTTTGGATTTGTTATGAAACTAAAACTAATTAATAATTGGTCTATTTCTCCTAAATAATCAATAAAAATGTAAAAAATAAAAAAAAAGGAAAAAATAAAAAATAACACTTTAAAGAGGAAAAAACCTCGAAAAAAAACTAATAAAATTTTAAAAATCCCAAAAAATCAAAAATCAATAAAAATACAAAAACACAAAAAAAAAACTGTCTGAGTTGTCTTAATTAATTTTACAAACAGTCTAAGTCATTTTAAGTCACTTTAATTCATTTTAAAAACAGTTCAAGTCATTTTAAATCATTTTAAAAACAGTTTTAGTCGTTTTAAGTCATTTTAAAAACAGTCTGAGTCGTTTTAAGTCATTTTAAAAGCAGTACTAGTCGTTTTAAATAATTTTAAAAACAGTCCGAGTCGTTTCAAATCATTTTAAAAACAATCCGAGTCATTTCAAGTCATTTAAAAACAGTCTAAGTCATTTTGATTCTTTTCAAAAATAGTCTGAGTCGTTTTGAGTCATTTTAAAAGTAGTTTGAATAATTTTACAAACATTCCGAGTTTTTTTAAGTCATTTTAAAAACAGTCTGAGTAATTTTAAAAATAGTCTGAGTCATTTTAAAAACAATCCGAGTCGTTTTAATTCATTTTAAAAATACTCTGCATCATTTCAAGTCATTTTAAAAACAGTGTTAGTCGTTTCAAGTCATTTTAAAAACAGTGTTAGTCATTTTAAGTCATTTTAAAAAAGTGTCAGTCATTTTAAGTCATTTTAAAAATCGTATGAGTAATTTTAAAAACAATTTGAGTCGTTTTAAGTCATTTTAAAAATAGTCTGAGTCGTTTTAAGTCATTTTAAAAACATTATGAGTCATTTTAAAAAAAATCTGAGTCGTTTTAAGTCATTTTTAAAACAGTCTGAGTTATTTTCAAAACAGTCTGAGTAATTTTAAAAATAGACTGAGTCGTTTTAAATAAGTTGAAAAATAGTCTGAGTCATTTTAAGTCATTTTAAAAACAGTTTGAGTCATTTTAAGTCATTTTAAAAACTGTCTCAGTAATTTAGAAACAATTTGAGTAATTTAAAAAGCAGTCTGAGTTATTTCGAGTCATTTTAAAAAACAGTCTGAGTTATTTTAAAAACAGTTTAAGCCATTTTAAGTCATTCTAAAAATAGTCTGGGTCATTTTAATTAATTTTAAAAACATACCGAGTCATATTTAAATCATTTGAAAAACAGTAAGAGTCATTTTTGGTAAGTTTAAAAAACAGTTTGAGTCATTTTAAAAAATAGCTCGAATAATTTTAAAAACAGTCCAAGACATTTTTAAGTCATTTGAAGTCATTTTGAGTCATTTTTAAACAATTGCAAGTTATTTTAAAGTTTTAACATTTTTTGGAATTTCTGGCTTTTTTCGACTTTTTTGAAATTTTTTTCATTTTTTTGTGATTTTGGATTTTTCAATTTTTCTTAGTTTTTTTAATTTCCTTTACCATTTTTCGATTTTTTTTCGGGTTCCCACCTTTTTTAAATGTTTTTTCATTTTTTTTTGTGATTTTGGATTTTTCTTGGTTTTTTTTTTTATAAATTTTTACCATTTTTCGGGTTCGGGTTCCCGAATTTTTTGAACGTTTTTCATTTTTTTGTAATTTTGGATTTTCCTTGTTTTTTTTTTAATTTTTTTTAATATTTTTCTGGGTTTTTATTGGTTCCCGACTTTTTTTAAAGTTTTTTCATTATTTTGTGATTTTGGATTTTATTTTTTATTTTTAGGGTTTTTTTATAACTTTTTACCAATTTTGGGTTTTTTCGGGTTTCTGATTTTGTTGAACTTTTTTTTTATTTTTTTTGTGAATTTTGTTTTTTGGAATTTTCTTGGTTTTTTTAGCGTTTTTTCGGGTTTCCGACTTTTTTATAAGTTTTTTTCAGTTTTTTCTTTGGATTTTCATTTTTTTTTTCTGCGGATTTTTCTGATTTTATTTTTTATTTTTTGGATTTCTCCTATTTTTTACAATTTATTTTTATTCGGTAATTAGGTGGGTGACAAATCATTAATTAGTTTTACAAATAATTGACCAATTCTTAATTAAATTTTGTAGGGTGATCAATTCTTAAATAGTTTTGTTTTCATGGACCAATGCTTAATTTCCCCTAAAAAGGATGATCATTTAGTACAATAGTGACTTAATTATAAAAACTATTTGTAAAATTTCTTCTAAAATTAGGTACAAATGTACAATAATTGACTACTTATACGTTTTGTGTTTAATTGTGTAACTTGTGCTGCTCATTGATGTTGCAGTATCAATGTTGTAATATCGGTTGTTGCTTTATAAACATCTAAGGATATTTAATAACACTTCAAGATTACTGATTATTCAAAAGAAATAGAATCCATTTATTCTATAAATTAGCATTATTATCGGAATATATAAAATAACAAATTAGATAGAACATGCATTCTTTCTACAATATCCGTGCTTTTAACTAGTCATCTCATGATGGTCATAGAAGTGTTAATCTCAGATTCGCCACTAAATCTTTAACAACGATACACTTAGCTAACCAATAGCTGACATGATCAATGATGGTATTGGTCAATTCACGGGTTAAGTTGTTTTTTTGATTATTTGTGATCAAGAATTTAATCTTAATGTGTTTAAGTGAAAAAAAAGTATTTTATATATCTTTTTAAGTACTCTTTAACTCGGTTGTGTTAGTTTATGCGTTTTTACTTTTGGAGTCAAGTAAGTTTCTACTTATATTTTTCGGTAAGCAACAACCTTTGGTCACTTATTTTATAATATTATTGTTCAGAAAATGTACGGATAGAAGGGACATGTTATTGTTATTCTGATGGTAAAGTAAATATCGTTAAATTTACAAATATTTTTTATATAAATTGGTGGGTAAACCCACTATTTTATTAATAATAAATGGTCGAAACGATCTTATATATTACAGTTTAAATCAACTTAAAACAATTAAAAATTTGATGAAATAAAAGTGTATAATGCTAAAGAAATAATAAAAAGAAATATATGTTCATCTACGTACTTCAGAAACTTATTTTAACTTTTTCACATCTTTTGAAAACAATTGAGGATATTCTTATTGTTGATGAGTTGAAACTTTTGTTTTCAATAAAATTCGTAGTAGCCGAGAACACTGTTTTTGACAATTGTGTCACCGTCGATCACATCAACGTCACTTTGTTTACTTTGGTCTTAGCGGAAGATTCGATCCTCCAACCAATGGTCCAACGAATTAATATGATTGGTAGGAAAGAACCGCGGAGCTCTATGGAGAGCCACAGCGTGTAAGAATATTATAGCCATGTGTCATATATTTAGGTATAATTAA
Organism: Primula vulgaris; assembly: GCA_963920805.1. NCBI lineage: Eukaryota > Viridiplantae > Streptophyta > Magnoliopsida > Ericales > Primulaceae > Primula > Primula vulgaris. Next base: position 25,344,279 of record OY987216.1, read on the forward strand.
TCAATCATTAACATTATAAGAGTCTAGATAAACAAAGAAACTTCAAGACTTGTAATCCTAATGGAAGTAGAATTGTAAATATTGATGGAATATGCTTTCTATTAAAAACATGATTCTCTCACCGTTTATAAAAGTAACACAAACATTTGTATTTTACCCATCACAATTATAGTATTTATTAATTATGGGGTTGTGGATCACCGTCAAGAGAGAGAAATCTATTTCCGACTGAAACCTCTACCTAATAGTTCAAGCTATATTGTTCTAATTTTATAGTTTATGTATGTAACTAAGTACCATTAAGTTTAAGATTTTAAAACTAATTGTTTAATTTTTAAAGTCATGTAAATTATTTACATGGGGTATCAGAGCTACGGTTTAGGAACACATGTTAATCCATATAAAGTTATGAATAAATAATAATAATAAAAAACTAATAAAAAAGTTGATTGTATATTCCGATGTGGTTATTATATGTGAAAGTTAAAATACTGAATATAGTAATGGAAGAGACGTGTCTAAATTTGACTATGATATGCATGCCTTTATAGTCTTATTTTTAACCTAACTGACATATTTAAACTATACTTTTATTGTAATTATGTTGTGCGTCTATCATGTTTGAGAATGCTAATGCTAAGTAAAGAACTCTTTTAAATTAGGTTCATATGTCGTATTTCTTTACATCAGTGGTAGACGATAATTTTAATTAATAAGGTTAATATATATTTAAACTTAATTATATATGACGTGCAAACAATAATATAATATGGGCATTAAATTGCTTAGGCATTGACTGCGCTCCAAACGTGTTTTTTTCACGTAAGAAAGTGTCGCAGAATCACGACAGCAGTTGCAGTAAATAACGGATAAATTATCCAGATTATCGAATCGAGGGACGGATTTAGGCTAAGATTAAATTGTTGTTTTCGAGGGTTTTACAACATTTTTACTTTTAGGGTCATCAATCATAAGCATACAACTACGTGCGAAGTTGTGGTGAATAAATTAACGAGTCCGAAATGGTAATTATTTACCAACTACAATCCAATTCAAATTGATTATATGTTTAACTTTTTTTTACTAATAACTAACTGATCATCAACATTAAAACAATTATCTAGGGACTTAGCGAGTTAATATTTAACGTTTTACTACTTACTAACGGATTCAAAATAATCAATAGTGCAATAAATATAAGATAACGACAAATAGCATAAAAAATAAATATCTTACCGACAGTCGTCGAAAACGACGAATATCACTGAAAAAAAACCTTATCAGGCAATTGTCGAAAAAAGAAGTTTTTATATAAAACTTGTAATTTCTCTCTCTATCTCTCTAAAATGAAACTGATGTTATAAATGAATGAATAAAAAAGGATGGGTCAATATATATATATATATGTGTGTGTGTGTGTATCTAAGCCCAAACCCTAACAAACTATATATATATATATATATATTAACTTTAAATCTGCTCAGTCGTGACTGGTCAGCCGGTCATGCCTAACTGGTCAGCCTGATGAGTCAGGTCTGCTTCCAGAAGATTTTTTATGGGTTAGCTTCTTTTGGTCCATTTCTGGCTTCATTTTGGATTGACTTTAGACCCTCTATCTTCTTATTTATTCACTTTGTCCAACTTTTAGTCCTCCTTTTTCTTGGTTTCGTTTTTGTGCTAATTTCGTGTTTTTTCTGCAAAAATGTAAACATGTACAAATAAACTAGAAAAACGCATAATATACAAGATATTGCTTAGAAAAGCTATAATAATAACAAAACCAATCTAATAATCATCATTTTAACCAATAAATAAGGCCATTTTGTGGCCTAAACATACCCCCAAATAGCCCACTGCTCGTCTCGAGCGTTGAAAGCGATACAAGATAAGATAAGTTCATTCGGTTTTACCACCTTTTCCATTACCTCTTTCTTTCTCTTCAGTTTTTAGTGCAATAACTAGGATAAAACTAAATACGGTAAAAATAAATGATAAACCACTTTCATAGAAAACACGATTGCATTTAGCGTATGCAACAAACCTAAAGAGTAAGAGGACGAGTTTTATCTCGTGAGGGTGTTGAACCAATATTCAATTGTACGATATTGAATTATATTTTGATGATAACTAAATGGAATTTTAGATACACAATAAAGTGTCGTGGTACTAATACTTTCAACGAGTATGTTTGAGATGATTACAGAAAAAAATCTACATTGCCAAAGAAGTAAATAAAGGAGTAAAACTCAAGTAATGGACTACAGCCGTCAAAGAAGAACAAACATGGAATAATAAGTTAATTTTTCCAACCGATCAGAATTATTCTAACCGGTTAGATACATCGTTATGGAAAGTTGAGATACGTTTTTTGAAGTCTTAGAAATGTATTAAAATAATTTTCAAATACAAAGAGTAACGTTGGAGATATCCCAAATGATCACTAGAGTGTTGAAGAATATAATCATTAAGGAGAAGATATACGCAAGATATTTGGATTTCAAAATGGTTGTCCTTTGGACCAAATTTACATAATCCAACCGGTCAGATTTCACTAATTTTTGAAATTCAAATGAAATTCCCAAGCAATGGATGCTAACCTTTCCAACACTATAAATAGGCCTCATGACTTCAGAAAGAAACAAGTTGAATTAATCTTTTAGTTTACATATTCACTAGTCGATAGCTGGACAAGTTAGAAAGCATCTAACGTCAACATTAGTTGATAACGTAGCTGCATGACAGATGTTAGAACTATAAATATGTGTGTGATTGGCTGTGTATGTTATTTATTAAAGTTATTAAATAATATATTACATATATTAACTTTATTTAAGATATCTTTATTAAATGCAACCAACACTAAGTTGTTGTTTATTAACCTAAAGAAAAGTTTAAAAAGTAGTCAAACCAATCCACCCATCCCCCCACAGGTTTCCATCAGGTCTAACAGATGGTTCACTATAACGACGCACACAAACACGTTAGTTTTTAAGTTCCTAGGTTTTCCCTGTTTGAGCAAAACCTTAAACAAATAAGGCATAGGATGCAAATAGCACAATCACAAGAAGAAATTGAGACGGGAAAAACAAGTATAAAAATCAACTAAACTCGCCCTTATTATCAACCAACTTTACTACTTACTAGAATCAAATAGAGTACTCCTAGCTACTTCGTACATATTTGCCACACCACTCAATCACAAAAAAACTATTGTTGAACATAGAGTTCAATAATGATTTTGATTATAACTTTGATTATGTTTTAATGATTTTACGATTTCAAGGATATAACGCTTGTCTTGTCCAAGAAAATAAAAATGTATATTTCAGGTTTTCAGAGAGAAAGAGAATTCGTTTACGAAGCCAACGGTTCAAGCGGAACCAAATTCGGAGCTAAAACGAAGAAGTTATGGGCTTTCGAAGAAGTCCGAAAAACTGCCAGAAGAACAGACGACCGATCGACTGTACAAAAACGACCGATCGTTTTTGTACAGATTTCTTCCAGTGAGCAGGTCGAAAAAATGACCGATCGTTTTCTAGAAAATGACCGATCGACTGTAGAAAACGACCGATCGTTTTCTGCAGTTTTCGAAAACAGCTTTTCAGCTTATTCTGGAAAATAGCTGTTAAAACCCTCAACCACTGCCAACGGTCATAACCCAGAAAAACAGACTGTTTGGCATATATAACCATCCAAATCTCTCTTTCTATACTAACCAATTACACTATCAATTATCCTAAAACCTCTCTCAATTAAAAACCCTAATATCACCATTTTGGTGTATATATATTCGAGAAAGAGGAAAATCAAAGAGAAAGAGATTCAAGCTCGATCATCATCAACAACTCACCAATTAGCTTTTTAAAAAGCAATTAGAATAGTGAGTGTAGTTACGTTTTGTAACAAAAATTGTATCGAGTGTTTTATAAACTCAATTGTGAGCGAGTGATCGGGTAGAGGCTTTGTAAGCAAGTGAAGCTTAAAAGCTCTAGGTCTTTTCATTCGGGTACTCATAAATTGAGGGGGAGTCGTAGACTCGTAATCGTGTTCTCTTGCACTTGTATCAAGAGTAGGAACCTCGGTTAGAGGGTGAGCCAATCGGTCGATTGAGCTCGATAGGGTTTGTAAAATCCGGAAGAAACATTTTAGTGAAATACTCGATAGTACCGAGGAGAGGACGTAGGCGCGTTTGCCGAACCTCTATAAATCACGGTGTCATTTTCTTCCCTTGCTTTTACTTTCCGCAACTTATATTCTTGCGTATTTATTGCTTGCGTTTAGTTATTTTAGCAATTTATTAACTCTTGTTAAAACGCTTAAGCTTAGAATTGCATAAGTTGGGTGGTTAGTTGCGCTTAGATTTTAATTAGGCGAAAATCGTCATAAACCTTATTCACCCCCCACCCCCCCTCTAAGGTTAGCACACGGGCCAACAATTGGTATCAGAGCCGAGGCTCTTGCATATAGGAATCTAACGATTCTAGAGTTAAGATCCCGATGGCTAATATACTTAATTTCGCATCCGGCATAGCTTCATCACCCAATACACCTCCATATTTTGATGGACTAAATTTTTCATATTGGAAGGATAGGATGAGCATGTTTCTCCAAAGCTATAATGTTAGACTTTGGATGACTATAAAAGTAGGATATTCCGCACCTACATCCGAAAATAGCGAGAACCCAATCCCCGTAGAGGACCTAGATAACGCTCAACTAGAAGCCTACTCTACAAACGCCAAAGCGATGTATACTATTGTTTGTGCCGTTTCTCCTAACGAGTACAACAAGATTTCCGCTTGTAAAACCGCTAAGGGTATGTGGGATAAGTTAGTAGTTATGCACGAGGGAACTAACCAAGTTAAGGATTGCAAACTCCAACTTTTAGTTCATGACTACGAACTCTTTAAGATGAGCGAGGGAGAAACTATTTCCGATATGCTTGCTAGATTTACAACTATTACTAATGGATTAACATCTCTTGGTAAGTATTTGTCTTGTAAGGAAATGGTTTCTAAGGTGATTCGGAGCTTACCGAAGGAATGGGAACCAAAGGTCACCGCAATCCAAGAGGCGCACGACATGAACACATACTCTCTTGATGCATTGACGGGTTCACTCATTACCCACGAGATCACCCTAAATAGTCACAAGCCAATCTCAAAAAGGAGGGAGATAGCTTTCAAAGGAACGACTTGTGACGAAAGCAATGAGCTATCCAATGACGACGAAAATTCAATGCAAATCATTCGAATCGTCAAGGAAATACTCAAGCTAAAAGACCACCGCAAACATAAAGGTAAATCGTCAAATAATTCAATTTATTCTAACGATTTTGTTTGCTATACATGTGGCAAAGAAGGACACATGGCAAGAGATTGCCTAAAGAATCGCAAGAGCAAAGCCAAGAAGAAGATATTCGATTCAAGCTCTAGCGATAGCTCCGACCAAGATGAAGTCGCGCATCTTGGTTGCTATATGGCCATGGAAGACAACAATGAGCCTAACCAATCGTCTTCAAGCGAAAGTGACCACTCAAGCGATAGTGACAACGATGAGGTAAAAGAATTCTCCCATGATGAATTAATTCATGTGTGGAATTTATTCCGAAAAAGTTCCTAAGCTTGTAGAAAAGGTCAAATCTCTTAAAAAGATAAATTCTTCTCTCAATGAAGAAATAAGATCTTTAACAAGAGATAAAATTGAAAATGAGTCTATTCCAACATCGTCATTCTCTTTACATGATATAGATGACGAAAAGGAAGACTTGAAAGACAAAAATAATGATCTCGTCATTCATAATAAGTCTTTACAAACCGAGATCAATTTTCTTAAAAATGAAGTCTCTAGACTTACTAAAACTCTTTCAAAACCATCTTATTTAGATTGTGATTTATTAGAAAATTTTGAAGAGTTAAAAGATGCTTTCGATAAAGTTAAAAGCAAAAACAAGGCTTTGAGTTCTCATGCTTTTAGCTTAAATGACAAGGTCAAGGTTTTAGAAACCGAGAATGAATCGTTGAAAACTAAAAACAACGATCTTGTCATTTCCATTGAAAAACTTAATTTAACAATTTCAAAGTTTTCTAAAGATAAAACTGTTTTAGATAACATTTTGAGTTGTCAAAAAGATTTCAATGATAAGGGCGGTATAGGTTTTGATTGCATTGGTTCTATTTCTAACAAACCCCGCTTCGTTAAAGCCTCTAATATTTCTACAACTCCTATTCCACCTAAACAAGAGGTTGTTTTTCCTAAAAGGAGTACTTCCAAGATTTTTCAAAAATCTTTTAATAATAGGAATGGTTTAGGTTTTCAAACGAAATTGGATACTCCGAAAACCCTTTCTAGAACTTCGTATAACTCTCGTTATACTAAAAAATCTAGGCATTGCATGCATTGTAGTAGAAGTGAGCATAATTCTTCTAAATGCCCAAATCGCTTTCATGTTAGTAGAAGCGATTTGAAATGGGTAGTTAAGACCCGAACCACTAACAATGTCGGACCCAAAAGAAATTGGGTACCAAAGGACAAAATTTGTGTTGTAGGTATCTTCATCCAAAAGGAGAAAATCAACAAATGGTTGGCAACGCCGACAAAAGCCGTGGAAGTCAAGAATATCGACTCCACCATCAAGGATGAAGTGTAGTTGATCAACAAAGGTGGAAGGCATACCAACAAGTGGTACCACCTATTTGGAATCGGCAACGCTCAATGCAAATGCCATTAGCGAGCGGACTCGACCTCACATCACATATGCGGTATACTCTAATCCTTAGTATTTACTTATATGTGATTAGTTGGGTCGGGTATATGCATCATATTTACATTTTTCATGTTTTGGTTTTTCTTTAAAAACCCTTCACATAACCCCATAAATTTTGATTGCATTTTGATAATGCCAAAGGGGGAGAAAAATGATATATTCTGGTGTAAATGCGTTTTGTTAAAATGGAGGAGATATTTTTCTTGTAAAATCATCATTAGTTTGTCATAATCAAAATGGGGGAGATTGTTGAACATAGAGTTCAATAATGATTTTGATTATAACTTTGATTATGTTTTAATGATTTTATGATTTCAAGGATATAACGTTTGTCTTGTCCAAGAAAAGAAAAATGTATATTTCAGGTTTTCAGAGAGAAAGAGCATTCGTTTACGAAGCCAACGGTTCAAGAGGAACCAAATTCGGAGCTAAAACGAAGAAGTTATGGGCTTTCGAAGAAGTCCGAAAAACTGCCAGAAGAACAGACGACCGATCGACTGTACCAAAACGACCGATCGTTTTTGTACAGATTTCTTCCAGTGAGCAGGTCGAAAAAACGACCGATCGTTTTCTAGAAAACGACCGATCGACTGTAGAAAACGACCGATCGTTTTCTGCAGTTTTCGAAAACAGCTTTTCAGCTTATTCTGGAAAATAGCTGTTAAAACCCTCAACCACTGCCAACGGTCATAACCCAGAAAAACAGACTGTTTGGCATATATAACCATCCAAATCTCTCTTTCTATACTAACCAATTACACTATCAATTATCCTAAAACCTCTCTCAATTAAAAACCCTAATATCACCATTTTGGTGTATATATATTCGAGAAAGAGGAAAATCAAAGAGAAAGAGATTCAAGCTCGATCATCATCAACAACTCACCAATTAGCTTTTTAAAAAGCAATTAGAATAGTGAGTGTAGTTACGTTTTGTAACAAAAATTGTATCGAGTGTTTTATAAACTCAATTGTGAGCGAGTGATCGGGTAGAGGCTTTGTAAGCAAGTGAAGCTTAAAAGCTCTAGGTCTTTTCATTCGGGTACTCATAAATTGAGGGGGAGTCGTAGACTCGTAGTCGTGTTCTCTTGCACTTGTATCAAGAGTAGGAACCTCGGATAGAGGGTGAGCCAATCGGTCGATTGAGCTCGATAGGGTTTGTAAAATCCGGAAGAAACATTTTAGTGAAATACTCGGTAGTACCGATGAGAGGACGTAGGCGCGTTTGCCGAACCTCTATAAATCACGGTGTCATTTTCTTCCCTTGCTTTTACTTTCCGCAACTTATATTCTTGCGTATTTATTGCTTGCGTTTAGTTATTTTAGCAATTTATTAACTCTTGTTAAAACGCTTAAGCTTAGAATTGCATAAGTTGGGTGGTTAGTTGCGCTTAGATTTTAATTAGGCGAAAATCGCCATAAAACTTATTCACCCCCCCCCCCCCTCTAAGGTTAGCACACGGGCCAACAACTATCTTTCGGCTTCTTGATGTTTGTGGGGGGCTGATATGGCTTGTTAAATCTACGTAGACGTTCCTTAGACTCCTAATGGTCAAGTCTTCTATGTCGGTGAAGAATCAGCCAAATGGTGGCTCGTGTCAATGTCTAAAATGGCTCAAGCTAATGGTGCTCGGTGTAGGCGTCGTCTCCAAATAAGAGTAAATAAAAATCCACAACTCCGTAAACTGTAATGAGTGGTTGTATCTATCACGTGTAATAAAATGAACTCATTCTCATAAACTGATCGGTGGATAAACTGTTCGGGGTATACAACTCATCTTATAGTTTGATCTACACCCAGAGATGATAATGAAGCGAAGCAAGCCGAAAAAATCTATGTTCATGTTATGTTTGTTTAGTGAAAAGCTTGTCCATGTTCGTTTACTAAGGAAACAAACATGAACTGAACGATTGACGAAGTGAACACGAAGTTTTTCACGAACACTTCATTTAACTTAAAAACTTAAACAAATAGTTGCATATTTTTTATTCAATAGAAGGATATAACTTATAACAATATTAGTAACATACCAATTTTTTACATAAGGAAAATTTTGTAAAGAACTCAATTAGTTTTGTCATGACATTATAAATTACTTGATCATTAGTATATGTACGTTTTTTAAGTTTATTATTACTATATAGTTTGCAAATTTTTCTTTATGTGTCATCAATTAACCGAAACGAAACGAAATTAAATTTCACGAGTTGAAAGCAACTTTGCTCGTTATCATTTTGTTCATGGCGAACACGAACCAAGCGTTTTATGAGCCGAATACAAAAAATTTCACGAACAGTCCGTGCCATTATTACCCCTAGCTACACCAAGTACGCTCATACCTTCCCACGACTCCTCTTATATTTTCCTCACTTTTCCTTTTTTATACTTACATCATAGGGATATAAAGACAAGATGTTTTTTTTTCTTTTTCTAATGAGACTAATACACCGCAAGTCCGTCTACATAGTATGAGAAAGTAACGGGTAGGGTAATTTTTAGGGAAAATTTACATAAAATGAAACTTAATTCTCATTTAGTACTATTAGTCCAAAAAATTAATTCAGATTGGTGCTAATTCGGTATCGTTTACTTTGCTACACTCTCATTCAATTTGATGGAAAAAAAAAGTATATTTTAAAAACGAAAAAATTCAAAGAAACAAAAAAAAAAACTCATTCACTTTAAGATTTTGAATTGAATACAGCAAACAAAATAGCATTCACTTAAAAAAGTCAAATGATGCATCATTCATTTCAAGATTTTTTTGAATTGATTGCAACAAACAAAAGCTCATTCATTTCAAAATACAAAAAGAAAAACTTCATTCACTTTAAGATTATGAAGTGAGTGTACCAAATAAAAGTTCATTCATTTCGATTTTTTTAATGGAATAGACTAAATCTGGCGGGGAGCGGAGGTCCATGGTGATGGCGTGTGGTCGAAGGTCCGGCGATGGGGGATTTAGTGGGAGAGATGATGGGTCATGGGAGTAAATGAGAGAGAGCTTTTTGTGAGAGAAAAATACACCAAAAATGAATTAATATTTGATGCAATTACTTTTTAGGAACTACTTTTGAAAAGTTAAAAAATTATCTTTTATTTATTTTTTGTTAGAGAGGGGAGAACCGTCTATATTTTTTATTTTATTTTCTCGAACCAATGTATTTACAAGTAACAAAATAGAAAATACAAGGGCTAGCGAAGTGAAAAACATAAAAGACTAAATATAAACATAAAAGGAAGTGTCCAGACACTTTAGATCAGATCAGTACTTGCTTCCCCACTCTCTAGTATGTGCCCTTTTGCGGTGCCATCTTAAGTGGTAAAATATGGAAAACCTTTGCTTGATCTAGCGACAAAACACTTCTCAAATTTTCAGGAAAATCAGTTATTATAGAAGAAACAAGACGGGGTGATCTCTACTACCACTCTTCCCAAGCAGATCGGCCGCAATGTTAGCTTCCCTCAAAAGATGAATGATTTCCATGTTTCTTCCTTTTTCCAGTTACAATATCTGAGATTTTAAATGCCTAATTCTCCCTGGACAAACTTGATTTCGATTTATAATTCTTCCTCTGTTCCTATTTAATTGTTCACTACGAAATTACGTGTAATTTTAAACGTCCAATAACTTGTATCAAAATTATCGGAATGAATTTTTTAAAATTTAGTCATACAATTCAAATATTAAATTATATGATTTAATTTTGAAATTTTTTATTTCGAAATTGCACGTAATTTCGTAGAGTTATTAATTAGGAACGGGGGTAATAATTGCTAGTTGCTTGGAATCCGTATATAGTGTGATTTTGTCCGACCAATAACGTGTATCATAATATAAATCAACAAGAATGAGCATTTAACTCTAATATATATAATCTCTTACGTTGCTCTACCCTTTTTGCTTGCCTTACTCATTAATACTTTCAATGGGTCTGCCCAAAACATACAATGTCTCAAACCTAATTACCAAAATCTACCCCACCAAATAATTCTTCATAAAATGTACAACTGTCTAACAATTAATTCAAAAACCCACTCCAACACACAACAACTTCACCACTACCTACTACCACCACCACCAATCACCTTCCCACTGCCACCTTTGTTCCGGAAGAGCTCCGATGAGCTCTCCAGAGTAGCTCACCAAAGCTTCGGCGTGGCTCCGATGAGATAAATGGAGGTCCAACGAGGCTCCGTACCGCTGCCCGTAACCTTTTACGAGGTGTGAGAAGCCCCTCAACATTGTTCGAGCTCCTCAGGGCTGACAGAAGCTTCAACGAGGCTCCGGAGAGCTTATGAAAGCATCGACGGGGCTCCGAAAAAGCTCCAAACCGCTTCTCACAGCTTCAATGGGATATACAGAGTTCCTAATACGTGTTCGGAGCTCCAGAGGGTTGCCAAGAGCACTGACAAGACTTCAAAAAATAATTCTCTAACGAACTTTGACATAGCTCCATCAGGCTGCACGAAGCTCTAGAAAGATGTCTGACGCTTCGATGAGCTATACGGAGCTCTAGTGAGCTGTCGGGGGGTCTAACGGGCTCTGTAATGCTCCGATGGGTTAATTGAAGCTTCGATAATGCTTCATTAACCCAAAAAAATTAAAAATAAGGAAAAGGCGGAAGTTAACTTACCATAGAATTTTAGGATATATCTTCCAAAGATGAAAAAAACATAACCAAGATGTAGGTCAAAAAATGCGTAGCTGCATACCTATTAGTATGTGATTGTGAAAGTGCATACCGATTGGTATCAATTTTATAAAGTATATGTATGCACATTTTAAAAACTACATAAAGTGCATGCATGTTGCTATGCACTTCAGAAAGTGCATAACTACGTACTTTATATAGTATGCACTTCATAATGTGCATACATGTAGTCAGGGGCGAAGCCAGGATGTGTAAATGGGGGTGTCAAAATATATGTACAAGTAACATATTTTTATGGGGGTGTCAAATCTACACCTACAAAGAAATTGTATTAAAAAAAAATTGCGTCACTTGGGATTTCTAAAATTATGAGGGGTGCCGTGGCACCCGATCGTCCCCACTTAGCTTCCCCCTGCATGTAGTTATGCACTTTATAATGTGTATTTATGTTAGTATCACTGCATACCATTTGATACGAACACTTAAAAATATGCATAACGATTGGTATACGTTTAAAATCCCAAATTGCTAAGAATAATAAATATTTTTCATCTTTTTGAACTAAATGCCCATAGACATGCGCTTTAAAAACTATATACCAATAGATATGCATAAGTAAAAGGTGTATACCGATAGTTTTATGCTACTAAAAAATCCAAACTATTGACAATAAAAGTCAAAGTGGTTCATCTCACGGCAAATTATACCCACATATGCACTACAAGAAAGTATATATCATTGAGAAAATACCCAAATTATTACCCCTACATAGCAATTGCATAACGATTGGTATACATTTACAAATCCTAAATTGCAAAGAAAAAAAAAGTATATTTTTCATCTTTTTGAACTGCATGCCTATAGGTATGTGCTTTCAAAACTGCATACCAATAGATAAACACAAGTAAAAGTTGTATATCAATAGTTTCATGCTAGAAAAAAGACCCAAACTATTAAGAAATAAGTCCAAGTGGTTCATACCCCGACAAAAATAAACCTGCATACACTACAAGAAAGTGCATATCATCGAGAAAATACTAAAATTATTATCACTGTATGCAATTAAATATCGATTGGTATATGTCTAAGAAACCTAAATTTCAAAGAAAAATAGTACATTTTCATCCTTTAAAACTTCCTACCCATAGGTATTCCAAAAGTATATAATAAAGGTACGCACAAGTAAAAGGTGTGTAATCGATAGTTATCCTCTAAAAAAAAGACTCAAATACATTTTGTTGAACAACTTATGAGCACTCAAAATTTTACAAATATTTTTAACATAAACTAAATAAAAATATCAAATAAACCATAGAAAAAAGTTTAAACAATTACATTAAACTATTTTTCCAAATGAAATATTCATAAGACAAACTTAAAATCAATTTTTTCCTAAAAAAAAAAGGCAATTCGAACCTTATCATTTTTTTAAAAATAAAAAACCATAACCAATAATGAATTAGCATTTCACAATCGTTATAACGACTAGTAACGAATTCATAAATCAAAAACCGCTAACCCCGGATCAAAATGCAATTTTCCTCAAATCAAAATGGAATTTTATTACACTTTTTAACCAGTGAAATTTAGATCTAAGTAGACCCCCAAAACCTACCATTTTGATGTAAAAGTCGACCTAATTGAACAAATATCTCAAAAAGATGTTTTCCCCCAAATTCAAGAAAACCGAAAAAATATGCACAAATTAATGCGGAAATAGAGGATAAAGCTTCATCATATTTATGAATGGAGATATGGAGATAGGAAGAGAGAGAGAGTTTTATGGATTGAAAGAGAAGAAGTAAATAGGGGTATAGAAAAAGAGAGAATTGAATTGAAACGAGTCCCCATTTTGTCCCGTTGGGGAGTTAAATGTGATAAAATCCCGTTAATATTTTAACCGTTGACAAATACCCTAAAAAAACATGTAATTAACAAATACATATTAAACGCCCATCATTTTACGGTTCATATCTAACTTAAAATCATTCAACGGTTGAAACATTAATGGGATTTTGTCCCGTTTAACTACCCAATAGGACAAAAGAAAAGCTCCTTTGAAACCATAGGAAGGGGGAGAGAGTTAAGCGTGGTAATTTTTTTTTCCTATTAGTTGTATATTTTGGATAAAAAAGGTTTAGGAGTGAGTTTTTTGTAATTAGTTTTCCAAACTCGTACTATCTGATAATTTCCTCTACTTCTAATACAGTGAGGTAATAAAACCCAGAACTTATAGTATTTAACTACCCACCTTCATTATTAATAGCAATAATCTTCTTTATTATTTTGTTTCAATCCTTCAACGGTTATTCTTTAGCTAATTAACAATAACAATTGTCTAGACAACAAATAACGAAATAATTTGAAAGATAGTATTAACTCATAGTAGCAATGAAATATAACATGAGTGACTTTATGATGATGCGGAACAATAAAGTTATTTGGGTGTGTCACAAAACTGCTAAACCATCCCAGTTAGACAAGCTAGCTGAGAACGAACGATCCTCTATGGCTATGATAAGCCCAGAAACCTAGGCTCACAAAGCTGTTAATCACACTCTGGTATATATAGCAGACTTGAGTCATTGTCTCCTTAGTAATCAAGGATACACAGGTATGATTCCTATAGAACATATCATTTTCAAGTAAGGTCGTTACTACACCACATCAACTAACATTGTTTCTGTATTTTTTCCCTACCTCTTTGTTTCCACACATAAATTACATTCAAGGTAATTAATAATGGGGTATTATGTAACCGTTAACAAAAGTAATACCCCATTCATAAACAACCCACCATCTTTGTAATAATATCGTAATAGACTAAATAATCTTTTTAAATCATTAGTAAGAAAAATAAGAATTTACTGGCGACGTACTATCGATCAAGTTCTAACTGTTACCAAGACCCAATAAATTCTATATACCTTTATGTTTAATGAGACATTATGCATTAGAACAGGTCATATAGAAAATCAGAGAGATGGAACAAAATCAGTATACGAACAAAAATACAACTACATGAGAAAGTAGAAAATAATACATGAAACCATATCATAAAATTGGTAGTGATGGAACTTAAAAATCAGGACAGGTGCATGAACTTAACTCATAGACTGTAAGCCAATGAGAAATCTTATTTCTAAGACTTGACCCGGACTTCTTGCTACCTCTTTGTAACTTGTGCATAAACAGCTAAAATAAAGGGTGACTTACTGATTTGACCACTATTTAACCTCGTCCGCCTAACGGAGCAGTGAGAAGTTTAAACCTATAGCGTTTAGATATATAATATATATGAATATGTATTGAATATAATTAAGTAGGGTTAATGATACCCGATAATTAAGTTTATGTCTGATTTCGTATGGGTTCAGATGATCTCCTTCTTGGATTGTGAGCCACTTATATAGATGGTGGAGGCGATATAGGGTGTATCTTTTGTGATTGATATGATCTTATCAATCACATTTTATTCATATTTTTGTGCTTCCCTAATGTCATGCTGAGATATATTCTGGTATATCTCTTATATATTTTCACCGACTTGGCTAGCCCGAAAAGGCGATGCTATTTCTCCTCGATGGTAAGGGGAGCTCTTCCGGGGGACCATGTCTCTTTCATTAGCCTTCGAAGGCGTTGATCTTATAGTTTTATCCTTTCAGATAGTCAAATATCACTTGGCGAGGAAGTCCTGACGTGAGCTCCTCGCCTATCTTTCAGTCTTGCTGCTGGATATGCTTTCTTTTATGCTTAAGGAACGTATCTATAAGGTTTGACCCTATATTTATGAGATATGTCTGTATATATTTGGTGTCTTATTTCCTTCGTGAAATATCTGATTGATTATCTTAGATATATGAGTATCTTCCAGAGGTTATCCTCGGCGAGGGCAGCGGGTTCAGAACCCTATCTGATCCCCTTGATGGGGCTCTTAAATGCTCATTAACTCCGTCTTTATTGCTAGGTTTCTGATCGTGCGTTTTACAATCACCGCGGGATGCTAAACCTAATTTTTAACAACCATGAATAGTTCCCCAACTGTGGGAGTACGAGGGTCAGACTCTCACGGTTTTGAAGTCATTATTCTTGCTCTTAGAGCTCTCGTTTTACTCGTCTCCTCGGGAAATCCTTGGTTCATTAAAGTTATCTTCGCCTTCAAGGGGCAGAGGGCCGCATCCATGGTTTGTCGTTTTGTTTTCCCTTTTTAACTATAAAATCTTTTTATGGTTGTATTGTTTCTACCTCATTGGTCTTATCATGGAGGTTAGAGGGACATTAGTGGAGGAAGTGGTGAGAGTACTTATTTTTTTCCACGTGTAATGCAAGGGTTGGTTTCCCTCTTTCTTTTATGTTACGTGCAGCAGCCTCTCAAATAATGGAAACGTTGGTGGGACCTATCGACGGTTTGAATATTTTCCACTTCCTCATTCTTGTATGAATGATGAGAAGTGGGGTAGTGGACCTTCATCATTAGGGCCTATAAATATGGTAGTTCATGCTGGCCTATCTCCTTTTTGTTTTCTAACCTTTTGAATTTTTGTCATTTTCTTCAATCGCCTTGTCATTTTAAAGGGAGAAACCTTCCCAAAAAGCCATAGAAGAATGGAACCATCTTCTTCTTCTTTTACCCTCATATCTATATCCTCCAGCAATCTTGAAACTGTGATGAACAAACTGTTGGAGGACGTAGGAGATCCAGCCATTGCGGCTGTTCCTATTGCATTTGCAGCACCTGTAGCTTTACCCGGATCTCCTGGTCAGAATGCTAGCTTCCCTCTTGGAGAATACCAACCCTGGAAGCTATTTCTGAGCCGAAAGAGGCCACGTGCAAGTGCATCCTCTTCTCAGGCTCCTTTTGCGTACTCAAAGTTGCTGATGCAAGAGTTGGCGCCTTGCCGTGTTTGTCGAGGCTTTTGACCTTTGCAAGAATCCAAAGTTGCTTTTGTGTCTCCACCGGATGGGGGAACTTCCATGCCCAAGGGGGGTAGTTCCGTCCCTCCTTTTGAAAAGGAGGATACTCCTCGAGAAGAGATTGTTCTCGTGCTCCCCGAGTTGTCCCTCGAATTGATCCCACATGTACCCTCCCTTTACATTCGGCCGAAGAGCTGGCCAGGGGTCCTTGTACCCCAGATGTTCCCCCCGATTCATGAGCTAGGAGACTTCCCCTTGTTCCTTCCCCTTGTCATGAATAGGCTTCGACATCTTGATGAGATACACTTCTTTTTTGTTATCTCGTCTGTCATCTGTGGGTATTCAGTTTTTTGTCATGCACTTCCCTTTTCCAGTTGGCCGGTCTCCAGGCATCTATGAAAGAGGCCCGAGTGGAGGAGTTGGCGAATAGGATGAATCTCCAGAAGAGGGTGTGGAGGGACATTTCTTGGCCTCCTTGAGGCGGTCAGGAGGGAAGAACGGTGAATGGTCAGATCTCTCGTCAAGGCAGAATCAGCATGTATTCGTGAGGAGGAAGCAGGGAAAGTTAATGCCGAGGCTATGACGGCTCATGTTATGGCCCTTCAACTTATGGGGATCCCCTTGAATGATTTCGCTGGCTTCGATTCACATTCCCTATGCCCGCTTCCCTCTTTCCCGAGATGGGATAAATGTCTTATCTTCCTCCCCTTAAGGGGTCTGAGGTAAATGTTACTTTACATTGTTATGCTACCTTCCTTTTTTATGCTCAATCCTTTTATTGGCTTACCCGGTACATTCACATGTTGTTTCCTTGTACCAGAGGGGCGAGTCGTCGGTAAGTGCTGCTTTGAAGAGTAAGGAGAAAAATTTGTCCTCTCTTTGCCGAGAGAGATGGACATTGATGGAGCACCTTCAGATGCACGAGGCTGAGATAGAGGACCTTCGGGCTCGTCATTCCAGAGAGAGAGGAGATTTTTTTGAACAATCAATCCCTCGAGGAAGCTATTCTCCTCCTGCAAGATCGGAGGAGGCCCCTTCAGCGATCCCTTACTTTTCAGGGGTGGAAGGCTCTGACGAATGGCTCCAGGGGATATGCAGCAGGCTCAAGCTTGAGATCGGTGATCTTAAAGCTGCGGTAGAATCTCTAGAGGTGTAAATATCGGATCTGACGGTTCGCTTGGACAAGGTTCTTGCTGGCACGGGACTTTACGCAGAGCCCTAGTGGAAGCCTTTGTCAGATGGTGTTATGACGGGTAACGCTCCTACCCGCGCCCCTCATTGTCGACTGCCCACTCACATTCTTTATGACCCCTCATTGGCCCCTCCCCTTTCGATTTTGGTTCCTCGCCCTGTCACGAAATCCCCCCATTTTCTGGATTTGGTCGGGCACTTAAAAAAGAGAGAAAGATGGCTTTCTGGTGGAGATTTGTAATCGTGATTCACGGATCATGGAGTTAGAGGAGAGGGGTGCCTCTCGCAGGTTATTCTTGGTCGAGAAGGAGCCTCCTTAAGATTTTATCTTGCGTAATTCTAGCAGGGTTACGGAGCTTAGGGGGCAACTTGTTTCCCTTGAGATGAATTACGGCAGGCTACGCCGCCAGTTGCATGACGCCCTGAGCTCCATTGATGTGTTTCAGGCTTATTTTGAGGATTACTTTGATGTGAATTCCTTAAATCATCATATTCGTGACGTCGAGGGGCGAGGTGATATGTCAGAGGCAGCAGGCTTCGATTTCGAAGAGAAACAATAAGAGATAGGATTTCTCTTTCGAAGAGGAATGTAGTTAGATGTTTTAGGCCTGCCGAGGCTTTGTGAGCACCCGTGATCTTTTTTTCTTTATTCTTTGTCATTTCGGATGTAACAACATACTCTTTTGTGTATATATGATTTTTTACTTGCTGTTTCTCGATCATTCGCTTACTTTCTTTCTTTTTGTGCATGTATTTTTATGCTTCTCACAGTATTATATCTTTGTAGCTCGCCTATATCTCTTCCCCCCACTGGCTGCGGGGTGAGAATGCGAATTTTCCCTATGAGGGTTGCTCATAGGGTGTCTGATCGGCAAACACTTTGTCTTGGGAATCCGCAGTGAGCTCTCATGATGTTCTCTTTTGATGTCATGTTTACACAATTTTTCTGATTCGTAGTTTTAGTCTTGTCGGCAAGGAACCTGTGCTGGCAGAACTAGCCTTTTCTCGTGCACATTATCCTATTTATCTTGACGACTTGCATGTTAACGCCTATATTTGTGGATGGATCCCTCATGACGACAACGGAGGGGCCCTTCCTAACTTGGATCGACGCAAAACGTTAATATTTGTACATTCTCCATGTATCCGGGCGGTACTCGGAGGGTTTCTTAGTGCCCTCCCCACGGTGTGCGAACTCCATCTAGGGAGGATGACTTCCTTGGAGTGTGTGCTCTTTGCCGTTTTACATTCAGTATTACTTGTAGCATAGACAAAAAGATAATGATTTTGTTTTTATTGTTATCTTCGAAAGACAATTCAATACAACTTTTGATTTAAATGTAATACTTTCTAAGATTTTTCATGCTCTAGAGATGGTCTTCTCCCCTTCCAGCTTTGTGCATAACGCTCTCGAGTTTGTAAGATGCGTACCCCATCTTTATGACAATTATGTATGGTCCTTCCCAGTTGGGTTTCATTTTCCTTTAATGTTTATTCTTTGCATAAGTGGTTACACGGCGGAGCACTAACTCTCCGTCCTTGAATTCTCTAGTCTTTTTGGCCTTTCCATCATATGCTAACTTTGTCTTTTTTTGGAATTCTGCCATGGTGAGAGCCTCTTGGATCCTTGCTGTTTCAGCCATTCTAAGTTCCACTTTGATTCTTGTTGTTTTCTTCCGAATTGACTAGCTTTGTTCTTAATACTGGGATCCTCACTTCGGTGGGGATAACCACCTCCATGATGTATGTCAGGTTGAGGGTAGCTCTTCGGGACACCTTATTTTTCTATCTTGGAGCCTTTTCTTCACTCTGTCCATAATAGTTCTATTGGACACCTTGCCTTTGCCGTTACTTTGGGGATATGCTGGAGTTGAGAAATAATACTTTATTCCATAACTCTGACAGAATTCTCGAACTCTTTGATCTGATCCCGAAACTGGGTGTCGTTGTCTGCGATAAAGCAGTATGGCACCCCAAATCTTGTTATGACGTTCTCCCAAAGGAACTTCTTGATATCCACCCCTGTTATATGAGCGAGAGGGATGGCCTCTATCGATTTGGTGAAATAATCGGCGGCTACAACCAGATACTCCACTTGCCATGCGACATTTGGAAGCTTTCCCACGATATCCTGTCTCCATTTGGTGAAGGGCTAGGGGGATGTGATTGCCAGCATGCACTCTGCTGATATCTTTGGTATGGCAGTGTAGCGTTGGTATTTGTCGCATTTATTTGTGTAGACTTCAGCATCTCTCTGCATGTAGGGCCACCAATATACTTGGGTAAGAACCCTATGAGCGAGGAAGCTCCCCGCCACATGACTCCCGCATGATCCTTCATGTAGTTCCTCGATGAGGTCTTGTATTGCTTCGGGGGGGACACATCATAGGTGGTGCCCCATATAAGATTTCCTGTAGAGATGTTCTTCCTTGGACAACCAGAATCCAGGGTTTCTTCTTTGAATGGCGATTGGTTTCGCCTTGTCGTAGGGGAGTGTCCCGTCGTAGATGTACGATATCAGCGGAGTCATCCATGGATGGCATCCAACATGTGTTGGGAGTTCTGGATTATTTATCATATAAAACGACTGGTTTATATGTTTATGGTTTGCACAAGAACAAACTTTTTTTTCGAAACGACAGGTTCGAAAACATTAGTTTTGCTTCTCATGTGAATCGGTTCTCATTGATCGAACGACGGGTCGATACTGAAACACCAATTCGGTGAAACATACATCACTATATAAACACACTCGGGGAAATTATTATTTAGTAAACCCCTTTCGGTAGCTCTACTTGAAAAACGACCAGGAAAGACGGTGAGGGTGGAGGGCACGAATGCCACTTAAAACCCGACCTCATTAGGATATGGACTTCCGCCTATATCTTTCCTAGACATCGTATCCAAATAGGTGAGCCTATTTAGGGAAGATTCATAATTTTTCCAACTTAAATGTGAATATATATGATTTCGCAATTCTACCATTCATGGCAATAAATAACAGATATATCTATTCTAGATAACCACGTATATATACAAGGCAGTATAAAATATATTCATGATATATATCTAATCATGCAGTAGATTTGGTGATAAACTAAATCAATTCAGGATTATCAATCACACAAATTATATCATATCATATCAAATCAAATCAATTAACTGTCATATGGTATATTTATATCTATGGTAATATCAAAAGATATGTTTATTATACTAACAAGATATCAATCAATTATTTACGCTTTATTGTCATATAAGTAATTCTATACATGGTAGTTTTAACATGCAAGCAAGCAATATATTTTTAATTACCAATTAATTCTATATATGATAATTTTTAACATGCAAAGTGGTTAAATATACATGGAAACATATCAATTTATTCAATTAACATGCAATTTTTATTCACTTGCCTTTTTAATAAATATATATATATGCATGTGGGTGAATATTTAGACCGAATATTGACTTTTATAACACATATATACTGTTTTTATACATGTAATATACTACAGGGACTATCCGTGTAATTTTCACAAACTATATATCTATTTACAGCATTATTACAGATTCAGTCCATAATTTCAGACAAGTTTCAGTTTAGTCCTTTAGTAATTAACATGCACAGTCAATAGTTTCAGCGAATTACAAAACAGTCCTACTGTTTTCAGTTTTTTTTTAGATTTAATCCCACAGATTAATACATGTTATACAGTAAAAAAAATCTATCACGCATAGTTTTTTTTTCTTCAACAAATACATGCAATTTGGGTTATTTTGTTACGATCATATATAGTTATCCATACAAGTAACAAAATCTAATACACATGGATTATATACTACAGGATATTTATCATGTTTTAGTTATCCATAAAATAATACGTGCGATCACATATATGGAATAAATTAAGTTTTGAATTCGGTTCCTTACGCACGGTATGTTGGTGAAGGTCGATATAGCAAAACCCTAAAAACCCGGATAAACCTCAAGGTTTATAAATACCCAATATCCGTGCGTTTACCAAAAATCTCCAATATTCGCGAGCGTATATCCTATTCTCCACGAGCAAAGTGCCGATAACGTGTTGTGTGACATATTAGCTCGTTATAGATATATATAGAGATATGCATAGATATAGAGAGGGGTATGAGAAACAACAGACGAAGTGTTTATTCATTAATATGATTGTACAGAGAGATACATCAAGAGACTTCTGACCCTCTTTATATAATAGAGGGTAGGGTTACATATGCTAGGAAAGCCCAAAATAGGCCCAATAATATCCTACAACAATCTGAATCATATATTTCATTAATTATAATTAATATGGCGTTTTCTTATTACATTTCATACCATTAAAAGAAATCCATTAAACAGACAAAACACCATGGTAAATTACCCTTATTTAACCGGCTTTATCTATTATGCTGTTACCCGATGGACTACGTCTAAAATATGGTCGTCATCCCACCATAGGTACAATCCAACATCATTTGGACTTCAATATATGGCCTTTTCTTCACCATCTCTTTAATGGACATAAGCGCAGTACAAACGCAATCTATATAAGGATTATTCATTAGAAAATGATACTTTTGTCCTGGAACCAGAGAGCCTCAGAATACGGGTTTGTTGCTCTGATTGCATCTAGCAAACAAAAGTGGAGCACTTTCTTGTCACTCGTTGTAAAATTCAACACTTGGTAAATCTTGAGCGTGAATAAGGACGCAGAATATTAGGGAAAAGAAACATTCATGTATGGCTTTTTAAGACCCCTAGCTTTCTAGCTAGTCACCATTTATGTGTGAGGAGTGGGTTTGGAGATCCCCAAAAGAAAGGAGATAAGGAGGCGATGAAAAAATGACAGAACCAACAAACCTATCGCCGATAACAGAGTCAAAGACTCAATCTTTCAACCCTCAATTGCTAGCTAACAAAGTGGATTTCTCCAAATCCTTCACTGATATATTTAACAATGAAAAAGGAAATTACATTCCGTTGAAGAAAATCAGTTCCTATAAAGGGGAAAAAGCTATTAGTTTCACATTAGATGAGGTAAACACACTCTCTAAGCCTTTTAAATATGCTCTAATTGGGAAGTTTTCACATGGTGGACCTGGGTTAGATGATGTAAAAAGATTCATAAGCAAGCTGAACTTAAACGCTGAATACACGGTTGGTATCATTGATCTTAAGCATATTTTGATAAGGTTTTTTCATGAGGAAGACTATTTGAGACTGTGGACTAGAAGAATTTGGAAAGTAGAAGGCTTTTCCATGAGAGTTTTCAAGTGGACTTTTGATTTTAAACCTGGGTTTGAACCTTCCCTAACAACAGTTTGGATTAGACTTAACATGTTACCAGTTCATCTCTATAATAAATCGAGTCTATATTCTATTGCAAGTGCGTTTGGCACTCCTCTGAAGCTAGATACAGCAACTGCTACTTTAAGTAGACCAAACTTGGCTAGAGTTTGCATAGAAGTTGATTTGAAAGAAACACTTACACAAAGGGTATGGATTGGATACGAGGATCAAAAGGGATTTTGGCAAAGCTGTTTGTATGAGAAGCTACCTGATTATTGCAAAACCTCTAAAAAAGTAGGACATTCAATTCAAGTGTGCAAGGTGTTTGATGATAAACCAGTGAAGAAAAACATGGTGGAACACGTGCAAAATTATAACTTACCTAAAGTTGTACTATCTTCCAAGGCAATTCCAAGTATCAAGCAAGGGCAGAAACATGTTGTAAAAGGGCAAAGACCGTATTATCACACAAAGGAAAAATGGGAAAAGAAACAAGAGACCTTCAAATACAATAAAAAACAAGAGCATGTTTATTTACAAGTACCAATTTGCAATAGTTTTCAAGCCCTGACCCAACAAGACATGAATGAGAATAGGCAAGAAACTGAGGCATACAAAAGTTATTTAAATGTAGATACCCTGCAATCTCTCTCTCTATTGGTAATGGAAAAGGAAAGGGACAAACAATTAGATAATCAAAAGGAAAAAGACAAGGAGGCAGTTGTCCCATATGTTTCTACTCTAGATCATCAAGAAAATGCAGAGGATAAAATACGATTACTTCAATCTCAAAAGATGAAACCATTGTTAGAGCATTTACACAAATTACCAAAAGCATTGCACTGTGGGGCTTTTCCTTTAAATATTAGTGTAGGAAACACTAATAATTTGGAGCCTATGCAATTAGAAGGATCTTCTAAAGTACTTAGTGAAGTAAATGAAGAGAATAACATCAAGAAAAACAGTCAACTCGCCAAGAAACAAATAGATATAAACGAAAGGGAATTGGTAGTTGATCTATACTCATCTAATTGGGAAACAGAGGTTGATGAAGAAGAAGATAAAAAGAGAAAACAAGCCAAAATATGGAAAGGAATTAAAATTTCAAAAGAAGAAAGGAAAGTAAAAGCTCATCGTTATAACACCAGAAGCAAAGCAAGGTCAAACAACAGTTATTATGATCCACATGATTATGAAGACTATGGCAGTTGCTAAGTAAATAAGAGAAATGGAAACGAACGAAATCATACTAGAAGAATGTATCTACGTTAAGTACTTATTTGTTTCTTAGAGAATTGGTAACGAAGGTCTTCAAGATCATCAAATTTTCTTAAAATCCATTATGGAATTGAAAAGCCCTGTTTCTAGCATCAATGGTGTTTAATCACAGATATGGAGAAGAGACGGATGATAAAGAGGTGGAATTTTGGTCTAATTCCAGAGAAGGACTTGAGTTTTTATTGTTTTTCAATTGGTCACCTAGTTTTTAATTTTTCCCTGTTTTCGTATTTCTGTTTTGTTTTGTGCTGTAATAAGGTCGTAGGCCAATTAAAACTCCATATTAATGAAATAGTGGGTCTCCCACGTTTAATTAAAAAAAAGTCACCATTTATGTGTTACATGTAACTTGTTACACTCTTTCACTATATAAAGGGTTGAAACATTCACCACACACACATTGATATGAATATAAAACTATATTTTGTTCTCTCTATATATTTCTTTTTACGTCAATATTTGGCTAATAGTTGTCACATAAAATTGTTTATATTATTCGTAAAATTAACAAAGAGTGAGGATTGACAACCCTCATCTCTTCGTTATTCTTGTGTGCATGTTAGTTTAGGACAAAAATTCAAACAAAACCCGAAGGTGCGAGCAAAATGGGTAAAAAAAAAATTAGAAACATATGCGTGGTCTTATCACTTCATAAATTTATTACTATGATTGGCACTTGTATTTTAAATAGTCTAATTTTTACACTTTTTTTAAACTGTCATTAGTCATTTAGTTATTTCAATCTATATTAGTATTATATGTGTAGTGGGTAATTAAAGCCTTGGAGTTTATATATGTTTCCAAATTACCCTTCAAAAATTAAACAAGCTACAGAAAAATGTGCTATTAGAAATGATAACCTATTAAACGTAACTGTCCATTTTAAAAACCATTATTTTCCAGTTTTGTTTGTAAAACCAATGTTCATATGCTTCCTTCTCCAATGAATCTTACAAATTCTATTCTTTTTAATAATAATAAAAAACCAATGCGCATTGCGTGGGCTCGACACCGGTTCATCTAACCTTCATTTGCGTAAATCTTCCAATACCTTATAACTTGATCATGTAATAATTACTATCATGAACCGTTTGATTAAAATCTCTTTGTAAACTTTAGCAATCTCAACTGTTCAAATGAATATTTATCCTCCCAATGAGGGCAGATGCCATGTCACTTCCTTAAGTTAGTTACGATCATTTTCTTTGCCTCTTTCACCAAAACTCTTTCTAAGAAACTCATACAATTAGCATGAGTAACTCCAAAACTTACCAAAACTAAGCTTTTCATCGATGAAAGTGAAATGTCAGACATCCAACATATCGAGTTCCATGGTTTCAACTCTAACAAGTATGAATTTTCGACGAAGATTTTAGTGGAAACTGTTAAAATTGCTGTCATGTCTGGAACTAATAGAGCTTTGATGACTAGAAAATCATCATACCGGTTCAAGGACTTAAATGTATCCTCAACTGATCGAGATTTGGTTGATGATGATGCGGCAAATTCACAGCTTTGTAAAGCCTCTGAGAAGACAACTAAAGTCAAATATAATGTGCCAAAGGAAGGGAAAGTGATGAAAAATATTCCTACAAGGAGCTACTTTCCTCTGAATATTGTAATTTTTTTCATGGTTTTGATGCTCAAATTAATCTCAATTCAATTTAGCCTATTCACTCAACTTTTCACCATACCCATTCGGTTATCATATACTTTTGTCATGTTCGCATTTCGATCCCTCATGTGTATGAATAATTTACTTATAATAAGACTCTCAAAGACATGTTTTGAACTTCTTTCTTGCTCAACTTCATTTATATATGCCCGAATTTTAGGTAACAAGTCTATCATAAATCTTGGTTTTATATTGAGCCGAACCTTGTTTCGATTGGTTTGTGCTTGTTTTGTACTCGTGGGATTGCTTTGTATGGCGCTTTTAGTGGGTGGAATTGCAACAAAACGCCTTGTGGAAGAGCCGATGAAGACTACAGAGACTTTAAATTTCGATTATATGAAAGATAGTCCAGTAGCGTTGGTACCTGTAAATCTTTATATTCATAAGATGCAGTTAACCATTGTTATGAGGTTGCCTGAATCTGATTACAATAGGGAACTTGGGATGTTCCAGGTAATATTTGTTATTTACTTATCACTACGTTTTTTGATTTGAAATCACAATAATGTAAACCTGATTTTATGTGAATAATATTTTATGAAAATCCTGAAGTTGGAGGTTGTTTGGTCGCAGTTTTGAGGTCATCTTATTTATTTTTAAGCTCCACTGGACTTGTTTGACTAGCTATAATTATTAATTACTGTACAAAATAATAAAAGAGGAAAGCATAAACTGTTTGACCTTCTTAAAATAGATATTTCTTTGTTTCTGACGTGTAAAAGCTTAAGAATTTTAACCCGGAAATAGTCGTTGTTTTTCTCAGTTTCAATTTTGCTAGCTTATTGGTTCAAAAGATGCAGCTAAAGAAGTACTTAAAGGTGGAAAACTGCCATTTCTAATTCTAAGTAATGTGAAAATAAGAATGTTGTTATCATTTTTCTCCCTATGTTGTGATTTAACTCCTGCCAATCAATTTTTTCATGCGCAGGTTAGAGTCGACTTGTTGTCTAATAATGGTAAAGTCACAGCTACTACAAGGCACCCATGTATGATAAAATTCAAAAGCCCACTAGTCCGTTGTATCGAAACCATTTTCAAAGTTGCTCCGGTAATTGCCGGTTTTCAAACTGAATCTCAAATTGTTGAAATGAAAATAAGGGATTTAGGTAAAGGATACAACTACAAGCATACTGGTTACTTAAAAGTATCTTTAGAACAACGTGCAGGATACAGTGCCGGTGCTGGTATACCTCAAATTTACGATGCATCTCTCAACATTGAATCAGAGCTGAGTAAATGGAAAACCGCCTTGTGGTTTTGGAGGAGAATAGTTTTTCTTTGGCTCACCCTGGTAGCATTCTGGATCGAGTTAGTGACAGTTTTAATTTTTTTTGGATGCCATATTATTCGGGTGAAAGCTGAACAGATTTTTCGGAAACCAAGATATTTGGTGGATTAGCAATTAAAATAAAATGAACTTGTTTGTAATGGATCATGTTCAAGAATAAGGTATCACAGTGTTGTTTTTCACTATGTTTCATGTTTTCTGAGTTCTTAAAGGATATCATTCACCGATAGGGCTTGCTATATTGCAGATTTAAAGTGTTATTATTTTTTTAGATATGAACTTATTCATTTGGAGAGTGTGTGTAAACGCTGAGTTTTTTCCCCAGACTGCAATTCTGCAAAAGCTAGAAGTGATAAATATTTGATTTGTTCACATCACATGACGGCTTAATTTATCCTTTTCCTTTGGTGGTAAAGGTAAAGGATATATATTAGTTAACCTAACAAAATTTACATCTCAAAAACAAGAGGATGAACTTCAATGCAGAAATTGTAGTCTAAACAGGCTTCAAAACAAGAACTTAAGTTCTAAACTCAATCATGCGAAATAAATTCCCCACGGCCACACATTAACTTAATGTCATTACAATTTACACAACTGCCCCTTGGTATTGTTTATTAATCTCAAGCCTGATCTCGTAAAGGTTGCAAAGCATAACAATCTCCTTCCAATAACTTCTCTTTAAGGTGAAGTATGCACAAAAACATTAACCAGTGCAACAATAAGTCTATGTGGAAGGACTGGATTTACACTAATGTGCTTAAAGATACAAACATTTGGAATGCTTCTATTCTTTCAAGTTGCAGTTATTCTTGGAAAAAAAACTTGCACCTTAGACACAAGGTAAAAGAGGTTATTTTTTACAAAGTAGGAAATGGTAGAAATATTTCTCTTTGGTATGATAATTGGCTTCAAATTGGTCCCATTTTACCTAAAAACCACACAAGAAGTCTCTTGGTTGACACGGGTTTTAGCCTCACCGAGAGACTTTCCTCTATTATTGATAACAATAATTGGAAGTGGCCTATTACTTCTAATGCTGAGATTATTCAGAGACAAAGTCAAAACCACCCTGCTATAAACAGAAATGAGCGTGATTCTCTAGCTTGGACCCTCTCTAATAAATCTTACTCTGTTAAAATTATGTGGGAGCACCTTAGGGCAAAGAGGAATAAACAAGGTGGTGTAACCTTGTTACACCACCTTGTTTGGAGTACCTCCAATGTCCCTAAGTGTAGTGTAATACTGTGGCAGGCTCTGCTCACAAAGTTACCAGCTGAGGATAAAATGTCCATTTGGTCTCCTAACGTTACTACTGCTTGTCACTTGTGCAATAAGTATGATGAGCACCACAATCACTTGTTCTTTAAATGTGAATATTCTAATAGAATTTTTCATAATTTAATGTACAAGGCTGGTTTTAATGGCCTTTGTAGCACTTGGAAGGATTGGATTGAATGGGCCATTATCATGTTTAAGGGGAATTATCTCTCCGCTAAAATTGGAAAATTAATTTTTTTCTTCCTGTGTTTATATGATTAGGAGGGAAATGAACAATAGAAGGCATGGTACGACTTCTAATGATACTGGTACCATCATTAATAACATTAATTTCATGATTACGGTGAGATAGAGCTCTTTCAGAAGTGTCTGTGCCAGCTATAGAAATATTTATCATGCAAATTGCTAGAATATCACAAAATATATTTTTAAAAATGGAGAAAATGAAACTAGAGAAGGTTGAAGTTCTAGATATCTTCCGGCACTGCTGTCTTCATGAGTTTGAAAATTCTAAATGAAGGAGACTAGCTGTTATTACGCTCCTTGTACTAGGTAATCTGTTGTTCAAATTTCCTTTTTGTTTGGTCAAGTGGCGTTTGGTTAGATGGTACTGCTATTTTTTCGTTTGCTTGTGCTGGTGCCTTATTGACCCTTTCAATTCAGTAGGGCGAAGAGGGCCTCAAGTCATGAAGAAAGATCGTGACAAATGCAAAGATAAAAATAAGAATCAAGGATTAAAAGTTGGAGTTTTCATGAAAGCGAATATTTTTTGCAAGTTTTTGGGGGTATTTTTTTACATCAAAAGAAGTGATAGCTGCGGTGTCATTAATAAGAGCATTAGCAAGCTGATTAAAGAGGTTAATACTACATCTGCAGTTCTCATTCTGATTAGTATTTTGGTCGGAATATTCAAATATTATCACAAGAGGCTGAAGTTCGGTCGGAAGCATCGACATTATCAACCTCGCACTCTATTAGCAAGGCTTTCTATATTTAGCAAGAGCAAGAGAGTTTTTTTAGGCTGGAACTATTTTCCTTTTTTTCTTCCTTTTCCTTGTTTTATTTTAATCTTCAAATAATGTTTATTTTGTTGATGTGTTTTGCTTTCTAAATCTTCCTGCACTTGTGCAATAAGTTAATTATGTTCCTATTTGGTTTGGTGGTAATATATGCTTAGTTTACAAAAAAAATATAACGCAGTGATCTAAAGTTTCAAATTACTAACCAACAACAAAATATATAGCAATTTTAACTAAGGCCTAAATTTTCACTTAATATAGCATAAAACTACCCCTCAAGTAAACTCCTAAAGTTTTATTTTGATCCTTTCCACTTTCAGAACTGAAGATCAGAGGGTAATAGGAGTAGTTAATTGTGAAAAGAACATTGGAGTGTCTCCACCTGATATTTTTCAAAAAGGGAAAAAGTAATTAGAGGAGTTTGCAGAGGCTAAAATAAGAAAGAACTAAAAAAGAGTGGAAAGGAGTTAAATGGTATGAGTGAGCAAAAGGAACGAGATCGGCAAAAAATTGGGAAAAGTTATTTAAACTTTGGAGCCAAATCGGGAAGTTGGTTTAGCATTGGTTTCCAAGCAGTTTGTTGCTCGGTATTGTTTATTTGAGCTTCGTTATATATCTGGTTTATGTCCCACTTTTTAAATCTACAATATGCTTACTTACCCAAAAAAAAACTTTGGAGCCAAATACGTAAAATTCAAAAGGGGATAACCGTAATCGGTTATAATTAAGTAGAAGGATTTTGCAAATTAAAAAATTTCTATCTTTACTGATAGAAATTATTGTCATCGTAGCGCAATGGATAATAACGGTGGTGGTGCTAATCTAGGACTCGGAAGTTAACGGCACAAATAAATTATAAAAGAGAGAAAAACGATAAGATCGTCGCTGGAAATTAAGTCTAAGTTTTTAAGAGTTAAATAAAACTCTATATTTCATATAAATATCAAAATAGCGGAGTCTGCCTTCTAACAAAGCATAAAAACTAGGTAGATTAGTCTAAGGAAAACCTAAAAATTCTAAGCTTACATGGAATAGAAAAGACAATGACCAGTGTGACTAGCTGTGCCGATACCTATCCCACTCCAAGTCCTACTATTTAATTTTATAATTGCATATGTATATGACTATACGAGATTTAAAAGGGGTTTTATTAAAAACTAATTTTATCACACAATAAAAACCCAAAATATAAAAATATATAACCCAATAAGTTGAGACTAATTTAAAATTAAATAATAATTTTTTTAATTAATTTTTATATATTTTACGTGACGATACATTCAATCGGTTAACAAGATGATTGAACAAAACAAAAACTGAAGTATTAAAACAATCTGAAAGGATAAATATATAATGATAGAAAAACATTTAAAAACAAATAATAAACAGTGTTTTCTATAGGTTGACTCTAGCTGTGTGGTGGGACTAGCGGTGGGACTGGCGGTGATACAACTATACTCAGGGGGAAGCTAAGTGGGGACGATCGGGTGCCACGGCACCTCCCATAATTTTAGAAATCCCAAGTGACGTAATTTTTTTTTAGTACAATTTCTTTTTAGGTGTAGATTTGGCACCCCCATAAAAATATGTTACTTGTACATATATTTATAGCTAATGTTTGAACCCAAAACACAATAATTAAATTTGGGCCGAAAGACCCAATTATATTTTTCTTTGATATTGGACTCTTTAAGATTTAATTAAAAAAAAATAACATCAACAACACTTCTCTTCGTGCGTGTCAGCGTGTGTATCAAAATAAAAAACAAAGTTGAAAAAAGAAAAACTCCACTCCTCTGTGCTGCTGTGCACCGCATTGATTGGGGTTAGATTTAATTAAAAAAACATCAACAATTCTATCCTTCTGGCTCGGCAAGGTATACTCTTCTATTTATTTTTTCCTTTAATATGTTTCTTTTTATTATATGTATTGATGTTATGTTGCGCCATAGGTGTTTGATTAAATTACACAAAGGGAAAAAAAAATAGGCTATTAACTCTTAGAGTTTTAATCTGCAGATCTGGCATCGCTAATATTTTTATCGAGTATAAAATGGGAAAGACACCTAAAATAAATTCGTTTTTTAAGAGAGCTAATGTTTCTCCGACGGAAGAGAATGTTGGTAGTAGTGTTGATCACGTGACAATCGATACGCCTAGTCCTCCAACAAAAATTGAAAGAATCGACACAGTAGAATTTGATATTAATTCGCTAGAGCGTGATCCTGGATTACGTAGAAAAATTTGGGAGTATCCTGTTAATAGGCGTGACGAAGTTCGTAGGGCGTACATAACTCTACATGGTCCAAATCGTCCCGATTTAGGAAAAAAATATCCGTATACTCTTGCATCCGCCAAGGCTCGTCCTGGTTTGCTTTATTTTCGTGGTTGGAATATTCAGTGGCCAAGAACAAGGCTTTCTATTTTCCTTGTTTCCTTTTTGCGCCTCCGGATGGGTCTAGTTTTGCAGGACATAGTGCATTTGTTGTTGAAGGTTTTGATGGTTGGAGGAAGGTCAATAGCGGGAAAACTTGTTCTTTTCGTTTGCATGAAGGTGTTAATTCCGATTCTTGTCATCGAACCGCTGAACATAAATGGAAGGAAATACAAAACCCAACTCAAAATATTGAAAGGGTGATTGTAAAATTTTCTGCCGAACAAGTTTTTAACAATCGCATTCGCTTAAAAATTTCTATTGACTTGGTTCGAAGATTGGCCTTTCAAGCTATGCCTTTCAGAGGGCATGATGAGAAATCAACATCAAATAACCGTGGTAATTTCCTTGAGTTTTATGATTTATTAGCATCATATAATGAAGAAGCCACCAAAGCATTGATAAATGTTCCAAAGAATGCCACTTACAAGTCGTCTGATATTCAAAAAGAAATTTTACATATCTTTTCTATAAAAGTGAAAGAGGCGATTCGAGAAGAAATTGGACATGCTAAATTCTGCATTATAGTGGACGAAGCTCAAGATGCGTCAAAAAAGGAGCAGATGGCAGTAGTTATAAGATTTGTTGATAAAAATGGTGTTTTACGGGAGCGTTTTTTTGGTATTGTTCATGTTCCCAACACTATGACAGT
Source organism: Primula vulgaris (assembly GCA_963920805.1). NCBI lineage: Eukaryota > Viridiplantae > Streptophyta > Magnoliopsida > Ericales > Primulaceae > Primula > Primula vulgaris. Next base: position 25,376,744 of record OY987216.1, read on the forward strand.
GACACTAAAAGATAGCATATGCTCAGTTCTCAATCACCACAATCTCGATATTCGGAATATTCGGGGACAAGGATTTGACGGTGCAAGTAACATGCGGAGTGAGTTTCATGGACTACAAGCTTTGATATTAAGTGATTGCCCATATGCTTATTATGTTCACTGCTTCGCACATCGATTACAATTAGCATTAGTGGCATCAGCAAAAGAAGTGCTTCCAGTCGACCGATTTTTTGCTAAATTGCTTCGGATCGTGAATATTGTTGTGCATCATGCAAAAGAAATGATGAGTTGAAAGCTGCCCATGCCGATGATATTGCTTTCTTAATTTCCATTGAAGAGCTTGAGACTGGAAGAGGATTAAATCAAATTGGTAATCTGCAACGACCTGGTGATACTCGCTGGAGTTCTCACCTAAAGTCTGTTTCTAGCTTGATAAAAATGTATAGTGCTGCTTGCATGGTTTTACTTAATATTTATGAAGATGGACCTACTTCTCTAAAGGGAGAAGCTCGTTCAACACATAAGGCATTAACTTTCTTTGAATTTGTCTTTATACTTCATCTTATGAAGTCAATATTAGGAATCACGAATTCTCTTTGTCTAGCTTTGCAATCTAAAACTCAAGACATTCTTAAGGCTACTTCAATGGTTTTATCTACTAAAAGCCTTCTTCAAAATCTTAGAGATGATGAATTCGATGATTTGGTTGCTACCGTCAAACTCTTTTGTGAATCACGCAACATTGATATCCCAAACTTGAATGCAAAATATTCTTCGAGGTATGATCCCATTCGTGATAACTTTTCAGTACTTGACCGCTATAGAGTTGATATTTTCTATCGTGCTATAGATTCTCAAATTCAAGAACTAAATCGTCGCTTTGATGAGCAAGTAATGGAATTGTTAGTTGTTAGTTCTACATTGAATCCTAATTGTCACTCTTCAATATTCAAAATTGATGATATTTGTCTAGTTGTTGACAAATTTTATCCGGAGGACTTTACGGAGTTTGAGAAAAGTAACTTGAAATTGGAACTTCGACATTACGAGAATTGTGTTATTTCTCTTCCTGAATACAAGAATTTATCATCGATTTTCGAGCTTTGTCAATGGTTGGTAGAAACAAAATGGTCTACAACATATCAGCTTGTTTATAGAATTGTGGTTCTCGTGCTTACTCTTCCCATTTCTACCGCCACCGCAGAAAGATCATTTTCAGCTATGAATATCATCAAAAGTAGTATTCGTAATAAAATGGAAGCCGATTATCTTGAAGATTGTATGATGATGTATATTGAGAAAGATATTGCTTCAAAATTTAGCACGGAAACTATCATTGATGCATTTGCGAATGCGAGCAGCCGTCCGTTTCATTTCTTTTGATTTTATCAGGTATCATGTTAGTTATTTGCAATAATTTTTGTGTTTATGCTTTGGTATTTGTTCAACAACACTTAAATGGGGTATATAGATTATGGGTGAGTATGAAAAATTATTATTTTAAGTTGCTTTTTTTTTTTTGTATATTTTGGCACCCCCTATTTACACATCCTGGCTTCGCCCCATTTACACATCCTGGCTTCGCCCCTGACTATACTTGTTTTTAAAAGAATTCAAAATCATTTGAGACCCCCTTTTGGCATACTCGATGAGTAGGCCGTCGTGTGGCTTCTTAGCCTGGGTCTTGCTGCGCTACAGAGACTGGTCGTTCTTCTTTCTCTTCTCTTCTTCATTTTCTAGTTCTTCTCAGTTAGATAGGCTTAGTAGGGAATTTTCCATTCCAAATAGGATAGAAAGAAGGATTCCTTCCTAATCTGAAGAGGTTTAGTGGTCTAACGACAGGTTATACCTTCTTCTACGCTTCAAACTTTCAGGCATGCCTTAGGCTTCCTCTATCGAGCGATAGCAGGCCCTGGACAATGACAGATCATACTCATTTAGGAATCATAGATTCCTTTTATTGACTAAACACTTAAAAGGAAATAAATAAAGATAAAAAGAAACTAAATATGTTTATACGACAAGAACTCGGACTCTCGCGAACCAGCTTTAACTGCCTCCTCGTAAATTTCAGGATCAATTTTTCATGAATGTTCCACCAAAATCCACATAGCCTTGATAGCGGATTTATGCCCTCTTGATATCAATTCCTTAAAATATAACATATCTTGAATAACTTGATGTTTCCCCTCACTACTACAATTTTGCAACAAAAATTATACTCGTACAAACATGCAAATCAACAAAAACAAAGAAACTAGCGAAATATAATGTTCTGTCACCCCCAACGGCCAATAATCCGCCTCATGTATCAACTATATAAACCCCTTTCTAATTGAATACTATTCTTCGAATTTGTCACCCATTGTCAAAACTCCAATAATTTCTCTATTTTCGTCTTCCAAGATTTTATCTTTTACTGTAAAGGCTCTATTTGTTTTAAGAGGAAAATAGTAAGGGAAAATATTTTTTCGGAAAAATGTATTTTATGCATGATTGGTTGATAGGAAAATAATAATCTAGGGAAAATATTTTCCATCCCTTTGGGAAAACAAGGGAAATGGATTAATCCCAAAAATATGTGAAAAACATTTTACTTCGGGAGGAAAAACATAATATTTTCACGAATATATATATTTTATCCTTTTAGTCTATGTATTTTTTTTCCTTTAATAAAAATAGGTATGGGTGTTTGATATATTAGGTTTTTTAACTTTTCAAAAGTTATCTTTTACGAAAAAAAACTCAAAAGGAATTTTGTGACTTTCTTCAGCTTTTACATATAAAAATCACCAAAAGTTAAATTTTATAATGAAATGATTTTGTATATTTTTAAGTTATCAATAAGTTAAAATAAGTGAAAAATGACTTATTAACAAAAATAAGTTATAAGTCATTTATAAGTAAAAAAGCTATAAGTGACTTATTTTAAACAAATTTTTTTCTTATTATTTTTTAAAAGCAGCTTATTTTTCTTTTTAATAAAAAAAAATTATTGGTGTTTGATAAATTATCTTTTCTAATTTTCAAAGAGTAGCTTTCGCGAAAAAAGCTCAAAGTCAGAGAAGTTATGAATTCGGGGACTTTTTAGCTTTTACACATAAAAATCACCAAAAATTAAAATTTTCCAATTAAACTATTTTGTATATTTTCAAATCACCAATAAGTTAAAAATAAGTGAAAAAATGACTTATTAAAAAAAATAAGTTATAAGTCATTTATGGGTAAAAAAAAAAACTATAAGTGATTTATTTTAAATAATTTTTTTTCTCACTGTTTTTTAAAAAGCAACTTCTTTTGGGAATTTTTTTTCTCATTGTTAAAATACTTTTTGACTACAAAAGTTTATGCCAAACACACCATTAATCAAGAAATTTTCATGGAAAATTCAAGCATCGTCAAACACTCGTTTAATAGAGTAAAAACAATTTTCAGGAAAACAATTTTCTAGAAAAATACTTTTCCGAGTAAATATTTTTCGCTCAAACAAATAGAGCTCGTACTCATTGTTTTCTTCACCGTCATATAATATAGAAAAAATTAACTTTTTGTTCTCGTTATCATTGTCGTATTCCTTCTTAGAATCAACCCAAATTACTCGTGTTTATGAAGTCTGTAAAATTCTAAATTCATCCTAGTCGTCCCAAACCGTGGGCTGGCCCACACTGGCGCCCGTGGGTTTTGTACCCGTGTCCAAAACCTGTTTTCCGCTTTTAAAGCATATTGTCGAGCATCTTCAACATGTAGGGTTCGTGAAAAATCAGAAACTTCTACTCTGATTCCACCTCCATTCAAATCAAGAGCACAAACCAAACGGTACTCCAATCCGGCTCGTCGTGTGTATTCTACACTTCCAGCATCATGAAAAAGATTGTAGTACTTTCCACCATCATAATCATCTTCTAGAATTCCTTTCGGATTGTCTAGAAATTCACGGTTTTGCTCCGATGTCTCCTCTGCATGGGCTTCCACTTATCCTTGTCGCTGAATAGTATGAACTGCTCGCGAGAAATCAACAATCATATGCTTTAACTCAGCCATCTTACTTTGTTGGCCTTGATTTCCTCTGCCCCTAGAACTCTGCCACGACCAACCATGTTTTTTTATGGTAGGATTTGACTCTGGTACCACTTAAAGGATTGTGAAGTTAACGACACAAACAAAGTATAAAAGAGAGAAAAACGATAAGATCGTTCAACGGAATTAAACCTAAGCTTTCAAGAGTAAAATAAAACTCTATATTTCATAGAAATGTCAAAATAACCAAGTTTGTCTCCATAGCATAAGGACTATTTACAATAGTCTAAATGAACTCTAAAAATCCTAATCCTACGTGAAATGGGAAAGACAATGACAGCGCATACTCATTTAGTAATCATAGATTCCTTTTATTAACTAACCACTTAAAAGTAAATAAATATATATATATATATATATATATATATATATATCATTCTATTCTAATAAATCAATCTAAGAGAAATGATTTTGCCAAATTTTTTCAAAAATACCTTTACTGTGTTTTAATAATTATTAATATACATAATTTAATTAATTAACAATTCGTTCTGACTATATTTTTCTAATTACGGATGTATCCTAAATTAATTAACAATTCGTTTTAACTTGAATAACTATAATAAATGATACTAAATCTGAATATTATGTTTAAAATAAAATATATTACGAAATTTATACCATTACGCCTTTTACACGCAACGCGTGATTAATTTTTAATAGTATATATATATATATATATATATATATATATGCTCTGTGCTCAATTTAATAATTAGACAAATAGTTTCCACTCAACCAAAAGCATAACGAAAAAAGTCAACAAACTAATTCCATATATCAAACCTCGGAGGTAGTAAGTTTTAAACTACTACACGGTTTGTGTAGATAGCATCAGTTTGTCCGATACTATACGGATTGTTTCTGAAATTTAGATAGCAACAGTTTGTCTGATACTATATGGCTTGTTTCTGAAATTTAGCAACAGTTTAATAGTTGAAATTGTTGCTCTAAACGATTGCTAAGTTTTTATAATTATTGTTATATTGTTGCTGAATTTTTTGCAACAAGCCATATATTAATAGAGGAGTTGTAGCTATCTTATTTTCTTATAGTGAACCTATGTCTCAAGAAACTTATTAATATTCATAATTCACATCTTGAATTCTTTCTTGTCCTTCCGCATGCGCATATAATCATGCATGAAAATCGTTAAACCAACTGTAATTCCACGATCATTAAGATACATGCGGAATTTCTGCTGAACATTCTCATCCAAACTCCCAACGTGCATGCAACTCATAGTGGAAGGTTCATACATTACCCATGCATTACAATACTTGTGGAAAGCCTTTGGTACATTCTCATCCAGTTTCCCTAAATCAAGATCTAAGTCCTTAGAAGCCTTATTTATATCCTTGAAATATAAACCTGTTACAAGTATCTTATCAGGAGTAGCACTAGCGGTAAATTCGATGAAGGTGTAACATCCCGTATTTTTATAAATAGTTTTATTTATGATTTAATTTATCCAAAAATGTTTTATACAAATTTACCAAAAACCGGTCACTCGACTAATTTTTAGCCAAAAACCAAAACTCTTCCGAAAAACTTTATTTTAAAAAACCTGTTACTAATTTTATAAATAAAAAGTACCCAATAGATTTGTTTCTAAAAACTTGTTATTTTGAGTAGTAAAATAATATTTTTGGATTATGAGTTAACTTTTAAAACTTTGGAGACCAAATAGTTCGCTTCCACAAACTCTCTCAAAACAGTTTGAACATTTTCAATTCAGCCCACTTTCAAAGCAGTAAAACCAATTGTTTGGTAATTTTTATAAATTGTCAAAACCATCTGGTCATGTAGCCGTGTTTGCCAAACATTTTTATTTAATTGTTTAACTGTTCATTTAACTCGCAAGTCTTTTTCTTTTAAAACTTAAATTTTGTACCAGCAGATTTCTTTTTCCTTTTGTTTAAAAAGGTCACGCCTTGCGTTCGTGTTTTACGGATTTTGGGGGGTGACAGAATGGATCAACATATTTAGTAATTCTGAAAGTAAGAATGGCATGCAGTAGTTATGAAAAGATCTTCATCGTCATTGGCACAACTGCCAAGTACCGGGAAGTTAACATCAACTTCTATGGTTTCGCCTTTGCATTGCCTAGTCAATCTTACAACTCGAACACCCGCATTTTTCTCGATTTTGAAAGGAAAATCATCAGGAAGATCTTCAACTGCTGCTGAACAACACGATCGATCTTCAACCGGAGGCGCTCGATAAGTCCTTCATTGGGGCAAATCGTTTTCGGGAAGTGAGGGCCGCCGACGGGACGAATCTCACACAGAACTGATGGCGAGAGGCACGGTGTTTGACGATGGAGAGGATCAGATATCAGCCAAGGTGCGGTGGTGACTTTGTTTTAACAAACTCATCGCTACAGGCGCCACTACGGCGGCAGATCTGGGGAACATGCTCGTCATAGCAATCTATATGGTATATATATAATATATATATATATATATATATATATATATATACACAGAGATAGAGGGGATGTGCTCACCTCTAGACCTAATATTACATAAACCCTACAGACTTGTGATCTCAGACGTAGATATAAAAAATTATCAAATCAGTGTTACTAATTAGCAAGATCATCCATAATAGTTTTGTTAACTTTTTAATGTTAAATATTGACACATCATCGTTTAAAAAAATCTTAAATGACACATGCATGCATCTTAAATTTAATAACCACATTAGTTTCAGTTAACAATGTTATCAATTTTTAATTAACAATTTCTCTTTTATTTTACTGGTCACTATTCTTATGCGGAGAATTTATAAGAGATAATAATGTTAATTGTGCTATGTGTTTGTCATGTCACTGTTTACAAACATTAAAAATATTGTTAATTTTAACAACTTTTTTAACATCTACAAAGATAACACATATTTTAACGCAACTAATGGAGATAAAAAAAAATGTATTGTTAGCTAAGTATTTTAGTTAACAATAGAGATAACAACACTATTGGAGATGCTCTAGGGGTGTTCACGATTTGGGTTGTAACAGTTTTTGCCAAACCCAAGCCCAGACCATATTGGAACGGGTTGGAAAAAATGAACCTGAACCAGACGAACGGTTCGGTTTCGGGATGGCCTAAGGGTTGAACGTTTCTTTTCGGTTGGTTAAATTTCGAATTGTTGCGGTTTAACAATAATTATAACATGGTTAATTGTATCCGAAAATGCAAGAGTAAACACAAATTCAAATAAAACTCAATCAAATATTAAAATTTCAAATGAGAAAACAAATAATCTTAATAAAAGTTGTATTCAATTAATCTAATGGATATGGTTATTTCTTAATTAGGATTAAAAATCAATGGCTGAGATAATTTCATATTTATTATACTTAATTTATTAATTAACATATATACTCTACTAGTTTTAGTGGTTTAAAACGGTTTTCACGATTTGTTTTTAACGGGCCAACACGGTTAGGTCTGATTTGGTCCGGTTTGGTTTTTGATTAGCTAGCCCAACCCATTAATAACGGTTTTGAATTTTTAGAATCCTAACTCAGACCAAGTATGTTAAAAACCCATAACAAACCAGATCGACCAAAATACCGGATCGGTCTGGGTTCACGTTTTTTTTTAACACCCCTAGTATGTATCGATATGAACCTCATTGATATGTAACTATAATAAACTTGATGAAAATATTAGTACAACGAGAGTTGTTGTATAATTAAAGTATTTCTAGTTTGTTATAATCAAAGCATAATTCAGTTAAAGCTGTGTTGAGTATTGGTTTACCAATTATCCCATTTTTTATAATCACGAAATTTTAACAAGAAATTAAGATCAATATTAATGCTTCAAAGTAAATAAGAGTTTGGCGTTAAAGATTTTTTTTGAAGAACAAGGGTTGGGTTTTTTTGAAAAAGTTTTATGCAAGCGTTAAATCGGAAGCACTAAAGCCTTTTTGAAGTTTTGGGTTTATAAGCATTAAAAGTTGGGGTAATCCCCTATTAGTCAAACTTTTGATATTTTATCCCTAAAAAGTCACATCTCAATGTTCACATTCCCAATAAGTCATAAGTTTTTAAAATTCAACCAAATTACAAAATTGTCATTATCACAATCTAGAAATTATTATTTCTCTCTATTAATATCTAAAAAAAAATACATATGAAAAAAAAAAAAGAATATTTTCAAAATTACAAAAAATGTAAATAAAAAAAACTCACTTTTTTTAACAAAAAAAAAATTCACAAAAAATAGTTTATCCACAAAAAAATATAAAAATACAAAAATAAACCCAAAATATATTTTAAAAAAAATTAAAAAATCATACGAGTCCATCAAAAGTGCATACGGGTCAATAAAATTGCATAAAAAATGCATAAAACGTGCATATTTGGTGCATAAAATGTGCATAACATGTCATAAAAAATGCATACGGATGCATAAAAAGTCAATAAAATTGCATACGGGTGCATAAAAAGTCAATAAAAGTACATACGACTGTATAAAAAGGTCAAAACATATAAAAATTCACACAAAAAATCCAAAAAGCCCGAAGTAAATAAATAAAATCAAGAAAAAAATTTTAAAAAAATCATACGGGTCAATAAAAAGAGCATACGGGTCAATAAATTAAAATGCATAAAAATTGCATAAATGGTGCATACGGGTGCATAAAAAGTGCATACGGGTGCATAAAATATCAATAAAAGTGCATACGCGTGCATAAAAGGTGTATAAAATGTCAATAAAATTGCATACGAGTGCATAAAAAGGTACATACGAGTGCATAAAAGTGCATACGTGTGCATAAAAGGTCAATAAATTTGCATACGGGTGCATAAAAAGTGCACAAAAGTGCATAAAAGTTCATAAAAATGGATACGTTTGGGTGAATAAAATGTGCATAAAAGATCAATAAAATTGTATACGGGTGCATAAAATGTCAATAAAATTACATACGGGTGCATAAAAATGTTAAAAAATCACAAAAAAAAAATCAAAAAATTGAAAAAACCCGAAATAAATAAAGAAAATAAAGAAAAAATAAAAAAAACATATAGGTTAATAAAAAGTACATACGAGTCAATAAAAGTGCATAAAAATTGCTTAAAATGTGCATAAAAGTGCATAAAAAGTGCATGAAATGTGCATAAAAGTGAATACGGATAAAAAAAATTGCATAAATTGAGCATAAAAGTAGATACGGGTTAATAAAAAACGCATAAAAAGTGCATAAAATTGGATACGGATCAATAAAAAGTGTATAAAATGTGCATAAAATGTACATAAAAATGGATACGGATCAATAAAAAGTGCATATTGCTAAATAGTTTCCCTAAATTAGTACCAATCAACATAACAAATCAGTTTTTTTTCAACAAAAGTCACTAATTGACACAAATACAGCAAAAACCCAAATCACCTTTGTATTCAACAAAAAAACCAGAAAATTAATTTAAAACAAATAGATGAAAACCAAACAGAGTTCTTCCACAAACATTTACATTTCCATATCCATTCACCTAGTCCCAGAGATGAGATCGATTTGATTGACTCGTCCATGAGATCGACATAAATTTGTGTAACTATAATTATGGGCACAATTACATGATTGCATCCAAACAAATCATTATCCCCATCCATCACCAATAAATATTGAAAAGATGAATGTCCGCACCCAACCAAACAAGATCTAACCGATGAAAATTAAAAGAATTATTTAAGTTATCATACCTAAATTTTATCTCATATAAACCTCGTAAATTTCTCGCACAAATTTTCACCCAACCAAACAAGACCTAACCAACGACCACCACGAAGGCGGAGATCATCGCCGCCGCTGGCCCATCACCTGACGATACAAACGGAAAGGAGGAAAGAGGGAGAGAGAGATGGGAGGGAGATATGGAGAGCAAGCCGGCTCTAATTCTTGGTGGTGGTGCCAGAGCTCCGATTGGTGAAGTGTTCTGACGAGTTCTGATCACCATGGATATGTAGAGAGAGATGAGATCGTGAATAAGAGGTATAGAGAGAGATAGCAGAGATGAGAAGGTGTTAGAAAGAAAAAGTAAAAAATAGAATTTGTATGGGTGTTTATATTTTAGATAAACTATGACTAAATAGTGAGAGTGATCTTGTATGTGACTTTTTAGGTATTAAGTTCAAAACATATGACTTAATGGGTATTTTTCCTTAAAAGTTTTAGTTATAAAGCCTTTTTGAAAAAATATAAAAATAAATCGGAACAAGGCTTTTTATGCAAGCATTTGGAAAGCTCCGCATTAATGTGAGCTTTTAATTTTCAGAGAATTTAATAAAAGTCTACTTTGTAAACAGCAGTATGTCACGTTTTCCAAAACGTCTATAATACGAATATTTTCTAGCCCTAAATATTACATAAATTTTCATCTTCCCCGCTCTTTTTAAATGAAAAACTTCTTACTTTCTCACCATTTATAAGAAAATTCAGTCGTTCTTTTTTTACGACATCAAAAAGAGTCGGGGTGGGGGGAAAGAATTACCTCACGCGAGAAGTTCGACTTGAGGCCTAAGTATCTTGTCATGCATGGCTGTTTTTGTGCCCCGTATGCTCAGGATTTTTTGCTTGCCATCTCTATAGAGGGTCTTGGTCAACGCATGTCCTGTTGGAAAACATGTTGTTAAAACATGGTTGTTCCGAGTGATCAGGGACCATCTTTGAGTCATTATTCTATGTGACAACTCAGATTTTCTAAAGCCGTACTCAAATCGTTTGAGTAGCTCGTGCGACGAGCTTCGCAACGGTATATCGCATGACCTATTCGGAGAATGAGTGTGAATGATAATTAGACTCAAAGGTTGGTACTCGAAAGAGGAAGAAAAGCCAATGCTGAAAAATGGAAAAGGAGATGTGATTTAAACCATGAGGGTTATACCAACATTGTGAAATCAATAGTGATTTTTACACTATAAATACAAGTCCATCCCATGTAGTTGTTAAACTATCAAGTCCACATACCCATGAGTGGGTTAGTGTGTACCACACACGCGCACGCTCGCTCGGGTCTCGGGTCTCGGGACTCGGGTCCCGCGTACGTGGGCCTTGGGATTTGGGATTTGGAATTTGGGATTTGGGATTTGGGGAATGTCTCAGGTCTTGGGTCTTGTACTAAACTGAAAAAGGGACTTTTGTATATTTACAAGAGCAGTCCCTAGAGTTCCAGCAAGTTTGAAACTCCAGCAGTAATGGAGACGGATTCTGGGGATGTAACTCCCAGAATTAAATGACCACAATAAATGGCTGCGGTTTCAGAATCCTCTATATGAGGCAGCCTTCCCCTCACATTCAAACACACGAAAATCATCTCTCTAAACAGCATATATTTTTTCCTCATAGCATATTAGAAACAGAGAGAACCACCCACTAACAGCTCGACCTTGACTCATCGCCAGTTTTCGGCGAGTCATCCGAGACGTTGTACCTTGGGATCGAAGTGCCAACGCAACCAGAAACATCAAGGTGGTTGGACGAATATCGGTTAAGGGCAGACTGTCTAACAGTCGCCTCGTCTTTTAATTTTTCCGCAATTTACATTTCTGTAATTTTTTATTTCAGTATTTTAATTTCCTGTACTTAGCTGTACCTTTTCAATTCTGTCTTTACCTTTCTGTAATTTCTTTAAAGTACTGTTTTATTCTGTAATTTCAATTCTGTAATTTAATTCAGTAATTAGAATAGTTTCAATTCAGTCCTGTTATTTCAATTTCAAACAGAACAGTCCGGCAGTTTCTATTTATTGCAATTCAGTACATCAGATTATTAATTAATAATAATTTGAATAACGTTTGCTTTAATTTCTATTCAGTACCTACATGTTGTAATCTGTAATTTCAATTCCAATTCGAAATTAATAAAGATTACACTGGTTTTAATTATTTCTTTCTAGTCTTTTAATTATTGTTTAATTGTTATTACATACACGGAAACCAACAATCTTAACCGATATCATGTTGTTTCTTTCGTGTATTAATTAATACAATTATTATTTTGTTTTAAAGGGAATAATGTTTTTTTGTTTTCAATTCTAAATCATATTAGAAGTTGAATTACAAAGAAAAATTCCAAACAGTTTTAATTTTGTTTTTTTAATCTTGTTGATACCAACCTATTGGTATTCAATAAGAATCATTTAATCCTTTTAATATCAACCGTATTGATATTCAAAAGGAAACAGTTTAATTTTATTGTTTAAATAAAATTCTTTTACAAACCCAAATTTAAGTTTTGGTGTTTTGTTTATAGAATTTATTGTACACGTATCTCATACGTTTTTGTGTTGTCGTTTCAGATGACAAACACGTCGCCTATTGAGTTGCCTATCGGAAGTGAGCATGACCCAGTGGTTGGTGGAAATGTCCATAACACTGGGGGCGATGCGAATGTGGGGGGGACAACTTCAAACGTTGGCAGCAAAAGCTGCTGTTTTATCTCATCACCCTGAATCTGACCATATTTCTTAAGGAGACGGCTCCCGTCCTAAGCAAGAACTATCTGGATGAGCAGTTGTTCTCTGCGGTTGAGGCATGGAGACATGCCAACTACCTATGCAAGAACTATATCTTGTGTGCTCTAGATGACACGATGTTCAGTGTTTTCGAGCCCAAAGCTACTGCAAATGAGCTATGGGAAACTCTCGAAAACAAGTACAAAGTGAATAACGCTGGCATAAAGAGATTTGTTGTCATGGACTTTCATGAGTATCGTATGACTGACAGCAGGGGTGTCATGGAGCAAGTTGAGGAGCTCCAACTCATTTACCATCGCCTTGAGGCTGAGGGGCTAGTGATTAATGAGCCTTTCCAGGTGGCACTCATGATTAAAAATTGCCACCGTCTTGGAAAGACTTTCAAAACTACTTGAAGCACAAGCGGAAGGAAATGAAGCTGGAGGGGCTCATTGAGAAGGTCAATATCGATGTGAGCAACCATTGCTCCGCTAGGAGAGGCAGTGCTGTTGTCGCAAAGAAATTTGTGGGAACCTGCTTTGTGTGTAACAGGACCGGTCATCATGTCGTGGACTGTTATGACAATAAAGGCGTTGTTAAGCCCAAGCCCCCCCCCCCCCCCTCGGAGGAGCTTCAAGGGCAAGGGGAAGATGAAAGCTCGAGCTTAGGCACATCTGGCCGAGGGAGGACTAGATGATGACCACTTTACTGATGTGGTCTCTGAGGTGAATCTTGTGGGGAGCAACCCCAAAGAGTGGTGGCTGGATACCGGCGCCACGAACCACATCTACTCTAACCGATGGATGTTTAAGACCTACGAGGCGGTAGAGGGAGAAAGCTGCTTCATGGGGAATTCTGCTACTTTCAAGGTGGAAGGAAAAGGAACATAGGTGATGAACATGACCTCGGAAAAAGAGCTGAGGTTGACAGGGGTGCTCCATGTTCCGGATATCCGTAAAAATCTGGTATCCGGATCAGTGATGGTGAAGAACGGGTTCAAGATGGTTTTAGAATCCGATAAAATTGTAATCACCAAAAATGGTGTCTATGTAGGTCGTGGCTATATGACGAACGGCATGTTTAAGTTAAATGTAGGGGCACCTGCTCTCAATAAGGGTGTTAAAGTTGAGGCTAGCACTAGCAATGTAATGATTGTTACCCAAGAGGCCAATAAAAATTCTAATTTTGCTTATTTATTTGTGGCATTTCATTTGTGGCATGGTCGATTAGGTCACGTGAATTATAATTCGTTAAAAAGTACTTTATCACCTTTATAGATGATTGTACTAAATATTGTTATGTTTACTTAATGAGAAGTAAAGACGAAGCAGTAGAGAAATTCGCTTTTTATAAGACCGAAGTTGAAAATCAACTCAATAGAAAATTAAAACATTGAGAAGTGATAGAGGCGGTAAATTTTAATCACCGTTTGAGCAAATATGCGCTGAAAGCGGCATTATACATCAAACCACGGACCCATACACTCCTGAGCAAAATGGGGTTGCTGAGCATAAAAATAGAACGTTAAAGGAAATGATGAACGCTATGCTAATCAGTTCTGGGTTACCCCAGAACATGTGGGGGGAAGCGATACTTTCTGCAAACTATGTTTTAAACAAGTTACCACATAAGAAGCGAGATAAGACTCCATATGAATTATGAAAAGATCATCAACCCAGTTATAAGAACCTGTGGGTTTGGGGTTGTCACGCAAAGGTCCTAGTTCCCACTCCTAAGAGGATGAGAATTGGTCCTAAAACGGTGGACTGTGTGTTCATCGGATATGCACATAATAGTAGTGCATATCGGTTTCTCGTACACAAGTCGGACAATCCTGATGTACACGTAGATACGTATATGGAAAGCCGAGAGGCCTCTTTCTTTGAAGATATCTTTCCACGTAAATTACCTACATCTGTACCAACTCAAGAGTTGAACAGTGAAGGAAATGTGGGGGCAAGTGAACCGACAGAGGAAGAGGAAGAACCTCGGCGTAGCAAAAGGGCAATGAAGGAAACTTCCTTTGGACCTGATTTCTTAACCTTCATGGTTGAAGGCGAATCGGTGACATATAAACAAGTTATGTCAACACCGGATTCCCAATATTGGGAAGAAGCTATTCAAAATGAGATTGAATCAATCATGCAAAACCACACTTGGGAACTAGTGGATCTTCCGACATGATGTAAGCCCCTAGGTCACAAGTGGATCTTCAAGAAGAAGTTAAGGGTTGATGGCACGATTGAGAAATACAAGGCGAGACTTGTAGTAAAAGGCCTCAGGCAAACTGAAGGTGTCGATTATTTTGACACGTATGCTCCTGTCTCTAGGAAAACGTCTATCCGAATCGTCATTGCTCTCGCAGCTTTGTTTGATATGGAAATACATCAAATGGATGTAAAGACGGTGTTTCTAAATGGAGAACTGGAAGAAGAAATTTACATGGAACAACCAGAAGGGTTTGTAGTTCCTGGTAAAGAGAACCAAGTGTGCAAACTTGTAAAGTCTCTATATGGACTCAAACAAGCGCCAAAGCAATGGCACGAGAAGTTTGATAGAATTATGCTATCAAACGGTTTTTGCTTTAATGAGTGCGATAAATGTGTCTACTCTAAAGGAAGTGGAAGAGACTGTGTCGTAGTCTGTCTCTATGTGGATGACATGATCATAATAGAGAGTACTGAGGGAATCAGCTCCACAAAGAAAATGTTGTCACAACACTTCGATATGAAGGATCTGGGTATAGCTGATGTAATACTTGGTATGAAGATGACCAAAACATCAGAGGGGTATGCCTTGTCACAAAGTCACTATGTTAAACAAGTACTAGACAAGTTTGACAAGGACAGTAAGGCGATGTCTAGAACCCCAATTGAGTTCAACTGTAACCTGAAAAAGAATTTCGGTAAGAGTGTGAATCAATTGGAGTTCTCTCGAGTCATAGGCAGTCTCACGTATATAATGAATTGCACTAGACCGGACATCGCAAACTCAGTGAGTAGACTGAGCAGGTACACCAGCAATCCGAATGAGGAACACTAGAAGGCCATTATGAAACTTCTCAGATATATGAGGTTTTCCTCCGATTACAGGCTGCACTATACCAGATATCCAGCGGTAGTGGAAGGGTACTCAGATGCCAACTGGATATCAGACTCCAATAGCACAAGGTCCATGAGTGGATATGTGTTTATAATGGGAGGAGCTGTTGTGTCTTGGAGATCCTCCAAACAGACGTGTATTGCAAGGTCAACTATGGAATCTGAATTCATAGCGTTAGACTTAGCAACTGAAGAGGCAGACTGGCTGAGAAGTTTTTTGGAAGAAATTCCAATGTGGCCAAAACCTATTCCCGCAATAAGCATGCATTGTGATAGTCAATCAGCTATTGCATGGGCTCAGGATCATATGTATAATGGAAAGTCTCGACATATACGTCGAAGACATAAATCCGTAAGGGAATTGGTATCCAATGGTGTGGTGTCCTTAGATTTTGTAAGATCAAAGGAAAACATAACGGATCCATTAACAAAAGGCTTGACTCAAGTAGGAGTCGAGGCGTCATCGAACGGAATGGGATTAAATCCCATTAAATTGGTGGCCCCCTCATAGGCAACCCAACCTAAACGGAATATTTCCTGATAGGTTCAAAGGGAAACTGAACTGTGAGGGCAACCGAACAAAGCACTCAGGAACCTGGAGTTCTCAGCCCATTTCCGCGATGACAGAGTGATAGACATGTACCATTGTAAGGGTGAGCTTGAGACTCTTAATGATCCAAGTAACTCGACAGTCGAGTAAAGTGAGTCAGGACACTTTCGACTTGGAACACCTATAACGAGTGTGTAAGGCCGGTACCATGTGATGAGCTTGGGCTAATTCACTAGAGCACTCAGTTGAAGTTGCCAAGGCAGTTCAGGCCAAATATGGACAACAACTAAAGGGCTTAGTACGTGGGTAGAGAGGGCACTGTGCGGTTGCCATTCTGGGATACACAAAGCTTAATGGTTCAAGGCTATACAGCTACCTAATACCAGTATTCTGGGTGGTACTCCGCTATGGCAGGTTCAAGGCGCGCGCTACCTGACCTTAGGCAGTGAACTTTTACGGTTCTCTTGATTTGCATTTAAGACATGGGCTTTCGAGCCAATTGCATTCATGTGTTGGATTGTTGGAAAACATGTTGTTAAAACATAGTTGTTCCGAGTGGTCCGAAACCATCTTTGAGTCATTATTCGATGCGACAACTCAGATTTTCTGAAGTCGTACTCAAAGCGTTTGAGTAGCTCGTGCGACGATCTTCGCAAAGGTATATCGCATGACCTATTCGGAGAATGGGTGTGAATGATAATTGAACTCGAAGGTTGGTACTCGAAAGAGGAAGAAAATTCAATGCTGGAAAATGGAAAAGGAGATGGGATTTAAACCATGAGGGTTATCCCACATTGTGAAATCAAGAGTGATTTTTACACTATAAATACAAGTCCATCCCATGTAGTTGTTAAACTATCAAGTCCACATACCCATGAATGGGTTAGTGTGTACCACACACGTGTGCGCTCGCTCGGGTCTCGGGACTCGGGCCTCGGGTCACGGGTCGCGGGACGTGGGCCTTGGGCCTTGGGATTTGGTATTTGGTATTTGGTATTTGGAATTCGGGGAATGTCTCGGGTCTCGTGTCTTGGGTCTTGGGGCAGTCCCTAGAGTTCCAGCAAGTTTGAAACTCCAGCAGTAATGGAGACGGATTCTGGGGATGTAACTTCTAGAATTAAATGACCACAATAAATGGCTGCGGTTTCAGAATCCTCTATATGAGGCAGCCTTCCCCTCACATTCAAACACACGAAAATCATCTCTCTAAACAGCATATATTTTTTCCTCATAGCATATTAGAAACAGAGAGAACCATCCACCAACAGCTCGACCTTGACTCATCGCCAGTTTTCGACGAGTCATCTGAGACGTTGTACCTTGGGATCGAAGTGCCAACGCAACCAGAAACATCAAGGTGGTTGGGCGAATATTCGTTAAGGGCAGACTGTCTAACAGTCACCTCGTCTTTTAATTTTTCCGCAATTTACATTTCTGTAATTTTTTATTTCAGTATTTTAATTTCCTGTACTTAGCTGTATCTTTTCAGTTCTGTCTTTACCTTTCTGTAATTTCTTTAAAGTACTGTTTTATTCTGTAATTTCAATTCTGTAATTTAATTCAGTAATTAGAATAGTTTCAATTCAGTCCTGTTATTTCAATTTCAATCAAAACAGTCCGGCTGTTAAGTTTATACTTTCCAGTCCGACAGTTTCTATTTATTGCAATTCAGTACATCAGATTATTAATTAATAATAATTTGAATAACGTTTGCTTTAATTTCTATTCAGTACCTACATGTTGTAATCTGTAATTTCAATTCCAATTCGAAATTAATAAAGATTACACTGGTTTTAATTATTTCTTTTTAGTCCTTTAATTATTGTTTAATTGTTATTACATACACGGATACCAACATGTCCTCCACAGAATACCGGGTTATCCTCAATTATCGACTTTTGGTTACTCTATACCGGGAAGGAGAAATGTGTCCGGATTGTAATAAGGTCCGTCTTTACTCATTTGGTGAGCATGCGACCCATTATAGGAACCTTTCGGGTTTCAAATACCGTCACGATTTGGTCAGACACGTCGTGTATGACATCATTTGGAGAGCCGGGATTGCAGATAGAAATGAGGCACATGTTAACTTTTTTACATATCCATCGGATGAGAGATCTACTCTTAAACCAGTAGACGTTCTTGTTTATAGTTTGAACAGCGAAAAACATGTGTGTGTCGACTTTACTGGAGTTTTACCCTTGGTGGGATTTGATACTGGAGAATTCATCATGGGTCAAACGGGTACTAATGCAGCGGCAGAAAATGTAGAAAAATATGAAAAGGTCTGTCACGAGAACCAGCACAGTTTCATACCATTCGCGTTTGATACATTTGAGTTTTTAACTACTGAGTCAGAAAGTTATGAACAGAAATGTGTTGACTGCGGGTTCAGCTGAGTATGTGTTCCGGAGGTTAAGATTTGCTATATAAAAAGGACTAGCGGCGCAGTTTGTTAGCCGTTTATGTCAAACTCATGTATAATAACATCATATTTATTGAACACGAGATTGGAATTAACAAAAAATTGAAGTTAATATATATGGATAAACAAACAGTATTGGTTCAAGAATGGCTCAAACTAAGCATACATTTGCCGAGTATAGGCAATCAATTAATATAGCCTCACAAAGGCTCGAACGATGAAAGTATAAGTAATGATCAAGGACATATAAAATATGCTTATCATGATAACATTGTGGTCTGGATTAAACCGTGTTACTTTTTTAAAAACCCTTTTTAATAACTCGCAAAATTAAATGGTCGACCTATAGTAATAAAATTGATAAGTTTGTTAAAAATTACCACTTCGTCCACAAGAATAAAGTTTTAATTGTTAAAACCAAATCTGAACTATCTTTTTCGTTTTAAATTGATACGTCTCGTGCCTTAAACATTTGATTCGTCTTTTTCCCGACTTGGAATACTTTGATGCTTTGTTTAGTATTTCTATTAGACGAGGTACACTTGGTGGAGAGATGATCTAGATTGCACAAGGAATGACTTCGGTGATATATGGGGCGTTAGTGTAGCTTTGGTCAATTGCATCTTCCGACAACTGCTAGTTGATCCTCACCGCGGCATTCCTATCAAATGTATCTTTTACATGTGTATATCTTGCATGTTTAGATATAAATTGTTGGTTTTGTACTATATCGAAAAGCAATAAATTAAATAACAAAGGACTGAAATGGAAATAAACAATTTTATTTCTCACAAACGGAATATAAATTACAATTCCTGACTCGTACAGAATTTAAATTACACTAATTAAATTCCAGACAGATTTAATATAAATTATTAAACTGCTGGACTGAATTGTAATTGTTTGAAACTGTCAGACAGAATAGTATAATTATTAAACTGCTGGACTGTTTAACAATTAAAGAAAACTGCCAGACAGAATAGTATGATTACTAAATATTTGGACTGTTTCTGTAAACAAAATAAATTACAGAACTGAAATATAAATTACAGAAAGTAATTACAGAATAGAAAAGGACTGGAAAGTAAATACAGAAAAGTAAACAGTACTGGAAAGTAAATTACAGAAAGTAAACAGTACTGGAAAATAATTACAGAAAAGAAACAGTACTGAAATAAAATGGACAGAATGTAAAAGGACTAAAAAATAATTAACAGAAATTAAAAGAAGAGGCAACTGCTGGGCAGTTTCCCTTAAACAATATTTCACGAACCACCTTAAAGGTTTCTGGTTTTCGGGACTTTATTCCCAAGGGGTACAACTTCTGTCTCAGAATGATTCGCGTGGAAACCGACACCGAACCACAGGTCGAGCTGTTGGTGGTGCGATTCTCTCTCTATATGATGCTTGTTTATGCTGTGTGTGTGTGTTGTATGTTGTGTCTGAAATGAGAGAGGGAGAGCTGCCTCTTATAGGCTTTCTTGAAACCGCAGCCATTAATGATCATTTAATTCTGAGAGTTACACCCCCCAGAATCCGCCCAATCAATTTCTGAAACTGCAGCACTTAACTGCAATTTATTCTCATTGATTGCTGGCGTTTCAATTGCTGGAAACTCTAGTGACTCTGCAGCACTTAATCTGCAATTTATTCTCATTGATTGCTGGCGTTTCAATTGCTGAAAACTCTAGTGACTACTTTAAAACACTCTTTTCATATTTGATCCAAGACCCGAGACATTACCCAAAGCCCAAGCCCGCTCCCGAGACCCGAGCGAGCGTGTGATACACACTAATACACTTGAGTATATGTGGACATGTTAGTTTAACAACTACATGGGTTGGTCTTGTATATATATTGTAAAATTAACTCTTAATCTTCCAATATGGGATAATCTTCATTGGTTTTCCATTTATACATTCCATTTTCCAGCATTGAGTTTTTCTCCTCTTTCGAGAACCCAACTTTGAAGCCGATTGGTATTCACACCCATTCTCCGAATAGGTCATGCGATATACCGTTATGAACCTCGTCACACGAGCTACTCAAACACGTTGAGTACAGTATTAACAACTCAGCGTCGTCACATGTAATACTGACTCGAAGTTGGTCTTGTGAACATTCGGAAACACTCATGAAAACATGTTTTTCCAACATAAATTACATGAGTTTGTCACGTGTTGCATGATTCTAGTTTTGGGGGGGCATCTTTTTGTTTACTTGTCCCGACACGCTCTACCTCTTATATTGGACTTCTTGCCTTGTTAATATATTCTATATTACGAATGCAGCCGAGGATCCGATTTAAGAACGCAAGTCACGTATTAGAGTTAAATAAAATAGAAAAACGCTTAAAAAATTTCAGATTGAAAACATACTGTTGACCTAAATTTCAGTTAACGAAGATTTCAATTTATTAAGGTGCACCATATATCTTATCGTACGTATCACTGTGGATGAGGAGCACTAAATCTATGGCCTTGATTTTAGGATCCTACCGTGGGCTACATCTGGTTAGTAAGAGATTGCAAAAGTTCCCACCAAATAAATCGATTAGACTTAGCTAAGCCGATACTGAAGAGTAAAGTAGGAGTTTGCCTGACGTCGACTTACAGATAGTTCGGCAGCTAAAGTTCTTCCTCGTAGTTTCAACAACGAAACATCTTTCAATTGGAAGATCTCCATGAGACGATATTTATAATTATCCATTTCCCAGATTTATGGGTTTATTATCATTGTTAAATTTTTCGTTATTTGGTAGATTCAGTTATAATAGATTGATTAGATATCAAGGCATTTTCCGGATGGATTAACTTTTATGTATACTTTTTCATAGGCCACTTAATTCTGTGTCACTTTCGAAAAGAAAAACAATTTTTTTTTAGAAAAACAAGGATTGAGAAAATAGGAAACCCAAGAGGAGAGGAATAAAAAAAGAAAAAAGAAACAAAGGGAAAATATCCCATAAAAAAAAGTACATTGGAAAAAGGAAAAAAAAAGTCCAATTTAGTGACTTTTTGAGGTCAACGATTCTATTTAATTAATTAGGGTAAGTCATTTGATCCTACACTTAGCGATAATTTTCTAGAATTAAAAGAAATTGGTGACAACTAGATATTTGTACCTTACTGATGTTGAACATGTTGGTGGTAAATTAAAGTGAAAACAGATTATTTAGTCAATAGTTTAACTGCAGTGACTTGTTGGATATTTGGTTGGAGAAGGTTGGTGGTACATGAATATTTTGGTTTAGTGACCAACCCTTAGTTTAGTACATAAAGTATGCTTGATTAATTGAAGTTATGTGTATCCTTTGTTAAATGTAAAATTGTGAGCGAGTTGAAACCTTGTTCGATTTGGTTCCACATACTTTAGTAGACAGTGTAGATGTGTAGTTTACATACCTAGAATATGTATTACTCCTAAGGTTCTTGATATGGGTGCATGAGTTAATTTGGAGATACGGGCGTGGATTAACAGAACGGATAGCTTTAATAATGGGATACATAATTGTTGGATTATATGTTTAAGATTTTACTGTCTCGTTGGCTTCCAAGTTAAGAAATATTTATATTAATTTCCTTACACTTCACATTTAAAGGATACTCAGTTATCTTTTGCAATGGTGGATAAGTAAATGATGTATGAGTTGATTTGTTTCTATGAGCTAAATTTAGTTGAAGGGAGTTTTCGGTTACAATTAAGTTTCTGGGAATAGGTTTATAATGGAATCTACAACTAAGTTTTGTTTTCTTTAGATATGGAAATATAGTATTGGACTTGTAATCTACCAGGTTAGGAGTGAAGAGAAGTAACTAGAAAATTTGATTAAGTCGGATTTATATATATATAAACACACAGATACCGAGTTCCGGCCTAGTAGTGTATAATTGGAGAGTAATGTATCATTATTGAAGCTTATCAGCTGTTCACAAACTGAGGAAATGGATTAGAGGTTAGGGTTTTGAAGTCAAAGTTTAATATACAGGAGAAAAGGAAGTTGGACAAGAATGGCGTATGTGCCGTCATTGATTAGTATTAATTATAAGGTATAACTATTGGTAGGAATGTATGGGGAATAATAGACACTAAAATCTTCGCTTCTGATATTAGCTTAAAATGTAGTCTAGCAGTACGTATAGTTTATTGTTTGGCAGCAATTTATATGTGATAAGTTAACTTACGTAGTTGATTAGTCGGTTTGAAGAGCCAACTGAGTTGTTATTATTTTGCATGTATGCAAACGGAGTTCGCGGATTGTTTGAATAATTAGTGATTGCAATTGCTTTGTTAGTGTTAATGATACCCGCTTTATATTTTTATTTTTATTTTTTATTTTACCTTGAAGAGAGAAAATGTCGGATGGGTTATTTGCAATTGGTGGCTTGGTGATAAAATTTCTCTTAGTAGTGTAATGATGATAAATTCTGTGATTTTTTTTTTTAAGCAGCTGCTTCACTTGTTACATTTTGTAAACATGTTACTTTAGATGAGTTTTGATCACGAGTCTTTTAAAACTCTGAATTAGTTAGTTTGGTCATGACTGTCGTTATGTGTCCTTAGTACCATATTCGGTTATTGTCAAAAGGTTAAAGAAGTATATGGGTTATTGGCTTGTAGTATTATTTGAATGCAAATTGGGATATATTATGTAGCTATGTCCTTGTCTAAGCTTTAGACTACATGTCCGAAATCTTGATTTAGAGTTTTGAACTCTTTTATTCTAGCCTAGTAGTTACTTTTAATATCATTTATTTTGGCTTAGATTTTAAAATTTAAAGGATGATTGGGAGGTTCACTAGTTGGAATAAGCTTTTGGCATTTTATAATTCTGATTGTATTGTTGCGGTGTAGATCGTCAACGTAATAAGGGAGGTATTTTCGATGATTGGTATTCCTGGGGAAGAGAAAGAGTTGGTAGTTTAGAGTAGCTGGACTTATTTTACCAGTTATGGAATGGATGTATGTTTGAGGTTATTTTGTGAAGTTTTTATAGGAGTTGATTACTGGTTTTGGGTTTAACATGGTATAAGAATAGTAAAATAGGAACTTAACTTGCATTTTCCTTTTCCAGTACGTTTTTAATTAAGGTTAGTCCATTTTGACCTTTCAAGGCGAGATACTTTTCGTAATATGCTTTTATCAGGATTAGGAGCAAGAGAAGAAGGTTGCTTAGTATATTCAGGTTGCAGTAGGAGCTTGGGTGGTTTCCATAAATACTTTATCGGAAAATTGTAGGCACCAGCTATAAACGGTTCAAATTAGGATTTGAATCCCAAGTTAGCTACCTCCTGTGCCTTGTGACAGGTTGTCCCAATTGTATTAGATAGTTACTAACATCCAGGTTGTCTGAATAGTGAAGGGTTTGTCAACTGTAGTTTTATTGGGGTTAAGTACGAACAAGTTACGTAAGTTTGAAGGGTGAACCCGTAGGAGACCGGGTAGAATAGTCAGAACCTTAACATTGATAACAAAAACAGTAGTGGCGTCAAACAAATGCTTGAGTTTTGTATGGTAGTACATAAGCTTGTTGCATGACATACTAGGAAATTTTTATTATTCTTATTTCCTATCGGTTACACTATCACTGAGAGAGTATTGGTGTTAATTATGTGATCACTATGTGGGAGAGTGTGAGGTTATATTCTAAGCAAAAGATATGATGATTGGTTGAGGAAAACTTTTAGTTATTTAGATAGTACAAAGACAGAAGAAAAGGAGAGAAGGAAACAAATAAAAATCACGTTGCAATTTACTCAGAGTTCGCATCGAAAGCGAGAGTAGTTCTGGAAGACTTAATTTATTTCTTTGTTAGTAAAAGATTCGGGAATGAAACCTTAGTGTTGGGATCCTGAATTTATCACTGTTTATCTAATAACCTGTCATATATATTCTAGTTGCGAGTAAGTAAGCATATTCTCTTTGAAGCCCAAAATCGGCATCGACGCTAACCTAGGTCCATTGAATTATCTAAGAAATTCTGAGGCTAATAGGCGTGCTGGAGAAGGGCAACATTATCATATAGGCAAGTGGACAGTGGACATATAAGCTTAGTATAATCCTTAGATAGGTAACCAAGCTACTAAGGAATGCTAATTATCAATGCGGTGCTTCTACATGGACGGATAGTTTCATTTAAGTAGTTATATGTAGATTCCTTGTGGCTTAGACTTTAGGAGTAATTGAGATGAGCAAGTTCATGAATCTAGCGTTAAGTTTCGGGACGAAACTTTTTTTAAGTGGGGAATAGTGTAAAATCCCGTATTTTTTAGTTTTCATTAATTTATTCTTAGAGTGATATTAATATTGTCTTTTGGACTAATCAGAATATTTTTAATTAGATGGGGGATGTTTGGTTATCAACAAGAATTAGGGACTTGGAGTAGTAATATGGAAGGACTAAAATACGCTAAAAGGATATAAGTTATTACATGTAGGATTAATTCAGAGAAAAAGAAACGTATGATTTATTCATTGGAGATTAAATGTTCACGGTTTTCGTTTCTTATGCATATAAGAAAGAGATTGGGTTTTAGTCAGATCAAAGGTCCCCACAATCAGGGTTCTGTATATAACAGAGTAATACATGTATATTTATGTAGTAACGAGAGAAAGAGAGGGATATGGCAGAACAGACAGCCTTAGATTTAATTCCTTTCATCAAGGTAAATTTACTGCCGCACTTCCTTTTAGATGTTTGTAGGAAACATAAGAGCTAGGGTTTCCTACATAGGCTTAGGTTTTTATTAATAAATAAACTGTGTACTAATTTGGGATTTATTGAGATCAATTGCTTGGTTCATATAAGTGGCCAAAATCAGTAAAGTCGTAGTGTTGGAAATCTGATAAAAAAAAAAAAAGAAATTATGTTTATAAACACTACTTGAATTTTGAGTTTGGCAGTCTTAAGAAATTTTCAGAAAACCTATTGAAAATAGTTTAGTTCTAGCTATGAATTAGTTGTCCAGTAACTAATTTGTCAATCAACAAAGAGGTTTTAAGATCATAGAGTATTAGACTTGTTCATGTTCACTACATGTCAGGTATGTGCAACTGTATTGATTTTGGGTTGATGATTATATTTTCAGGTCCGTTTACCATTTTGGTATATAAGTGTTTCGTGTTTCTCAACCCGAGTCAGGTGAGTGGGTTTTGTCTTTCTACTATAAGTATCCCATTGTATTTTTACGACAAAGTATTTGTACATTTTCAGTGATTATTCACAAAACATTATTATTATATAATTATATTTATATTAAATGCTGAAAGAAAGAAAGAAAGAAAGAAAGGAAGGTAAGTTTATGAAGTGAAAGTTTATATTAAAGACAGTTTTATTTTTGGTGCGCTTATGATTTTGTATTGGTATCATGAGATAGAAGTCCAACGGAGATTCCTCCAATCCCATCAGTGGGGTGACGTTGGCAACTAAACAAATGAGTTTAGTTCTCAACGGTTGACTTAGCGATTGTACATAGCTTCGTCAACCGGAACGTTTTAAGGAATAGACTCAGCCGTCATGTTGTGGTGACCTTAATTACGTAGTGCACGTATGGTTTATACACTTGAGAAAAAGATCGACGATAAAGAGATTGAGTAAGTCAATCGAGCTTGTTACCGTATTATAATACTTTCATATTTGCGAACATTATGATAAGAAAGAAGAAAGAGATTATTTGTATTTCATTCAAATTGTCCAAGGGATTTTCTAAAGAATTGCATTGGGAATTTTACTTAAAAGAAAGCATTTAATTTGAAAGAAAAAAAAAATAGGAAAATTTTATTTATGTCCCTTATATTATATTGTAAGACATTCTCTCTCATTGAGCTCGTTTAGCTCACCCCTCCCTTTTAAAATGTTTTTCAGGTAAGCGATCGGTTATTTAGATTGAAGTCGATTAGTTGGGACCAGACATACCTTATAGAAGTTAAGTTAGATTTTCCGCTGCGATGTAATTTTTCTTTAGCTTATATGATGTTTAATTACTTGGTAAGTACCGTAGTTAAAATTGTTATTAATGAAGGTACAAAATTTTGGTTATATTTCATTATTCTACTATTTCTGAATGTTTGTAAATTAGGCTTTGTGTAGCAGGTGTCGCCACACGTGTTATTCGGCCATGTGACTCCCAAATTAGGTCAGGGATGTTACATATATAGTAATAAGGGTATCTCATGCGACATTTGTTGAGAGGTATACTATGTTGGGACATAATGGCGTGATTATAAAAACCTTGCGAAGTAATAATATAGGGTGATGTTTGTAGGTATTGTTCTTGTAAGTAAGGCAAAACTTGTGTTTTAAGTTTAGTTAAAGGTTTAACAGATTGTTGCACGAGCTAATTAGTGCAATCATGACTAACACAAAATTAACATATCATTTTATTATATTTTAGCATTAGATTTATAAAAGTCTCATAAATTAATCATGCCTATTTATTTATCACTTAGCCACACTCGATGGCGAATATCGAGCTAGTTGGCGGATGTAATTATTCCTAATATTGTATTATTTAGGTAAATTTATAGTCATTTTACTAATCTTTAAATGTGTCTATTTTATGTATTTTATTCTGGGGTACTATTAAATCTTTTTTAGGTTAACTTGGTCGTTTGAGGTCATGTTACATGAGGATATCAAATGTAAGAATCCAAAGTGAAGACCGGAAGACTAAAAGGACCAGAAAAATCAGATTTATAAATTAATATCCGATCACTAATGTCGAAGCTCCAAAATGGCGATAAAATTTTATTTCCAAAAGTGATCCAGATCAGACGGCTCCAACGCAAATATTTAATGACGTGCACTACAAAAAAATACTCAAATAGCGATGGGATTAGTGACGGTATTTTTTGTTACGAGCTTATTAACGACGGTTTTTATGATGGCTTTGTGACAGTTTAGTCAATTTGTGACGGTTTTGTGACGGTTTAGTCAATTTGCGACAGACTTGTGACAGCTTTTGATTCTCACTAAATCAAATATTATTTTGTAGTGGTGACATAATGTAATTTGCTAGAGTCACCCTCATCCGGGTGACAATGGGCTAATCCGGATGAGAATTTTTAGCGTTTCCTATTACGAATTTTTCTCTGTATGAATTTCGTACGCCTTATTCATTTAAGAGAAGTATTTTTCTCCGTTCTTTGTCTATCTTTATCCTACTTTTCTCTCCCTTTTACCTTCTTTTATGGTTTTCATTTGTTCTTTCTTGAGTTATACTGGTTCTTCAGCCTTTTTTTGTCAACTCTCTGGTAGCCCCTAAACATCTTGCCTGTTATTCAAGTAATATTCTACGGTCTCTTGTTTTTATTATTAGTCATTAAATTTATCCCGGAAATCAACTGAGAGTGATAATTAACAACACTCATCTTTGCATTTTTGTTTAAGTGCATGCTAGTTTCGGATAAAACCAAACGCAAGTTGAAGGCGCGAGTCATATCGCATAAAAACGTAAAACTAGTTTTAATATAATTTAAACAGTTTAAAACCTTATCTCTAGACGACTTGGTAATAAGTACCTACTTATAAATACTATTATTATGGACGACCCTCATATTATTGCAAGGTTAAAAAAAGATTTATAAAATAATCCAGACGGAAAGTCTTATAATTTTTTAAGAATGTGTTTGGAAGCCGAAAAATTTTGTATTTGGTTGTCATATAAAATGAAAGAAAAGGAAAAGTAAAAGAAAAGTTAAGAAAAGTTCATGTGTAAAAACAGGAGAACCCGTTTTCCTCTAAAAAAATGACAGGAAAATGAAAACGGATGAAAAGATTGTAGTCTATTTGTCACAGTTTCTCAAATTCCCTGCACCTTTTCTCCTATCTCTCTCCACAAATCTCTCTCTATATAGCATCTCTCTCTCTCTCTTTATTTTCTCATCTCATAACCTCATATAGATACAACTTCCTTTTTATTTATTTATTCATCAGATCTGTAAGAATGAAATTATAAATTAAATATAAGTTTCGAAACCAGATGCAAATAAAATCTTCTGCGAACATATTTGTTGCATATATTTATTTTAGTTTATATTTTAGTTTATAGTACAGTATCGAAAATTGCAGGCGAGTATAGTTGGAGTTAGATTAGCGTTAATTAATTAGTTGGAGACATGCTTATATGTTGAAATAGCTCACCGATTTTCATTTTCTCGATATTACTGCCTAACACACAAAAACCAATTCCCAATAAACGTTTTCATTTTCTGGCCTAACACACAAAAACCAATTCCCAAGAAACGTTTTCATTTTCTGGCCGTTTCCTTAGAAACGCCAAACACGAATGAGGGAGAACAGTTTTCCTTTTCTTTTCATTTCATTTTCTTTTTTCGTAATGTATTTTTCGGATTACAACACATCTTAATTAGACCTTTTGAAAATCAAATTAAAAAACCAAACTTAATTTGAGATCAGATCCGGCTCCAGGCCAAATTTAGAATGCATTAAATTGGGACTACTAACTAATCCATAAGGGTCTCATTTTTTTCATTTACATGCATTTAAAAATTATTGGTTATTTCTTAATATCACCTATATTTCACTACAAAAAAATATACAAATAGCTACGAAAATTGTGACGGTTTTTTTTTTGACGAGTTTCATAGCTACGGGAATTGTGACGGGTTTGTGACAGGACCGTCAATATGTAGCAGTTTTGTGATATGTGGTCAATTTATGACAGTTTTGTGACAGATTTTGACTCTCACAAAATCAATATTATTTTGTAGTGTTTGTTTTATATTTACTGTTTATGAGTAGTGCATGTACATCAAACAATTTTCTCTTCTCTTTCGTTCATTAATTATTTCATATTTCTAGTGAACATTACTCATTTTAACAGAAATAACATAATTGACTCTTATATTTTTTGAAATAGATATAATGACGTTAGACACGTCTGAAGTAAAAATATCAAAGAAAACATTTAGTTAGTAAAATGTTTTTTCTCACCAAATTTTCAACCCAAAAACCTTATCTGATGATGTGACGGATGAGATGCACCAATGTTTTTGTTTGTGATTTTGAAAAACAATTTTCACTTAATATATGATTGCTACATCTAATTCGGCACATCAGCGAGTAAGATTTTTGGATAAGATATTTGGATGACTATAGCAACACTAGTTAAATAACACATAATTAAGGAAAACGGTCTCATTAGAATAATTTATTGTATTTAATAAGTTATAATTAAAAAAATTTTACTTTAAACACGGTTTAATAAAAAATTATATTAATGATCATTATTGGAAAAAAAAAACTTCAATTTAACCTCTCTTTTTCAAATTTAATTTGGGTCTCCAAAATATCAGAGAGGACACTGTTTGAGCTATCCGTCCATGGATTCGATCGGTAATATCTTTAAAGGTTATATATTACAACTGCTCTCCTGCCCAAGACTTCATAACATAGAATCATGTTATAAGGACAGACGGTGATTCTTTTTTGCCATGCAGAAGTTTCTTAAACATCAAAAGAATACATAGGTTTTTCTAAAAATAGACAGGTGTTTTTGAGACCCTATCACCCGACGTAGAGAAAGGGATGGAGTAAGTGGAGTGCATGTTATGGTGATTTCATGAAAGCGATATGCACCGCTCTTTTTTTGTGCTCTTTTTTTGTTTT
This sequence comes from Primula vulgaris, assembly GCA_963920805.1. NCBI lineage: Eukaryota > Viridiplantae > Streptophyta > Magnoliopsida > Ericales > Primulaceae > Primula > Primula vulgaris. The sequence goes on from OY987216.1 coordinate 25,406,993, forward strand.
TTGTTTGGTAAGGATATCATATAAAAAAGAGACTTAAACCACATATCCAATGGGTAGTAGCAATACTATCATTTTTGTGCTCTTTTTTTGTTTTTGTTTGGTAAGTAAGCGTATCATATAAAAAAAGAGACTTAAACCACATATACAATGGGTAGTAGCAATACTATCAAAGGCAACTAGTCTGCCCGATTCAAGTAAACCGGCCAAGATCATAGCCTGGTAATCAACTCGAACAAAATCATAGCAAACTTTCCCCTGGACAACCAACAACTATTATAATCATACTATAAGCCTCTAAAGAAATAGTTTGATCTAGCTCACTAATGGAAAATATGACATAAAAGCTATCAACACACCAAAAATTAATCAGCCCAATCTGTCTTTTTTTCTTTTTGCTAACAAGTACATTGCACTAAAAGAACTTATAGAAATATACATGCACTAAAAGACTTTAGCTGACAGCAATTTTACAATAACACCGAGTACCATTAGGATCATTAGATTACATAGTTATGTCCATATAAATAACAAAATGGAATAACCCAAGAGCAAACACTGCAAAAAACTATCAGCTTACCATCAAAGCGTATGTTGCTCAACTACTGATGGTAAAGTGTCGCTAAATTTAACAACAGTTTTTGTTGTTAAAATTTAACGACAATCACTTGCCTACAGTTTTCGAAAAGTAAACTGTTGCTCTCTTTTATTGCAGTGAAACAGCCTACAGGCTTTGGGTTTTCATCACTTAACCAAGTCTCATCACTTGCAGACTTGCTAGAATTAATATATCATCATCAGAAATATCCTAATACAACAAACTATACACACATTTCATCATGGAACAAGCACCCGAAATGTTTTCGCATCGTTTAGCTGAGCACCTCCCCAAAATCACCTTAACGTTCGACCAAAATGGAGAGAAGCTACACCTTAAGCCAGCCCAAAAATATAAGTGATAATTACTATAGTATTATTCAAATACACATTGATCATTTGGATTCAACAACTTTTGAGTCGCACCCAAAATCCAAATCCACGGAAGGCACGGACTCGACCTGGTCAAGCGGGTTCTCCCTACTAAGCTTCTCAAACATTCTGGCTCGAAGATTCCGACCAGACTCGACCCGCTCCATTACAGGGCTGCTATCGCACAAATCAATGGCCCTAATCACTCCAGTCGGGGTAGAAGGCAAGCTTGAACAGACAGGTCGGGCACGTGCCACAGACAAACGTGGCGACCCGAGTTCAAGGCCTGAGTTAACTCCCCAAGATGAAGGACAAGATTTGATTTTGTTGAGCTGTAGCTGCCTCAGTGAGGCTACCATTTCGTTGACGGAGTTTAGGCCAATGTGTCGATTTAGCGAATAGGAGGCAGGAGATAGGGGTGGTGAGTTGTATGGGGAGGAGACTGATTCGAGAGCAAGTCGGAGTGGAGACCCATCGTATGACTCGGTTTGGATAGTGGAAGTGGGGCTTATGATTCGGAGCTGGTCTGGAGTGTGGGCGAAGAAGCAGACCTTGCGTCGGCAGTCGACTCCATCCTTACAAGGTTGAGTACGGTATCTGTTGATGTGACAGCCAACATTAAAAATATTTTATATGGAATGGTATTTTGACCCTAGAAGATGAAAGCTATTTTAGTGTATACTGCGACCATTTTCCACTGCCAGTAGCCGAGTGTATCTCTCCAGCGACCAGTCTTTGCATCGGGTTTTCAAATCTATGGTAAAATTTGTGGTCTATACTAATAGCTGTAGAAATTGCATTTTTTTTAGAATTTTTACAATATTTGTTTTCATATTTCTTTTACAATATAAAGAAGGATCAATCCACGCTAAATACAATTATAATTGGAAGCTGACTTCTATATTATGATTTAATATTTTCTTTCAATAGACTATAATAACACAAGTTCATTACCCCATATTAATGAAATCACCAAATAAATAAAGAATAGTGATGCCTTTTTTACATCAGTAATTCAAAAGGGGTAATCGACAGCTTTTTCGTCAAAACTTTAATAAAGAATAATTATCATCTCATACAAAAAACGCCTGTCCATTTGGCGAAGTTACCACATATTGATAATTTTGTACCGATCAAAGATTATATATATATCTAAATATAAAACAAGAAACACAATTGTGATCAACCAGTCAGTTTAGTACAATTCGAGATGACAATTTATATTATTCTTTATTTTAATGCATCAATATACCTTCAAAAGAAGAGGAAAATCCAATTATACATAATGTTTCTTCCCCACAAATGTAACATATATCCCATAATAAGACATTCAGACTCCTATAAAATTGCAGGTGTAATAGGTTATAACCATATCGGTGTCAATACTAAAAATATAATAGGAGGAGAAGAAAGAACTTAAAAAAATAAACAACAATTTAACATACATGAAATAGCTTTTCAAAAAAGGAAAAGTACAACTGAAATACTACTGCATGCCATGTAATTACAAAACTTTCTTCAGTAAATCAAATCATAAAAAAAGTTGCCAATTAAGTAGATATCTTAGGTTGCTAAATTATGTGTTTTACTTTTGTAATTAACTTAAATACCAACAATTATGTTATCTTAACTTAAATAACTACAATAATAATAATAATTAATAAATCAAGTCTTGCTTTACTTTCTTTCCATGACACCACCACAATAACCGTACTAAACAATAAAAATCATACATACTTAGTAGGGTGGAGCTAGCAAGATCCCGTGAGCAAACTCAAACGGATCTTCCTTCATGCAACACCCTCTCTTGAACTCGGAACAATAAAAATCTAATTGTTGTTATCTCAACACTTTCTGAGTCTATAATAACAAATTAGTTTTGCTTAAGCATTTTAATTTTCAGGGCACCACCACAATAACCGTACTAAACAAATAAAAATCTTACATACTTAGTAGGGTGGAGCCAGCACTCGAAGATCCCGTGAGAAAACTCGCAAAGATCTCCCTTCATGCAGCATCCTTTCTTGAACTCGGAACAAGTCGTGCCCGAATAATGAAACTTCCTTGGGTCACGCCTCCTCGCCTTCTCTCCAGGGTGCGCGAACGGACAGTCGGTCCAGTCATGGGACCCACCACGCATGCACTTCCTCACCTTGAACTCAAACATCCTGAAATTCTCGCATGTGTAACTCTCTTGGTGATCAGAAACAAAGTACTCTTCTTCCTCTGCATTGATCTCCACCGTTAGATCGTCCCCGAATGTCCATGGACGAGCCTGGACCGTGGTATCAAGGTAACTCCCCATCATCATTTTTCTTCTCTTTCTCTCTCTTTTTATTTAATATAGGAAAGAGATGAAAGAAGTGAAATGGGGCTTGGTGGTTAATAAACTGCTAGTGGAGTGGGAGTTCAACGTGGTGATGTTGGTTTTATGTGTGGTTAAATAATGGTAAATTATTATTGGCAAATTAATAAAAACACCCCCGAAGTATAGATGTATATCCGTTTATAATATTAAAAAATTAATATGTCAAATTATCGTACTTGTGAAAAAGAAAGGCTACTAGCCTAGTGTTAGCATTCTTGTGTGCTGTTTTCTGAAAACAAAAACAGTCCCGTGACACCTAGTACTGTTGTGTTCAAGTTAGACAACAAGCTACCGCTTGATAAAAATATTGTAAAGCAACGAAAATAAAGGAGTATAAACAATGGAAATGATAAATACTATATAGTCTCTATATATGCTATTATAATAAATAAAGTAACACCTAGGTGACATTATAATTAACATGCATTATTCTCCACGCGTCGATATTTTAGTAAAGTGGTCAGTCAGAAAATTGAAAGGTAGAGAGGACAAATGTGCGATTCATGTAAAGCCGCCAATTAGCTCAACTATTAATTGTACACGTACAGCCTTTGAATATAATGTCGTATTTAACATATCTATAACTCATCATTACCTCTTTTCTTTTTTTAAGGGTTCAAACCGTTGTGGTGAATGTGATATACTCGGATCGGATATCAATTAATTGAACCAACCATTTTTACTCTTAACTCCGTTTCCATTACTTCCTTCCTTAGTTTGACAGGTCATAAAATAGTACTTCCTCGGTTCCATTTAATCGTTTATTACGAAACTACGTGCAATTTTAACCGGCTTATAACTTGTATCAAAATTGTCGAAATGATTAAAATCTAGTCATAAAATTTAACATTTTAATTATATGATCAACTTTTCAAAAATTTTATTCCGACAATTTTAATACAAGTTTTTGGCTTGTCAAAATTGCACATAGTTTCGTAGTGGACAATTAAATAGGATTGTAGACAATTAAACGAGGGAGTATTAGAATTGTGGAAATTAAAATTTTTAAAATTTAATCATATAGTTCAAAAATTGGAATTATTAATTTCGATAATTTTAATACAAATTTTTATACGATTAAAGTTACACGTAATTTCATATGACACTATATTTTTAAGATCCAAAAAGTATTATTTATGAGTACTGGTTTTCTTTTTTACTCATCTCACATTTTATTTTGAAAATATATAAAAAGTGTGAAGTTGACAGATAATGGCATGCATGCTTGTTCATTTTTAGTTGCCGCTTGAGTCAGGTTTTTATTTCATTTGTGGTCTTATAATTCCAACACAAGTACCTGCTATTGACCATCAGTAATCGTGCACCACTGTGTATACGTAATGAAATAAAAATATAAAAAAATATGTATAGTTATGATATAAATATGTAGATAATACAAGAAAAAAACATTATTTAAAATTTAAAAGAATGTTTAGACAGATTTATTTAAGTTGTGTTATATTATTATAATAGAATGATAAATTTTCAAAAGTTTACAAAAACAATGATGTCTTACTTGAGCTGTTTTTACCTTTTTCTAGTGTCTGCTAGTGGGAAAAGGTTCTGAAGGAGTTGTACATTATTAGTACAATTTCTTTACTCCATTTCACAATTTATATTCCACAAAAGTGTTTCATAGAAAAGCGGCCCTAATTGCGAGTGGCAGTCCATTATCATATACAGAAATACTAGTACTGAATAATTTAAATATGTAATATTATTTTAATAGAATATATAGTAGTATAGTATACAACACTGATGTGCATAAACAAGTGAATATATCTACAGGTGGCTTAAAAAGCTATATAACTCTATATTTATACAATAACTTTGTATACCACGGTTGAGAATGCTTTTATATGAATTATTTATAAGTTGAATTACACATTAAGCTAATAACTTATATGGTTAACTTTTACACTAACGGTCCCTCATCTTCATAAAGTAGTGGTACCCATCTTCTTACACTAGAGATCACAACGTTATAATCTTATTTCTCAATTCCCATCACTTTATTAGTAATAACAAAACTAAAATTCAAAAAATTGCCATAAAAAAGAAACCCCACAAAATGTGATTTTTTTAAAAAAAAAATAGACAGAACTATGTTAAAAACACAAGTAATTACTAAAAAAAAAATTAAGAAAAAACAAGAAAACTCTAAACTTTACGAAAACGCAAGAGAAAAAGTAATGGAAAGCCAAACACTAGAAGAAAAGTCAGAAAGTACTCGGAAAATTACCAAAGAGCTAAAAGAATTCACAAAAATCCCGGAAAAAAAAACTAGAAAAAGTTGGAAAGTCGAAAAAAAACCCGAACATATATATATATGCACACTTCGGATGTACTGTGTATAAAACTCAAGTAGACATATATATTCAGTTGAAATTAAAATGTGTTAGATTATTCAAGATAAAATATGTATACGCTTCATGTATACTTGTGTATACTCATCACAGAGAAATATGTATATATGCATTTCAACTTAAAAAGTGTATACACTTTAAGGTAATATTGTGTATATACTTTTAAGTTAAATGTGTATAGTTCTGAGTTCACTAATAATACTTGAAATTAAAATGTGTATATAATTCAAGATAAAACGTTTATACACTTTATGTATACTTGCGTATACTCATCTCTATTCCTTTGCATCAACTACGGATTGCCAAACCCTAACTGCCACCAACCCCCTTTTGGACCTAGGAAGAAAAGGTGGCAAAAAGGATGATCACCCTCCACTTCCCACTTGCTAAATAAAACTGCCAAAAAGGGCAAACCTTGTGCTAAGACTCCCGCTATGCACAGGGTCTGGGGTCGGACCACTTTGGACTTAAGGTAGACAGTCTTTTCTTGCATTGTGCAAGTAACTGCTTCCACGAACGACTCGACCCGTAATCTCCAGGTCACATGACAGAAACTTTACCATTACGCCAAGACCCGCAACACCTCTTGCTAAATAAGAGTGCTAAGTTGTGTATTTTGCTCCTTTCCTTTCAGCCAGCTACCGTGAATTACTAAATTTAGTGGGCTGCAAATTTTACCTTTGTTTTGACATGTACCGTTACCGAGCTATTTAGGAAACTACTAAATTAGGAACATAATTGAACAATCTAAAGACTCGAAGCCACAAACTTTTGCGCTCTTTACATGTTTATTATCATTACACTTTTCAGTAAAATTATTGTAAAACACTTTAGCTACGCATTCGTGTTATAGAACATTCATGCTGAGTGGGGGAAAAGACTGCCATTAAATTCTAGAAAGACATATATGAAAAGGATAAACCGCCTTAAGTGGGCGAACGATGTATCTATAATGGAGAACAAAAAGGCTCATAATTATAATTTGAGATATATCTTTACATATCTCTCTACACAGACTTGGGTAAATAATTTAAGAGAATATACAGAAAGCTCAACAAAAAGGCAGTATTGTTTAGAGGCATCGAAGGCTTCTCATGATTGCCAAAAAACATCTGCATCGTTACTATACAATGTGCGGTCCTGAATCTCTAGGTTAGCAACATGATAACTGATTAGTTGTGCTTGAATAACTTTACACAGCACGAGTCCAAAAGGAAGCATCCACCAACCACTATCGTCCCTGCACACCAGCAGCAAAGCAAACATCATTAAAAAAAGCATCACTTGAGCTAGCTTGTTGCCGCTTTTAAGCGAATAAGCTGGATTTTCTGAGTTTCGGAATTAAAAAACTAGTTTAGTCCAACTCAAATTTCTAGCTTATTTAGGCCAACCAACCAGAAACATAGTTTTAAGCTGTTCAACCAGACACAGTCCAACTTTTAAGCAAAAAAGCTGAACTTACAAACTGCAACCAAACAATTCAATAGTCTTTTTTTGAGTCATCATGCTAAGACAGTACATCTGTTATAATTAGTCGACTATATATTGCAGTAAGATATTTCATGAGCGCATAGTGCTTACATGTTGAAATTCCAGGACTGAAAGCCTTGATGCTTTTTACTAGATGACGACTGAGCTTTATAATGAACATATCCACATATGAAAGCGACCATCTGTAACAATCAAGTGAGAATCCTCAACTTAGTGAAGAACATAGAAGAAGGGAATATGCGAATTGTGATCATCTACTCAATGGCACACATATACACGCAATTAAGTGATTGTTTTTTAACAGTTAGCTGAATCATATGTTTTTTACGCATCAAGAATTAGAAATATAAAGGTTCACTATCACTTCAGAGGTTAACTCTGTTTAGGCAAGAACCAGACTTAGAATCTTTCTCTATACATGGACCTCTGCTGCAAATGGGTCCAGTCTGTTTGTTTGTTTACAACTGGTATACACACGAATAGATCCACACAGGGTAGTACAGTCTTTGGTAAGAAAACTAGCTGTAGTCAATCACACCAGCTATAATCCATACCTCTCTAGTTTCAAATAACATAAATCGGCATCTACTGCTGAAACCAAACTTAAACCTTAACATGTCGTCTATGTTTTATTCTTGCATAATAGAACATTTCCACCACTCTAAACTATTGAGGAAGGTACTGAGAAACTTACAACATTTATCAAAGACAAAAAATTCCACAGAGCATACAAGCGCGCTAGACCCGCTGATCGTCGTGGACCATGACTAAATAAAGCATTTATTCCGGCCGGGAATGGGCATAATATGCCTAGAGGAAGAATAAACAAAAATAGCAACAAATCCAGCAGCGAAATAGAGTAAAGCTGAAGCAACGCAAGCAAAACCAAGCTGAAGTCTCCTAGTAATATTATCGATATGACCAATCCAACTAAATCCTGTACCAAGCAAATATACTTAAACACAAGTAAGCATACTTAAAACGAATAAGCAAATCCATGTGCAGAGGTCAAAAACCTATTATTGACTGCCTTACCTGATGACCAACTGGTTTAACGTTATGAAGCACGAAAGAGAGAGGATAAGTTAGATTCTTCTTCTCTTCAAATGTTTGTAAGCTCTTCGGATTTAAAATTCCACCAACAGTTCTTTTATGTGTTATTAGATCTACTGCTTTCCTCCAACGAGAACCAAGTAATCTGTATATTAACACACGTTTGAGATATCAAATTGCACACCTAAACTTGCATAAACAATGTGTAAAAAGGTTCTTCATAAAACCACCTATATCATTTTTTAAATATCGTATAATTAAATGCAATTAAATCTTGCTTAACATAATTTAAGCGTATAATCTCCTGTTTTAGGTTAAAATTAGCACTTGGGACACATTATAATCCAACACTTATTCGGTGTCCTGGGTAACATAACGAATACCGAAAACAATTCAAATCAACACACCGTGTATGTCGGTCAGCTAACAAGGACGTGTTTGGTCCTTCAAATGATTGTTGGACTATTTCACCTTCAACAGCAAGTACAGTAAGACCAAACTGGCGATAACCACTAGCAGTTGGTTGAAAACAAGCCAGATCAACGCATACACCATACTCTTTTAGAGTTGGATTTGCATGTGTCTCAAGCCACCTCAAAATTGGAGAAAAGCTTTTTCTTAAATGCCCACTTCGAACTAGACGCAATTGAGCATTTAGACCAGCAACTAGCCGATACCAAATAGTAGGAGTCACAGACTGCAGGGTAAAAATAAGTACCAAGATACTCAACTCTATGTAGGCAAACATTGGTTGAATGTTACAGCAACTTATACAAAAAATAGATATCAATACTTTATTAATTATCTTCTCTAGAATCGCAGACCTGGGTTATAAGGCTAGTAAGAATATTGTCACTGTGAAGAGAGAAAGGAGCCATGTAACTTCCATCCCCTCCAAATACTAAAGACATAGGCAACCTTTGATGAAGCTGTGGAGGAAGGTCCGCTCTTTTTTCATCTCCACCAAGGAAAAAATCAACATATCCTAACATTAAATCAGAAGTTGCAGCTACCTGCAAAAAGTTTAAAAATCACAACAACAAAAAAAAGGTTAGTACAAACCAGAAGAACACCATAATCCGGGAAGGCTATTAGCAGCGTGTCGTAGCTCCTTGTGAGTATGTATATCTTTTTGCTATCTATTTAGGCCTTTCTTGGGATGCCTGTATAGGTTGTATTACCTGTCTTCAAGCTTGCGAGACACATTTGTTTCAAGGATGGAAGCATGAACAAAACATATCTATACTGTAACAAACTTTTTGTGTCCACATATATTGCAACTGTAATTAAGTACCCAGGAGTGAACTTTCGTCAACCACAATTGACTAAACACCGTCACATAAGGATGTATAGCGTTCCTCAAATGAATTAGTAAAAGCCTTCAGAACATAAAGAGTAAATGTATAAAATTCAATATGGAAAATTTCGTTATAAAACGAATATTGGGCGAGTACCTTGAGCCCTTCATAGAGAGCACGTGAACGACATGAGCGCAAGCAGGCATGGTCATATTCAGATCGTACAAATTCACGTATTTTTTGTATTTTAATTTTCTGGCGCCACTGTAACCAAGACCATGCAAGTGGATATGCAAGAATGGATACAATGCTATATATAGATCCTTCCCACCAATGATAAGCAGCTAATCCATTGATTTCATCTACAAATTTATTGAATGCGTCTTCATACCTATAACATCAAAAGAAAACCTCAAGTAAACAAAATACATCCACTACCAGATGCACATGAGTTTTCAGTTCTATGGTTGCCAACTCGGGAAACAGGAGAAGGAAGCGATACAGGAAAGAAAAGCGGGAAAAGCAAGTTAAAATTTCATGGGAAACAGAAACTATGTTACAATTGAGAATCGATAAGAACATATATTAAACTCCCGTCGATTTTACAGATTCCATATTAAAGACGTGGGAACTTACATAATTCCTTGTTATTTATGGCACATACTGAATTTATATTAGAAAATACAAATAATTTATTCAAATATTATAAATGCTTGTTCAGAAAATTTATTTCATCATATTTTTAAACTTATTTTTCGTTTTTACTACAAAAATAGTATCCAGCAGGTTTCTGTAAAATTCTATTCAATTTCTTTCTCAAAATTAAAGTTTTAGAAAAGTATTATTTAAGATTTTTCAAACTTTTACTGTATTTCCCGAATCATTTTTGGTTTCCAACAAAGTTTTCAAGGCGTATCATACTAGTTTTGGAACACAGTTCTGTGGATGAGATTCCTCCGTGAAATTTAGTCTCTCGGTAATTATTATAAGGGAGCTTGTTAACTTACACAATATCAAGTACTTGTTCTGGCGGTGAGTATGGAAGATGCCACGGCTCACTAAAAGTGTTAGGTCCCATAAAGTACAATCTATGTACATGCGTTTTAGATTCCTCAGTTCTGCTTGTTTCCAATACCTACAAAAAATAATACAAAAAAGGTTAAAATCCACAATAATAACAACTGTAGATATTATCTTGAAAAACTTGACCTCATTTAAAGACTCCAGGAATGGCAAGGAGCGATCAATTTGTAGGCCACGGCGAGTAGGCTTGAGACCCGGTAATTCATCAACACTGACAAATTTCATTCGAGCAACGCTGAGCACAAGTGCTAGCAGAACAAGGATTACTAAAAGAATGAAACCAAATGACCATGGGCCTCCAAATGTATATACTAACTCTTCAAGAGCTGTATAACAGTGAGGAATTTGATATCTATCTGAAACGCACTTATAAGGACAAGGAATATCACCAACACCACCTGTAATAAATAATGAGGCGAGGGATAGGTTATAATCAGACCCAATTACTCAATTTCCACATGTTAAAGTAAGAGGATGGAATAAAAGTATAGCAAGAATTAAAGGGAACAGGTTGTTCAACTTCAATGGAACGCATATCATACATAAGTGGCAGCCTTACAGTTGCAAGAAATTTTTTGCAAATATATTAAGTGTTTAACTGTAATAAAAAACAACTAAGTGCTTCAACAAGAGGGAATAGCTCATTGAGCTTTATAATTTTAGAATGAGCACGAGAAAGTATAAATACACTCACCCTTCTTCCTGATCTGTTCGGCCAAAAGAAATATTTGAGGGAACACAACGATTACTTTTTAACTTCTATTTTTGCCCTTAATTGTAATGAAAAGTTAACTTTTTTTGTTTAAGAGAGAGGATAACAAAGACAAATTTAATGAAGTGGCCCTACAATTTTAAGAAAGCAGCATAACATTCTGGGATATCCAGATAAGGAACAGTGGCCAAACTAATTGGGATGTAGGGAGTATATAATCAGAACAAGAAAGTACTTCCCAAAGACCCAACTTGTGACGTACCTCGAACAGGTGAATAAATGGCGCGGCTTGGGAGCTCATGGGAAGGGCAGTCTCTACAAAGAGCTCTATTAGACCCACTGATATTTTTATAGGTACCAACTGGGCATTCCTGCACAGCAATCAGTTACAAAAACAAATGGAAAACCATCTCTCTTTCAGATACTTTGTCAATAATTCTGCAGTGAGGGACCGTATACACTTCTATGGTATTATAGCAAACTTAAAATAAGCTTTTTGTTCACGTTCTATAATATTTTAATTTTAAGACAATGTTTGTATCATCTGAAGTCACGTATAGGTTTTTGTTACGTATGTACACGTTTTATAGTAAATTATATGTGTATGCATATAGTGAAAGGAACAGAACAATCAGATCACATAGAAGTACCTGGCAGAAGATCCCGTAAAGACCTTTAGGACAAGCTTTACCGGTGACTGTTCCATTCTCCCCAGCATAGCCACAGCCACCACCCTCTCCTCCCCTATTTTAAACAAGCAAAAAACAAAAGCGTTTAGGCTTCATTTTAAAAAACATACATAATTGAATTTCTAACTAATTTGAACATAGAAGAGGTTATGTGCCCAAACTGTTTGGAAGACCATAGAAGTTAAGACAATGATAAAATAAAAGCAAATTATCAGAACAAAGACAATGGAAATGCGTAAGTTCATTTCGAGAAATATCAGCAATATTACATGATCAGAATGAATTTGGTGTGTGGTTGGATGTGTTTCTGAATGGCTGGTTCCAATTTATGACCGACTCAAAATTAATCTCATTATAGGCCTTATATGTCCTCGAATAAGAACAAAAATACACTTATCATATTTTTCTTGTAAGTAAGTAAAACATACATACAGTACGTCACAACACAACCTTTACTAAAAGAAGAAGATAATGAGAAAAAAACGCTTGCATCATAACAATCAGATTCAACAAAACAAGGAAACAAAATAACTTGCAACAACACAGTACCCACAAATACCAAATGAAGAACTTCAAAATCTCCTTTCAAAAAAAACTGGTAATTTATATATCTGATGGCTCTAACTTTTATAGTAAAACTTTCACCAACAAGGAGACATGCACGGAAAGTTTTATAAGTGAAGGAAATACAGTAAAAAAAGGTTGAGTCACAAACCCGACATATATACTTCCGTTGACAGTTGCTAAGGGAAAGTACTCATCCCCAATAGGAATGTTAGACCAGTGAAAGTGCACCCTACCACCTCCTCCACCACCCCCGTTAGGACCACCATGCCCTCCGCCAGTAGATATTGCAGAAGATTCACTAAGGGTTAGTGACTGAAGAAACACAAGTATAGTACCGCCAGATCCACCACCAGGCCCTATGTCTGAAATAACCTTATCGCCCTTCTTTCTAATATTAGGGCCATAACTTTCCCCATCCGCTCGAAGTGTGCCAGCGATAGACAAACTTGTTAACGAGTGCTCCAAGGAACCCATCACTGATTAGATTAAGATAAACAGCCAACAGTCCCTTGTAAGTAGAGGAAAGATATCAAAATCCACAATCTGACAGAATTACTTCTTGTCAAATTTTCAACTAGAAGGTGACAAGAGATTGCTACTTATACTAAAATCATAGATAGTAGTAAAAAATGTTGGATAAGAGTAATCTAGAAAGGTTTCACCAGTGTAGATGGTAAAATTTCTTCCAAATTAATTTAAGAGGAAAGCACTGAATCACTCAACAAAAAAGAAAGAACAATGGGAAGCACGTCAAACATGCAAGCAAAAAGATAAGAAAGTCTCATTGTAAAACTTTGGAAACAGGAGCCAATTTACCTAAGCCCAGTCGTAAACAACATAGAGAAAATTAAGCAGGATATACAAAATGAAAACAAGGAAATGTACACAGAAGCAACAAACAAAAACAAAGATAAAAATATATTTATTGAGCCTAGGTGGATCTCATGAAGAATAAAGAACAAATCAAGAATGAAACTACAAAAATAGAGCTTGTAAACATAAAAAAAAGGTTCCGAGCCGAAGCGACAAACATTTTGAGCACGATACAGATATCTAGAAATAGTACGAATTGATTAAAGAAAAAACCTCATTATCTTCCTAGCTAATGGATTTCTTCTATAAGGCAAAAAAAAGAAGACATAAAACCTATTTGCACAAGAAACTCGAAATGGAAACATCATATACGCATGCCTCCTTACTACCGATGTTAGACCTTGATTCAATAAATCAATCTTGTCTCTGAACATATGCACATAGTGAGAAACAAATTGTTAACATTGGCAACTTCAATCAATTTCAGGACCTAACCTATGATACCCGCGCCTGAAGTTACACCAGCCAAACTGTAATTTCCACTTCCGCTGCCCAGTTCACATGGCAAATCAGCATTGCCATAAGAAACACCCCCCTTTATAATACTCCCATTATAATATCCACTCCCACCTTTTCCACCATGTCCACCACCACCCCCCAGACCATTGCTCAAAAACATTCCTCGTCCTACTCCACCAGTGCAGCCTGCTTATATACCCATTTTTTTAATTAACACACAATATAAACAAGGACGAATTGCAAAGTTAAAATATAATAAAACATAACCTGATAGAGCTTACCGAGTCCAGATGCACTTATTGTCCCAGAAGATTTGACATCTACAGATCTTACCCAATGGAAGTGGACGACAGATCCTTCAATTGAACCATCAATGTTTATATCTTCAACTCGACAAATCTGCAACAACAAACAATCTCATTATATCTTCACAAAGGACTAAACGGAACTATAACTTCATGTACAGAATTTGAGGAAAAAGTTGCCTGGAGAGTGAAAGCTAATGTAGAGTTCACACTGCAATCTTCAGGTGGATGAAGTAGTTCGTCCGGGCAATCACGACGTCCACAATAAAGTTTTGGTGTCCTGTAGTTTATTCGATATCAATCGAAAGACATTCCGAGTATAAATTCCTTCTCAAGATAAATTATCTTATAACAACAACTTACATGGAATGATTGCTTGCCTTTTTTAACGGACCTCTCAAAATGGATCCAGTCCCAAGCTTCACATGATAAGAGAAGCAACTGTAAGTAGAGAATTTTTATATTATCTTAGATATAGTACTAAGAAGTTTTGTGAGTCTCTTTGAGGGAGCCAGATACGTTTGTCAGAAATTTAAAACATATTATGGACACTTCAAGAGGTAAATTGGTAAATAACTAGAATTTAAATCCAAAATTTCATGCCCGAATACACAGGTTAATAACTAATTCTCTAAGTTAGAAGATTAATTATTGGCATGAACACAATTTTTTTATTTAATCTGGTCATATTAACAATTTAACTTTTAAGATATTTGTCACTGGCTACAAGATTTTCTAACAAGAACTAATATCTTAAAGCAGTCACGGGAAAAAATGCATTATTTTATATCTTAAGGAAATTTCTCACTCTAATAAATAAAATCAATCTAAGCACCCTATCTCACAAATGAAAGGAAATTCTTATTAAGGTCGTGTTTGGTTGCAGCTTTCAAGTTATCTGAACTTTGTTATTTTTTGCAACTGTTCACCAGATTAAATATCGACTTCTCACAGTATAAAATAAGCCACATTATTTTGTTTTTAGCTGCAATAAAACTTGCCCTGAGCAAGAATTTCAGAAAAATAATAGCCAATATATATGCATAATTTATATCATACAGTTATACTGTAAAATAATGATAAGACTAAACGCTGAGCTTCAATCAGATCTCCAGGTCCAGTCAAGTTCAAGAAACCTTGCCCATGTACTCCTAAATTTGCATTTGAATGAATCACAGATGATTCCTGCAAAGCCAAAAACAATGAACCAATATAAATAAATAGATCAACTAAAAAGCCATGTTCCAAATAACAGACCCTAAATAAAAATGATATTCATACCCTAAGAACAAACAAATTGCTGGCCTCTAGTAATGATGTAGAGACAATGAAATCACCGTCACCGTCGATAAGCAAGGTTGAATTCCACATCAAGTGAACTTTAACACTCATTCTCAATGCCCCGTACACCTACACTCAATAAGATGACGAAATAAATGGACCAAGTTCATGACTCAGAAGAATGCAAAATTACCCAAGCATGTGGACTGTGATATAGATCGAAGGCGTAAGAAAATTTTGAAAAATCCAGGAAATACCTACAAATAAAACCAATCAAGCACATCATTAATTAACTTAACCTGAAAAATACCCCCATATAATCTAATTATCTCTGGCAGAACCGCAGAACTATTAAACAAAGTAATCATGAGAAAACGTGAAGAAGGGGAAACAGCTTGGAACTTATTAACGATTTTTGGTACAAGACCTTTTTAAAGATATCACAAGAATAATTTAATTTTGCGAGTTCTCACCCTCAACATGCTAGAAACTGTTGTAAAGAGAAAAACCGCTACATCCAAAGCATCAGTATCAAATGTAAGCTACCAGCAAATTTTTAACATACCAATAAGGACGCATGCTTATTTATTCTCATTGAAAAGAAGAACTAACTGATGCAATATTTAAGGATTCAAAACGAGATCTATCTGACATTACTTCAAAGTCCCAGACTAAAATGAAAAGGCCATGCTACTTGTTGAAGAGCCCACTCCTAGTATAAATAGAGAAACCCTCTTTGCTGAGAAAAAGAAGACATTTATGCAGAATTATGTTTTCTTTCCTTTATAGTAATTTTACTTTCAGAATTGTACTTTGATTTTCTAGTACTTCCCATACTGTAATTTCAGTTTTTCCTTTTATCAAATATATGAGAAAATTATTCTCAAAAAATCATTGTTCTGCCAGTTATACTATTCTGGACTACTATTTGCTTAAATTCAGTGTAACTCAATTGAGTTCATCACAAATTTAAGCAATTAGAATTGAACCAATCCAGCTCACAGTAAATATGAAGAGAAGAGAAAGTTACCACATATCGAACCTCAAAGAAGATTTTTTGGTATCGACAAAAAAAAATTAAGTTTTACGCCCTATAGCACGACCAAGAAACAAAATACTAGAATAAATATAGACAAATACTTGCCTTGACTAAAGAGTCACTCATCAGGAGCTCTTCAGCCAGAAGCTCAAACTCTGAGAAGCCATAATGTGCAAGCCCAAAGCTCAAAGTCGCATCACATGATAGACTTAGCTGTCCTTGAACCTATAAATCACATTTTTCATCAATATAGACAATAGACAAAACCACCAAACAACAACAAAAGGTATATCTTACAAAGTAAAGGGGGGCACTAATTGAAGCGAAAACGCAATAACTGGCAAGCACAGAATTTCAATGCAAACATTTAAAAAAAACGAATTTTAGGAAAGAAACTGACACTATGAGATGTAACAACATGAGAGATTAAGTGTCATAATGGAAGATTACGATGAATATAATACCTTCACCAAGGAGGTACAAGGTAAAAAAAAATTGTAGAAAGAAGAGCCACAAAGAAATAGAAGAGCAAGTGATTCTTGATTGACAAAAAAAGAGATTCAAGGAAGAAGATCTTCCGAACAAGCAAAATTGACAACTTAAACCAAACAGATAAGGACGCGTCTATGACTTAAAGAATCTGTACCATAAAATAAATGAAATGCACAACTCTGATCTTCCCCACAGTTAGCTGCTTGGAGTAACAAAACCATGGATTTTCAATTAGAAATGCTTGAAGCAAATCAGGAGGTAAACCTAACTAGCTTTTAACATCATAATTCCCTACGTTACTAACAGAAAAGAAATTCCTGAGAAGTTACACAATTAAAATCAACAAACAGTCCCTATATGTTACTAGAAAAAAAAACAAATTCAGACATTCGAACAATATGTGGACCAATTGCTTAAACCGTCTTATTAACAGCATTCAGATTGACTAGAACAATCGAACGAAGTTTCCGAATCCGTCCGGGACATTAACTTCTAATGAAAATAGTTAACTGTATACAGTAGGTGGTAAAACATTCTGATGTGTATACTTAGGATAACATCTTCTGAAGCCTTGTCCTTGGGTATTTGGAAGTTGATAACTTTGAATTATAACTATGAACATCTATAATTAAAGCACCTGCACACGACTCCACAGCAAAGGGACAGCAGCTCTTGCATGATTTCTGATAAAAACATTAGTCCAAAGTGGCTGATTAGGAAACTCTAACAGCAGTGTATCCGTATCTGTGGACTTGTTATGATTGCTCACGACGAGTTTTCTAGAAACCACATCATAAAATGTTCCAGCTGCCCCTGAGTTTTTTGGACACCCATAACTTCCACCTCCTGGTAACATTAGAAGATAAACTTACATGCGCTATAAAAGTCGACGTGCTATAAAATGTAAAGTAAAAGTAACAAAAGTCATAGTATTAGGCAATTAAGCAGGTAAATTCCACGGGGAGGCGAATTTAACAATATCCCAAAAGTGCACAATCTCAAGATATGAGGTGAAGCCGAAGGGCAAGGTAACACCAGCCACCACACAGGAACTGCCGATATAAGACTATTTAACTTTTTGTAAACAAAGTTACAGTTTATGCATTCACATGGTAAAGGGAGTTTGAAACAGGGTATTACGACAACAAATAGTAAAAAATAAAATATTAGTATGAAATCTCACCATGAACCAAGAACTGGAAATCATCATGCATGCTAAAAACATTTGCAGCAACTCTTCCACCACCACCACCTGCAAACCCATTACCTCCAGAAGCACTTGCCTTACCCGTACCCATCCTGTACGTCAACAAGGAGTAGTTAGCACTAGAAATGGCTAATCGGTATTCTTCGTATTATATGAAATTAGAATAGGAGCACAACTTTGCCATGAATCAAAGTACAGAAATACAAAGGTATAGAAAAGGGTAAACAGAAAGCCATTAGTGAACTTCAAAACTATGAATATAATCTTGTTCTGGAGATATCAATCAATCAAGTGAAGGTATCGAAAAGGGTAAACCAGAAACCATTAGTGTACTTTAAACTATGAATATAATCGTGTTCTGGAGATATCAATCAATCAAGTGCTATCTGACATGAAGCTAATTTGTTTTAAGAATTATTAATCTCAAATGTGCCTATCATTTTAAATTTTTAATTCAAATTGCAAGGCAGATCTCATTCTTGAAGCACGAATATTAAGTAGTCACTTCAAACAGTGTGAAGCTTAACGGTACAACTTCCAGAAAATGAGTTCATGGAGTGCAGTTGGCATAAAAGAAAGAGCTAGGAAACAAGCACAATTTGTCAATCTCAATCCTACACTGAAACAATTTCAACAGCTATCTGATCATAATCCAAAAACATTAAGACCTTATCTTTGAAAACACCAAGCACAAGAAAACAATTCCAAAAACTAATTTATTGAGCCAAAATACTTGCAGATATCCGTAATCAATTCCCCTCTCTCGGGAACCAAGGTAAACAAAAGGGAAAGTAACTACGTAGAGTCAATCGGGGCTGCAATCCGTCCTATTTGAATAAAAACTGATGGCAAAAGTAAAAAAAAAATTCTACACTGATAAAAATCTTCAATAATTAAAAAAATAACATGAAATACCACACCCGTCCATTTGAGCCTCCTGATTCATTCGTTAGAAGAGAATGATATTTCTAACCTAAACTCAATACGATAGCGAAAATTGGAATAAAAATCGGCTAAACATAAAACCAAGCACGAAAAACTTACATATTCAGCGTCTTGATAAAGATACTGCCACCGGACCCTCCCCCTCCTTTGGTCCCACCCTCGCCGCCATCAGCCAAGAGACTCCCGTGCGCCTCGATAGTATCAACGACATCCAACCCTATCCTTCCTCCTCCTCTCCCGCTGTACTCCCCCTCTCTACTCGTGCTCCCCCCTCTACTTCCGTAACTCCAAGGCTCCGTCAACGTAGACCAGGCGTACGCGTCTCCCCCCCACACGTCCTCCGGGAGCTTCAGGTTGTCCGCCACGCAGCTGGCCCCCCTCCCTCCGTGCCCGCCTCCCGCCCCCTGCACATAAAAAACAAGTCTGTTATTAAAAAGCATGGCAATCCATAATCTTGTCTGCACATAAAATTAGTATCTTGGCATTAAAAACCTCATAAAAACTACGAAAAAACCCATTCAAAGTATGACTAAAACCAGTCTTTTAAAAAGCGAAAACTTAGCTAATGCATTTTCGCAAGAGCTACACTAACCGCGCAATAAGCTCTGAATCAAGCTTTTTTTTTACTACAAAGCCAGCTTTTTAAAACATAATAAAATGATATTATTATGTAAATCCTATTTTGTTTTTATGGGGGGCTGAAAGGCTATAATCGTCAACTTTTCAGTAAAATACATGGAAAAACTTCGTGTTTTTCGTAATATGGAAGTGATGTAGCCTCTTTTAGGCTGTATGTACCTAGTTCCTCCCTTGATTATCATATTAAATAAAAAAACCATGAAAACTAGGACAAAAAAAAACGCAAGTTCAAAAAGAAAAGAGTATATAAAGGGTGGTGATGACGTGATAAAATTGGATAATAGATCGAGTCCAAAGATAATAAGTAGCAGTGGAGGAACTAGGTACAGACTAAAAAGGGGCTACAGCACCCCATATTAGAAAAACACGGAATTTTTCAATGTATTTTACTAAAAAGTTGACAATTATATCCTTAGAGCACCTCATAATTATAAAACAGTATATACATATAACTCAGCCCCACTCATATTAAAATCCTAGTTCCGCTATACAAAAGCCCCACTGCCCCACCCATATCTAAATCCAAGTTGTTAACGCACGATAGTCTGGTATAGTAAACATGAATTAACCCTAAAGAAACCATAAAAGAAGAGGGTAAATAAAGGGTGGTGATAAAGTGATAAAACTAGAGAATAGCAAAGATTAAGTGGGCTATTTCTTTTTCTACCTGCAGCCCGATCGGGACGCCGCTGGTCTGGTCCGGCGGCAACCCACCCAACGCCGTCGCATTAACCACTGACCCGCTCTCAAACGTCGCATTAAAAGCCTTCACAGCGACAGTCCCCGCAACAACCTCAGCACCTAACCCTAAACTAAACTCGCCACTCAAGTTAAATAATATCGAACACCCCTCGAATGGACAACTTAAAACAACCCCACTATGGATAAACAAGCTCCCTTTTCCAGCTACGTAGACATCGTGGGAGAATGAAATGGTTGTGTTTACAACGTCGCAGCGGGAGTTTAGAGAGCCGATGCCGTTTAAGTCGGCTTCGCATGAGAGGGAGGGAGGGTGAGGAGGGGGAGAGGGATGGGGTGGTGTCGGCGGAGCGTAGTCTCCGTGGTATGACAACCATTCAATCTCATTTTCGGCCGAATGGCACAAATTTAGGCTTGTTGTGAAGATAATTATGATTAGGATATGAAGAAACGTGAAGAAAACCATTTGGAAAGGGAGACTATATTCATCACCAAACCATACAAAATAGAAATTGTTTTTGCCCTTGCTCAAGAAAATTAGAGCAAATGAGATATTTTTTTTTAGGTTTTATTTAAGAAGCTTAAAAAGATGTGAATATGTGAAAACAATAAATAAAAAATGGGAATGTACTGTGATTCTAAAATCTGATTTAGCGGGTAAAAGGTGAATGGTCTTTTCTTTTCTTTTCTTTTCTTTTTAAATAAAGGTGAATGGTCTATTGTACAATCAGGCTGTGAAATGAAGGCAGATTTTACAAATAATTTAAATATAATGATTAACTAAGTACAACCGATGAAGATGAGATCAGAGGGGACAGGTGCACTTTTGACAATATTCATACGTGTAATGTACTAATAGTACTGTTTGTATACGTGACAAGGTTATGAACTACACATGCCGTGCAACACAACTCCACCCAACCAAACACATTCTTTTATTTCCAAAATGCCCCCCCCCCCAAACAAAAAATAACAAATTATTTGTATTTCTAAAAAGTGTATTTATAAAGTGTAACAACTCAAAATTGAAACATGTATTTATAATTTTGAGACGGAATGAGTAGTTCGAGTTCAATGCTTGCTAAATAAGATAGAAGCATTTAAAAAAAGTCGATAAAAAAGTTATTTTTGTGATCACAAAGGTGGAAACTTCAAAATGCTTAAGTTATCGAGTTGCTACCGCATCATTGTTGATCATTTAATGTTTTTCGTCCTTTTAGAAGTCTCTAATTATTAAGGAGGCATGACTTAGATTAGAGAACAAACTTATTATTGAGTATTTTATTTTATTCTAAATACATTTAATTTAGTTGTTTAAGTTCTTTTCAAGTAGTTATAGAAGTCAGAAGGTCATAGGTATAATATAGGGACGGGTTAGAGTCGAAACCCGACCCGCGGAGCTTAATATATGTCCCGATCTGATAATTTTTTCGGAGTAGAAAAAATCTCGAGCCCGACCTGACAAAAGTCGGGACCCGATTATTTCGGGATCTCGTAGGGTCAAGGACTCGGAATAGGGTTATCCCCACATATTTTTTTATTTTTTTCACAAGGTGGTTTTTTTTATTAAAGAAAAACTTTATTGAAATAAGGTCAACTATTATTTATTCATGTTTGTCTAAACATTATAAACACAATTTATATTTGAGAAAAAAATTACTAATAAGTGTAAAAAAAATTCACCAATTACTAAAAACAAAGGGAGAAATTAACAAATAATAGAGGAAATGATGAAAAAAATTAAAATTTAATAAAATTTGATGTTATTCGCACATCCAACAACTATAATATGAAATTAGACAAATGATATGTTATTATAGTTATAACTTATAACTTGTAAACTCGGAAAAAGGTCTGAACATATTTTGTAAAAAATAGCAAAGTTAGTTTTTTAAAAGCTATATATTTTCATTTGACTTTTATTTTTAATTCAAAACTACAAATCTATAAAGTATGAGATTTACTTACAGTAACATACAAGATTCCAATAGGATAATAATATTATAAAGAGTAAAATATTTTATTAATATTAATTTCATCCATTGAATAAAAAAATTTATAAAAAAATTGAGTTCCCATATCTTAGTATTTTTTATAAAATAAGATTAGCTCTTGTATTATTTTAATAAAACTAAAATTGGAGCAAAAGAATAATTAATACTTGTGATCTCTAATTCATTTAATTCATAAATAAATTCCCAAAATATTGTTAGTGTGGTATTAAAAAAAACAAAAAACATATTTATTTGTTTTTTTGGAAATCAAGTCGGGTACGGATTCACTACTATAAAATTTTCATTTAGCATCGTTATAACTATTTCGGTTATGCTGATAAAATGGGTATGTCTCAATTTTAGTAACAGTTTAGCAACATAATTGAAAGAGACGATCTGTGATGTGGAGAGAGAGAGAAAGAGAGACACGCAGGTTAATAAATTAGATTATTAAGGATATTTATATTAATAAAAAGTGTTACATATGAGTAATGTTGTAACGACCCGGCCACACGAACCGAACCGTCACGCCCGTATCAACAATATTGTCCGCTTTGGCACAACTTTCCAGGGGGGTCACCCATCCTGGTACTACTCCAAGCTAAGCACGCTTAACTGTAGAGTTTCGTCCTCGCTGTTGTGCCGCACGGCTTTAAAAGGCCTTGTTGATAGGAAATGGATCTTTAAGCTCATATACCACACGAGTACTCTCATATCTGGGCGATGTGGGACTGGCGTACAACACCGCACCACAGAATTTCCTTCCTGGAAATCTGGGTCGTCACAATCACCCCCTTTAGGCACGACGTCCTCGTCGGGCACGTTGTCCTTCAGGGGTCCACACACACGTGCTAGTCCCCACATTTCCGGCCAGATAGAGGCTCTGATACCACCTGTAACGACCCGGCCCCACGGACCGAACCGCCACGCCCGTATCAACAATATTGTCCGCTTTGGCACAACTTCCCAGGGGGGTCACCCATCCTGGTACTACTCCAAGCTAAGCACGTTTAACTGTGGAGTTTCGTCCTCGCTGTTGTGCCGCACGGCTTTAAAAGGCCTTGTTGATTGAAAATGGATCTTTAAGCTCATATACCACACGAGTACTCTCATATCTGGGCGATGTGGGACTGACGCACAACACCGCACCACATAATTTCCTTCCTGGAAATCTGGGTCGTCACAAATGTAAATTATATTAGGAATCTAAAGATAATATAAGTTCAAAAGTGATACATATTGGGCATTATTTTTTTATCCATTCAATTTAGGTGTGTCCTTTTTCTTTCAATCTCCGTCATATACTTGATTAATTAATACCAAAACATATTACCAAAACATAGTTTCTTCCCAAAATATACAACTACACTATTTAGCACAAAAATCAGTACGGTATCGGTACGGGTACGGGTACGGTATCAAACGTATCAAAAAATTCAAAAATTCAAAAATTCAAAAAAAGAAATAATAAATCAAAAAACAAATCAAAATAAAGAAATCAAGAAAAATGCATACACAATCCCAAAAAGATGCATACGCAGTCGTAAAAAGGTGCATACACAATCCAAAAAAACGTATATACACAATCGATAATGCACAATGCGTAAAAGTGCATACACAATCGAGATAAAATGGATACATAATCCAGAAAAGTACATACACAATCGAGAAAAGTGCATGAAAAATCCGGAAAAGTGCATACACACTCTCTAAAAATAGCATACACAATCAAGAAAAGTGTAAATACATTCCAAAAAAATGTGTATACACAATCGAGAAAAAGATATATACAATAATAAAAGTACATATATAATAATAAAAAGTAAATAAACAATACAAAAAAGTGTATAAACAAAAATAAAAAATGCATACATAATCGAGAAAGTGCATATACAATTGAGAAAATACATACAAATTGAAAAAAGTGAATGCACAATCCAAAAAAGTTCATACAAAATCGAGAAAATGGCATACACAATAAGAAAAGTGCATACATAATACAAAAAAGTATATACACAATATAAAAAAATACATAAAAAGTAAGAAAAATGCATACGCAATAAGAAAAATGCATACGTAATAAGAAAAATGCATACACAATCGAACTTTTCGGACATTTCTTATTTTTTTTTACCATTTTTCGGATTCCTGAATTTTTTGAACGTTTTTTCATTTTTGTTGTGATTTTGGGTTTTTTGGATTTTTCTTATTTTTTTTAATTTTTACCATTTTTTTCGGGTTTCTGCTTTTTTTAAAACTTTTTTCACCCTTTTTTGGGTTTTTTATGATTCCTGACTTTTTTGAACTTTTTTTTTGTGATTTTGGATTTTTAGTTTTTTCTTCGTTTATTTTTATATTTTACCATTTTTTTGGATTTTTTTTGAGATCATGACTTTTTTAAAGGTTTTTTTGGTATTTTTTAATTTTTTTTTGCATAATTAGGTGGAAGACCAATTCTTAATTAAGTTTTGGAAGGTAACCAATTATTAAATAGTTTTGTTTCTACATATCAATCATTAATTAACTCTATTTTAATTAGATTTATTTGTTTTGGAAAGAAAAATTTTGTTTTATAGTTTTTGCTAATTAGACTTGAATTTGTGTATGTTTTGCTAATTTTTCTAATCTTATTTGGATAGTCCATTTTTGTATATGGATTTGGAAACGGAGATAGACTGTGAGATTTTCAAATTAGAAGACAAATGTTTTCATAGATAATTTAACATATATAGAGATATAGAGATCTAAGTTAATATATATTTTGTATTAATTTTCACTTTTATATTACCAAAACAAAATAAAGTGTTAGACTTTGTTTTTGTCTTACCATACATTTGCAAGGAAAAACAATAATTAATACCATTACGGTCCTTTTAACGTTTCGATTCTGATTCCGTCACTGCGCACATAAAATATTTTGGACACAATCGAGTTGACATCGATTGGGGAGTTACACTTCCTGAAACTCCAGCATTTATCAATATTAATGTGCTTCCACTCCCAAAAAACAATGACCTCCAACGATTATCGAATTCGTTCTATCCGAGGATAATGAAATTGAATTGTTTTTTTTATATATGTAATTCACATTAGCACTTAGTTTTCATTTTGTTTACTTTTGTGTAACTTTACGTTAATTGTTCTACTATAAAATCATTCTAGTATATTAAGGAGAAATTACTGAAAGCTATTAGGTGTGGAAAACGAAACGAGACATGAAAAAAAGAAATTGAAATTAAAATTTATACGTAAATAGAAATACGATAAGCGAAAAGGGAGAAAAGTGAAAGTAAAACTGTTAAAGTTACAAAACATAAAATAAAATAAAAATAAAATAAAATAAAGCTACATATAATCAGATTTAGCTTTGGTTGTATCACCACCTAAGTCTTAACTACCAACAAACCACCAACTAAAATAAAAAAGAGAAAACAGAACTAGTATTTTCATACTACTAGTGTATATAGAGAGAGCAGAACAAAACAAAACAAAACAAAACAAAGGATCTGTTAAATTTAGATTTGGTTTAAGTGCGATGGCGAAACTGTTACAGCAGCTATTATGCCTTTCGATAGCCCTAATTTTGGTGAATTCAATAAATATTGCTTCTGCTGATAATGAACAACAAGAAGAAAAAGAAGAAGAGGTGTTTGTATCGAGTGATTCAGGTTCGGCGTTACAGGAAAAGATCGACCGACTCGATTCCCACATCCGTTCACTCCGTTGGTCACTTTTCCATTTTACTCCTTTTTCTATTATGACTACTTGTTTTTATTACCATCAATTATCTCATATTTCTTATGTCACATAGTTTCCTTGTTTTATTGAAAATTTGTCAAAAATCAGAGTACATCAATTACCCTAATCTATCCTTAAATTAACTTTCAACCAATTTTCTCTTTATATACATGGAGATACATACAACCTTCCCCTAAACATTAATATAATAATAGATATATGAAACATGTGGTTAAAAATAAATTTGAAGAAAGAAAAGGTTCATATAAAAGAATAAAATATATGATTAGTAGTTATATAGATGTTAGTATAAGGAAACTGAAAATGGTATAAAGTAAAGTGTTTACCCTAAAAGTGTGTTAATTTGAGGTAAGTTTTGAAGAAATTGGTGCGATTGCTCTTAAGAGTGAAATTATACTTTTTATGATTTAGGTAGATTTTACATGCATCAATCTCCTTATCTTTTCCTTCAAAGTGATAAAAATATATTTTTATTCACTTCAAAAAATATATTTTAATGAAATGTGTTGGTGTTGTAAAATGATGGTGGGAGAGAAAGTGTGAGAAATCAATAATTAATGTTTTAAGGGAGAGTTTGGTCTCCTTGTATAGATAGAGGAGTTGATGCAACACCTTACAAAAATATGTTTCCTTAAAATTTTGAGGAAAAGTGGTATTTGAGGTTATTGATGCGAATGCTCGCAACTCATACCTCAAACACCAATTTCCCTTCTAAATAAGGTGATAGTAGCAAAAAACATGGCGTATTTTAGTACCTTTAAGTTTAAAAAATGGGGTGTTCAATTCAAATAAGAGGATAAACGTGAGGAAGATGATGCGGTTGCTCTGTCGTTTATTATATTTCCACCAAAATTTGTCCCTATATCATATTCCGTACGCCTTAAATATGCTATGATTGCTCTTTTACCTCACTATTATTATTATGGACCAGTATTGTTTCTTTTTTATATGCACTTGGTTATGCTACAGCTTTTGTTTTGCTAATTTGAAGTTTGAACTACTCTTGGATTGGATTAATTAAAAAAAAAAGACGAGCTTGCCCTTGTCAAAGTCAAAACCAGAGCCCTTCCAGTTTTCCAGGGTTAATTGGGTTTTTGCACCCTGTATAGTTGCGTTTTTCTTGTTTACTACCCTCTATTGTCAAATTTTCTATTTTGTACCTTGTATTCGTGTTGTTTTTACATTTTGAACTTTTTCATCCAATTATGGATCGAAAACCAGCTTACTTGGATGGAAAAGTTCGAAATGTAAAAAAGAAACACGAATCCAGGGTACTAATTGTAAAAACTAACAATGTAAGGTACTAGTCAAGAAAACGCAACGATACAAGGTACAAAATTGCTAAAAGCCCAATTTGCGCTATTATAGACTATGCAAATTTTATGTTAATGGCTCTTTTACTCTTTTGTACGACAACTTATCACACTTTTCCAAATCTTATACTCAGCATTTCTTGCGATTGAGTACCCAATGTTCTACTCAACCAATTTTTCGATGACATATCAACACTCTTCTTACTCATGTTTTCTTATAGCAATCATTCCTATATTTTTTTAAAGCATCTTTTCTCCATCCATTGTTTAAATTAGTAGCATTCGTAAATTGAAAATAAAAAATATATACATTTCATGTATAAAAATTGAAAGAAACCAACCAAAAAAGAATGTTTAAAAAGTACAAAATAATCATACCAAGTACAAATAGTAAATGTGTACTACTCAATATTTTTCACAATTCCGAATCTCGTGTTGCGTGCGTCTCATTTGAACTGTTATATGTTTCTTTCTCTTTTAGAATCCGATGCTGCTGACAAAGCTCTTCAATTGAAAGACAAGGAGAATTTGTTATCAGAGAAAGAGGAGATAATTAGTAAACATGCCGATAAAATTGCTTCGTTGCAGACCGAAGTTGGTTCTCTCAGGGTGATAAATTCTTTACGAAACTAAATACTATTGTCTTAATTTTTGCAGTGCTGGTTCATTTTTAAATGTTCTGACATCTCTGCTGTTATATGTTTATTTAATTCTATATTAGCAGAAAAAGGGGGCGCCTGATGCTGACGAGCAGCTTGTGAGGGCCTTTGCAAGAGCCAATGAATTAGAGAAATTGGTAAGTCACATGCAGAGCATGCCCTTACAAAGACAATTTGTCCCTATTTCGTGTTTAAATTGGCCTTCTTTTTGTAGGTTGAGACATTGAAAAGGGAATCGGAAACAAAGGATAATGAAAAAGGCACACTTGAATCCCGAAGACAGGAATCTGAGAAGATTTTGGGTGAATTGCATTCTAAAATTGCAAATGTAAGCCCTTTTGTGTTGAAAGTTTACGCAAGCTGAATGTACCTCGATGCATGCTTGTAAATTATTCTTGGATTTTGCTGAGGACTACTGGTTTTTTTAATGGCACATCCTTGTTATCCTAAGAATAAAAAAATGCAAGTTCTTTTGTTTATATGTTTTTTTCCAACCCTAGAAAGGGTTTGTGTATGTGACCATATATTTTTTTTACGATTGTTTACATGGATTAGCTTTTTGTTTCGAGATTCGTTCACGTCTAAAATACATATATTATTTTACCATGCTTTACAATCATTATAACTTAAGATCAAATGGTTTTGCTCTGAAATTGTTAAAACATAAATGGCTGCTGTTAGTTATGAGATAGCATCTCGATGAGTAGTTTCAAAACCTGGTGCAATTATGTGGAATTTCATATATGGCAAAATGAAAAGTGATCATTACGGTGTAATAATAGGACATAAGTGAATATGGGCGTAGACATGACTTTTATTTTAATTCATGTAAAGGTTGCCAGTTATTTGTAAAAGAAATTAAGCATGCATTGGACAATAGGTAGTACTCCTTTTGCAAAGATTGGCTTGCCTTCCTTTTCCGTTGTCTTAAATGACAGACCACTTTTGGTTCTTCAAACTTCTTTTAAATAACTTTGTTTATATATATTGCCTCATTAATTATGCATTTGATATTTTAAATTACAAAACATCACAATGAATATAGGGGTGTAATAATAAGAATTTAAACATATTAATTGCTACAACTAACTTTATGTAATCATGTGAAAATATTTATGTGTGTATCTTTATGTGACGGGGGGAGTGCATCTTTTCATCACTCTGTTATGATGGTTTCCTCAGATAGCTTTTCCCCCATTGCTCAGTGTCACATTATAAATGTTAAATGATGGGTTTATCAAATCTAATTTTGACAATAATTGCAAATACCTTAGCTGTTGAATGATTTTTGTTATATCATGGACCACTTATTAGGTGTAGTATTGTGATCATGAAAATATGACAATTATGTAAGCGATTTGGTCTTTTCTGTACAAGGTTTGAAGGAACGGAAGATCGATGATTTATTAGTCTGATTTCCTTGCCATTTTTATAAGTTTTCAATCGACTGATATCTTCCACAACAGTGTCTTTATTGGCTAAACTGTCATTTTATATATGTTTTCACATCCTATTGTTCAAGGGGTATTCTTAATTCAGTTGATGGAATTGGAAATGCTGCAGAATTAGAGCTAATGAAAAAACGTTGAGAAGAGTGATGGACAATTACTATAGTTTCTACATGATATATCTCATTTATTGTTGTGGTCTATAACCCACTATTATTTTCATTTACCAAACAAACAATCCTTTATGTATCAATTGTATAGGACGTGTATTTTAGACTTTTAGTGGTCCATAAGTTTAATTGACTTGATTATATTCTAGGAATTCCTCCTTTCTTGACCTGATCTGCAGCAAAACATGCGAAATAAATTCTTTTCTTCTCTCATATAGCTTAAGTTTTTTAGGATTAATCAGTGCTTCTTAAAGTCTTAGTAGTGTATGGTCGGTTGTGTCCCATGATCTTCTCTACCAGCTTAGGGGAACTGTAAAGATTGTTAACCAACGACAAGCCTTTCTTTCACTCGCTGGAAATATTTTTCTTCATTAGATGGTGTGAACTCAAATTCACATGTTTGTCTTTCTCCACTATCACCGTCGGTTGTATGCCATGTCTCCTTTAAAACCTTAAATTTTTTTTTTAGCGGTTTCATTTTATCGATCATCTTCAACAGTGACAATAAGTTTCTCTGTTTACTGTTGCAGCTTGAGAAGACTATCAAAGAACAAGAGACCAAAATTCATAAAACTGAGCGTGCACTACAAGCTGCTGAGGTAGTATATTTATCTTTTCCTTATAGTTGGTTTGCTTTTGTGATATGTTATGCTGACAAACTAATATTGTTTTTCTTGTACCACAAAACTCTATTTAGGAAGAATTGATGAAGGCCAAGTTTGTAGCAACCTCAAAAGTTCATGAGCTAACAGAGGTTAGGTTCTCATTGTGTCTCCATTTGATTATTTAACGTTCTAATATCTGATAATTCTGGTCCTTCCAGCAAATATGCCATCCTGCACTTATTGTGGGTGTTCTAGGTAGATATTTTATTCCCACATAAGGAAATTCTTAATATATGGAACATCATCTCTGACATCTCTGAAAGGATATACAGATTGCTAAACTAGAGAATAGTATGTTTCCTATTGTTAGGACTTATGATGATATATTGAATCCTATTTCGATGTCTAATGGTCGATATGTATTAAATAAATATTTGAAATTTCTCAGTTAAGTCTCTCGTGATATATTTACCATTGTTATCTTGAGCTTGAGTCGATTCTCCACCAAATTCGCCGCTGTCCACAGGCGGCATTAGCTTCAGGGATCCATAAGCCAGTTTTTGTTGTTGTTCTTTTAATTAACTAAAATATGAGGGGATCTCAGATGTATTAGTTGCAGAATATTTTTGATTAAAGTCATAAAATGTTTCTAGTCTAAGCTTCTTACCTAGTTTGTCGAGTTCTTCTAGATTACGAGTTTTAACAACTTCTAACAGTTTTCGTGCTTTATCAGCTCCTTTCTCCCCTAGAAGGGAGGGGGTTATCAAAACTGTGTTGTTTAACATGATGAACTGTGGTTGTTCTATTGGTAAAATGAGTTGATTCACTATAGTTTGTTGCTCCATACAACTACGAATACCTAAGTATCCGTCAATCACATTATCCGGCAAGCTTTTGCACTTACTCCAAGTTGAAGCATCTAGACTTTGTTAAACAAAAAGTGCGCAATGTTCATCACCACCCCCCCCCCCCCCCCCCCCCCCAACCCACCCACACACGCACAAAGAAAATAGCATATATGATCAAAATTTAAATGTGACCTTTTGAATTCATGTTGCTAATCACTTTTTAAATTAATGACATTCAAGAAGAGTATTTCAGTTTTCCTCCATGTTTATCTTGTGGGGAGTGTTAATTTCTTCTTGCATTAGAGATTCTGAATTTTAATAATATGAAATCTCTAAAGAATGAGCAAAGATAAGAGAGAACATTATGTTTTTTTTTCCTTCTAGAGAAAGGACTCTATGTTGAGTCTTAATCTGATTTATTTTTGTATTGAATAAATCAAGAGAAATTCCCCCGATTCATCTTTAATTTATGTATAATATTCACAATTTGTTTCCGTACCAGGTCAAACACTATTATATATTATGAAGTAGGTTAAGAAACCATCTCAGTTGAACAGGTTCACAACTTATAGCTTCCTTTCATGGAGCTAAAGTAAACTTTTGTGTGCTCCTGTAACTGGTTTCTGCCTTATCATTTTTAAGAAACTGGTTCCAATGCTGCGGTCAAGTGTCTGCCACTCTGCCTGTTCCAAGTATTTTCATATTTATTATGTCCCTGTAACGAAACAAAAATAAAGGGGCAACACTCATAATATTAAACGTCTTTTAGTTGAGCTGTTAATTATCGGGCTGCAGTCCTAGACTACAAGCAAAAGACGCGATAGACTGATCTTGACTGTTAAAGTGACGCTCAAACCATGCAATTAACTGACTTGCAAAATCTTTTGATGATGGCATTCATATCAACCGAAGTTAGTAGCTGATAGTACTTAACTCTGATGTATAAGAGCTACTTGCTTATTTGGCATGTTAGTAGTTGTTTTTGGACATCAGGACAGGTTTCCAGCTCAGAAAATGTGATTCTCTTTATGCGTGAAGTTAGACCCTTTTTGCTTGAGAACCTTGTGGTGCATTGGTTTCTTTGTTGCTGTTTTAGCTGTGTATGATATACGTGGACACGGTAAATAAACAAACATAGGCCTCTGGTAGAGATTTGTTCTATTTTCAAGTATTAGGAGACTGCTAAGTTATATTCTCCAAAGCTTGTTATTGCTAAAAACAAAAATAGTAAAATGCTTGATATGCTCCTTTACGCAATTGTGTATGTTGTTTATCATTATGTTGATTTGGATCAGGTCCATGGTGCATGGCTTCCCCCTTGGCTGGCTGCTCATTTAGCTCATTATCAGGTTGGTATGAAAGTTCAGGTATATTTTGATATGAAATTGCGTGTTCTTTTCTGATATATCACTTTCAGTCAATTCTCTGGACGAATTGGAATATGCACGGGAGACCTGCAGTGGAAAGAGTTATTCAAAAGGTATCATAATCTACCGGTTTCTGTAATGATTGAGCATCATGTACTCTTCCAGAAATTATAGTGAATTCTTACCAAAGGGAATTTCTTTTCAATTGTTCAGGCACTAGAGAAAAAATCTGAAGCTGAAAAGTGGGCTGAACCCCATGTTGAAACAATTAAAAGTGTAAGTCTTTACATACACTAATACCAGGTTTGATCAATATTTTGTGAAACATGAATCTATGTCTGAAATGCTTGTTTGGTGTTGTTCGTCTGTGGATTAACTTGTTTGTCTATTTTTGTGATATGAAGAAATACATTCCAGCCGTAAAAGATCAGTGGGTGATGATAACAGAATCAGTTGCACCACACGTTCATTCACTAAAGGATAAAGCAGCAAAGGCTTATGACTCTTCCAAAACTACAATAACTCCACACTTTATTAAAGTACAAGAATATGCAGTTCCCTACATTCAGGTCTGTCTATTAATATGTGCCTTCGTTAAGTAGTGTTGCAGCAGCTCAGTTTTTTGACAAAACTAGTAATTTGATTGCAGGAAATTAAAAAAATAAGCAAGCCATATATTAACGAGGTGGCAACTGCAGCAAAACCCCATGTGGATAAAGTACGTGTTTTCATGTCACCTTATACGGAGACAGTCGTCCATGCCTATAGGAACTTTCTCGAATCCGCTACTACCTATCATCAGCAGGTATGTCATTGCTTTCTTTTTCAAAGTACATTGCTGAACGTTTCATTTTTCATTTTCAAAATTAAAATTGCTTACCTGCATACCCTATTAGACACGAATTGCTAGATGTTTTTGTACGGCAAGACGGTTCTGCAGCTTTTATAGTTTGAAAGATAGGTCTATTGAGGGCTACCCTTGCACAAAATTTAGTAGAGTGTTAGTTACTTAACTACTGTCTGAGACTCCCCAATATATATTATATATATGGAAAGTCCACTAACGCCAGTCTACTAGGTTTGAACCAACTATATTACTTTGAGGTCATATGCTAGGTCTATTCGGTCTACCCTTGTACAAAATTTAGACGAGTTTTTTAGCCTTCCCTCATTTTTCTATCTTAGTTATTTAACTACTGTCTGAGGCTGCCAAATTTATAATATATATGTATATGTGGAAAATCCATTAACGCCAGTCTACTAGGTCTGAACCAACCATATTACTAGGAGGTCATATGCTAGGTCTATTCGGTTTCCCCTAAAGATACAGCCCCCAATGATACCAAAGAAAAAAGAATGAAACTTCCCTTTACATGTTGCCTGTTAAAGTGAACGTCGGGTTTTATTTTTTTGTATAATTCATTCTTTTATATTTGTCCATATCTCTTTCACTTCGTTGGGTGGTTTGAAGGTCCAAGTTACAGTCCAAGAGAAGCTTGAGCAGCATGAACTCAGTAAAGCCTTTGCAACCAAGGAGTTTGCCTGGTTTGCTGTATGTGATACGTTTACTTGCTTTCTACCAACTTTACATTTCTATTTAAGCTACTTAGTTGTTTAACAATAAAATTTGTGTGGAAATATGGGTTATATAGGCTTCTGCTCTGTTGGCTTTACCAATCATCGTTCTATTCAGAGTCTGCTCAGCAACCTTATGGTCAGTTATAAGATTTACTAATTTTAGTTCCTTTATTGTTCTACTCCTGTTTTATGATTGTTTTTAATGGATTACAGTAGATTTATAATCATGTTATTCCCAAGTAGTTGGAGAAACTAGCTAAACTGGCATTTTCTCTTTTTCATGTCTGACATGATTATACTGTATGAAGCTGATCGTGGATTGTTTGTGTTATTATCCGTACTTATTTTAGTATGTTGCCATTAACGCGATGTTTGAAGGGAAAAACACCCAGATAATTCCATTTTTTGAGCTTTTGCCAAACAAGATTGTTTCAAAGCTTGTTTCTCCTTTTCAAATTGTTGTTTTGATTGGCAAGTTGAAGATCTGAATTCTGAAATTTAAATGAAACTTTCGTGTGAGCTCACCATTTGGAATGGGAAAGGTTTGCTGTATAACAAGTGGATTTCAAGAGAATGCCTTCGAAAGCTCGTCTTTCCTAAATAGCTAATTTACGTTCACGTAGGCATGTTTAATGCAAGCAAACTATTTCATATAGAGATTTGGTTTTGTTACTTTTGAACATTTTTACTTGAAATTGGGTGATGTACTCCTAGCGTTTGTTAGTAACTCGGTATATGTGGAAACTTTTGTCATATGGAAAAACTAGCTAAGATATGGATAATGCACCCATAATTGTATACAGTCAATATGAAAATAAAATATATGAAATAAATGTTAGTTTTTTCAGAGTCACTCGCTTCATAAATTTTGGGTGTGTTTGTTTAGGTTGAGATTGTGATTAAATAAAGTTATCCTGGAAGCTGAAATATGTGATATTATAAACTGTTCGATTGTTTTTCAATGACAACTATGTATCCATGGATCTAAATAGTTAAATATCTTCTTTTAGTAACATAATGTGACTGTTGGATTGATTATTACTCATTGTTATTATGACCTCTGGTTAAATTTGTCATAATAGTCCAAATAACAAACGATAAAAAACCCGAGAGTCAAAATCTGAGAAGGATAATAACACAATAAGAATAACTCTTTCCCCTTTCCACGGTTGTTCTTTAAAATTAGCCAGCTGTGCCACGATTGCATTGTTGGAAACCATTTTTTTAAGACACTTGGAGAATAAAATTGAATTGAACATAACAATGTACTTCTAAATGAACCTAGGAAACTGAAACAACATGCATGAATCTGACTTTTCTCTTTCCTTAGTTTGCATCAAACCTTGCACTTGAGTGCCACTGCATGAATATACACAGATAAACGATCACGTCAATTTCGAGTTTATGTGAAAAGATACATAAATTAGTTATCATATTTATCGTAGATTGTATGTCATTATCAATTGAATATATGTAGAAATTTGTGGAAAAATCATCAGTTCAAGGTTATTGTGTGTTCAGTGAGATTTTTTTCCTGTGAAAGTTCCACTTCTTTTTATCAGGAAAAGAGTATAGGTAGGATTGTTTCCTACAATTACATATTCACAACTAAGGCCAGTTTGGTGATAGGACAATTTTATGTATATATATATATATATATTGTTGTTGCTTCTGTTGTAACCTGTTTGATTATCCATTTATGTGAGTGATAGGCTGATTGAGTGGAGTTGTTTTTTTAAAATTCACAGTAAGAAGGAGAAAGTACCTATTCGTAATGGGAATTCACACAATGCACGCCGTAAAGCTAAGAGATCACATACTGACAAATAGGCCATGACGCCTAATACTTCTTTTTCGTCTTCAGGTACATTTGAATTTCATGATGATTCTATTTTACTTAATTGTATACCATGTTTTGGGGAATAGTATATTTTCAGTGTTCTACTTCCGGTTTAATATCATGTTTCTGGTGGAATAAAAATTTGTTCAGCATGAAGATGAAATTTCTTTATTTTAAGTAGTTGTGTTATGTTAGATTTTTGAGCCAAGTGGAAAAGTATGCGAGATCATTAACATTGTAATTAATAAAGGTTAGGCAAACCCCTAAGAACCACCTAAGTCCTAAACCATTGTGTTGGTTATTATTTATATATCACCAGCGATATATTTTCGAGGTGGTTATTTTAGTGAGGGTGGTACTAAAATCATATATTCTTATTCAATGTTTATGACTCAATAGTTTCCAATTTTTAGGCCATGTATCTCATTATGATAATTTTCTTGAACAAGATGTTCTATTATTTTTTCTAAACGATTACATACTAAAGATCACCATATTACCAAGGCGAGTTTGACATCACTAGCCACTTGGGATTGGGCATTACATACATTATGACAACTGACATTCGGTACAGTCAGGTTGATTTGTTTCCACAGTGTCCATTTGTATTGACTAAGGCACAAAAGAAAGCAACTTTTCGTGATTTCACTAGCAAGTTAGTTCAACCTGAGGATGATTGGTACGAGGGCATATAGAATGAACCAAGTAATAAGAATTTTTTCGTATAAAAGGTGAAGGTATTCCATAGTTTATATATACCACATCAACTCTGACGATGAAATGTGAATGTTGAGTTGAATGACCCCAAGGTCGAAGTTAAAATTCTCATTGTCATTAAAGACAGGGTTAATTAAGGTTTAGTGACCCATGTTTTGGCCAATTTTAGGATTGGTGACCTAACTTTTTACAATCCCGTTTTAGTGACCTAAATTTATAGTTTGACTTGTTTTAGTGACCCGCCGTTATATTTTTTAGATGAAAACCGTTTTAAAGTTTCAATTTAGCCCGTTTAGTTTAAAACTTAACGATAAATGCTTAAAAATTGTAAATACTACACACTTATATAAGCTCACTTAAATTACATACTTATATAAGCTCACTTAAATTACACACTTATATAAAACATGCGTTTAAATGAGTTACACAATTAGCAAATAAAGTAAATACAAGTATCGAACAACATATGAACTATATTAGTTGGGACGATATAAATATATATTTATAAAGTCATTGAATTGAAAGTATACTTACTAACAACTCAATTTCAATGTAAGGGATAGAATCTAATTAGACTCTTATTTTATTTTAGCATAAGACTCGTCATTCAAAAAATTTATCAGTCTTTAAAAAGCTTATATTAATTAATTTGTAGCATGTTATTTGATAGTTTTATATCATTTTTAAATTTGCATTAACAAAAATTGTTTTTTTTTTCAATTTACATATGAAAATGTAATTTGCATTTGATAGTTTTATAAGATTTCATAGAAGTGTTTTTATATGTGTAATTTTTGTAAATTTTAAGCGTTTATTTTTAAACAGTACGGACTAAATTGAAACTTTAAAACGGTTTTCATCCAAAAAAATGTAACGGCAGGTCACTAAAACAACTCAAACTATAAACTTAGGTCACTAAAACGGGATTGTAAAAAGTTAGGTCACCAATCCTAAAATTGGCCAAAACACAGGTCACCAAAGCATAATTAACCCTTAAAAACATGAACCGTTATCTTCAAGAAAACGTCTTTTACAAATTAATTACCAAGTCCAAGTTACTCAATTTCACATGTGAACATGATAAAGAGGTTTAGCCTCCCCTAAGTTTCTGCTAATTCAGGGTTATTTTTATGTTTCCTTCTTAGTGAAGCTATAAATTAACCATCCTTTGTTGAAGTTCTTACATTCAAATTTAGAACATAAAACCGAAGTATTGTAAGGATTAAAAGAAAAAAAACCACCGCATGGAGTGGACATGGAATTAAGATTTGTATCCTCTGGAACTTGCATGTCTGGGGAGATTTCATGAAAATTATTTAACTTGGGTGATAATAAATTCTGCCACCTTTTCTTTCTTTATTTTTATGATTTTTATAGATTTGCGTCTGGTCAAGTTTGACAAAAATCTACGTAAATATTTTTTTCTTTCCTTGTCTTTACCGTTTGATTTTCATTGCCAATGTCCCCAACACGTTGGGGGCTTGAACTCTTGAATTCCTGTTTGAAGTGTCACAGTGATGCGAAAAGTTGTATGATACTTGCAATTGCTGTCATATGTGACTCCCCTTTTCTTTTTGCTACCTCAGTTGTATATAACTTTTCTATTACTGATCAAAAAGTAGTTGGAGTATTGTGTAACTTACAAAATGTTTATTGGGATTAACTAGAATTGGGCTTTTTTAGTTTCATTTTTGAATATGTTAATAATTGCTTAT
This sequence comes from Primula vulgaris, assembly GCA_963920805.1. Taxonomy (NCBI): domain Eukaryota; kingdom Viridiplantae; phylum Streptophyta; class Magnoliopsida; order Ericales; family Primulaceae; genus Primula; species Primula vulgaris. Next base: position 25,445,538 of record OY987216.1, read on the forward strand.
TACTACTAATTCAGTTCTACCGATCATCCAATTTGTCTAGGTGGGAGTTGCATGTCAGCCCCGATACCACATGAGTTTCCAAAGTAGTAGCAGAAGGGACTTCGAGTCTTTCATATGCCACAGAACTAAGTTATTCCCGCTATCATAAAATTTCATCAGTTGTATTAAAGTACAAGCAATTTTGCAGCTTTGCCTACTTGCCATGGACATATGTAATTCTTGTTGTTTACATGCACTTTATTTTTGTTTATAAGAGTGTTAACTTGTCATCTATTGTGTACAAATGTAATTTGTTTTGATCACTTCAAATACACTTGAGGTCCAGTTGAAATTACTCTTTTGTACGTAACATGTGTGTCTGGGCTAGCTTTCACCCTCTTGTCCTATGTTATCTGACAGGAAGTAATTAGTTTTGTAAACGTATAAATCAGAAATGCAATTTCTGTAAGAGCAAGTTGCTAATTGTTAATTTCTACGTTAATCGGGGATTTCCAGTACTTGATTTTAGGTTGGAATGTTCCAATAGTTACTTGTTTGTCCTCGGGTTTGTACACAATTTGCATGGTGAACTTGCTTGCAATAAGGTGAGATTTTCTTGCTTATCTGGCCAATATAGCTCAGAGATGACGGTAGTGACTAGGGTTGGATTCGGTCTGGTTGGGGTCGGTTATTGGCGAAACCGAAACCAGCATAAATTTCGGTTCGGTTTTTTTCGGTTTTTGATATTTTCGGTTTATAGACCGAACCGGTTTGTCTCGATCCGATTTCGGTTTTTTTTTGGATTTTTTTTCCGGGTTTTTTTCCAGTTTTAATTAAAAAAAACACTGTTATATTTTAAAACATGTTTTAGCTAGTACATTATTATGTTTATTTTGTTAATCTATTTATTGCGAATCTTCTAAATATGTAAAAATGGTATTTTTTTTAAATCAATTTGGTATCTTATATATCATTTTCAAATTACACGTCCCCTAATTATTAGAAAAATGAGTAAAATGGTGTACTAAATGATAAAAGAAAACTTATTTATGGGTATTTTTTAGTCAACTTGTTTTTTGATAAGGTTTAAATAAGGTGAAATAGAGAATTTAATAATAAAAAATTAGTATCACGGTTATTTAGATAGTTACAATTTATAATAAAATTATATAACTTATAATTATGCAAACATTAGTTTCAAATGCTAATTGTAAAAATGTTAATTACTAGATTTTTTAGTTATTAAAAGTTGAATCAGTTACAAATTATGATTAAATTTAATATTAACTAATTGAAATATACATAACAAAACATAATAATTGACTATGTCTAACTTAAATTTTCAGTACTCAATTGATTTTTTTTCGGATGTTTTTGGTTTTTTCATTCGTTTCGATTTTTTTTCGGTTTTTCGGATTTTTGCGGTTCAGTTTTATAGTAAATCGAAACTGAACCGCGATATGTTCGGTTTTTTCGGGTTTTTGCCCAGCCCTATTAGTGACTGGGCCAAGAGTTAAAGAAAACATATTTTAGTGTACAAAAAATGATTAAATCGCATACGGAAATAGTGACGTATTTTGTTTCACAACGTCCTAATCGGGGACAACATGACGACGGATTTTTTTTTACTGACAGATTTGGCTATTTAGTGACAGAATTATAACAGATTTGACGGTCAATTGATACATTTTTTTTGTTGTGTTATATTTGTTCAAACCCCCAATACCCTAATATGGGGATTTCTTGAGTCCCTGTCTCGTGAATCAGGTGGTTAATTTAATACTTCTTCCGATCATTTAGGTTGTATCTAAATTGGTTACAAATAGTCATGGTACAACATTTGTGGAATAAGAACGTCAAATGCAGATATTACCTCTCGTTTTCGAAAAAAATTGGTCAAACTGCACATGCATCACTTGGTGAAAAATTTTGGAACCTAAATTAAGTCCCTAAAGACTTTTCAATCTTAGACAATGCCTTTTAAAGAAGCAAATACGAAGAATAAAGTGAAAGATGGAAGATCATAATTCATAAAGATATGTTCCAAATTACATAGAAGAGTATGTATTCCAATGAGATCAAAGATTTATGTAAGCATGGCGTATGAGATGTATATGCATTGAATACGCTTACATGCGCAAAGTATAAGCATGTGTACGTGTATATCCCTTGCGGCACGCTAATTGTAATTTCAAAAGTCGGGCAGCCTTTCTTTAGGTCCAAGTATCGTATGCGCTATTAATACCACACTATAGGTCATCTACTTTCGCACCATCTTACCTAAACAAAAGTGATCTTTCAGTTAATTTCCTCGTTTATGTACTTTATTTTCCATTATCAAAGGGTTACAAATGCTCATTTTTCTTGTGTTTCTTGTTCCAAACAGTCATCGTCAATAAAGTACATATCTTCCACCTTATATCATGTTTTTTTTTTATCATCGCTTAATTATTCCTTGTTTTCTCGGTAAGTAAGTATATATTAACAAAAGCGGGGCCAAAGCCAGATTACATCGAGAAAATTCCTCATAAATCTCTCAAACCAAAAAACAAAACAAAACTATGAGCCTGAAAATAAGTGGTAAGATCTATATTGAACTTACATTTGTTGTGATAAAAACCGACAAATTGCAAACCTAGGCAAGGGACGTCCAAACCTCCCTAAAGGTATGGGCAATAGGGGTGAAAAAACTCACGACAAACTAAAGTTCAATATAAGTTATATCAGCTTACAAAGAAGAGCCACATAGCAAACCAAACACACTCATAAAACATCAAGCTAAAAAACAAGAGTTTATCATGAAACATCAAACACACCTTCCTTGTTAGTTTTTGCATGCAATATTAGTTGAAGTAGTATATGTTGTTTAATCGTCGTTTATTCATCATTGAGTTTTTTTTTGTTTTTTTATTTTATCGTAATTGTTTATTTTGATATTGTTGAGATAACTTGATTTATTATCACATACACTTCTTTTTCCGGAAAATAAGTGTATCATAAATAGAAAGTGAGAACTACATTAAAACCTCTATAAATTAATATAATTGAGATCATATAAATTTATTAATTTAGAAAGTTATTAATTAATAGATAAATTAAATATTTATTATTTTATTGATTTAATAAACATACTCGTTAATACTAACATAAAACTCATTATATATTTAGGGGTGTCAAAAAGACACAAGACCCGAAAACTGCACTGTAAATACCCAAAAACCGTAAGAACCGACCGGTCAC